>VZDJ01000116.1:5697555-6426541 GCA_008694505.1 Cyanoderma ruficeps | reverse complement strand
TACATACATACATACATACATACATAGTAGGTCCTGACATTCAGGCCCAAGACTTACACCTGTTTCAACCAGAGCAAATCAGCTGTGTTTATGAACAGAGCCACATCCTGCAGATGAACAACAAGAGTTCTATATTTCTAAACTCCTGATTTTTGGGGCGAGTTTGATATTTACTTTTGCTTTACACTTGGGGGTTACAAAGTCCACAGAAGTTAAATTCCTTTTGACTAAACATAAGCAAACATAGGCCTTTACAGATATATAAAATCTCTTTATAAAAGGCTGACTTCTGTACTGAATCCTGATCTCCAGATGCCTCATAATCTTAACACTTATTTCTGATACACTTTGTTGTCACAAGCTTTACTTCCCCTTCCTTGTTGGAGCTCAGAGGTGGATTCTGCAAAGACTGTGATCTTTGCTTTGGGGACAATAATGCTGATAGATTTCTATAAGGACAGAAAATACCTATAACATGGAGTATAGGTTAAACAATTATTAATTTGTTAGTAGAGAAATATGAGTCCAAGTCTGGTCTAAAATAGGTTATCTATATTTTTTTTTCCGTGGCTTTAATTCTACAATGCAGTGGTGTCGCCCTAAGTTTGCCTGCTTTTCAGTGTTTCCATTTTATTCTCATGCAGCTTCAAGTAAACTATGTATATTTTTAGAATTTATCTATTGTTTACATATTTCTCCTCTAGGAGGAGAAATATGATTGATGGTGATGTTCACCATACAGGTCAAAGAGGTGGCAACCTGCGTGGCCCATCTCTTGCCTTTTGTACAAATGTATATAAGATGGGGTCAGAAAAATTAAAATAGGAGCTTTCCTGCTTGACCTTCTGCTGCCTGCCTCGTTCTTTGTGTGTCGTGAACAGCAACACAGTGGTTTAATCTCCTAGAGGAAAAACGCTCCTCTGTGATAATGCAAATGGTCAGTTTGGGGCAGAATCTGGCTGTTCTGAAAGGATTCCTTTTTTTCCAGTTTCCAGATAATGCAACTAGCTTATAGATCTTCCTAGCTTTGATATTGCATATGAATATCAGAGGATTCAAAAGATTTTGCGAATTCAAAAAACGTTAGGTGAATGAAGAAAAACATTCATACACTTGGTTTACTTTAACTTGTAGTTAGAAGCGAATGACAGCTCTGCTGTTTCAAAGCAAATCACGCTGCAGTGTGGAGCAGCAGTGCCTGTTCTGGAAGCTGTCCCTGGTAGAATGCTGGGTGTTTGGTGTGCCCTCCTAATGGCCCATGTGGCTGGGGCAGCCTCCTTGCCAGGTGCTTGTTTACCCAAGACCTCCAGGTCACCTCTCTGCCATGCATAAACACGGAGCAAAATCTTTGCTGTTGGGGTGCCACACCCCTCAGAATGATCTGCCTGGATGTTTTTGTTTTTAAACGGGGCAGGTATTGTGCTCCAGGCTACATTGTGCGCTGCATTTGAGCAGCACCCCACAAATTACCCCAGCAACGGCAGCAAAGCACTATAAACTGTGGCAGGAGCACATGGTTTTATCCAGAAGGGCCCCCATGCCAGCCTCTCCTCCTGACCGATTTGGAGGCTGAGCTCTTTGAATAGGAGATTGTTTATATTAATGGTTAAATTAAAACGTAAAATGTAGTTTGGCTGAATAATTTTCAAGAGGAACCCGTGGGGGTTAGGATGGGGGCATGATCTGCAAGGGAATCAATTATGTTCCCCAGCTCAAGGGTAGCAGGGGGAAAGTGGGGATGGCTTTTTTAAGCCTTCAGTCAGTCAGCGTGCTCCCCTGGCCATGACAGACACAAAGTTTCTCATTTTGCATGATGTACACCATAAACCATGCATGATGTAAACCATAAACATGGTTTGCTGACTGAGTAGCTGCCACCTGGCATGATATTGGGTGCTAGTCTCCACTGCAGTTATTATTGAAGTGCTATTCCAATTAAGTGGATTTTATCCGAGTTTGTGAATGAAGTTAAAGCCAATGCTTTTATGGGAATAAAAGCCTTGTATTTTGTTTAATTTCACATTTATTTTGGTGACGCTTGCAAAACTCACAAGAGGATAGTGAATTCTTGTGGAGTAAAAACAAGTTAGAGTGCTCTTGCTGTTGCATTGATATTTCAGCTAATCACTGAGATAAACATCACAAAGCCAGTTAAGTAGGAGGGAGTCAGGGCAAGGAAGAGTGTCTAGAACTTGGGGGCAGAAGGGACTAACAGTTTTTCAGGAAATGTTTTGAATGTAATAGGATCTTACTACCCTGCCATGAAATACACCTATTGTGCTGTCAAGAAAGTAGGACCGGAGGGAAAATAAAGCTGAACCTCAGCTAGCAGGAAAGATGTAGTATAAACAGGCTGGGAAGCCAGGTTTGTGGTTACACAGGGACTGTAAACCCTTGAACTAGCCAAGCTGAATAGCTTTCAGTCACACTACAATGTGATTACAGGTTATTCAGCCCTAATCTCTTGTTAATGAAAGTAGAATTCAGATGCAGGCTTATCAGATGTTCTCTGTTTATACTTTATTCTCACAAGGCTTTTGGAGAAGTCATTATGTACCTCAAAATCTCAGGAATAAGCAATCCAAAGCAGAAGAAATAAAACTGTGATACTATTACCAGGAAATTTTAAAAGAAGACTGTGAATAAAGGAGAATCATTCTCTAATCACCTTGAACTTCTATCTCATTTCCAGATGGATTAGTGTGATATTATTATGGCTGCCAGAACAGTAATTATGGAAATTCAGAGCACTGTCTGCAGCACCTCAATGTGGTTCTAAATTTCTGAAGGCAGAGTGATACTATCTCCTGTAAGAAGTAAAAAATCTCTACTAAAGCAATATGCCTACAGGACAAACTTTAATGTCACAAAAATGGAGTTCTACCTCTTAACCAATACGCCCACAGAATTTTGACACATACCTGTGTCACCTTCACATAAAATCCATTGAGAAATGAAGCAATTATTTGCCTCTCCCTCCCGCCCCATGCAAAGGCTTTGACCATACTAAGATTAAGCTACAGTTTCTGCTTTGCAAGTTCAGAGTCACTTACCTAAAGGATCTTGCTCCTGCAGGACTAGAAGAAATGCCAGTGCCCAGAGGAGAAGCATGGTTTCAGCTGTCCGGGCTCTGCCGTGGTTGTGCTGCAGAGCCCCGCAGCCTCCCTCCCTCCCTCCCCGGCTTCCTATCGGCTCCTCGTCCAGCCCTTCGTGCTGAGGTTTAGCCAGAGTTAGGCGGAAATATGCCCAGCCTGAGCCAAGATTCTTAAGCTGTTCTCTTCTGCTTCCCTCCTTTTAAAAAACACCCTTCCAGCTCTATGCACAGCCCAGCCAGACAGGCAAGCTGGAAGTGGCCCAGGCTCCCCAAAGTTTTTTTTTTATGCTTGTATTTATTTACACAGATTACAATGGAATGCAATGAAAAGCTTTGGATCCTGTAAATACAGCAAGTGGGGCAAGGAAAGGAAGGGAGAAAGGAGGAAGAAGGGATATTGGAAGTTTCGTTCCCTGTAGAATTTCATCTGGGGCAGGAAAAGCAGGAGCGTTGGAAAACAAACACGGTATCTTTAGATCTTGTGAGCTTACAGGGCTTTTACCATTATAAGCTCTTTTTGAAGAGTGCAGAAACATCTTCCTCGGGCAGTGCAATGTGTGGCAGTCTTGTGGGAGGTGACATCTGTCTGTTGTGCTTTATGTTTGGACAGTATCATAGGATCTCCTGAGGAGCCATCGGAGCTCTTCTCGGTTTGGCAGGGTTTTAAAATTGATTGGGCTTGGTAACATCACATGCAAAACTACACTGTTCATGGTAGCCTGACAACATGTGTGATTTTGGCAGGATCTTGGTGGAACATTGTTTGTCCTGCAGCTTTCTGGGTGTTGACTGATAGGCATCAGTCTTTGGCCCCTCTAGGCTGGTGTTAAAATACTTAAGGTATCTCTTTCCTGGTATTGTTCCTCATATTCATTTGAGTTATCTTTTTTCAAACTATTCAAGAAAAAATGAGAGGCCAGTAAGACATCCTACTTAATCCTAAAGGCTATTGTTCAGGATAGACAGTGTTTTAACCATTGAAAATAGACCCCTGCAAATCAGAACAGATTTCTTTGGTCTTTACCACTCTTTAGCAGTCAAAAAAAAAATTATTTGAATATCTGAAAATTATCCTGTAGAGATGCTATCTTAGAGTTCAAAGTATAATCATCTTCAGTGACTTCTGTAACAAGTTAAGTTGTAAGCTCAATTGCAAGGCAAAATAACCTCAGTAACAGAGATTCTGTGCTTGGAATTTAGCTGATAACTTTGATGAGGCATAGAACAACCTCAGTGTTTATTAAGCCTTCAGGGTTGGTTTGAATAAGTTAACATTTTTATGAAATAAAAATTAAATCAGCTATGAAAATTGGAGTGGCAATGTTTTTCAGGGTGTTTTGGCCTGAATCGCTATGTAGCATACTCCAATTTTTATGAATTCTTGTTTTGAGAATAAATTTGATTATACCTGCAGAAAACTTACATAAATCCTAATTTTTCTTATGAAAAGGTCCTTAGAGGGGAACTGCAAAAGGTAACAGTGAGTGTACCCTCAGTTTTACCCTGTGTTTCAATATGAGATGCTGATTTATTTTACAGTAGTAGATTGATTTTACAGTAGTAGGCTGTGATTTTGCAATGAGACATTTTATGTATGTTGTCTGTGCTTTGAAGGGAGGGGACTGAGGAGCCGAAGAAGAATATTTATGAAGAGTTGGCTGCTGTTTTCTGAAGGTGCTTGTCCTTTGCTTCTGTCCTTTTTTCAAGCAGAATTACCCAATGCATTCTCTGTACTGCAAAGGGAGCATGTTCATGGAAGATCTCTGCAGGCTCTCTCTGCCATCCTCTATGCCACACACTAAAAAGCAATGAACATTCATTGAAACAGTTTTCCCTTCAACAGCTTGTAAAAAAATATGGCAATTTCCATTCCAGACCACCTTTGCTGAGGCCACTCACCCCCTTGACAGCACAGTTCCTTGAGGTTCCTCCTGAATTGCTCTCAGGCTCCTGGAACAGCTCAGTCCCTCTAAGGCACTTGCTGCATATTTTTGCATACTGTGTTATGTTTGACTATAGTGAGGTGCTGGTCTGATAGCCATGGAGAACTAAACAAAATAGTGTGGGTTTTCTCTAGTATTATCCTCCGGAGGTTGTTTCTGTAATCAGAGAGTAGTTTTTTCCACTGCAGGGAAATGTAGCCAGAAGGAATATTTCTGCCAAGTGGGATTCTGCTTTTCAGTAGGACTACCTGTCCTGATATTTTTGGTTGTCTTAGTTAATTGTCTCAGATTTCTTTTGTAATTTATAAATACTCAGAAGGAAGCTGCAGGGTAAGACAACTGGCAACTAAAGTACCAAAAATCTGAGGATGTGACAATACCCATTAAATTGTGAGCAGATTTTTCAGAAGACAGAAGATGTGAGAGCAGAAGAAAGAATATGATGCAAACATATTTATGTTCTGAGAAGTTAGGCAGTAAATGATTACCATTCAGAGAAAGCATTCTTTAGCACGTTCATCTTGGAAATGGCCATATATGAGAACACAATGAGATCATATGAATGTAGGTTTGCACAAAATCCAGCTGTTGAGATGTTCCCAAGATACTGGCAGCCAAAAAAAGCATACCAGTGAACAGGGATGTGAATTTATGCCAGCAAGCAGATTGGTGAAAGGGAGAGCAAACATAAGGATTAAGTCTATTTTGGGAGGTGCTTTTTTGTTTGCTTTTGGTATAGTCTTTCTGTATCTCTTTCTTGGACTAGTTAAATGCTTGGCAAAAGCAATAAATAACTGCACAGTGATCCCACAGGGTGCGTAGAGAGAAGGAATGGACTAAATAAAGGATATGTGTTGACAGAGGACATATGTGCCATGTGAAAAAATCCCATTTTTATTGGGCATGAAATCCTGTAGCATGGGCTGACAAAGGATATAGCTGAGCAAACTCTTGAGAAAAACAGGACTTCATGTGAAACACAGAGAAAATTAAGTGAAGATTACTTCAGGAAACAAAAATATGGTAGGAAACCAATCCTTGTAGGGAGAGGAAAGTGCCTTACCCTGAAGAGCAGGAAATGAAATAGTGTAATCACCTCCCTGGATTTAACACTGCTGGATGATGAAATCACTGCAGGGTCTGTATAGTCTGCCTACCTGCCCCTGAGAGAAGATTAGCCTCCATTACAGACTGTGAACGTACCTTAGGCTCTCGTCATAGGCTTAACTTCTGTCAGCTGCTCATGACCAGAAGTTCTTGCTACTTGGAGGCTGTTGAATACCTAATGTAAATTGAGACTTGTTACATGATCCATTTGGAAGAGGTCACTTTCACTCTCCCAATTCATTTGGTTTCTGACTGCTGGGTTAGAATAGTTGTTGAACAGATGCAGAAGCAGAATTTTATTACCTGGAGAGGCTGATTTGTGCAGAGCGGGTATGCAGCTTTTGGGCTGCTTCTCAGGGAAGCAGAAGTCTGCTCTGCAACAGTATTTCTGTTTGGTGAACAGATGAAGGGCCTCTTGCAGTGGTGATTTCATTAGAATGAAGTAGACATTGCCATTTAAAGCTTTGGATAGTAACAATTCTTAGCACACATCCCTGGCAGTCTCCACAGAGCCTCCATGCCTCTGTGGTTCATGGGGCAGCCTCTGTTGGAGTTACAGGTCTTGTGCCTGCAGCCTTGAATGAGTGATCACCTTCATGTTCTTGGGCCAGTGCAAGCCCCTCTCTGGTCTGTTGTATATCAACTCGTACTCGTGTTTATTATCTCGATTCACAGGGGACATCAAAAAGTGTCAAGTTCTCCTGCTATTGTCATAGAGGCATAATCTCTGATGCAGTTAAAAACCCGTATCACGTGGTTCATAGTGTGAAGCACTGTGAAGATCAGCTCTGTCTCTGCCCTCCCTGGAGAAGTTAACAAGTGTGTGTGTCATGGAACAGACAACTCTCATCCAGCCTTCTCCAAAACAATACATTTTGTGCTACGCCTAAAGCCAGCAGTGAGTCAGCTACAGGAATTGACTCTCTGGTGTCATCTTGGTGCCAGCACACTAGGCTGGATTCTGCTTGCCAGCATTAGGTAAACATCCCATGGCTTTAGGCTGTTTTCAGTCTGTGCCTTCAGCTTCCTGAGCAATGATCCGCAAGGAAACTGAATCAGAAAGCTGAAGGAAAAGGTAGGTCACATGGAATATTAGTGAATTATGTTGTTTGTTTTGTATTTTAACTAGTTGTTATGTCCTTTCATTTGACAGATTTCAGGCATTTTATGAAGCCTGGCCATGCCTCAGGAACCCCATGAAATATGATATGCAATGTGCCCACCCATTTCAGTGAAAAGAAACCTTTGTCCTTAGAAAGCTGGATTAACTATATTCCCAGCAAAACTGGTGATTCAGGAATAGTCTCTTGGCTCCCAGTCTTGTATTGCACACATGGTGATCTGATATTTGCTGTATTTTCTATTGCAGAAGTTTGTGGCCCTTTGCTGTTGTAACTTTACATGCACCCATTTGCGTCACATAAAAATGAGAAATAGATCTATGAGTCTGTGGTGGATCATATTTGGGGAAAATAATATGGGGGGAAGTACTTGATTATTCCCAAATTAGAATTACTCAGCTAGTGTCTTTAGTAGATCAGTATTGCAAACCACACCAATTAAATGAGATAATTACTTGCAACTGAAGCCACAATTTCATTCCATGAAGGATCTGGTAATATCTGAGAAGCTATTCATGCCTTGAGTAGCACCTTCCTGAACACGAGTCATGGCAAACAGCACTATAGCAAAGGTCTGTTACTTAACAGCTGTGTACCTTTCTCTATTAGGGAAGGCATCAGCCATGTATGTGAAGCCTGTGAATATAGGTAATATTTACCACGTGAGTGGAGATACCTAACAAAACTGAGAAACAGCTGGACATAAATCCTATTTTTGTTTGCTACTCAGCGTGGTCTCCTTTCCTCCTAATTACCACAAGGTCTTGGAGACTTGCAAGGGGAAGAATGACTTGCCAGAGAAAGAAGTCAAGCTAATCACTCCACTGCCATTTCTCTGAAAAATTACAGTATGTTTATAATTTTAAAGCCAATGCAGTAAAAATCCCTGGTTAAAATTCCTTTTAAAATACGTGTGACTGGATATACAATACTATAGCAGGATGATAATAGTTCCTTTGTTATTACAGATCCCTTATGTCTTTAGCTGCAATTTTTCTTCAAACATGCTTCCAATACATGTTTCCAGGCAGAGAGTGAACAAGAATGTGTATGAATTTTTTTCATCCTGCTGCCTGTGTAGTTAATCACAGGATGGATCCTGTCCAACAAGATTCCCCAACAGTACAGCTAGTTATTACTGTATGGTACTTCTCACCTCTTTAATTTCAGCTAAAAAACTGCATTAAAAGACAACTTAAATACTTCCATAATGCCACTGCTTAATAGGAGAATTTGTGGTAGTTGACAGAGGGAAATAGTATAACCATAAGAAGGACGAGAAGGGCTCATGAAAAAAATTTCTATTAAAAGCTGATCCAAGGCATGAAAAAACCTTGTGAGCATATGAACAAATGAACAGATTAGCACACTCCAAAAACTCTAGAGGCAGGACTTTAACTCCAATTGTTGGAAAACAGATGTGAACTCTACTATTGTCCTCCACCCCTTTTCTAAAATATTTTTCTAATGAGTTTGTTAAAGTGCAATTGGTTCCATATGTATTTAGGAGGGAGCCTGATGGTGGCTACACTTGCTATTAGTTTGTTGTATCTGCATGCATAGTTTAGTTATTGTTAGGATGAAAGAAGTAGGAGCAAGAATTCAAGAATTATCACCTGGAGCAGCATCCATGTAGGAAATCAGGATAGCATGGACGCAGTTTCCAATGTCAGCTGTTAGGACATCCTTCCTTGCCTTAAGAGACCAGTTGGCTCAAAGTAAGTTAAAAGAGCTGTTACAGTATTCTGTCCAGATGCAGTAAAATGCTTATCTGTCCCAAAGGTTCTTTAATTCAATTCCAGTTTGTTCCCACCACTGGAACTCTTTGTAAGAATAACAGAAATATTATGTCTTAATGCAGATATTAATCTATGTCATTCTGTAATTTTTATTTCTGTAAGTGCTACCTGTTTTATCTTTTTTAATACTACTCTTTGCCGTCTACACAATAATGAAGGGATGACTTTCACAGTGGTGACTAATGTCTCTTCTCATTAACACTGAGAAAAGAGGAAATACAAGATTAGAGGATAAAAAAGTTGAAGGGAAATGGAAAGCTCATTGCATGTGTTCGAGGAATAAGAAGCATCAAAGGTGAGGACAGGAGCCAATTGAATCGTCAGGATGCTATAAATAATTCCGAAGTAATCTCTTTATCATTAAAAAAAGTGAATTAGGAGAAACTGATGGGGCAAAAGCCTACAGTTTGAATTTAGAAGAAATTATAGCAGGCCAGGGTGCACGAAGGGTTCCACTTGGGGCCACTGGGAGGGACATGCTTGCACAGCACTGCTGGAATTGTTGGAAGGAGAGCGTGGGAGCCGGCGGAGGCCAGGCAAGGTGGGGGGAGCAGAAGGGCGGGGTAAGAGGCGGGGGGGAGAGGCTGGCAGATCCGTGGGAATGGCCCCTGGCAGCTGGTGGGCACTATTTCTGCCCACCAATTAGCCCGGAGGCCGCTTTGTCTCCTGCCCCACCTTTGGCTCCGGCGGCTTCCTCTGTTTCCTCCTCCCGCGATAGCGCTGGGCACAGCCCGGGTGAGCTGATCCCCGGCACGGCGTGAACTGCAACCGAGAGTTCAGTGTTTTAATTAGACACAGCGGGACGGGAGAGAAGAGGATTTGGATCAATGAGTGCTCGGACAGAGGAACAGACCCCGACTGTTACGTACCTGACCTTGAGGGAGCTTAGGCTGTGGGGAGGCGGAGTTCAGTCCGTGCCGATGCTGAGGAGGCTGGTGGGGCGCCCCGGCAGGCGCTGATCTGCTTCAGCAGAAACCACCAGCTCTTCTTTGCTGCTGGGTCAAACATCTTCGAAGGCATTTTAAGCCTCTGAAAGCATCGTGTAGTAGTTATGTATAGGCTGTGGCAAATTAGAATGTCTTTGAGAGTTAAGTCTGTTAAAAAACCCCGAAATTAATTCTGTTTCAGCTCACCTTCACTTGCCATTTGAATGCCTGGTGATCTCCACAAGTGAGAAGAAATTATTGCAGTAGTGCTTTGAAATTATATGGTGCCACTGTGATGGTCTAATGTGTCTGGAAAAGCAGAAGTGAGGCTGCTGATCACAGTTGCTGTTCTCTGCACAAAGGTGGATTTTCAGCGATTCCCTGTGTGGGCTTCAGCCAGCGAACTTCCACTCTGTGTGAACACAACCACATGTCCAATGCTTTAGACCCAGATGGACAAAAACCCTGGAGCCAGTGATAACATAAGGGATCTCACGTTATTCAAAGATAACTGGATACAGTCTTTGTTCATTAATATAATTTTGTGAGGTGGCTTAGAATAGACTACTGGATACTTTAATGCATCTGCAATGCTAATCTGCTGTCTCTGCATGTATTAGAAATGTTATCCTACCACTTGAAACTGAGATAAGCAGGATGTTACAGTAAATTATCCCAAATAGCAGCACAAAATATTTCGCTGGTTCTTATCAGTTATTTAGTCTCAGTAGAAAAGAATGTACATTTTTTTTGTAGCAGCAAGGCGCAAGCTTTGTGCCGCCAGTTTTCCTCATCTGATGCTATTGGTTCAGCACATAAGTACTAGAACTCTTATGGATATAGATACTGTTTTGAGGAGATAATTTTTGGACTCTAATGTAAACTTCTGTGTCTTTGCCTTGAAAAATATCTCATCCTTTCTGCAAAATGTTTACATAAAACAGATACAGTCTGTCCCATAACTTTAGATAAACCACATCCAGGCTTCCCTGTTGCCTCTTGCTCCAGGCAATGTGTTCTTTGAATTGATGCCTGCCCTTTCTTTCAGGTTCTGTGAAATACAGCTTGAGGAGGCTAATTCTGTTTCCACTGATTTCAATCTACCTTGTCAGCCTTTTCTGAGATCCCTAAAGATAACAAATGGGAACCTGAGATTTTACTGCCGTGGGTCAGTATATTTATCAGCTGCTATCTGACAAATATAAACAAATAAATATGTAAACACTGGGGCCTGAAACTCCAGTCTGCTCTATGAATATTGATTTATGAAGAACATGAGATGGGAGTTAAATTAGTATCTTTAATTAGAAGGAAATGGGAAGATTTGGGTGTCTATTTTTTTCTTTTTTTTTCTTTTTTTTTTTTTAGTTGGAAATTCTTTATGAATTGTCTGTATTTCTTTATCCATAGTGACTCAGTGGTTTACCACCACATTTGCATCAATATGTTACATAATCCTCAATTATCATTTTGGTTTTCTGAGTTGCTATTCTCTGAGAAACTTTTATTGTTTTTCTTGGCTTAACTGCAGACTGTCTCCACCCTCTTTCCTTCTGCAAGTGATCAAATTCTGTAAAGAATTCTCTGCTTTGGATAGACTATCACTTCCCACCCATGCTGTTCTCACTGTGGTTGGAAATGTTATTAATTTTATTTAGTGTGGGGAAAAGCTTGGCTAACTCTTCAAAACAATCTTTCAAGTCCTGTAATTCAATAAAGTCCTTATTTACAATGGCCATAGCTATTTTTCTCAGTGCTGTCCAAACTGAGTTCTCTCTGGTTACAAGAAAATGAAGCATTGTTTTCCATTCTGACAGCAAAATGGTTCTATTTTATTTTTTAGTTCAGGAAAAGTGCAGCATAACCTTGTTTAAAAGGTTTTCTAGAAAAAGAAGCAGCTGTTGCTCTCCACATTATGGTATTTTTAATGTGTTTTGCACCAGGGACTGAGGGAGAAAGGCTGGCAGTTATATATGACCTGGTGAGTCAAAACTGTTATTCTGAGACTTGGATTTTCCAATTTTTTCCAGTCCCAATCGTTGCTTTTTCTTACACACCAGCACATGAACACTGAATTTCAGTTCTGTCCCTTGATTAAATTGTGTGGTTTATTTCTGTCTTTGGACTCAAAATTATCTAAGTAGAAGATAATATTTTATGATGATGTGGATAAAACCCCTTCCCAATAACTGCCATTTCAGATGTACACAGTGCCTCTGGCCGAGTCTGGTGTTACTGATGTCTCAGCCTAAAGCTGGGCAGATACGAATGATGATTTCTTTGCACAAACACACAAAATGTGAGTGGTGGCAGCATGGAAGTTGAAAATAAAACCTTTGGAAAGCTGTACAGCACTGAGGCATTGGCTTCCTTCCCTCAGGACTCACCAAAGAGCAGCTGGGAAGGAAGAAAGAAACAGTAGATTTGAAAAGAAATGTCATCTGGGGTGACCTGTAACTTAGTGTTGTTCTTGACAGTTTCATGGCAATTGTGTTCGATATCACTTAACTGTACCAGCAATATAATTATATCGTACTTATCCCTTCCTTCCACCCATATAAAAGAAAAAATCAAAGCTGAAAGCTAGTTTTTCCTTCCTGTGGTAATTGTGGTGTTTTCTAAAGCACTGTGAACGGGTTTGGAAGTGGCGAGGGCTTTGAAAGAATGTTTGACATGAGCTGAAATCTGCAGCAGAAATTCTGAAAGATCCTTTTTCTATAGTTGGCTGCTTGTTTGGGAGTGTTTTAGAGGGATAGCAATTCAGTGCTTCATGTACTTCTGTCATACAACAGCTTGGTGAATTTTTTTTCCAGCTTCTTGACCAAATGGTCCCAGAAATCCTTTTACCCAGCAGGGTGGTCTACAGGAGTCAGTCGCTGATCAGAGCTTTGTTTGTGAGGAACTGAATTCATGTCAAGACTTGAGTGCATCGGTCTGGGCCCCCAGATACCCAAAAGTCAAAGGAATTGCCATTTTTACTGCTATAAAGTACCATTTCCTGCCCACCATTGCAGTTCAGATGTGTTGTGAACAAAGCAATAACTCCCCTTGCCTTCCCTCTGCTCTTCAAGGCACCAGTGAAGTTGGCCTGGACGTAACTTGGCTGCAGGGCTGCAAGTGCTGGCAGCAGCTGAGTGCATTTTTTCCTCATTTCTCCTGGCAGCAGCATGCTGCTGGGCTGTGGCCACTTGTAGCACATGGCACCACCACAACCTGCACATCCACCACCTGGAAAAGGAAGAATAAGAGGGGTTTGTGTGTAAGAAACTGGAAAAAATGGTGAATCTGGAGCTTCATCAGTACTGATGAAGTCAAGAGAACATGGGCCTGCCTGCCACGCCAGTGTAGGGAGGGCTCCACCAGCACAGCTCAGACTTTCCAGAGATCCCAGAGGACTATTTGATCATTTATTCTGACTCTCCCATGAAAATCAGATTATGGTATTTCTCATGATATCCTGTGGGGAGAGTTAGGTTACAGCTTGGGTTAGATTTTATGACAGGTCTGTTCTCTAGCTTGGAGATAAAGATTTTGTATGCTCTCAGTAGAAAGCAGAGGTACTGAGGAACCACTCATACCTGGAAATGGATACCTGGTCCACCTCCAGGCAGTCTGGAGACTGCACTCCATCAGGAATATATTTGAGAGGATAGGTACCACAGAAGGACCTATCCCTGCTGCACAGCCATTCTGTATCTGCAACTGTGACTCTGCCTTTGCTAGGGCTCTCTCAGGGCAAAGGAGGACAGATTTAGATGGAGTTTATATATATATATACACACACTTACACACGCACACATATATATTCTTATATAGATATATAAATCCCATATAAATAGGTATAGCAGATACCTCTACAGATAGAGCTAACTGTTGCTACAGTGCTTCCCCTAGATGGTCTTTTCTTTTCTTTATGATTTAGATACCTGTATTTTTCTGCTACAGGGACTTGTGCCAAGAGAAAACCCAAACTAACTGAGCTGTCTCCTCTGTGCCTCAGTCATGAGGACCTGTGTCCCTTGGGGCTGCCTTAAAGGATCCCTGCAGAGACTCAAGCCTCCCAAACCTGGCACCCCTTTCCTGCTGCTCAGTTGTGGGCCCTGCAGCTGGTCAGGATCATGCTCCACAGCTAAGCAGTAAGTAACTAAAGCTTCAAGTGTCCTGCTAACAGAGCGTCACCCAAGAGTAATCCAGGCCCTGACTCAAATTGACAAGGACAGGTTGGGCTCTGAAATAATCTCTTTAAATAGCAGCAGCCATCTCTTTCAAAGGCACTTGCCCCCCAGCCAGCGCTGAGAGCTGCTTACAGCACACTGCCTGCTATTTCCCATCCAGGCAGTGCAGGGCTGACACTTCTCACAGGCAGGTGTGTCCCCTGCCAGCAGTCTCCAGATTTGCTTTGCACCGGGAGTTACAATGAATTTTGCAGCACAGTTTATCTACTTCAGGGTCTTAAAAAACAGAAGTCCCAGGGACCGCTACAGGGAAGATGAAGACTACGATCCTTTCTGGCAAAGGTTGGAGAATATTGCTGTCTGACTTAGAGCTAGAGTGCTCCTTTATCCCCCTCAGGGGTCATGGTCAGCCCTCAGGGTCCACCCAGGGCCAGGCCCACGGACATGGCGACCCCTGGACCCCTCCTGCCTCCTTATGGTGTCGTAGTTGGAGTTTTGCTTCGCCTCGTTGTTTATTTAGTCGCTGTGCTGTATAGGTAATGCTTTATTTTTCTTTTCCTTACTTTCTTAAAAAAATCAAACCAAACAAAAAAATCCAGGAAGTTGTTTGTAATTTTCCATAATGTCCCAGTGTTCTGTGAGTCTGAGTTGTTCTTGGAGTTATCCACTAGAAATGGTGGAGATTTGAATATTTTTAGCCCTCAGAGTTCAGCTTTTTTATTTCTTCATGAGTACAGTATCAGAATTAACCTAGACAGATCAACGGACTGCTGAAAATTTATCTTGGGATAGCCCATGCCAGATCCTGTTATTACAGCTCTGTGGTTGTCTTTGTTATGGTGCTTATGGTGATCTTAAATTCCTGTTTTTAGATTTGGATGGAGTAGATGGAATTTAAGAGTCATCTAGTGTGCTTGTGTAGCATGAGCCGAGGCTGTGCACACACATGGCATGGTGGTGTTGTGCAACCTCATTCTTAACCTTTTCCATAGTTTGTTTCTCCCTCGGTTTTATTATCTGGACACCACTATTGAGATCACGCTGTTTTAGCCAGATGTACAAACAAGGAACAATTCTCATTTCCTGAATCTCCTTGTCACAGATGTTGTTAACATTTAAGACAGAAATTGTTTCAGTGGGCCTGATGCTGCTAATAAAGGGGAAGACAAGGTCTTCTGCCCTGCAGAAAGGGCTTACCCAAAGTCACCTGCGGTATGACCTGTTCCGCAGTTCACTGTAAATCTCCTTTCAGGACCACTCTTTCCTCTATTTTGAGTTACACTATTTGTTCCTAATTGGAAGTAAATTATGGAGATGTGTTAGTCACCAAAAACCTCTAGACTCAGAAAACATTCAACTTAGGAAAAAGTCTAATTCCTTGAAGAGTTTTAGCTGCCCAACTCTGTGCATTGTTGGATAGTGATCATTTGACATTCACAGTTGTGAATGTCTTGTAAGAACTTTTGAGAGGGATGGGTCTGCTTGAGAGACAGTTGGTTACCTCTGCTTCAACCTTTCCATGATGGGTGGCCTTGTGAATTCTTCTTGCTCTCAGATTGCTTTTTCTAGTGTTACCTATTTAGCAGCTGACACCCAGTTGCCATTGCCAGCAGTAAGCAATAGCATGTCCATAGTGTGCACAGAAGAATGGCAATAGACCACAGATGAAGGCATATGTAGTGCTAGGCTCTGGTAAATCTGACTTATTAAAAGTAAGGAGAGATTTTATCAGAGGTGGTAATACAGCTTGGTTGTTTCCTGCATGAGCTTGAGCTTTCTTTGCGTGTGTTGCTGGTGCAGCGTGACACGGGTTTGTCAGGCCTGTAGGTGGTGAGCAGACTTATAAAGGCCTGCTCAGTCCCAAGGCTTGGTTATTATGTACCTGTCTGTGCTGGATGGTCACAGTGCTCACACTTTGTCATCCAGGCTGGTTACTAAGCCCTGATCTCTTTGTCTTTAAGACAGTCTGATAAATAGCCCTGCGGAAGTCTTAGGCAAGTCACTGGCTCTGTGTCCCAGTTTCCATCAATAAAGTTGAGCTAATATTTGCTGAACTTGTCTTTCTGTTTAGGGAAAGGTGTTGGTGATTCCTGTGTGACTTAGGAACAATCACTTTGCAAAGGATTTGGGTCTATAAATTTCAGACATGCATTTGATATTTCCATCCTGTATGTGCCACTAGTTGGAGCAGTACAGTCTCAGATGGGTGTTTCTAAGTACCAGTATTACACAAAATACCGATAATTCAAGGCAGTTGTATTTAGAGTGCAGTATTGTCTTTGATCTGTTTTAAATTTATTGTCAAAGAAAGATCCTGTGTTCCTTCCCTGTGCCTGCAGGAGTTTACTTGTCACCCTGTAGTGGTGTGCAGGGCACTCAGGCACTGTAGAGTGCATGACCTGGAATTCCTGGTAGTGAAGATGACATTTGTTATGATCCTTCTTGGCACTTTTATCTCAGCAAGCCTCTATTGTTCTATTATTTTTCTTTCATAAAGTCCTGCTTGTACAAGTTTCTGAGATGCTTTAAAGAATTGCTGCTATTGCAGTATTTGGATGTATTTGGGGATGGGTAAAAAGGTAGAAGAGGAGTTGAGATGGAACAAGAATGATCAGAAGCTACTGGAAAAGGGGATTGCAACAAACAAGGAAAGTATCAGAGGGGTCTGGGAGGCTCAGGCAGCGAGAAGTGTCAGAGGAGACAGCGCTGGGACATGGAATTAGAAGGATTAATGGAGCTGGAGAGGTTCTGGGTAAAAGGGATTTGGATGAGGGAAAGGGTCCTCTCTGTCATATCCTGGGATTGCCTCTTTCTCACTCCTGTAAGAGCAGATCCCAGTCACAATGCAGTCACAAGCCAAGCAGACTGCTACCTGCAGCAGGCTGATTCCCCTGCCTTGCTCCCTGTACATGACCCCTCTCTGCTCAACACTGAGGAAAGGGGCAGAAGTGACTTTAAAGGGGTCACCTTTTGCCTTAGTAGCTGTTTTGAACTTGCAGGCCTAAGATCTGAGCCCAGTTACATGAAAGCAGATGGCAAATATGTCTAAAGCTGTATCTTACCAATATCTCTTGGTCAGTGTGCTCCAGGAAAGTCTTCAGGGAGCCTGAAGATGATGCAGCATATGGGTATGAGCTTAAGAAACCCCTACACCCAAAACATTAAAAAAGGGCAAAATTAAAATCCACACATAGAGAACATGTGTATGTGAGTTTGAAGTGGTATTCAAGCTTAACATTTTGTGACTGCTCAGCCCAAGCTGGGTATTGGAGTTGGAACTTCTTGTCATGGCACAGGCCTATAAGGATGCCAAAGTATCCCACAGAACTTGTGCCATACTGCTGTTGTCCACAAAAATCAGATTCCTTACCTGCTGTGCAACAAGCCAAGAATTACAAGCTGAGGGAGCCATTCATTGTACTTGAGAATTGCACAAGCCTGGGTGCTCTGTGGATTCCACAAACCAACCACACCAACTATCAATGCTTTTTACTATCTATGCATTTTAACAAACAAAGGAATTAGCTTTCATTTGCCACAAGTTCTCTTATTAATTAGTATTCTATCTTCCATTGGTTAATGATTCTCTTGTTTCTCATGCTAATTAGTCCTCACGCTCAGTCTTTCTCTTCTTTTGGGTCAGTTTCTTGGGTTGGTGGTCTCAATCTGCCCCTGTCAGAATCACCTTTTACCCAGTTAGAGCTGATTTCAGCACAGCTGATGAATTGGCTTTGTTAGTTTCTCCTTTGTCTTGGGAATTCTGCCAAATGATCTTGGGGCCCATAAATTCTGCATTTTTGTGTCCACTATCAGTGGTACATCCTTCTCCCCAAGCTTTGTTAACCTCCTATGAGGTCCTAGATCACTGAAGCATGTCAAGCCCTAAACATTACTGAGGCAATTCTACCAACAAGTCATTTGCTTTTCTAGCACAAAACATCACTTAGAGCTTGCTAGCTGTTCTTTCATGGATTAAATCTCCCTTCTTGTTGATTAGCTCTGAAAGCATACAAACATCAAACATAAAAGCATCCTTACTTGAGAAAATTTTTGCATTTGCACATTTTGCAACACTGTCAGTCCCTCTTAATACTAAATGTGTATCCCTGTGAATGCAGATGACAAAAGCTGCTGTAGAAATGACAAAGAATGGTTGAGTTTTTCAGTCTTATGTTAAAATTAATTTCCTTTTATGACAGTTGAATTTCCATCTGAACCAGTACGTGGTAATGTATGTCCATAATTCCAACTTCATATCTGCCTCAAAACACATTGTTGTGACTCACTTTGAAAGTGTAAAAGCTGCCAAATGGGCCCACTGCTGACATTTGGTACATCTGCAATCAAAATGGCAACACTGGGTTGGGCCAAAGACCAGTCCTCCTCTGTGTCCTCCTCTGTGTCCTCTCTCTAGGGGTGGCCAGTAACAGAGCTGGGAGAACAATAAAAGCCACCTAAGACACTTTCTCTCATATGCCTTCATGGAGTTTGCCAAGTGCTCAGGGGCTTCCTGAATCACAGATTGATTCTTGAATGATGTATGTATTGGTCACTACTTTCATTTAGTTGTGCATTTTTTAGGAGCCTGTTTACATTGTTGTTCTTCATAAAGTCTTCTGGTAATGGGTTCTGTGAGCTAATTTTTTTCTCCAAGAAGGAAAATTTAAAATTTTCTACCTGATAGTTTCATACCATCTGCCCCTAACATTTATACCGGGCAGAATGGTGACTACTCTTTCACAATTTGCTATTCCCTGGACATGTGTGATTTTGCAGATTTTGCTCCTTCAGTTTTAGAAGCTGAGGAGACCCAGTGCATCAGTTTAATCTGTTTAATCTGTTTCGTGGGTCCCGAGGGACGCAATCTGAACGTGCTTCACAATGGGGTCATGTAGTTGTCCATCACTGCACACTTGGACACTTCTCTCTCTGTCTAAGGAAGGCAGCAGTTGTGGTCTTTAGGTATAGTATGCATTACTGCCTTTTATCTTCCCAAAACTATTTTTGCTGGTTTATTATTTTCTTAGTTTGTTAATACTACTATTTTTGATTTCTTCCCCTAGTGCTGTTTAACTTGATTAATATTCTAAGTATGTTCAAAAAACCAAACTGGAAATAGAAAAATTATTCATTCCAAGTTGTTGCTTTTTATTATTGTAGAAGTACATTTTGGTACACACTGTGCATTGACTTTGATATTTCAAACTATGTAAAGCTAACTATTTAGCAAATTATATTTTTTCCCTTGTGCCTTAATTGTTTATGGAATGTCTGCATATGGATCTTCTCTTTTTTTTCCAGTTATGCTGAGCAGCTGTTCTTGAAAAAGTAGGTTTATAAACTGTATTTTCATGTTTGCTTTTACTAATGACTTTAAAGGTAAAATGCTGTAATTTATAACCATGTAACAAAGCTTGCCAGCTGGGTATTTGTTTTATGCCTGGAAATAAACAGACCTTTTAATGAAACTTTTGATAAACTCCAAAAAAGGAAAAGCTCCTTTTGAAAGGAACAGTGCTTTATAGTGCTGGGCTTTGTATTTATATTGGCTCAGATCTTGTGGACATGATTGCTGGAGTAGGGGCTATATTTTGTTACTGTGCTTGAGAAGTCATGTGCTGTGTTTCTGTGAGCACTTGCATGCTTTGCTGCCTGCTTTGGCTGTTCCTGTAAAAGAAATCCATATAGATCTCTGCCAAGCACGTGGAACGCTTTTGAGGCTAGAAATGCTTTTGACCCAACAGGGTCATTATTTGCCCACTTGTGGTATGTGACCAAACCTCAGCCCACTGTTTACCTTGAGAGTCTGAGAGCTCTAGGAGGGCCTGTGGCACACCCAGGTGGGCTCAGTATGGGGGAATGTCATTCTCTAGTGTAAATGAAACATTTGGGTGTAGAAGAGGAATAGCAGATATTCTGAGATAAATACATACAATACATATATATACAATAGAATGATATCCCCTTGATAAAGAGGCTGCTGACCTTTCAGATGCAAATGTATGAAAGTTTTCATATTAAACATTAAGATAGTAATGATTCAGATGTGCTCTAAACCTAGCTCAAGTCTGAAAGGCCTATACATGTTTTGATTTCTGTTTGATTTCTGTTTTCCAATGGTTACAGGATGTTGTCTCCGTTGGAGTCCTGAGCAGATACTCACTGGTCATTAGAGTAGTATTAAACATCAAGGAATGAGAATCTGATTTACTTCCCTCCTTTTTTTTTCCTGCCAAAAAAGGGAAACCTAAAACTAGGGCAAAAAAATCAGTATGCCTTTTTGGTCTTTCTATTTGCAGATACAAAGATCTGATGGCACTAGTGTGGTGAGGCATTACCATGCACTTTTGCTTTTTCATGGAATCCTGCTTCATCAGTAAACTTCTTGTGGTTATCTTCAGCTGGGTGTTTTTATAGACTATTCGATTGCAACAGATGCAATGAAAAATGAGAATTGTTCTTCCATCTCAAATGCCAGCTGGATAAAAAATTTGACCCATAAAATCACAAATTTTTGATCTGTCTATCTTTTTTACCCTACATAGACCCCTTTAACCCATTTCCGGTGTCACAAACATAATTCATTGCTAATGCTTGCTACACATTTTAAACAGTATGTTCAGAAATAAGACGTATCCGTCCTTTCTTTTGGAGTGGTTATGGGAGTCTGATGTGGAAAATATGTTTTTTGGAAGGGAGAGGTATGGAATGAACTCTAACAGTGCTGTGGCCCCTTGGATGCTGCTGCTGTTTTTGTGGGGACTGTGCTATAACAAGTTCACAGGGAGGCAGTCTGATCTGGTTCTCAGCTTTGCACTAAGCAGACTAATGTGCACCCAAATGAACACTGGAAGCTTAACATCTTTAGGAAGTGTTCCAGCTGTCTAACCCCAGTGGAGCAGAGATGCAGAAAAGTGTGGAACAGAGCTACTTGATAAGTTATTTGATTTGAAAGCAGAAGGCCTGGTGTTAGGCTCTCTCAGCTTTAAGATACAGTATTGGGAAAACACTTTAGATCACAAGTTTCAACATTAAAATGTTAAAAATGTGTATATACTTTATTTATCTTAGAAAATTAGTGTTCCCATTAATTTTAGAGGGCAGATCTTGCTACAAAAATTTTCTCCTGTGAAGATGTACAGAATGATTGATGCTACTAGTATATTACTTGATTCTAATAATAAAACATTTTATGTTGCCCATATAGTTATGTGAATTCCTCAGTAGAAAAATTGGAAGTGTAATAGGAACCAGAGCTACTGGCACAGATTATTGACACCATTAAGGAAATGCATGATACTGCCCAGAGTGGGCAATTGCTCAAAAAAGAGATGTTTCTAAATATTTAAAAATTCCTTTGGAAATTGCTGCAAAGCATATTATGGTGCTGATCGCTGCTGTAAAATGTGCTTTGGCCAGCCCTGCTGATGAATTACTGCTGGTGAATTACTGCTAAACTTAGACCCAAATTATTTTAGGAAAAAGGTAAATATTTTTTGTTGGAGATAATGCTGGAATCTCTGACATAATTTAACATGTTTGTTTTTAGAATACCATTTCTACCAAATAGATTAATAGCGGGTCATGTAGAGGAGCTTATACCATGTGTCTAATCATAGCCACAAACCAGGGGCAGTATCAGCTCTTTTCCAAATCACTGGTCCTCTGCTTGATGCTCCTTTTCCCTGTAATAATCTCCAAATTCCAAGAATTCCTAGAAGTTTTGCATTTATCTGTTAACAGAACTGCAAAATCCTGCACTACAGTACATTGTTCCTTGTGAACTGAATGCTATGGACCATAGAGTCAGGCAGTTAAGGTAGAAAATCCGGCAAATTTTTCTGGCAGTGTTGTTTCTCCTAAGTTTCTTGGGGAAGGAGAATTTTGTGCCACCACATCTGTGCTGTATCTACACATGTATTTACCCATGAAATGTTAGCCCACAGATCAGGAGACCTAGTTCTTTAGCTCTGCAGGAGGATATGATTATTATCCCTCATCAAAGTAATTTCCTTCCCATCACGAGGCAGTTGATGGCTGTCAAGAGTACGCTCTGCAAGTATGCAAGGGCAGAGAGCAGACCTCTTGTGTACAATGTAGTGGCATTTGTTACTGCTATTAATAGTTTATGGGAATGGTCTGCAGCAGCTGCTTGCCCTTTTTGAAAAAGACAGAATTGTGTACAGAAAGTACAATTCCACTTATTCCAAAATTTCTGGAAGCACTGAAGTATGATCATTGCCGGTTGAATACTGAGTACTAAGGAAGGTCTGACTGTCCAGACAACACAGATTATATATTTCTTGGATTTTTGGGCAGGACAGTTTCACAGTTTGCCCACATATTGGGTTATTTGTGGCTTTTCTGACAGCTGGAATGGTACAGTATCTTTGAGTTCACCTACAAGAAGGTAATATGACAGTAGCAACTCACTCTGCCTGTTTGAGGCTTGCGAAGAGCATCTGATACCTGCATCCTTCTAAAATGCTAAATATCAAGCCTTTAATCACCCAAGCCTTTCTAACAAGTTTCTTTTATTTGTTTTCAGGGATGACAATAAAATAAAGAAACAAGATACACCAGCCGTTTGTGATCTTCACTGCTGTAAGGATGTGCCCGTAAGAAATGGCCTTATTGGGCAGAAGTCACCCTCTATCAACCCTGAGAGACTGAAGGACTTTGGTGAGGAGGATTACCTGAACGGGGATGTGAAGACCTGGGAAATGAAGATAGTGAGCCGAAATGAGGAGTTACTTAGGGAGGCCCTTTCCTGCATCCCGCAGCCCAGCAGTAGGGCCAGCCTGGCAAGCTGTAACAAGCTGATTCGATTTGAAGACATTAGTGCAGCAGCCTTCAAAATCCAGTGTGGTGTTCAGAAAACCCCCTGCATGGTAGGGAATCTTTAGGTTTTGCATTGTCTCAATGTTTCTTTTGTTTTTCCTTATGAAAGTTGTTCAGAAATGAAGAAAGGGTATGTGTGAATCGCAGCAGATAGATGACTCATGTTCATATTAATTGTATTTAACTGTCAATAATAATTTTCTTCTTATCTGTTTACACTAACCTAAATCCTCAAAGATTGCAGTGACCTGTAAACAAAGGATAAACCACATTAGGCATAGACTTAATGCACTGTGATATTATGCTCCCAGTGAAAAAATCCTGCTATAAGGAACGTGAGTTGGAGGTGGCAGACTACCAGTGTTTGGGTAAGCACTTTTGTGGGAGGGTTTAGTTTGGAATCTGCCCTCATATTTGGAGGGTGTGAAGGTACAGATTTGCCTTCTCAGTCAGGCCAAGCAGGAAGGGCTGGGTATGTTCTGTAACCAGGTATTTCTGCCACAGGTGTCTTCAGCAAAATAAGGATGTTAAGACACACGAATGTGCACCTGAGATACCCCCACCAATGTACAAGGTTTGCTCAAGCATATGAGAAGTATAATGGCAAGCTGTACTGTATTTCTATACATTTTCGTGGTGTATCTCTACTGTTGGGAGCTCTTCAAGCAGGTTGCTATAGGCTCTCTGGGTAATCTCTTCCTTTTGGTGGGTGAAAAGAATGTCTTTGCCAAATAGCAATTCCTAGCAGCAGCCCCAAATCGTGCTCTCAATGGATCCTTGTGGATTGTTTGTCTGGCATGCACAGGGTAAGAACCTTGCAATCTCCTTGGGGCTAGCAGTCCCTGGAGTGAAGTGGTTGGGTCCTCAAGGTGCAGCAGTTGTCCTTGTTCCCATGTGACGCCTGCTGATCCAGAGACGACATAACTACTTCCAGTGTGGGGTTTTTAGCCTAGCATTGCCAAAATAAGGATAGCTGTGCTTTTTGTAGCACATTACTGAAAAAGTGTGTCTTGTGTCAAAGGACATGGTACAAGACAGTTTGGGGCTGTAAGGTGGTATAAAAGGTTTGGCTGGAATGCAGGGAAGTTTTGCCTAGGCTAGAGTTAATTTTCTTCGCAGTAGCTGGTACAGGGTTGTGTTTTGGATTTGTGATGAAAATATTGTTGATAAGACAGAGATGTTTTTGTTACTGCTGAGCAGCTCTTACACAGAGTCAAGGCATTTTCTGTTCCTCACTCCATCCCACCAGTGGGAAGATTGGGGATGTGCAAGGAGCTGGGAGGGGACACAGCTGGATCTGCTGACCCCAACTGACCAAAGGGACATCCTATGCCATATGACACCTTGCTCAGCAATAAAATTAGAGGAAATTTGGCTGGAGGCCTGTGGCTCTGGGCCTGGCTGGTCATCAGCTGGTTGGTGGTGAGCAATTGTTTTCAATTGCATAAGCTGTCTTTCTTGGGTCTTACTTATCTCTCTTTGTTGTTTCCCTTTTAATTAAGTTGTTGCTGTAATTACTGTATACATTTATTTATGCATTTATTCTTACTAACTGTTCTTATCCCAACCCATGAGATTTCTCACTTTTACCCTTCCAATTCTCATCTCCCCCAGAGCAAAGGGGCAGGGAAATGAGCAAGTGGTAGGATGGTGTTTACTTGCCAGCTGAGGTTAACCATGACACCCCTCAACTTAAATAGCTCCTTTCTCCTGGGTGTCCCTGGCAGATTTATGCAACCCAGTTGTGTCCCTTTTCTGCATTTACTGTTTCAAGCTAAACACTCACTTTCTTTAGTCTTTTTAAATTAACTACTCTTCTAAAATTATCAGAATAGTGAAAAACCTATATCCATATAAAACCCTCTGTATTTTAGTGTGAAAATAGCCTGTGACTGTTGTTATTCAAAGTAATGTTCCTGCAGAAGTCATTAGTGCATTTCATGCATTGTTTCAAAAGCACAGAGCAGTGTCAAGAAAAACACAGAAAACCTTTATTTTAACTCATTGTTGAGAGGTAAGAACCCTTTTCAAGGACATTTGTTTGGACTAAAAGAGTGAGTGTGACTATAATCCATTTAGTTGAAGGGAGAAACACTTTGCAGGGTAGCTCCTAATCTGCAGCTAAAACCACGGATGGAGCATCCTGGTTCCTCAGGCAGGAGTTTGCCTTGGAGCTGAGATATGGCATCATGAGTGAATTGTAATATGTCAAAGAAGTAGTGAGCATAAGAAAATTAGGAACTGACATGAAGTTGGACACCTGGTTTGGCTGCTGAAGAAGGAGCTGTAAGGATTGTGCTATGTTAGCTGTGTGGATGCCAGAGGGAGGCTGTGCTGTGTGTTGTACCGTAGTTATGGTGTCTGTAGTCCTTAGATAAGATCACAGTGACTAGAGGGAAATCTTACAGGTTGGTTCAATGAGTCTTATGAGGTCACACATCAGGTCAGTTCAGCTGCAAATAGCACTGATGCCTGCTTTGTTAGAAGTAATTGCTATATTTAGGGTATATGAAAAAATCCTCAGTTAAAGGAAGACAAAAGTGATAACCTAAAGAATTAAAATCCTGAGTATCAAAATTATAGAAAAATATCAATTTAAAGTACACCACCCCTGTGGTAAAGAGTGACTTAATGACACAGTTTTAAATATAGGAGACTTAGCAACTTCATTATTCACAGCATTCATCTCCTTAAATCCTTTTTCTGATTGTTCAGAATCCAAGATTCTCTAGGAAGACAAGGATGGTAGGTGAAGAACTAGTAGCATTTCTTTTATACTGCTCTTGTTCTATTTTGCATGGGCATAGATTCCCCATAGATTAGGATGTTTAGGATATAAGCTATTATCCTATTAGTGTGCTAAGCACTTTCCATTGTTTCAGTTTCTGCAGCCAGATTTGCAAAGGAGCAGCAAGTGGTGGCTCTTATGTCAGGATTTTCAGACGCAAAATAGAGAATTTGGCCCCACCTATGGGTGAAGAACTTAACATGTGCTTGGAAATCCACTGAAAAGCCTTGAAATGTTCACCTGAAACATGTAGTTTAACTTTAAAGCAAGTATCTGTTTCAGATATATTTAGTTTATATAAATTCACTTGAAAAATCCCACAGTCTGAGAAACGTGTCAGTACATTTTAGTGTAGACACTATACGTTGTGTGTATGACACCGCCAGATATTGCTGGAGATAAATATCTTGCCATGCTGTTTTTGGATCTGCCTCACTTTGTGACTTATCTTAAATGAGGACTTGATCCCCTAAATCACCAGGACCTCATTTGCCTTGGCAGCCAATAGAGGAGATGGAGCCAATTCTGAAATAAAGCTGCAGTAAGCCTGGGGAGGTGGCACTCACAGGCTTACTGCAGCTTTATTTCACAAGTTATCTTGTGTAAAACTCTTGGTTTAGTGAATATGGTAATGGGAAATTAATATGTTGATGTATACTAGGAATGTCTTGTTATAAAACTTAACAAATATTTGCCATTAAAATTTTTTTAAATCATGCACTTGGGCACTGCGTCACATATAATATGGTTGCTAATTCTCCTCAGCTCAGGCATCCTTTCTGTTCCAAACACTAAGCTTTTCCAAACAGCTGCTGCTTACACTTGCAGTCCTGGGAATTTGTTTCTTTATTATTTCCTTCTTTCTTTGAGTAAGAAATGTCTTTACTAATATTCTACTGGCCTTAGGATGAAAAATGGACAAAACTCAGTAGTGAATCAGTGGCAGAAACCATAGCAGAGCCATCATGGGGCTCAAGGAGGTATTTTCTGATGGCTTTTGTATGTATTAGATGATGACCTTTTTTTTTTTAGGCATTCAATATCTAGTTCTGGCAAGCACTGGAAGCATGGATTTTGAGATAATTGAAAATATTTCTTGTAATGTCTGTGTTTGTATGGTAAGATCCAAAGCAAATTCTGTTTTCAGAGTTCTTAATGGCATGTGGTCCATATTTCACTGCTGTGAGTTTGAAAATTCCTTCCATAAAGCAGAAGGACCTGGTAGGTAACAACACACTGTTGTGTACTTATAAAGAACCAGAAGATGAATTTTACATTTTAGAGCTCATATATAGCAGTAGAATTCATGCCTCAATAGGCAGCTGATGGGGTATGGAAGATTTTTCTTAATAGCAGATATATTGACATAATATTATTTATCTGCTCCAGTATTCTAGGCTATCCAAGCAGTATGGAATGGAAATCTACCTGAAGAAGGAGTTCCTCCAGTACACGGGGTCTGTGAAGGAACGAGGTGTACTTTACCTTCTGATGTCATTGCCTCAGGTATAGCAAAATGTCAGCGTTCAAAAAGAAGTAGATTAGTTCTGCTTTGTGAAAATGGAGCAAAGGTGAAGATAAATTTACCTCTAATCTCCATGGGATCACAGTGTTTCTTGTCTTTGAAATCATTGTACTGAACACAGCATGTGTACTGAGATAGGTCTGAATGTAAAATACTACTTTATTTACAATTGGCTGATCTGCTTGTGAAATTCTTAAAAATGTTTGAAACAAAAGCTTGCAAAATGGGAACATCGGCATTTTCCCTGAGGCATTAAGATACAAGTTTTTTATGTGTACTGTAGCTCTGATATGTTGAAACCACCAAAACTCCTGAGTGATGATGAAACTGAATTACAATGAGTGATGACAAAGATCTAGATCACCAAGTGATTTTGTAATGAATTTCAGTTTTCTTACATGAATAGCTTGTTTATCATTTGTCATAGGAGGTTGTTGCCATTGTCACAGGAGTCTCTGCAGTAATAATTGTTATAATAGGCATGAGACAGCAGCCCAGAGCAGTGGTAATTCCTGCCTTTCGTAATAATATAAATTAAATATTCTGTTAAAAGGAAGCCTGAAATGAAATAATCTGGCCAGAGAGAGCAGAAATATCTGAAGGACCATATATCAGCTTTTCTGTGATCAGTTGGAGTTTGTCACCTCTTTCCAATGAAACAAGAATTAACCTGGAGGAGTGCAGGCACAGGGATTGATCTTGTGCTGTTTTACCTTTGCCTGTAAATCCTGAGATCACACCAGACCTGCATACACTGTACCATAATATCACAATTCATGTATCAGCTAGTAAAGGGAGAAAAGGAAGTCAGATCATCAGAATGATCCAGGATCAGACGGGACAACAATGTGGCGCTGTATGATGTGCAATAAGCACCCCTGTTTTTCAGGAGCAGCAGAGAAAAGGGGTGATCGTGGCCTCAGACAGTAACTTCTCCATGGCAGTGGCCCACCACGCCGCAGAGCTCCGCGTGCCCGTGTTTGTCGTCGTGCCCAGCAGCACGGCCCCGGCCCGCGTCAGGACGTGCCGCGACTACGGCGCCGTGGTCGTCTCCTACGGCACCACCGCCAAGGACGCCCAGCTGCACGCCCGGAGGCTGGCACAGGAGAACGGATACCTCCACCTCGAGGAGTGAGTGAAAGCCAGGCTCCTCAGAAAGATCTCATTAGATGCCCGCGCAGCTCTCTGCAAAAACAATTAGTTTCATTAAAATGTAATCGCAGCTCATCAAAATGCTCCTCATCCCTGGATATGGGCAGTTATGTGTTCCCAGGCACAAAGCATGTCTTTCTGTAACGGTTGGGGATGGAGACCAAAATGAAATGCTCTTCTCTGCCTCTAAATTAGGCAAGCTCTGTGATTAGGGATTTCTATGGCCTAATATGATAATGGCTATAGGTTAATTCTTTAGGAACTCTGTCAGAAAGTGTGGAGGCAAAGGGTTCAGTGGGATAATGTGGGGCAAGAAAAGGTTAATGCTCTAAGATTTTCCCATATCTGGTGTGAGGAACAAAACTGATACTGCCTTGAAAAAAAGATGATTAAGAGACTACTTCACATATACATTTAAAGTAGCTAAGGTTGACCATAAATCTAAATTTGAACAATTTGAGGTCACTGGACAAGGCAGATCTAACAAAAATATAAATAAGACAGGCAAAACCACTTAGAACTAGTACCTTTTTCTTTTTCTCTTTAATCTCTGTAGTCTCTTATCCATTCCCCCTCACCCTCCCTTATGTTTTTTACCTTTCTTCAGGAAAGATTTCCAGAATCATAGAAGGGTGAATCATTAACAATGGTTCCTCTGATGCCCTGAGTTATTGTCCCCCTACCATTGCTGCTTCTGTGCAGGCTCCATCCTGCTCTTGGTGTTTGTATGGCATCTCCTTCAGGGAGTGCCCGTTCCCCTCCAGCTCCCAGGCACTGCTGCCTTATCCACGGTAATGATGAGTGGTGTTGCCTGGAAAGAAGATCCCAGAGTGAGCAGAACAGGGGAACTCCTCACTTCTTTCCCAGCTGGTGTATTGGGTAGGCAATACCACAAACTGTACTGTTCAGCTCCTCTGTTAGCTCTGCCAGCAGCCAGTGACACCCAGGGCTGGTTCGCGTGCCTGGCCTGCCACCACGGGCACAGTCTTGTCCTAGACTGGGATTTTCGGTGGGGAACGAGGTGCCCTGAATCCCAAAGAGTTTTAAACACTTTTAGGCTCCTTTGAAAACCACAATTTTCCATAACTTTGTGATTTCCAAAGTTCTGTCAGCCATTTTTCAATTGATGTTAACTCCCAGCTGGCTTGCATCAACTACCATGTTCACACATAAAAACTAAATTATTTTGTTGTCATTTGATTAATCTTCCCCTCCTGCCTAAATAACGATTTCAGTTACATAAGGTAGATATTCTCCAGGTTCATGAAGCTCCAGGGACAATGCATGTGTAGAACTTCAGCATCCAACACTGAGGAAATCTAAATGTACACACTACCATTAATAATACTAAAGCATTCTGATTTATTTCAGGTTTCAGGTTACAAGAAAGAGAGTTGTTCAGTCTGTGACTATGTATAATTAAAACCTCACAGATGCAATTTTTCACTGAAAAAAAAAGAAAAAGGAAGAAATCCCCCACTTCAATCGTGAGACTTTTCATAATGGGATATCTGAAATTTTTTATTTTGTTAAGTGTAGACCTGTAAAGACTTCCCAGTGTAATGCATGCCTTTAGAGATAGCCAGTCTTCTCCAGTGTGGGTCTGACACACATTCTTGTCACTTGCCAAAGCTGTAAAATACCAGCTGATCTCCCAAGTGTTAAAATGGAACTTCCGCAATGTCGTTTTATGTCAATTTAATTCTAGCTTAGATACAATCCCTAGCAATTTGGTCTCTGGGTCTCCTCACCCAGCAACTCATTCTGCCCTTCCTGGAGCAGACACTACGTGTCTGGGTTTGGCCGTACCCGCATGGGTGATGCCCTGCAGCTGGGTGTGTCATTGTCAGCTCTTCCCTTTGCTTCAGTGCAATTAAAATACTGTGTCACGAAAATGACCATGCAAGAATTCAAATTGATTCAGGACACTTTTTACTCAGTTGCAGCTTCCTGGGAAATCCCAGGAAGGAGATGTGATTTTTCAAATTGGAATTCAATCATTTAGTCTGCCTAATTGCTGCCTAGGTGCCATGAAATTTTTACTAACTACAGGGCTCAGGACCTCATTATAAATGCAATGTGACTATTGCCAATAACTAACTCAGTACCTCTGGGAGGATGTGAGAAAGATTCCTTTGTGAATCAGGGAGGAAAGAGTGTTGCAGATTGGATTACACACCTTCCTTCCTTGAGAGTCCTTTTTTTTTTTTTTTTTTTTTNTTTTTTTTTTTTTTTTGTGTAACTCCATATCTAAATGTTGATCAAACGTGATCATTTGTGATCTGGTTAGTCTGTTACTCTATCCAACACTCTGAGCCCTTCACTTGGAAGAGACAGGAACAGACCCTTCTAGCTGCCACACCACAACTTCATTGGAAAACCTAAAGCCTGACAGTCCATCTTTGATTGCTGATGTATCCCACATTTGAGAAGGCAAGTATCCCACTTTCTAGCTCTGGCTCAAAAATGCTTGTTTCAGTCTATAGTCTTTAGATTTATCTGCCCTGTTCCTTCATTTTGCCTCAATGGCATATGATTCTCACAGATATGTTTGCTTTCAAAAAGCAAAAGTTATCAGTCACAATGCAAAGAAAATCACGTATTTTATTACAAAACCTGACAGCTGATCAGTGAACTGATGTTTCAGCTGGATGCTAACAAGGAAAACATGATAATCTGAAATATTGATTCAAAATTCTATCAGCTCTCCATGCCCATTGCAGTCTCATTTGGACAGTTTTCAGTTGTTAGAGAGGCTTTATTCTGTCACTGAATATCCCAAGCCTTCATTCATTTTTGCAGGTCCCCTTTTAACCCATGTAACTATGGCAGGGGTAGCTCCACAAACTCTGATCTGAATCTTATTTGGGAATAAGTGTCCAGAATTGTTCAGGAGGCCAGTGATATATTTTGTCACCTATAAGGAGGAGAGAGCTCCTTCAGTATCTTGATAAAGACAGTAAATACAAGGATTCAGTTACTCATTCCGCTATGACTTCTTGCCTTTGTCTTTGGCTGTGCTGCAGGAGTGGGAAGTTCAGTAATCCTGTCCTTTCTTATGTAATTATATAGACCCTTGCCCTGAGGAATTTTCTGTGTCTTGATGTATATGTGAGGTAACTTTTCAAGGGCCTTGGTCTCCTTGCAGGAGTTCTGTGCTCCTACACTGCCCCTCTCTGTGCCGGTCTAACAGTAATAAAAACAGTTTCCTAGTACCCAAACATCCTTGGTCAAGTAAATCAAGTACACTCAATGGATCTATAATTCTGCTTGCCAGAAAAAACAGAATGTACAGAGAGCTCATATTTCTTTTCTTACTTTTCTTATATATAGTTCCACAGTTGCATCATTGGTAACTTGTAAATAAAATGCAGCTTTTAGAAATAGATCCAAGTCAGTCATGTGACTGTAGAGTGGCGTTTTCTTCAACTTTTTTGATGCTGCTTGTCCCTATTCTTGATACTACATTTGCCTGAAAGAATTTTACCAAGGAATATTTTGGCATGACTAAATGCTTTGCTTAATGCCAAGGTATCAGGTATTGGCCCTGCACTGTGGAAAGACAGCTCTAGCAAGCTGTTTGGTATTTGTGAGGTTGAACACACTGCTTAAATCTCATGAAAATTTCCATTCATCACACACACTAAATCCACTGATAAGTAAAGAGGGGATTTCATTTTGAGGCTTCGCTCATAATTTGGACTGCAACATTTAAAATTTATGAAGTTGAAGGAAGTGATGGCAATGGAAACATGATTTCTCCCTGCCAGTTCTGTAAATACCTGATAACGATGGGAGTAAAGTGCTCTTCAATCTGAAGACTCTTTGAGGGGCTTGTCTACAGCACAAGTTTTCTCCCAGTAGGCAGCAGCATGCAATGGTCCACCTGATGGCACCGTCCTGTTTGCATCACCTCCTCCCCTCCTGTGCTGCTGATTTAGTCTCACATTTATCTTTTTTCTGCTGAGCAATGTCTTGAAAGTAATAGATTGAATTATTAGTGCACTGGCAACTGTGGCCTCTGTTGATGTGTGCCCTTCCTTCCCCCAGGGAGGACAGTGCTGTGTACCTGTCAGGCCTGGGAACCGTGGGGCTGGAGATGTACGAGCAGGTGCCAAAGCTGGACGCAGTGATTTTCCCTGCAGGAGGCCACTGTGGCTTGCTGGCAGGGTCAGCTGCTGCACTCAAACACCTCAACCCACATATTTCTGTAATTGTAAGTTGCCTTTCACCTATTAAGCATTGTGTTTGGGTGGTTTTCACCACAGCTGTTCACAAAAGACGCTGATATCTAGTGACACTTGCAGGGGCTGCCTGTGCTGGGGACAGGAGCTGTCTGATCCCATGGGCTTTGCCTCAGAGAAGACCCTGTAAGAACCAGGGAAGTTCCTGTCCCTTGGCTGTTTGGCTGGATTTAAGAGAAAAGTGTGGGAAGACATTTCCTAAGGAAATAAAATCCAGTTTTCTGTTTTGAAATAAGTTCTTACTGGAAAAATTTGGTCCTAAGTAAGCCATGGAATAAATTTAGTGGTGGCACTATTGTTTTGCAACTTGAAATTAATTGTTAATTTGAAGAGGAACTTTCTGTAGGTTTTTCTATCTACTTTGGTGGCAACTTATGTTATAACTGGTTCAATAAAAAAGTGACAACATCTCTCTTCCTCAGGGGGTTGAATCTGAAAGCTTCCCAGTATTGCAACAGTCCTTAAAAGCTGGCCACCCCACTGACGACCAGGCTTGCAACAATCATCACTTCTATGGAGGTGAGAAAATGCAGTATTCTTTTGGAGGTAAAATAAAGGTTGTAACAGATTTCTCCAACTATATTATTTTCTTCTTATTTCAGTTCAAATGTATTTTAGGGGAGTTCTCTGAAGAATCAGAATTTAGTTCAAGTTGTAAAAGCAGCTTCTGCCACATTTTCCCCCACACCCTGATGGGGTAAACTACTATTTCCAGTGCACATGAATACTTAGAAATATGAGAGTATTTATCTGAACATTGTGCTCACATGCAGCATCTAAACCAGTGGAGTCAATGAGAAAGCTCTTGTGTAAAAGACTAATTTGGAAAAAGGCAGGGAAATTATGCAGTACTTAAATATTTAGACACAAAACTGTTCTCAGAACAAGTATTTATAAATGGTACAGTTGTTTCCATATCATTTGCTCAAAAAACCTCATCTGTTAAGGAATTTAAGAACATCCCGTTTGCCTGATGTTCAAATCTCTGGAAGTTTTGGATTAAACGGGAGTTTTATAAGAAACTTGTAATTTCTCTTGGTTAGCTCTGCCTGTGTCTGCACTCTTAGGCAGCTGTCCTGCTGGAGCCGACAAGCTCAGTGCCATGATGCACTGGGCTGTAGGGTCACTCTCACACTGCAACAGTGCCAGTGAAGTATCAGAAGTTTCTTGAAGGGGTCCAAAATGGCAAAATCTTCATGTGAGATTTGGTCTTTCATTACCAAACACATTTCTGTCACTTGAAAAAAAAAATCAAGCAACTTAAGGTCATGTAACAGCAGTGTGCTGCACTCATTAAGGGCACAAACTAGCCAGGACTCTTAAAAATGCTGAATATGTCTAAAGCGGCCAACTTCATATTTTTGTCTTTTGAAATCTGCAGATGTGAGTGGAGTTTGCTTTGGCAGCAATTCTTTGCAGCTGACTGGGAAGCTTGTGGATAAAGTTGTTGCTGTGAGGTAGGTGAAGAAAAACAGTGAAATGAATAATACTGGATGGACATTGTTGTATATCTGCCAGCAGGGTATGGTGGTTCTGCATGTGCGGCGGAGAGCAGGTTGGCAGGAGTTGCCATCATGCAGAGGCTGGGGGAGTGTGGGGATGGGGTTCCTTTCCTTCCAAGAGGGGCACTGAAAACTTTGAATCCAGACCCACATACCACAGAATCACAGAATATCTCAGATTGGAAGAGGACCATGAAGGATTATTATCAAGGCCAACTCCCAGCTCCTCACAGGACTACCTAAAACTAAGTGATATGACTAAAAGTGGTGTCCAAATTGACCCCTTGGCCAAAACTTCACCTGCCACCATTACCTGGTCATGCTCTGGTGTAAAACTTGTCCTTGTGTTCTACAACACTTGAAGGCAGCCCTTGGCAAACCTCTTCTAAATCTTCACAAAATGGCCACATTTGTGGAATATACTTATTAGTAGGATTTAGGTAATATTTCCTAGTAAAAAAAGCCATCCTGTCTTTCAGTTAATAATGAGTCTGAGATGCACATCCACCCCCTCAGCACAGCATTCTGTAACACCACCTTGGGGTCATATGCACCAGGGTAGAAGGCAAGAACCCAGTTACACATAAATGTGTTATCTTATGGTTTTGGGAGCTCTTTTGATTTGTTTTGACCCAAGTCTCTTGCTTTCAGGGAGGAGGACATCCTCATTTCAATGCTGAGGCTGCTGGAGTACGAGCGAGCCACGGTTGATGCAGAAGGGGCCATTGGACTTGCAGCACTGGTGGCAGGGAAGCTGCCTGAGTTGAAGGGTAAAAGGTACAACAGCTATTGCAAACAGGGAACTGTAGCAAAAACACGGGACTGAGCACCTTGGTCCTAGAAATGGGTGAAAAGCTACTTGTTCTATGGGTGACATGGCAGTTCCTGCCCCTGAGCTGGCAAGGGGCTCATTGGTGGCAGAAACTTCAGACTGACTAGACTGGTCACAGGTGGTGAGACTGTGTTGAATGAGACAAATGCCAGCCTGGAGACCTGACAAATCTTGTCCCTTTCCTCAGTTCCCCCAGATATTTGGGGGGAAAGCAGTTACAGCTCCGCGAGGCATTGTTCCACCTGCCAGGACAGTGTCCTGCTCTTGTCAGCCTGTTGTCTCCTTTCATTCCACTTGTGGAATCCAGCCCTGTCTGTGGTGGGACAGGAGCTGGGCTGTCTGCTGCAGTGACCCAGTGGCACCTGCCTCCCAGTCCTGAGAACTGTCCACATAGTCAGAGGGATTATCCTTGTGCTTGGTGTTAAGCGTGTGGCTCTGTGCTGCCTCGTCTCCCAGCTTGAGGACTCAGCACTTAAGTGGATTGAGCCTTGGCTCAGGTCATAGTCCAGAATGTATTTAAACATACACACTCTCAAGACAAAATAAAATTTCTAGGGCACGGCATTGTACACTAAAATACTGCTGAGGCAATTCTTCAAAAGAGGCTGACAGTATACACAGAGCAGCAACAGATTTCAGTACAGCTAAATAAAAGGGAAAATGCAAAAGTTTGGTCTCAAAGAGGTTAGGTTTGACTCTGCAAAGAGAGATTTTCATAGACTAATCGTGTGGCTCTTCACTTGCTCTTCAAATATTTCTGCACTCATTTTTCAGGGTTGTGATGAATTTAATCAATGGTTGCAGCAAGCCTTGAACATACACTTTGTCTGATCCGTAAGAGGCTGAAGCTTACAACTTCCAGGGGAGAATTATGTCAGATTTTTAAAACCTGAAACCAAGACCTACAGTTCTCCAACTAATTATCTCTAACAAAACTCAAATCTCCAGGAAATGCGAAATGAAAGCAACATTTGAGACCAACAAATGCAGCCAACTTCTAGGCCTCCCTTACCTGTTCACAATGGATATTGAGAGGCAGGAGCCCTCTGACATGTAATACTTATGAGGGGAGGTTCTACCAGACCTTAGGCTGATACTGATACAGTGTTTATGATTTATGGTTCCTTAAGGCAGGCAAATGCTGATCAAAACTCCTATTTTTCTGTCTGTTTTCAGAGTGGCAGTGGTTATATGCAGTGGAAACCTGGAATTACATTTGCTGCAACAGTGCATAGCTCGTGCCCTGACCCTGGATGACAGAGTGTGCAGATTTTCCCTTGTGATTTCTGACTGCCCAGGAGACATGTCAAAGCTTCTGGAGATTTTGGCTCGGGAGGAAGCAAGGTAAATCAGACTGATAGTTGGGAAATATAATCACAGACTAGCACAAAGATTATTAAAGATTGGGAAATGTTCCCAAACGTCTCTGAAGCTAAGTCTGTAAGTAATTAAATAATCAAATTTTTTTTCTTATTATATTGCAGAGAAGTTTTTATTTTCTTCATTTTTGGTCCAATCTGAAAACACCCTTGTAGCTTAGAATTGTGTCTAATTCAGAAAAAAAGGAAAGATATTTACAATCCAGACACTTACAGAAGCTGTTTTGGAGTGACAAGGGATTGTTGTGATCTCTAATTTTTCCCTTATTTGATCTAGAGTTTTGGATATCAAACAAGAACGCACATTTGTGACATCTGAGCTCTTCACTGTTGAGGTAAGATGAGATGCAATTTCAGTTTCTCTAACAGTACTGGCCTCCCCTGGTTATTCTGTTTTCCTGTCTCTTTATGCCTATGTTGAAGAAGTCCAACAGAGTGTGCACAGTGTCAGAGATTATTTCCTCTGTGTTATAAAGCTTCTTGCCAAACACTTAGCAGGCATATAAATAACACAGGACCAGTTTTACCTGCTGTTGCAACACCCTGGGGAAGTACTCCAGGTGTTGTGTTGCACTGCTGCTGGTATGAACCCTCCTGACATGTGTGGCAGGGTGCTGGAGGAGGTGAGCAAGCTGCAGCATCCATCCAGAACTTGAAGAGCCAGCTGTGTAGGCTGGCTGTAATTGTCTGACATGTTTGCCTTAAAGCAATGTAGAGAACACCCTTACTCTTAAGGAATCCTCATTTTGTTTCAGGGACTCAGTTTTGTTTCTCATCCAGCAAGAGCACGGAGGAAAGCCTTTGTTCAGTATTGTATGCAGGAACAGTGATGAGGTATTGCCAGCTAATGGTGTCTCTTAAAAGGACCATTTGTCACATGGTGTATCTCCTACTTCAACTGGTTTGGCAAAGGTGTGGTGCTACTGATTTTATGCTGTCACTGTCCAGGTCCAACCTGACTTAGTTTGTGAAACCTCAGGTGCAAGTCAAATTAGAGATCTTTGCTAAACAGGCTCATGGTTGGGGTGCAGAAGTGTCACTGGATAAGCAAGTTCTTTGATTTTGGCCTTTAAATTTAATTTCCCACCTGGATGCAGAAGCCTGCTCATTTTCACTTGCAGATATAAAAAAGAGGTAGATTAAAGATCACTGTAGTACATGATATCATCAATACTCTCAAACATCTAGGACTTCACCCACATTGTTCTGCAGTGTGCCATAATGATAGGCCAGCTCACTGCTTTGGGTGATTTGGAGATAGTGACCCTCACTGCATGAGGTGGAGAAATCCCTCTGAGTGACTAACTTAGCTCTGGAAACGCTTCTCACCGAAGGCTGGATTCAACAAAACCAGAACTCTTATAAAGTTTTCAATGCCATTTTTATGGAGTGAGGCGTGTAGTTTTTATTAATGCTGTTAAGTAAATTAAATGAAACCTACTGTCTTAAGTGGATTTGGGTGGGGTTTTTTTCGTTTTGTTTATTTGTTTGGTTGGTTTTTTTTAAAAAAATTGTTTTGGGGTTGGGGTTTTTTTTTTAGTTTTTAGTAAATACAGGCCCTGAACAGTGCCATGTGCTATTTTCTGCACTTTAAACACAATGTATTTTCACTGACTGTCCACTTCAAGAGTCTGATGATGTTGTACAAAAATGTTGAATAGAGGAATTTGCATCCCTGAATAATTTAATTGGATATTGGATTTGCATGATGGCTTTCAATCAGTCTGGGATAAGCTATTGGATAATTAGATGTGAAGTACAAAGTAGTGCCCCAGACGTACAGATCTCTGCAGGCGGCTCTTATCTGTTGATATCTAGAGGATTGTGAAGCTTTCTTTGAAAATTAAAACACATGTAATCAAAAAGGGTAAAATATAGAGTTTATATGTAAGCATCAAAATGAATTTTGTATCCAGGTACAAGAAAAAATACATATTTTCATAGTAAAGCTAATACCTGTGAGGAATCTTTTGGTTTTTTCTTTGTTGTTTCTAAGAGCCAAAGGCCTGTCTCATCAAAATTTTTTGATCATTTGTTATGTAATGCACATAAAAGAATACATGAATTTAAACCTGGATCAAGAACCAAAATTACCACCTTGTGTTGTGCTGGTGGTAATAACCAGAAAGGCCTTGCAGCTGTACCCATTTCATTCTGACTTTAATGTGTACTTTTGACTGTGGATACAGATTAGGTGTTTGACTGAACAGAGCAGTGAGCACTGATGCTGATTTGAAACACTAAATCTGTCCTGTCAAGATTATTGCCTCAGTATTTAATCATCCTTTTAGATTTACCCTTTTATCTCTGAAGAAGAGGAACTTGGCTTCCAGTCACTTATCAGGATGATAGAGCTGCTTTGGTTGGAGGTGTTTTCATCCTAGTGAAAAGCCTTTCTAGGTTAGTGTTTGTTCATCAAGTGCACACTTGGAACACTCTGTGGGAAGATCCTTGCTGATAGTCTGATTTCATAAAACAGTAAGGATTTTCTAAAATGAAGTTTTTTGCTCAAACTACACTTCTGGAAAAAAGACTTCTGGAACATTTTACTGGAAAAAATAAGAGGGTTTTTTTAACTAAAAATAAGGAAGGAATATATCTATATTAGAGTAAGCCGTGCCTTGTGCATAGGGATTAGCTGCTTGTGTTCCTTGGAATATTATGGGAGTTTCTTTGGGATTCTGCCTGCTCATACCTCCAGTTTAGATTCTCTTCCCTTGTGACTCAGTCTGGATTTCTTTCTCACAAAGGACTACACCCTAATTCACTCTTACCTGACTGGTTAGGAAACTACTTCCAAAGTCCCTATACTGAACTTGGTAACTCTTAGCAAATCAAATAACCAGTCTGGTAGGCTTCACATTTTACAGCTGTTGAAGGAGGTTAGATGACTGGGAATATCTCGACAGAAAAAAAAGATCAGAGCTAATGAAAAAAATCTCTGGTATCACCAGTTAACTGGATACAGAGATTGAAAGGACTACCCAATTCGCTGGGGGAAGCTACAACTTGCTTCTGTGAACTTTCTCTGTTTTCCATCGGGAATATTCCTTAGATTCAATTGGGACAATTTATCACTTAAATTGCTTCCATCTGTATACCTCTTTAAAACCATTTAAGTCCCTTTAATTTCATATTACTATTGACTCAGAGAGAAGTCAATGAGCAAAATCAATAAGGAATTCAATAAGGTAAGGACATTCTTTGCTATGAAGTAGATCAGCCCCTTGCCTGCTTAATAAGTGTCTAATTTTTGGACTCGGGCAACTGAGTTGAAAAAAATATCTTTGAGCGCATCAATTTTCTAGAAAAGTCTTCTCACCACTGAAACTACAGCATAATCAAACTGGCAGGTCCAGGAGGGTTCTGTAAGGTCTTGAATTGCCCCAGCAGCTTTTCAGTGGCTTTTGCACTGCAGTGGTGGCAGTGCTCCCTCTGAGCTCACTCCTGTCTGACATTATGGGCTGTCTGGTCTGTTCACTTCAGACCTCTTGGGAGCTTCACTATGCTGTGCTTTTGGAGAATTTGGAAGAGACTGGCTGTAAAAAGAACATCCACCACATTGCTTCTCCCTCTTGTCTGTGCATTAAAATGCTAAATCATAAATCAAATATTTCCTTTTCTTTTCAGTAACGTTACACATTCTCCCAGTGGTGCTGGAATTCCTGGATTTGTGTGGTGTAATACCTTTTTTTTTCTCATACACTTCATTCACTTCAGGCTAGAACTCAATAAATTATTTTAGTCTACTCTGGCCAATTTGAATAAATTTGTTCAGGCCAACTTGCATTTTGTAGAGGTTGGAAGAGAATATTTTGGATTAGAGTCCCCAGTTGCCAATATTCTCTGTTACTGCCCTGTGAAGCAAATACACAGGAGCAGGCAGCTGTACAGCTAAGATGTGCAGAAGGATGCTATCATTCCCAAAACATTTCCTGCATGACCATGGGCAAGGCTCTGTTTCCATATTCCATTCCCCAACTGCAAAGTGGAGACAATGAGATTGGAAAGTTCAACTCTCCATTTCTTCTGAGGCCCTCCAGAAGAATTTGGTTGTGTTCTTTAATGGCTTTCCACAGCAGACTGGGGTACGGAGCAGCCTGGCCCAGCTGGACAGTGAGATCCTGGCTCTGGGGAGGCTCTCCAGTGTTCCTGCTGGATCATTACCTGCCTTACATAGTGTGGTGGCAGCTTGTCCCTGCCCCTGCTCACCCACCTGAATGCACCAGTTGCCAAAAGATAAGGGCTCAGGTTGCACAAGCAGCTGACAGCTGTTGCACTTTCTCAAGCATTCCATTGCTCTGACCTTGGGGACAATCTGGCAGCTGATCCCCAAACCATCAGCTGAGCTGCGGTTACCAAATAATGTGAAGTAATCTACACTGGGTGTTTACCAAATAATTCAGAAAGTTGCCCAGTTGTTGATTGTTTAAAAAGAAACCCCTTTTCCTAAATATAGAACTGAAACCAGTGTATATGAATAAAGCTTTCATTCTTAACTCCAGTGATTTTCATGCAAACAAACGTTGCTAAATATGGTGTATCATGAATACTAAGTTCTGCAAATCCAACAAAAAAGCTTAGCATGATGAATATGATTTCTAGAATTAAAGAAGCAAGATACAAAAGGTTCAATGGATGATTCACAGACATAAAGTACTGCACTATTTACTTAGCATTAGCTTTACCTGGAGCCTGGAAAAGCACAAAAGACTGAAATCTCTGGATTCAGCAGTACTACTCACATTGCCTCTGCTCTCTAACATTAGCTCAGCATGTCTACCCACTATTTTTGTTTACACAAACAGCCTACAGATAGTAGGCATCAGGGAGCTGAGAGGCATGCCAAATTAATTTTTTAAATCTAGGGAAATATTATGTAAAAGGTGAAGTGCCCCCATTACGAGAACTTGCAGTTAAAAGGGAGTAGAGGTGCCCACCCTATTCAGCACAGACCTTTACAAATTTCTTCCTTTTGTGAAGTTATGAATCTCCTCTCTTTGAAATCAGTGTAATTCCTAAGAGTATTTGGATTTATGCATCTGGATTTTGGTGTTGCACAGCAATAACGTGTAATCAGTCTTTTCCTTTAATTTTTTTTAGCCTTTGTCCTGCTTCCTCAGTTGTTTCCAGTCATTAAATAAAACCCACAAGCCATTAATATTCAGTGAAAACTCTTCTATCTTTAATTACTTGTATAGTTCTGAGGCACTTACTCTTAGGTAATCAATGTAACCTCCTATAGCGAGTGGTACTGGGGTGCTTCTGCATCCCACATGAAATATAACCTCATAAACCTCCTTATGAATGTGAGGGTTGCTCTGTTGACACTGATGTAAATTATGTGTCCCCGGTGAAGCAAGCAAGAGGCAGCCGTTTGTGAAAGTAAAATTGCAGTGTAAATTGGCTTAATCTAAGCAAGAAAGTAAATTCTTGCCTTCCTTGCTGCTGAGATCTGTAGGTGTCCTGAGGTGTTGTGTAACTCTCTCTTCACTCCTGCTGAGACCAAATGTTCTCTATTCCTCTCTTTGACAATTGTGAAAAATCAGGTGAATTTCTGGAGTTGTTTGTTATCACTGCTGTTGCTGATCCTACTTTTATGATACACTACAGCATAATATCTCCCATATCAGCTGCTGCTTGTGGTGCATGCTTGGAACAAAATGCCAGTGTTTATCCAACCTGTTCACGAGCTCTCTGGCTCCAGTCTAGTGGGGTCTGCCTGGTTTCCATCATGAGCAGAAAGGAAAGGGCAGAGAGGATAATTAGCCATAAATCAAAATGTTTCCCCATGCTTGCTCCCAGGGCAGAGCAACAGATTGCTGCCAGACATTCAAGGCTGAATCTGTCATATCCAGACTGGTTCCAAGAGCAGCAATTGATTTACTCAGGACAAAACAGGCATGATTACTACGGAAGAGGGAAAATCTTGCTTTTTTTAATTACAGACTCCATGTGAGATGCATGTGTCCCCTTGAAGATATGACTGCAAAGCTTTAGGGATTTTATATGAACCAGGGAATGGATAATGGATGTTTGGTACATTGGTGCTCTCAGGTACTTTTCCCAATCATTGTGTTCTCTCCCCTTTCCTCATTATTACTTGCCCGCTATGATTGTCCTTCTTTTGAGATTAAATCCCACTTTTTTGAAGAAGAAAGAAATTAGCATCTAATTTGCATTCCAAAGAACCAAACAAATAGAACTATGTGCAGCACAAGAGGCAAAGAATTACAAGAGCAGATCAGACTTGTGGCTTATTTCATGATGGATATTTGAGAAGCTGTAGCCAGTTTTCTAAGTGAGCTATGGCTATTTAGATAAACTTGGAGTGTTAGTGTTTTATATTTTCATTCAACAGTTTTGCTAAAGGTTTATTGTTCTTTTAAGACAGTTCCAGAAAACACAAATTCGAAGTTCTTATTTAGAAATGTCCTTGTAAACAAATCAGAGTATTTTTGCCTTGTTACTTTCTAAAAGGGATGCAGCTCTGATAGGAACATTTTGACAGGGCATGTCTGGAGCAGCCCACCATCAGGTTATCATGGCTCGTTGTTTCTCTGCTCTCTGTAAATTTGCCTGTTACAATGAACTCTCTGTAGTTGCACCATGACTCATCTTGGGTCCTTTCCTTGCTAGATTTCCATGTTTCTGTGAGGCCTTTTTTTCCATGTGGCACTTGTAACACCAGTAATGATCCTGCTAGCAAGACTAGCACTAATGGAAGTCTCAAACTGTGAACTATAATTTTCCTTCTGCACCTTTGCATTGGTGCGTCATCTTTGCCAGTGCCCAGACTTCCAAGTGATATGGCAGAGATGTGAGTATGCAAAAAAGAGAGATTTTAGAAAAATTGAAAAAATGCCATTGCAGTTATTATCCTTAGTGGCTACATGACAGGATTTCAACAGTACCTATGGAGGCAGGTGAAGAATTCAAAAAAAACTATCAAGACTAGTTTTGCCTAAGTTGTTTTACTAAGCAGCAGAACAACCATAAAGGAAAACTAGAAGTGGTGCAATAAGCAAACAAAAAACAGAATGAAGCAAGCTGTGTGAGACGTGAAACCAGCCAAAATACTGCAGAGATGATAAAGAACTGGGGGATAACTCCATGACAGACAAGAGAAGGAGAATATAAAAAGCTTGAAGGATGGAGGTTCTGGAACAAACTTGCTAGAAATATGCAAATGTGGTGAGGTAAGAGTCAGAGGTGGGTGAAGTGGCAGCAATGTGTGCATACCCCAGGGGACGGAAAAGAAAAGCTACTAACAGATGTCTTCAGAGAAGCCAAGAGCAGAGAAGTACCTTGCCCAGGAGCCAGCAGATGACCAGCCTGTCTTATCTAAACTTTGAAGGCAATAGAGAAGGGGTTTGGAAGGTTTTTTGGTCATACAGGTGGGTTAGAAGATGCCCCAGATGTCTGCAATGTGAGTTTTCTTACCTGCATAGAGAGCAGATGTGGGGCCAGAGTTATTTTGAACTGATTGTTTTTATGAGCGTATTTTAGGATTAAGTTGGAAATGGCTTTGTCTGAGATTGCTGCCATGCCATCAGGAATGGTCCTCATTCTTTTGCCAGGTCATCTGCACTGTGGAGACCAGAGACAAGATCCACACAGCCCAGCTGAGGAATGCACTCTTGGAACGCTACCCCACAACTGCCTGGACGGAGCGGTGACGGGCACGGCGCGGTGAGGGGGCACCAGGGCCTCTGACAAGGATTCTGCAGAGCCCCAGGCTTGAGGCTTTCACAACAAATATTACCTTTCAAAGCTGAACAGTTAGCAAATAGTTTCAGGATATTTATTTCCTGCTCAAAATGTAGTAAATGTCCTTGGGGGAAAAAAAGTTAAACTCAAAACTTTAGTTTAGCTGAGGGAAGCTCTTAGTCTCTGCTGGTGTTGGAATTCCTCAATTCATTATCAGCTGGCTGCCTGGATTTTAGCTAGTTTGTAGAATCCAATGGTATTCCATAAACAAACAGGGGGAAGGCATTTCTCTTTACATCTGAATATAGACCTCTCAAAGGTCTTTTGATCTTGATGCCCCTTGTTAAGGTAATGCAACTCCTTCTGCTGGACTTAGCCACACTACAAGTACAGAAATTTTCTGTTTCCAAGCCAGAAGCAGTTTTCTGTTTGCTAAATCTGCTTCAGGAGGTGTACACATGTGTGTGGGTTGAACACACTTCTGTTCTGATCTTTTCTACCCTGTGAGGAAAAATTATGCTAATAGAAGGTGGTTTAAGCACTGACAGAAAAACCCTTGGAAGATAAAAGCCAATAAAAGATTTTTTTTTCCTAAGGGAAAATGATCCTATTTGCAAAATAAAATTCAAAAATATTGTGCAGAAATTGAAAAAAAGTATTGAGTATGGTTAGAGTTCATAAACAGAACACAAATTTATTTCTTGCCCCTGCTTTTGGAGATTTTCAGGATAAAAAGTAGCATATAAACTGGCTTGTGTTTCTATACAAAAAGGGGTCTTGCTACCCATGTGAATTTTGTAATTAGCATTCCACTGATTATCTTAGTCTGTCGAAAACACCTGACAGATTAAGCACACTGTTAATAGTGACATATATTTAAAGGCCACATATTAATAGCCAAAGGCAGTGCTGGGAGAAGAGGAAGCCTAAGTCTTAGGCACATGGCTAATGCAATTAACAAAGAACACATTGACCTAAATACCATTTTTATCACTACAGGCGGAGACCAACTAACAATATAATAGAGTGGGATGGCAAGAAATGTAAGAGAAGTTCAGGCCCTCTACTGAACGTGCACACAACACAGCTGTGCCTTTTCATTTGGGCAGAATTTAACTTAAGCTCTGGGAAGACCTCATGGTACATTCCAGTACCTAAAGGGGGGCCTACAGGAAAGCTGTGTGGCACCAGGGGCAATGGCTTTAAAGTGAAAGAGGGCAGATTTATATTAGGTATTAGGAAGAAATGCTTTACTGTGAGGGTGGTGAGGCACGGACACAGGTTGTCCAGAAAAGTTATGGATGTCCCATCCCTGAAAGGATTCAAGGCCACATTGGTTGGGGCTTTGAGCAACCTGGTCTAGTGAACAGAACTCCAGGACGGAGAGGTTGGAACTAAATGGTTTTTGAAGTCCCTTCCAACCCAAACCATTCTGTAGTTCCATGATCCACCTCTCTCTGTAGCTTATACAGGCAAAATGGGATGAGAAGGGCAGCACTGTGGCTGTCTCTGCAGTATTATTTTTGTGGGAAATAATCTGTTTGCTCCTTCTTGTTGTGGTTCACAAAGGGGCAGGAGTAGAGTCTGACAAATGGTGGACAAAAAATAGAAGTTGACAGATTTGGTCTGGTTTTGGAAGGACCATATTGGTTTGCACATAGAACTAAAAATTATTCATGCCCCAATGATTAGTTTTGTTCCCTTCTTGCCATCCAGAATGAGGGGTATATTTGGTCCTGTAAATCACAGCTGTGTCCAGTCACACACAGCTCCTTTCTCCACTGCCAGAAGAGTTACAGAAATCTGTATGGAAATAGATGACAGAGTCCATATTACATACTCGCTGCTTCCATTGGAACAAGAAATAAACTACGTCACCAAAGAGCACATTTGGGGATGAAAACCCACTTAGACAAGGATCTAATATCCTCTCATGTTTTTTGGCAAAAGTCTCAGGAAATTTTGAGGATGTTTCAGGTACCTACGTGAGAAGAAAATGGAATTTTATAATCAGAGTTCTCAATAGTGGCCAACAGGTTCTGCTGTCTGGATATTTGATTTAAAATTTTGTATTATCCTGGACTTTATTGTTTTAGAAGCTCAGAGCATTATAAACTTTTCCTAATCAATGGGAACTGCATTTATCAAGTCTTCACAAATGTGGGGCAAGAAGATGTAGCAGATAGAGCAACCAAAAATCAATGCATTTGAAATCACTATATGATTTTGGAAATGTGTCTGGGGTGGGGGGAAGGAAGGTGATGTCCAGAAAGTGCTTAAAATGTCAAACATGATATCTGCAGTTTGGTTTTATTTTTACTGTTGTAAGTATAAACATACTTTAAAGTGTAAATCACTCTTCCATAACAAACATATTATATGTGAATATAATAATACCAGAGATGTTGTTCATGCTATATTGCCTTTATTGAAGTCTCATTGACTTAAAAGATAACATGAAGATCTTCCAAGGGAAAAAAAAAATCCTCACAATGAGACATTTAAATGAATGTATGCTTGGAAAAAATAATGAAATACCTGTGCTGCTGACCTTTTCCTTTTTGAATTATGAAGTATAATAAGATCTATGGCATTTCAAAGATCTAATAATGTGATTTTGAATGTTTTATTTAAAGACGTATTTTTATATGGAGCATTCTTATGTACCTTGAAAAATAACTTTAATGATTATGTCAAATTTTCACTAATGGTTAAATCAGCAAAGTATAAACCTAAACATTGTATTTATTTGAAAAATAATTAAAATTCTGCTATGTCACCTCAGCAATGAAAGATTTGTCATTCTCTTGGGTGATACCGATAGCAGCCTGACTTCAAAACATCAGAGTTAATGTTTTTCTTTTATCTGTCCTTGACATTGGCTCAAAATCCACATCGTTGATGCGAGGGGGGAGCTCCGAGCTGCTAGGGCGGAGAGGGCAGCTGGGCAGGGTGGCTGCTCTGGCCCTGTGCAGTGGCAGGGGAGGCTCGTGGCCTGCTCCCCTGCGTGGTGGAAGTGCAGCATGGGCTCTCCTCACTGCCATAGAACCAGGGGCTGTTCCTTGCCCTGGGCCTTGGCTGTGCCTGCCCGTGCTCCTGGGCAGGGCGAGGCGTGGGTGCAGCTGGGCTCAGGTGGGTGAGAGAAGTCCATGAGATGGGCTCAGTCAGCTCTCAGAGACACTCAGTGCAATCATCACCCACTTTGGGGAACCAGTCCTTCAGTTCCAGGGTGCAGCAAACCTCTGGCTAAAACACAGTCTTGTCTCCAGAGGAACAAGATCCCTCAACGCAGGTAGTTCCACTGGAGCTGTCCTAGGCACACACTGCTGGTCAGGGGCACAGCTCAACTTCTTCCCAGGACTGGTGCAAACAAGGTGCATCTTAAATTGAAACAAATCTCTTCCCGCACTGATAACTGTTAGCTGGGGATTAACATCTAAATCTCTGCCAGTATGGGTTTTTGCAGCAGCAGGAGCAGTTTATCTCCCCATGCAGGTGGCATGTCCTCACAGGCAGCACCTTGCCTTCTGGCATATTGCTTTTGGGAGATTCACCAACTCCCCATCCCACAAAGCAGTAAGTGCATTTGACATGTTATTGTTAAAGTTTTGCTAACATAGGCATGTGGTTTTCTGAATGGAACAGTAAATTGCATCACTCTGGGGTTGGACTGTCATTCTTGCCAGTCCTTTATTGGATGGCCCTGGTTCTCCTGTCACTTTCTCTGCAGTCTGTTTAACTGTAAGCAGTCTGCCATGTACAGGGTGTTGAAGTTTGTAGAGTTTTCTTCTATTACAAATCTTTGCTTTCACATGTTCCCAAACTTTTGCTATATCTCAAAGGAGGAGGAATCCTTCACTACATTGTGCCCTCCTGAGCTCATGAATTTCCCATTGTTCAAAAGCACTTGTTTATTTAAAAAAAAACAAAACAGCTGCAGCAAAAACTGGTGGCAGTATTTGGAAAATATTCTAATAAAATATGAATGTTTTGAAGTATGTCAATAATGATCAACATCCCATACAGCTAAGCCCATACAACCTGTCAGTCCGAAGAAATGAAGAGTCCTTAAGGGCAAAGCCAGACCAGCCACATCTGAGTGGATCCACACAAAGGATACGAGGGGCTTGTTCTGTGCTGTTGATGTCTGAAAGCTCCTCTAAATGCAGGTACTTTGATCCACTTCTGATTTACCAGCCTGGTGTGGGGCAGTGGTGGTGCCAGTCTGCAGGGGCAGATTGCAACTGTAATCTATCCTTCACACTTTTGAATCCTATCCTTCACACTTTCGAAATTTTGGAGAAGGACATGGCTTTCCTTTTGATAAGAGGCCTAGAGTATCTCTAGAAGGACATTTTAAATTGTGTAATTGCTAAACTTAGTAAACTGGTCGCCCTGTGTATTCCCACGAGGGGCACCCGAGTGGTTTTCCTTTGTGAAAATGGTCTCAAAGAATGCTGATAAATGATACTATAATGTTCCTTACACCTCTCTTTCCTCCTCTCCCCTCCTTCTTCCCCTCTGCATGTGCTGTAGGTATGTTTGGAGTTGCAGGGGCCATGTAAGGTCTAGTACAGTACATGGATTGTGCAGTATTATTTTTGCTCTTCTGAGGAGCAGCAGTAAAGGAAATACTGAGGGATTTTGGTGCTTCTGCTTTCAACAAGCTGTGGTAATTTCTTGAGATGTTCATGTAACTCTTGCATAAAGAGACTGTACTAGAAGGCCCACAAGCATCAGACTGTGGGACCTCAAGGGTCTTGCTATAGTGGTCAAATTCACTGCAGACTCCATGGCAGTGGCCACAGAGGCCATTCCCCAGCTTCACCAGGGCTCTATTGCTCTGCAGGGGACCAGCTGCCCAGCCCCACAACAAATTAAATGTCCTTAATTAACCAACACTTGGGTATTTCCAAAGTCTGGCTCACTCCACTCCTGTTGTGTTTAGAAAAATCTAGGTCAGCATGAAAAAAAAGGCAAACCAAGACAACATATTGAGATTCTGAGAAAAGTTTTTCACCACTCCCTCACAAAAATCAGCTTCAGCCCTGAAAGCTTTAGAAGTAGTTCTTGAAAATTTGTGGGAGACCTCTCACTGCTTCTGTTCAGGCTCAGCAGTGTTTGTGAGCTGATGCTGCATGTCCTGATCCACACATCCAGATCTCCTCAACAGAGCTTGATTTGGGCAGTGATTTGCCAAACATACTGGTCTGGATAACTTGCCTTTAAGGAGTAAATTATACTCATTTCCATATATTATGATTTAAGGGTGAAAATGGATCTTTGTTTTCTTCTGTAACAAAGCTACCAAGAAATCACAGCATAAAAGTACTGTTTTAAGTGATGCAGTTGTGACTTGTATGAAATTACTTCTTTTGATCACCAATGCAGGTCAAATAAATAATGAATGGAGGTGCTTTTTTTATTATGTCTAGAAAAAACAGGCATGGTTGCTTTAAATTTTCTTGGCAACTACTTGACATTGTTAATACAAGGCATACCCAGTCTTGCATTTAGCTTTCTTAGCAAGGGTTGGGGTTTCTTTCCTTCCCAATTTGAAATGGATGTCTAAACAGCATTTATTTTTCAGTGTTGTCACCAGCCTAGTTGGCAGAAATATCCATCCTGAAAAACTTTTATCAATGTTATCTTAGCTTTCTTGGTGATTTACCTTCTTTTTTAGTGGTCTTTTTCAAATGTAAAAGCTCTTCTGTTTGTTTCCTTTGGGAAATTGAGGTTTCCTTTCAATGGGAAGCGATATTTTGAAATATTTTGCTACAGTGAATTGCTTAATTTGCAAGTATCTTCTTTAGGCAAGCAGGGCGGGTTGGGTGTTGCTGGGGATGGTCTGGCACCCAGCCCAGCCTTTGGGAACACAGGCTGCACTTCTGTTCTCTGCTCTTCTGTTGTGGAAAGGGCATTTTGATTGCAGAGGAAAGAGTGGCTCTAAGAGATTAAGACTAATCATTTATTGTTGCTGTTGGACTGGCCTGGAGAAATGCTAATGCCTGGCGTAACCAGCAGCGTTTCCAGAGCCTGTGGAAGCCAGGAATGTGTGTCTTTGTGAGCCGAGCAAGGTGCCGACCTGGATTTGTGCTCCTGCTGGCTTTTAAAAATAATTTTGTAACATATTAAGGGTATGTTCATCTTACTGTGATGTTAAGGGCACTATAAACACTTACTCAGAAATGGTATCTCAACATTATTTTCATGTCATGCTGTAGGTTTCTTCTTTTTCCTCAAGGCCAGTTATCATTGTTTATCCCATGCTCCTCAGGTTTACAGTTGGGATTGTGTTGTGAAGCCTCCAAAGCTTTAGCAAACAGGCATCTGTGCTGTTTACAGCTCTGGGACAAAGGTTGACAGCAAACACTGGTTGGTTTTTGTTTGGGTTTTTATTTTTGTGGGGTTTTTGTGGTTGTTTTTTTTTAAACAAGTGCTAAAACTGAACTGCTGTGAAGCAAAGATTGGGGAGAGAAAGTGTCTGAAGGTAGATGAATACCTGGGAGTTACATTTTCAAAATCTTCGATAAGCAATGCCCAGCAACCTCCATGGAGAAAGCTGCTGACATCTGTCATGCTAAACAGAAGTCCCACAGAGGCTTCAAAAATGGTGCTGATGCCTGTGCCTGGCTAAAACTTGTTCTAACTTGGTCATTTTTCTTAGCTAAGGCAGTACATTTTTTTTTTGTACTCTAGCTTCCTGTAGCTTTCTTGGGTTGCCCTTGGGAAGCTTTGCCATTCTCTCTGTGAAAGGAAGCCCATGTAATTAGGGGCAGTCTGACAGGACATAGTTAACTTCTCAGAGCTGTGATTTACCTGTAGCCACTTCAGAGCCCAGTGGAAGGGCTGAGGGTGAGCCTGACCAGTGCCTGGAGGGCAGCCTGGCCATGGGAGGGGAAGGCAGGGTAGTATCAGTGATGGGACTTACTTTGGACAGCTGATCCTGCAGGTTTCAAGTGTGAACACTGATACTGCTGTCAAGAAGTTGTCTATGGATTTTGTATTGGCATTTTCTTTCTAGGATGTATTAAAACCAACTTTTTCACTTTTTAAAAATCTTTATTCCAGGGTCACCGACTAAGACAAAAGGTTACACAGTAAAACGTAGCTCAGGCTTTTGACATTCCTGTTGGACTTCTAGCCACCAAATGAGTTTCTACTTCTCTATAAAACGTTTAAATTAATGGTTTGCCATTAAACAACAACAAAACCCAAACCACAAACAAGCAACCATTTCAAACCCTTCAGTTCCCCATGCTTTTAGTACCCACTGAAAGTAAAAACTTTATGTCCCTGTGCTTGAATAAGGGTTCCCACATGGAAGTGTTACAGTGTGTGGGTACTTGCACAAGGCACAAAGTTACTCGTTACTGCCTTGTGGAGCTCTTAGAGGTTAGACAAAGAACAACCTTTTCTTACAGAACAGCATCACGGCAAGTGGAAGGGTAAGACTTCTCCCCACACCAGAGTTAGTACTTTAAATAGTTATTCCTCTTAGAAGTGCTAAAACTACACAGTCTAAATTCTTGTTCAAATATTCAAAAGTAAAAGACAAACTGATGAACTCACTACACATACAGGGAATACTATTGAGGGGTGCTTATGATGGTCTCTCAGCCTTAGATTTAGAAGACCAGCATCTGGGAAGCAGTGGTATATGTTTATTCACTACATCTAATTTCACTCCTAAATACCAACTTTTCAGCTAGATTTTTAAAAGATTTTCTTTTTTTTTTTGGATAATAAGTTACTTCTCAAAAAAGCTGCCCTCAAAGCTACTTTATACTATAATAACTCCTAACTTAAAATCTTCATTAAAAAGATGAGGTCATGCTGCATGAATTTCAAGGCACTTGTATTAAACCAAGTTAAAGTGCTTTATGTATCCAAGCTCACTGCACCTCAGCCTGTGCTGAGACATGGTGTTTTCAATCTGCCTGCAGCAGTACAGTGGACTGTCCTATGTGGAACAAAATCAGCAGACAAAACAAAGTACAAAGAGCAGGCCTTGACAACAACAAGAACATCAGTCCATAGAGAAAATACAGGTAAATTTAAATCCTATTACAAAACAGGTGCAAGCTGCCTCGAGGCTGTCAATAACCCTCCCTGTTGTAGAAGAACAATTCTCCTCATGAAAAGGTAATTTATGAATCACTGCTACCAGCTGTCAGCAACAGAGTATACATGTCAAAATCTGCAGAGCAGCAACTTCTGGCTTCTTGCATAATAAATAGGATTAAAATTTGGTAGTGCCAAGACTGAAGGGCTGATTTTCTACTGAACTATCCACAGGGCCCTGAGAATTTTAATTGTGTTGCTTAGTAAGAGGAGAGCTGCTTGGGTAGAAGGGCACTACATCATGCAGCAGGAATGTAATTTAGCTAATTACAGCACCTAGACATGTATGTGGGGGTCTTTTCAGAAAAATGAGATGAAGTATGTGAGAAGTGACTTCTTTCAGTGTCTTCTAGTACTGCTTCTTGGCTGCAGGCTTGTAAGACACCAGGAGACCAAAGGAAGCATATCCAAAGAAAAGGGTCTGAACGAACCATTGGAACTGAACAGCCGGGTCAGTGATTCCTTTAGCTCTGTAACATTAACAAAAACCACAAAATGGGTCAAAAACTTACACTCCTGAAGGCTGTACTGGTATTTATAAAGTAAGGTTAGCTATCTCTGCCTATCCTTGAGATTCAGACTGGATCAGAATATTTCAGCTCAGCACATCAGTTTCCATCTACTGACACATTTCCTGTGCTAACTAAACATATCAGTTCTTGTGGTTTTAGGATTTTAACCTATTTATTGAACAAAAGTTCTTTCAGACATTCAATGCATACAATTTCCTCAACAATATATAAATTGCAATCTCTGTCTGTCCTATTTGAAATTACTTATTCCAGAAGTTTGTGTGCAAAGAACCAAGAAACTGGCGTAGCTTAATACTGATCTTATACACAAGCCTATAAGAATATAATTTCTTACAAGATATATTTCTATACAAGAATATAATTTCTTGCTGACTGTTTTGGTCAAGGGAGACTTTATGGTGACAATGACTGTGTGATGAGGGATGGAGAAACACCAGTACCTGAATTTGTGGCTAGACAAAGACAGGTAACAGGGCTGAAAGCACTTCACTTATCTTATGAAGGTGTTGCCCTGAGTTTTCTGTCTTTTTGTCTTTCTGTAGAACTTTCTCACGCAGCTTTCATGAAAACAATATCTATTCTTAGAATGTTTACATACTTCTCCTGTGAGAGAAGAAATGATTGATGGTGATGTCCACCATCCAGGCTGAAGAGGTGGTGACCTGTCCAGCCAATCTCTTGACCTCTGTACATATGTATAAATACTGGAGTCAAATTGATTAGAGGAGGAGTTTTCTAAACCAGCTGAGGTGTGAGTTTCATTCCAGTGTTCCTGAAATTGGGACACGCCCAGCTTCGGCCCGCAACAATGAAGGAGAGATCTTCCTGTGTTAGTTTTAATGTAACATATGTGACTTATTCTGTATATTGCAGAAAATCTAATTTTCTCCTCCATTGTTCTTGACAAGCACTCCTACTGAAAGGAACAGGTATAAACACAACAGCAAACCCAAGGGATTTCACATTCCCAGTTAACAATTCCATCAGGCATAGCTGTGCTTTTTTGTTTATAATCCCAGCTGCAGTGTTTTCAAATTAGTGCAGAACCTGGAGAACTAGGGCTTAAGAAATTTACCTGTTGCTACCAAGCAAGCTTAATGAATAGAATATATGCAGCAATACAGGCCAATAGCCAATGACAATACTACTGCTGATTAACAAATTTGTATCTGAGTCCTCAAGTTTTTCCATGTGCCTCCTTTGTGATGTTGCCAAGTAGACACAACTTTTACATAAGTAAAAATAAGTGGTGTTTGGTGCTCACAGAAGTACAACTGCTGGGTAATCTAAAGCAGCACTCCTGATGAGATGATGATGGGCAGGCCATCTCTTTTTTTTTTTGGTGGGTTTTAACACTACTCTGTAAAACTTCATTAGTAGAATTAATTACAATACGCTCATTTGGTATGTTCACTGGTAGTCAAGTTTCCTCATACTTTAAAGAATTGCCTTAGGCCCAGATACCCATTTATTTACACACTCAGAGTTGAAGTTTTAACTTTCAAGCAACGTAACTTAAAATGAGAGTCTGATAAACACCAAATTTTATTATCTCTCATTCTGAAGGCAGAAATTATTCATCCATATTCTACTACCTTAAAAAAACCCACCCTTACGCACTGTTCCATGAAATAAAATCCTGTTGCTTCCAAGAGCTGTTACCTGAGAAGCCTGGGACAGACAGCAGTGAATGACCCAAATGAAGTGGAAACCCATCATTTGTATCATGGCAAACAGACTGGCCACCTACTCTGCAGAGCATGAGAACCTAATGAGCATCTACACTCTCCTGAAGTACTGCAACCACAAGTCAAGTGAACAGAAGGGCAATGTGTTTGGACAGCACTCCTCTCCAGGTAAATTGTTATCCCCTAACATAAGATTTAGATGGCATTGCCTGTATAGTCCCATTAGTTCAAGTATTTTATCCCACTGACCTGCAGATGCAAGTAGATCTGAAAGAGTCCCCAGATGAAAGTGTCCAATTGTATTCTCACAATATAGGTGCAATTGTTTAAGTGTGTGATTAGCAGTATCGCAATCCTGATGAGGTAAGATCTGATAAAACTCTAACACCTGAAGTTATCAGACTATTTCTACACTATCTGTTGCCTCCTGGGCAGAAGTGTTACCAGTGAACAGGGAGTTCAGAGACACCAGACAAGCTCTGGCAAACGTTGCTGCTGCCAGTTGTGCAAGTTGCCAGCCCTTGGTTTTGCTGCCCTGCACAACAGGAACCACTGGGAGAACTGGCAGCAACCAGCTGTGGAGGACAGCAAACTATCACTGCAGCAAGACTGTTACCAGCATCCTCTGAATTCACTGCTGCTGACAGCCACCACAACCAGCCTGTAGCTTATGTTACTTGAGTCAGAAATCCTTTGCAGAGAACCTAGGTTGGAGTGAGAGAAGGGAACAACTTACTGGCATAACTTGACACAGCAGAGGGCTTCCACTATGTGAATCAACCAGGAAATCCAGAACCTGGTGGAAAGAAAACATGGTTTATTTTGATGAAAATTAGGGAGAAGACTGTTGGATCCAAGATGCATCATGCAGAGAATACAAATCTGGAAGCACTGAAGCAATGACTTATTTTAACCTAGAAAGGAAGGTATATTTTTCATCTTGAAAAACCCACCAGTGTACACTTAAACTGAAGTCCACTGAGAAAATCAGAGCAACTGTAAGTTGTGCAATAAGCCTTGACGTGCTATTTGAAGCATCCACTAGGCTTCCAAAACTTTCAGCACTTAGATTAAGCCAAAAAGCCAAATGCTTAGTGAAAGCAGTACAAGTTAATCTTAGTTAAGCATGCAAAATCTATCCTTTTACTTACACAAGTATTTTTAGTGGTCCTAAGGAGCTACTTAAGTTTTTACAGATTTAGTTCTACGAAAACAGCCATGTGTGTAGATTCAGAATATATAATGTGACTTGATAACCCACACTTGGCTACAAATTTTAATACAGAAGCTTTTGTAGAAAAAAAAAGAGTTAGGATATTCAGTTGGGATCAATTCAATACCTTGCTAAAGCAAAAAAGATGAAGGTTCTACATGATGCATGGTAAAATAAACAAGAAAGCCCAATTGACTTCTGTCTTTCCAGGAAGTCAGTGAGCTCAAGGAAATATTGTTTAATAAACAATCTTTTTTGTTAACTAAAGTAGCAAAAACTAAGTTTGTAACCCAGCAAAACTTAGCACTATGCAGGTTATTTCTCACGTAGATCAGGAGAAGCGAATAGAAGGGTAGAAAATGTTCTTTAACTGAAGCTGGATAAAAAAAGATTCCTAAAGAAAGAATTGGACTGCTCAAGTAACACCTAGAGAAAAAAAACACTTTCAGTAGATGGTACAAGTATAACTTTGGACTAATAACTGTCATCGAAAGTAGTATCAACATTTTCCCCTTTCTTGTTAAACCATCAGTGATGCCAAATTCAAAGTTGGATTTTTAAACTATCAAACTGCTCTTAGCCTGTCTAGCCCTCTATGTACTTATTACCCAAAACCCTTAATTGTAATGAGCTTGAAAGGAGAGCTCTTTCAATCTAATTAACAACTGGGTTACAGGAAGGCTTGTTAACACAGACTAAGTACAGGAGTCAGAGAGAGGCAAAATAATTACACAGTCAAATATAACTTACCCGCCGTAGACCCATTTGTGGTGGTGTTCCACTAAATAATTAAGGAAGGTACCAAATAATCCCAAGTAACTATAAGGTATAGTTGAAGGCAAAAGTGCTACCCACTAAAAAAAAAGAAAAAAAAATTTGTTATCTTACTTCAGGGTAGAGGTACAATCAATTTAACATTCAAAATAGCTTTATTTTTGAGCCCCATGAGTTTAGGACTCATTTATTCATAGTACTTAAATTCTTTCATTCCATTAACTTTGTCCAAGGGCCATGTTCTTCCAGTAGCTTTTGAAAGGTTCCAACTAGGAAATTTCTATTCCTTGACATACCAGATGCCAAGGGGATAAGTTTAAGGTTGCTGTCTGGGTACCAAGAGTGCATCTGCATGTTAACTGGCATTTAAGTTGTAAGCTCATTACCTATTAGACATGGAAGCTGCAAAACCTACATTATCTTTGTCCTGAAGAAGTTAATCTGACGCAAGTGACCTGAAGAAGCCAAACAATGAATACACTGTTCAAGAGGAATAACAATTTATCTCAAACTAGGGGACTCATCTTTCTTCTTTTGTCCCCTAAAAAAGACTATGTCAGGTTTTTGTCTATTTTTAACAGGGCACAGAAGATAACTGAGCACAAATCCCAAGACCAGAAATGCAGAATTTCTTCCCAGGTTTCTTTTCTGTCACAGAGCTGTCCACAGTGTTTACCACTGTGCCCCTGATTTTCACAAGCTGGGGAGGAGGAGCAGGCAGTGAGTGATGAGCTGTGCACTTCAGAGTCCACTGGGGACGTAAGGTGAGCGCTAGGCCAGGCCAAAGTTCACACTGCCTTATCTTGCTTTTGGTATCAACACTGCAGTTTCTCACCATATGTAAATTTAGCTATGCCAAAGATGTGGCGAGATGATGGATATAAAAAGGGAATCTGCTTAAAGCTCATTCTCTTTCTTGAAACAGTCCAAAAACTGTTTTGTGAGTGGCTTGACCATCATTTTTACAATGATGGTTCTTAAATTTAGAAAATCTGTGCAAACAGAAGGAAAATCACAACATGTCAAGGGATTCGTTAGACACATCAACAAAACGGCCATTAATATCCCTGCTCCAGTAATCCAACTTAACTTAGCTGAAGTCTGTTTTTGGAAATTAAGACAACGTGGTGAACTGTGTTTTCCAACACCACTAGTTTGTACAGCCTGTGCCTAAACCTGTAAATGGACCTTATGGACTGACAAGCCTCCCAGCTATCCCGGAGCGAGCCGTGCTGATGCTCAGTGCCTCAACTCCCCGTTGTGGGAATGCTGCAGCCCCTTTCCCAGGGCACCTGCCCCGCCAACCCTCGCTCGGTGCCGCGCCCCGGGATGCTCTGACCGGGCCCGGGACGCGCCCCCAGCGCCACGGCCTCGCTTCCCTTCACAGGCCAAGCGGTTTTTCCCTCACGCTGCCTTCCTGCAAGGCTCTGTCCAGGCAAGGCCAAGGCAGCCGCCTCTTGTTTCCTTTTTCTCCCCGTTTATTTTAGGGAGCGGCGTTTCCGCGGACACGGGGACGGCGCAGGGAACCTGTTCCACGCACCCCGCGGCTTCTGAACGATCTCCCTCCCTCCCTCCCCGCCCCGCGCCGCTCCTTACGCCGAGAAGGATATTGCCGAAGATGATGGCCACCATCCAGATGAACCGGGAGCGCTGGAAGTGGCAGCTGCCATCGCGACCACGCTCCGCCGCCATCCCGCCGGGCCGCGCTGTGAGCCCGGGCCGCGCCGCCGCCGCTGAGGCCGGGCTGAGGGGGGCGGTGCCTCCGCGCCGGGCGGGCGGGGAAGGCGGCGGGGCCCACCCCTGGGCGGGCACTGCCCTCGGGACCGGGGAGGCCCGGCGCCGCCTGCCCGGGGCTGCGCGGAGCCTCGCTGTTACCGAGTGTCGGCTCCTGCGCCGGGCCCCTGCAAGCCCAGGCTGGGGCAGAGTGGCTGGGAAGTGGCCTAGCGGAGAAAGAACGGGAGTGGTGGTCGACACTGGCTGAACATGAGCCAGCAGGGTGCCCACCTGGCCGGAAAGGCCAGTGCCATCCTGGCCTGGATCAGCAATAATAGCGTGACCAGCAGGACTAGGCGAGGGATCATCCCCCTGTGATTGGCGCTGGTGAGGCCACACCTCGAGTGCTGTGTCCAGTTTGGGGCCCCTCAGTTTAGGAAGGATGTTGAGCTGCTGGAATGTGTCCAGAAAAGGGCAAGCAAGGCTGGTGAAGTGTCTAGAACACAAGCACTGTGAGGAGCAGCTGAGTGAGCTGGGGTTGTTTAGCCTGGGGAAAAGGAGCCTCGGGGGAAACCCTGTCACTCTGTACAACTGCTGAAAGGCGGCTGTAGCCAGGTGGAAATCGGTCCCCTCTCCCAGGCAGCCAGTGGCAGGACAATAGGACATAGTCCAGAACAACACGAGGGGAAGTTTGGGGTGATTAGACATTAGAATAGGCTGCCCAGGGAGGTGGTGGTGTCACCGTCCCTGGAGGCATTTAAGAAAAGACTGGATGTGGCACTCAGTGCCATGGTCTAGTTGACAAGGTGGTGTTCAGTCACAGATCGGACTCAATGGTCTCAGAGATCTTTTCCAATCTAATCGATTCTGCGATTCTGTACCGAAAGCAGCGTGGAACAGCACAGAAGTTGGATGCAGCTTTTCAGTTTGACCCCTTGCTACTTTACTGCAGCACTCTGCTTTGGGGCGGAGAAAATGCAGGAAACGGGCCGATGGCAGCAGACGCGGCCTGTGAGGCAGCCCCGGGCAGCCCCGGCTCCGTGCCGCGGGTACCGGAGCGCCCTCTCGTGGCACCGGGCGGCGGGGCGGAGGCGGCTCCCGGGGTGTCCCCGGTGCCGCCCGGAGGGCGCGGGGCTGTCCCTGGGACACGCGCGGTGTCCCCGCCGCAGCACACGCTGATCGCAGACTGCAGTGGCGCTCGCTGCGGGGGTAAAATAAACAGCTGTTGACCTTCCTACCTCTGAACAGTTCTAGCGATTGTAAGCGTATTAAGTCCAGCATTTTCTTATTCTGTGCCCTTTTGGGAATGTGGTCTCGGTGATGAGTCACCAGGGCCTTGGGACAGCTGCTCAGGGGTAGAAATGTTGGGGGGTGGGTTGGGCGGGTTTATGCTTTCCTTTGAGCTTTGTTACCTGTTTGCTTGGCATGATTTACAGTGTAGACACACTGTAAAATATTGACTGCTCTTCTCTCTCCTTGCCTGAAGGCTAAACACGCTGCTCTGTTAATTGTGTGTTAATGACTGCCTGTGCTTTTTTCCCCCCCCATTTTCTTTTCCTTTTCTTTTTTTCCCTCATTTTTCTGGGGTGTTCTTTGAGATTACAGGAGAGTTTGGTAAAAAAATTCCTACTGTGGTAAAACTGTTGCTGGGAATCCCATCTACAAAACCCAGCGAGGTTGGCTATGTGCAATTAAACCTGATTAATAAATTTGCCTGTGTTGCTTTGCTGATGCAGGAGAGAAGAGTGTGTGGCCCCACTTACCTCTTAGCATCTGGGAGAAATTTCTAAAATTAAACTTTTTGTGTTTTCTTTTTTCTCATGTTGGTTTGGTTTGGTGTTTTGTAGCCCATTAGTTAATTTCTTCCTCTTTACAACATTCTACACCATTGCTTCTGTCTGCCTGTAATGCCGTGTCCAAAGGTGGTGTTGAGCTGCTGAGCTGGGCCGAGTTTTGTGGTGGGAGAGCCTGGGACTGCCCCGCACAAGGACAGCCCGCCTTGTCCCGCAGCAGGACCGTCACGGAAGGTCCCAGCGAGGCCCAAGGTGTGCGGGCATGCAGTCAAACAGCAGCCCGGGGCTGAAGGGATGGACCAGCTGCTGCGCAGCGGTGACTGCAGAGGGCAGTGGATGCCCAGCGAAGGCACGGGCTGTCCGCGCCGGGCGCTGCTGCTGCATTTACCTTGTCAGACCGGCCTTGGTGGCTAGGAGTGACCAGGAGAGGTCAGAGACTCTGTCGTGTCATCCGTACTGCCACACTCCAGCCAGGTCCGCCCTCACTCACTGTGACATCGTGGACAGAGGAGGGGGAGCTGACTTACTTTTCTTTCTCTGTTGCCAAAAATGATTTATTACCTTTTTATTAAGTGATACTCTTCCAGCTTCGTGTGTGGCAGCAGCCCCCACTTGCTGCCAACCCTGGTGACTGTCATGGGTATCTCTGCCAGCCCTGCGGATCTCAACAGCCTTGGACCTGAATGTGAAATAGTTCACAAAGACAACTCCCTGCTCAGGCCTTTTCTAGGGGCTGAACATTCAGCGATTCCATATCCAATCCAGCGTCTTTGACCTGACTTTTTAAAGCAGGCTATTTCTCTTCACAAAGAGAGGAGTCTTTAGAGTATTTAAGAAGCTGAATATAGTTCCAGTTTTAATAATTTAAAGCCAGAAGACCTGTAGCATCATCTAGTCTGGCCAGCACATGCCATTAAATATTATCTTGTTTCTCTGAATAGAGGTCAGTGACTTGCATTTACTTACAGGATACTTTTCAAGGAGCTTTTTGTCTTACTTTGAAGGTGTCATAAAACAGAAAGTCCACAGCTTTCAGTGATTAATCTTTTTTTGTGTTTCTTAGGTGTTGTTAGATGCACCTGATGACTAATTTTGGGGGAGTAATTTCCCAGAGTAGCTGAAAAGCTTGCTCTATCATATTTTGCAAAGGTTTGCAATTCTGCCCCCATATTTTTGACAGATTGGTTATCTTTGTGGTTTCAGCATTGAAAATGTTATTTGTCAGTGAATTGCATTTATTGACAAGTATAATCTAGACTGGAAACAACAAATCCCAAACACTGTTATGTGAATTATTGAAAAAATGCAGAACAAATTCACTTTGCCAAGTTTACTGGAAATAAAACTATTTCACCATCACTTCTGAGATTTCTACTTTGATTTCCTTTCCTTTTATCCTAATCAGTGCCAAAAAAGTGAGTGAATGGTGTTCTGTTATGAACTGGCAGCTCTCAGCAGCATGCCACACCCCAGAACACCACCAAGGCTGAGTGCAGACAGCAGGCAGCTCTGGCCACGCTTACCAAAGCCAGATTTAGAGTTGTAGATTGGAACACACTGTCAGTTGTGACAGGAATGACACAGCTCCCCGTGCTTTCTCAGGCCTTTCCTGTGCTGGAGAACATGCAAATAATGGGAGGGAGCAATCCACAAACTGCCAGCCCCATGGCAGGGCTCTGTAAGCCTTGGAGAAGATGAGCTAACCCATCTTCACCCTGCTGCAGGCTGCACAGATTGCTAACCAAATCTGTTTTAGGGCCACAGAAAAGAGGAAAAACATACTCTTAAAAAAAAAAAGAAGAAAGAAAAAAAGCATTACAAAAGCATATTCCCTCATAATTGCACACAAACTTTTTTCTTGCATTTGTATTATTTGGTTTAGATTTCAAATTAGGTTGGTATTAAACACTCGAGTATTAAGAATCTAAAACTGAAAGAGATGTTCTTTATGAAATTAACAGGTTAAAGTAACCACATAGTACCATGAGGATGGGACATTGGCGTTTCAAGAACAGCTACATTCATTTTTAATTTTTTTTCACTGAAGCTGTGTCCAGGGGGTCCCAAAGTCTCCTCAGTGACTGGGTATGTACACTGAGATGGGGTTGATTCTACTGAAACAACCAGATGGACAGACCAGTGCATTCTTTCTGCTTAGTCCCTGGGACAGAGCTAGCCCATTTTCACATGCTGTTACATCAATAGATCACTCTCCTCAATTTTCAAATACTAAAGTTCCTGTTGCACCTACTAGTGGAGAAAAATGTTCCCTCTTCACTGTAGAGACATTTGCTATCTCTAACTTAGAGATATTGGCTATCTCACTTCCATCGGGAAGCACAAAGGGTATTTGCCAGGTAGTCGGCTTCTTTTGTTTGGTGTTCTAGGTGGATGCCAGAGAATAGATAGAGGCATGTTAGCCCTTCTCTGTCGTTTAAAATTCCTTAAAAANATACATTTCCTTACAGGGGAAAAAAAAAAAAAGAGGAGGGGGAGGGAGGATTAGTCGAATTCAGAACAAATTTTATGGCATGAGTCATCATGCTAGAGTCAGTGATGTGACTTGTTTAAACAGCAACTTTCTGTACAAATAAGGATTTAGGGATTAGGCTTTTCTAGGAAGTTACTTGGAAATAAACTGGAGCCAATTTTCAAGTGGATTTGAAGCTGGTATAAAAGAGATGGGATGCATTTTGGGCAACTTACCTAAGGAAAAAGCATTATCCACAGGACTTTTTTTTTAATCACAGCTAAATGGCACAATGCTATAATGAAACCACTGCAAGCAATGTCTGGTTCCTAATGTAGCTAGTTAATCTAACAATTCCCCTGCCACTTTTAATTTTTAATGGAGATTAAGAATTGTATTAGCTTAATCTTTTAGTTCTAAGACTAGAGAAGCTAAGGGAAAGTACGATCTTTTAAAATACTTTGTGTTGCAGTTTGACAAGCATTACATTTTTGAGGTTAATGGACAATATTTTCAGCAGATTCCCATACTTACAGGAAATGTTGAGTGTAATGAGATGTGCATAAGAAGTAACAATGTGCTATAGTAATTCTGTTTGTTACTATAGTGAATAGTCTTTGCAACTTGAAGTGAATAAACCTTTGCATGAATCTGTTGTATCCTTCTCATTTGTCATTGGTTTCCTTGGGTGTTTGATAAAACTGCTTCTCTTCTATCACATTTTAAACACAATTATGAGTATAATTCAAGTCTTGGAGATGGTCAGCTATAAAGGTCCCAGCCAAATACTTTATTCTTTTTAAAGATTAAGAACTAGGTAACACCTTTCAGTTATAAATGTTTGGAATCCTCATTGATTTTACTACAAACATAGTTTGTACACTTCAGAGGTGAATTTATGCCAGAGTTTCATATGCTTATCCTAACAATACCACTGTGAGGGTTTTTCTCTTATTTAAAAGGAAAAGGAAGGTGAAACAGCCTCCTTTATCATTATGTGCTTCAACCAAGACTGCCTTAATAAGCCTTTGTAAAGAGACAGCCTAGGCTCAGCAGTTTGAAGTCCAGGTTGCACAGAGAGCTTCAGTTTTGACCACAGCTGTGCAGTTTACAGTTCTATATTTGTTTTTACCCATATCTGCAGGAAGTCAGTAACTTGGGTCCTACTAAAAATATTTTGTGGACATCTCTGATGTATTTTTTTATTATGTGAGGTAGCTTTAGAAAATGAAATATTAACAAGTAACATGTATTTGAAATCTCAGTTTATAAATGTTGGATTTATGGTACATGGATTTGGTGGAATTATAAATATTGGATATGAACTACAAGCATTTGAGAAGATTTTTTTGAAGGTATGGGAGCAAAAAAAGATTTTATGTCATTTGGGGAGGGTATTTAATAAAACTGAATGTACTTTGCAAGGATAAATTGTGACTAGACAGCCTTATTCATATTGGTCAGATTGGAAAAACCTGAGTAGCTTAGACTATTCAAAAGTGTATTTCATAGAGATCCAGGGCTGTGACTCTGCACACCAGCATCCTACAGCACATACAGGGGTTATAAAAGGATGAAGGAGTAAATCTCCAGCAAAGCCTCAGCATTTTGATGCCTTATTCTGTCCTTTAACCACTTAATGACAGTGCATGTGTATTTCAATACATGGTGTTTGGTATCTGACACTATTTCTTCTTTCTCTCTGAAGGAATTTCTAAGTCTTTATTGCTGTTTCCTATTTGAAAAGACACTGCCTTATGTTGCCAAGTGGTATGGCAGTAAACACAGAGTGCAGTGTTGAGAAAAAGGAAAAGCTTCCATTTAGTTTACTGTTCTTGGGGGTCCATTGGGACCATCTAATGGATCTTTTTTGTGCTTCCCAGTTAATGAACAAGTCATGTTACAATTGATACAGTTTTCTGGTTCTGAGTATTTTTTCCTATGTGTCTGGAACAGGAATATTGTGGTGGAAAAACTGAGTGCAGTAGTAAAAAGCCAGCACAGATCTAGCAAAGAAATGGGGTCACTCACTAGCAGATGGGTGAGATAGGTGGGAAGCATGTTTCACTACAGCCAAATGGGTGGGGATGTTATTTGGCAGATGAGGAGGAATAGGATTGACAGGGGAGGGTAGAGCAATAGTTCTTTAAACAGGGAGGAGAGGACTCCAGACAACTTGTCTCCAGTCCCAGCAGACTAGCCTTAAGGCCAAATTCACTGGTCTTTAGGTGACTAGTTATCATAATCAAGTCCAGCAGACTATGATGTTGAGATCTGCTGTATTTCTATAGTGTCACGTGAGCGTGCTTAATTCTGTCACCACAAGAAGAAGACAGTCCTTTCCCTAAAACGTCTGCAGTTCAGGGTCTGATCCTCTCAGGTGCCACGAGTCCAGTAGTGCTTCTAGAGCTGATCAGTCACAGGATATATCTGCAGTTACACAAACAGCTTGGGTGAGGACGATGACAGACGCTTTCTCACAAAGGAAAAGAGACAGGGAAGGAGATGGCACAGAGTACAGGGACAAGGATTTCCATAAAGTAATGTAGCCTGTAAGCCTGACTGTAGTGGGCATGAAATACCACTACATTTAAAGGAAATCATATTTATCTCTGTGGTGCTGCAGCAAGTGAGGGCTCACCAGATTGAACTGGGCTCAGTAACCTTCTGGAGGCTCAGGCTAGATTTTTGGAGGATGTTTTATCCACAATTTTTTTATGTTTCCTGAGACAGGATTTTAATGACCACAGGTTTGCTACTGCATGGCTATGTGGGTTTTCTACTGTGTGTTCAAAGAAGTCAAGAATACTGGTAATCTATCCATTAGACCTATTGAACAGGGAAATCCTACTCCAGCCCATTCCTGCCCTGGTGCAGACTCTGTTGATTTGTCCTTCCCTGTGGTCATCCTAACCCTTTACAGGCTCAGCCTGTTCAAACTGCAGATCAGTGTTCTGTGTGGCTGTTGGAGGCAGGTCTGTCCCACAGGACACAGGTTTTCCTCCACCAGAGCAGGAGACACTGGGGGCACTAATCACCACTTTCCCAGCTATCCTACATCCATTTTCTAAGACTTTTTTCTACTGCCCAAAAGAAAAATGAACAGTGTTGGCTACTGCTGGGCTACCACTTCATAAAATACACTATTTTTACAAATACTTTGGCTTCAGTTTATCTGGAGTCTTACTTCCTTTAAAATTTAAGGCAGCCTTCTCTTTGACAGGGATGACAATTTCTTTCAAGACTGCCACAGAATTCAAAAACTCACCAGTAGGCAAGCATAGTGACAGTACAAGTAAGGAACTATTTTCAGGTTTCAGAGCAGATTACCATTACAACGCAGAAATGAGATCTTGGAGTTTGATAGATAATTCTATGAGAATGCAAGCTCAGTGAGGGTCAAAAAGACAAAGGAAATATTAGCTGTTAGGAAAGCACTGGAAAAAAACCTACACATTACCTTCATAATAGTTAAAACACCATGATTCCTCTACATCTTAATTCTGAGAGTCACTCTATCATCTTTTTTCACAAAGGATACAGCATAACCAGAAAAAGGTCTGGAAAAAATGTGAATGATGAAGGCATGGAGCCGTTACCATAGGGGATGTAATCACGGACCAGCTAACATGAATAAGATGGGATTCTTCAGTTTGGAAATTAGGTGGCTGAGGGTAGAGAGTGAAGGGGTTTGATGAAAAAAATGGTCAGTGTGAACTGCTGGAATCAGTGAAGGTCACTCCACATTCCTGGGTGGGCGGCAGCAAGCACCAAATGATTTTAGCAGGTTACATGTTCAGAACACAGAAAACCAAGTGTTGTTTCACATAACAAGTCCTAGTGAGAGGATGCTCTGGAAGCTAAAATTTTACATACATTCAGAGAAAAACTGAATAAATTCACTAAATAGAAACTCTGGGCTGAAAATGACCCAGGTCTTCATCACAATTTCCAAGTAAAAGTACCAGTATGCCATTTACTGAGCTGGTTATAGATTCCTACCTTCCCATGCCAGGCATCCAGTTTTTGTCATTGGTGAAGAGTTAAATATCAGGTGAGACAGACATTTGATCTTGTAGATGGGACCTTTGTTATCATTACCCTGGATTTCAGAGCATTACAATCATTTCCATAGATTATTTAAAGACTTAAATATAAGAAATGCAAGAAATACTTGAAATAATTATTCCAAGTCATCTCAAACTGGCCAAATGCCTTTTTCACCTTAAAATTTGTAGATTTTAGTGTGATCTAAGAACAAGACTGTTATGTCCCAAAAGTACATGGTGTTTTCAGCAATATTTTTTGCCTCCATGTTTAAGCATTAGAAGCAACATTTATTTCTGGTAGGAGAAAAGGCTAGAGCAATGCTTTGGTATAACAAAGGTGTTTACTGTGAGAGAGAGTTCAGTGCAAGTGACAGCTCTCTCAACAGCCAGTTCTGGACTGGGGAATGAATGCTCTTAAAAAGCAAGGATTTCATAAACTTTGCCTTCTTTTTGTTCACGATGCAAAATGTGCCTCCATCCTGCTTATCCTGCACCATGGAACGGGACATGTCTGGACACTGAACTTGCTTTTCAGAGCAAGTGGGGCTGCTGGAAGGGCTCCTTTCCCTGAGGAACAGGCGAGAGCACAACCGACTTGTCTGCTCATGTTCTCTGGAGGCTTCCTGGGTGCCCCTGGCCATGAGACTACTGCTCATGGTATGAAACCTTTGTGAATGAGAATCCATGGCGCTTTGCTGAATTCCACCATTTTCCATTTGAACATGCACTCTCTTTGCAATTCTCCAGGGTTGCTTTCTGGCATTTTTATTTCAATGATGTAAGAGCTGCCTGTTACTGCCAAGCCCATAATTAAACCAGTGTTGACTGGTAAGTAATGGGCTGCAAAAGGTGTACCAGAAGATAATTAACAACACATTCCAGATAAGCGGGGCATGAACATCCTTTTTACGAGGTGTTAATGTCTGAAGACCAACTAGTGAAATTGATCTTGCCTTCTTCAGGATGAAAGTTCTGCTCAAACATCAATAGCATCAAGAAGATGTTTGATGTGGGGATTTCTGAAGGGCGTTTGTCCTAAGACTCCCCAGGCAGGCGCCTGGTGACAGAGCCCTGCTGCACTGGGTGATTGAGCATACCATTCATGCTAGCATGACTTTGGTGCCACCTTTGCAACTCCTGACACAGGGCAGCTCTGGAGGGAGAGAACCGAGCAGTTTTCAGTGCCCTGCACAGGATAGGTGCAAACCTTTTTCCGAGAGCCATTTTAAAGAGCACTGTGCTTGTCTAATAATTGTGTTGTTGCTCCTAAAGGCACTTTACTTACATATACTTAATTTCCATTCTATTCTCAGCATATTCCACCTGTGATTTGGATTCCTGTGTAGAGACACTTGTATCACAATTGGCATAAAGGAACCTTGGCAGAGTGGGTTTCCACATTTGGACTCTACTTAAATCTATAACAAAATTCCGTGGATTTTTGTGGAAGTCTGAAGACAATCTATGAACCAAAGATATGCTGGTGTTGTTAAGCATGCTGCTTTAAGTATTCCTGCTTCTTTTCCCACACTCTTCCCATCTCTCTATTTGTGAAATGAATGAAAAGTCGGTGTCAGAATACCGTTTTCCTGACAGAATTCAGAGAGGAGATGCAGGAGCTCACAAACATTTGTATTGATTATCACTGGCATGCAACAGAATGAGGATGCCAAGGGAACACGGGCAGCAAGGGCTGGTCAGTTCTTGCTGGATTAATGTACGGTCAAACTGCAGCTGTAGCAGAAGTTAGCTCTTAAGTTAGGCCAAGTCCATATGCCTCTGCAGAAAATGAGGAAAAAGAGGGGGAGACAACGATTGTCATCTTCCTTCCTGGAATCTGATTTGAAAACAAAACTGGCAATCTCTATCAATTAGCATTGCAAAGAAAATCTCTGAAAATGAAGGGTGTAAAGAGGCTGCCTGGCAGAATGCCTCAAACAATAACTCCGGGAAGTGTGAACTGCTCTCTCTATAGCTAGGGGTTGTTAACAAAAGCGTGTTCTATTTGAGCCCAGCTAGTAGTGATGGACAGTCAATGTTAGCAAGTACTACAAGTCTGTGCAAGCCTCTGCTGGCTCCTTCTTATCTCTTCTGCACCGGCTGTGTCTATAAGGTGTGTATGTGTCGGAGGAGGTGGTTTCCCTGTTCTTTTGAGCTCAATATTGCAGGCTGCCTACAGGGGTACCTTTGTAATTGCACAAATTAGTAATTAGTCCCATGAGATGATATTTTCTGGAAAGAAAACTGATGAAAACTGGAAATCTAAAAAGAAAAATTTAAGCATTTGTTCTCGCATTCCCTCTGTCCAGAATGAATGAGTAATCTCTCTTTGTATCCTGCAAACATCCTTGGTATTCTTGATCCAGTGTAGCATGTACCCCATAGAGGGTTGTATTGGAATTGCGGAGATGGAAAGGTCACATGCAATTCCATACTTTATTGTGCCTGTTCAAATTGAGGCTCCCCGGTTCTCTCTTACCCTTTGCCCCTGTGCATCCCTATCCCATGCTGATGCTTGAATAAAGCTTGCCAAAAAACTAAACAGGGAAAAAAACAAACAGCTTTTTTTGAAGGATCAGCTGCGTGAGCTTTGCTAGCTAAGAGTGCACTGGATATGGCTTGTGCAAGACTGTGTGCAAAGCCCTGCAGGGTTATCAGGCCAGCTAGTGTTGAACACTGCATGCTTAGAACAAGAATCAATAGCTGAAGGTGAATTTGCAGCAGTGAACACAGTAAATAAAACTATGCCCTCAAGCTTTATAAGTCTGCTGATTGTATCTGAGCCTTCATCCACCCCTACCTTCATTCATCCACCCCTACCTTCATATGTATTTGAATAACAGAAGTTAAAAAAACCTGAAGGATTAGAAACACCCCTTGACTCTACCTAGAACTGCTGAACCATTTTCTACCTGACATATTTTTTCCTTTCTCCCATATGACAATTCCTCCTTAAATACACATTTTACTATTTACCTGGACAGGAAAAACTCCAAACCACCCTGGAACTGAAGAGGAGAAAAAGAAATTGTGTGGGATGGTTTTGTGTTATGACAGTTCAGGCTTAGGGGGATGCAAAGGTAGAAAAAAGGGAGAAGTACTGAGAAATTGCTTCAAGCTGTTGTTTCCAGATGTTTTGAACTACTTGCTGCTGTCGTCCCTCTGAAATCCTCAACGTCTTCTATGCACTTCTGCTTGAAAATATTATTTAGGTGTAGTGGTTTCTGAGGATATTTACCTTGCATTATGGACCGAGCTGCTAAAGGAATCCAGTCTCTGGAGTACTAGACTCACAGGAGCTGTCATCCCTGTGTGGAAGGACATTAAATTTTTGTTGTGGAGCACTGTGATGGTGTGTGTAATGTTAAAACCCTTGTGCAGCTCAACCCAGAAGTGGCAGCATGGATGATGGGTGCACTGGTCCCTACAGAATGCAAACAGTGTGTACCAGCTCACACAAACTTTGTCCCTGTACCCTTCAGCTTCACAGCAAGCTGGAGTGGGTCCCAGATTTGAAAAATGAATGGGAACATGTTGAGATGATAAACACATGATGTAATGATGCTGCTGTTCTTGAACACCTTCAGTGATAGCCACTAACGGCCTCATTTAATAAATTACACTGACTAATTGATTTGCTTCTCTTCTAACATCTAATCCTTTTCAGTGTTGCAATTGTTGCTCCCTGTAAATCCTTTATGTCACTCTTGGCTCTCTTAAATGATATTTCTGGCCACTCTTTTGAATTAATATGTTGTTCATGATTTCACCTTGGGCTGATAGCACAGACCTTGCTTGTTCTGTACCTGACTTGGATGAGGAGAGCTGTCTGGAGAGGAAAAAAAAAGCTGCCCCAGGAAAGGAAGACTTTTTGCTGAGCTATTCAGCATGCACTCCGGAGGGAGACTGCTCCATCTGACCCAGGTGACTTCAGAGTGTGCTGGGGGAGGCTTTGTCCTTTACTGTGAACACTGGGTGTTGATGCAATGTCTAGTAAAGCCACCAGCATTTTGTTTCCTGCAGTAAAGCTGATGAGAAATGTCCCGTGGATGGGAATAAGAGCAGGGTGACCAAATGGGGAAGGCAAGGACTTGTCACCTGCGTGCAGTAAGAGCTGGGATGGTTTGCCTTTAGGAGAAGTGTGGCATGGAGGCCTCCTTGCATTGGAGGACCACCAGGTTTCCAGCAGTACTCCAGGCAGTGCAGAGAGAAGGGGAGCTCCCTCAGGGGCCTGAATCAAAGGGGGAAGATTTCGTCATTAAATTATTCGGTCTCCATTTGGATTAAAGAAAGGTGGATGGGTTGGTGGCAGCAGCGGGGACTTCGCTGGGAGACACTTCGGCTCCTTGGATGGGGCGAGCCCTCATTATGTGTATTTTGGTGATGGGATGACAATGGAGGTGTGGTAGACCTGAGTCACGCTTGGAGCCCCGGCGGGGCCGGGCCGGGTGGGTGGGGGTCGCTAAGGGCCGGCGTGTAGGGTTTTTAAGGCACGGAGCCGCCAGTGCCGTGCCACTGCCCGCAGACCTCGGCCCGCATGGAGCTCGACAGTCTGCCCCCCGCCAGCATGGTCCCCGCCGGCCCGGTCCCCGCCAGCCTCCCCTCCGCCAGCCTGGCCCCCAGCCCCGGACCCGCCGGTGAGCCGCGCAGGGCGGGCTGGCGGCGGGGGTCTTATGTTGGTGGTGTGGGTGGCGGTGTGGGTGGCGGTGTTGGTGGCGGTGTTGGCGTTGGCGGCGTTGGGGCAGGAGGACGCTGCCCGGCCCCGCTGACCGCCGCTCCCCGTTGTCTCCCCGCAGGCGAGCCCCGGGCGCGCCCCGCCGGCCCCAGCTCGGGGCGGGAGGGCGGCCGCCGCAAACGAACCACCTTCAGCAAGGCGCAGCTGGAACTGCTGGTCCGCGCCTTCGAGAAGGAGCCGTACCCCGGCATCGCCCTGCGGGAGCAGCTCTCCGGCCTCACCGACATCCCCGAGTCCCGGATCCAGGTGAGAGGGGCGGTCCGGGAGGGAGGACGGGCGGATGGCCGCGCGGCTTCCCTGGAGGCTTGGGTGCTCAATCTCTGCCGGTCCCGCAGGTGTGGTTCCAGAATAGGAGAGCTCGGCAGCTGAACCACAAGAAGAACGAAGCCGCCGCCTGCCCCAGGCCGGGGAAGTCGAAGCCGCCCCGGTGCGCTGGCCAGGAGCGGCTCCCGGCGCAGCAGGGCCCGGGGACAGAGCGGAGCCTCCTCTGCCCGCAGCCAGGCCTGCCAGGAGGGAGCCAGAGCTTCTGTGGTCAGCCGCCGTCCTACTCGGGGCAGCTGTACTCGAGGCTCGACATGCATTTCAGGAGCTTGGATAACACTTTTGGAGCGCTGGGTCAGACCCCAGCTGACTTCGGTTCGGACTGTGCGGGAAGAGGGCTCCCGCTAGGTGCGGGAAGCGTGGGGAGTGCCCCGCCGTTCTCGCGCCCTGTGCAGCAGGCACAGGAGTATCCGCACCTGAAGAAATTCTTCCCCGAAAGCTTCTACTCAGATGTAGATGTTTTCCAGCCTTGCACAGATCACCAGTACCCAGCAGCTAAAGAGAATACGTACAGGAAGCCTGTCTTAAACTACTTCAGTGCTAACCAGGGCCTGGGTGTTGAGAACTGTTTGTATGCCAAGTCAAGCACTTCTCCCTTTGGAAAGGGCTCCACTTTCAGTTGTGATGGGGGAGAACCTGAGCTTGAGCCCGAGCAGATGAGACACAGTTCACCTCTGCTTGCAGCTAGTAATGCTAGTCCTCCTATGGTACTTCCAAAGCATGAGGGGGGGTACCAAATGACACTTGCCACTCAGTTGTATGGGCAGCAGCTGCTGGAGACAGTAAATGACTATGACCCTCATGGGCTGGGCATGAGAAATGACCTTTTGGGAACAGGCTTAGATTTTCTGTTTGAGAATGACCAAAACGCAGAGCAAGGTCAGACAAAAAGTTACCTTTCTGCTTTTGGTGGCCAGAATTCAGTCTATCATTTGGGTCAGACATGAAATGGGCAGTGGGTCCACTTGCCTGATGGAAAACGAATGTGATATTTTTTCCCCAATTGACAGTGTTGTCTCAAGTGGTTAGAGGTTTTGCAGGTCTAAGTGCAGAGTGGTTGCTCTCAGTTTTGTGCCCTGTCTGGAAGGGAAAGAAAGATAAGCCATGTTAGCAAGGGCTATGTGCTGAATCTGAGGTGCCTCCCCACCCCAAGCAATCTTTCACCAGCTGCTTGCAGTACTCCTGCACGTTTGGTTATGGGCAGCCTAACATTAACGTGCATGCACAGACTGATCTTCACAAGTATGTCAGCACTGAAGAGTTCTCTGGGTTCAGCCTGTGCTGGGTTAATTCTGCCAGGAGTCTTAGCACTATGGTGTTGCTTTTGTGGCCTTACTGCACTGAGTTTTGTTTCTATTCTGGTCACAATTCACTTATTTTAACTTAAGGAATCTTAGATAAGGGACTTACTTAGAGCTTTTAGTTGAGAAAGCATTTACACAAGAGGGGTAAAAGCATGGGAAAAGCAGCCTTGGTGGTAGCAGGGGACATCTCACTGGGTGTGTTTGCATTTTAGGTGTGTTCCTGATAAAGAACACTAGTGGTCTTTTCCTGGGTACTCTAGAATATATAGTGTTTTCAATTAAAAATGACCACAGCCTTTTAAAAGGCAATATTTCTGTGATTTTCTTTTGTGTAATTTGTTTGCAAATTGTCTTTTTTTTTTTTAATAGTGATTGTCTATTTGCCTAATTAAGTTTTTTTACCTTCATGAAGTTGTAGAATTGCACTCAGGAAAAATGTGTTTCATCTTTGCATTGCATATTGAGCCTATTTTTAGAATTCTCAAGATCCACAGTTGTCCAGAAGACCACAGCAACCATGGAAAAGTTCTTCATGTGTACCTCTGGAGAACTGCCACGGCTGTGTGTTAAAGCAGTATTAGGCCTAGGATGCTGAAAACTCTACATGCAGATTTTTTTGTGTGTTTGAAATGTGGCTCTGGAATATTTTAAAGTATGCTTAGATTGTAACACATTTGTTATTAACTCAAATATTTTGTTTACAGAACAAGAGAAACAATAAAATAATGAGAGAAACAATGACCATTCTTTTATTAATAAAATTGATATCCCTGAACAAACTGTCTATGGAGGTGTGTACACAAGAAGTCCAAAAATTAGTTCTGACTTTTGAAAGTAATTTTTAGCTGTGGCTGTAACTTTTCTGCCTTGACCTAAAGGATTGGAATAAACTCATGTATTACAGAAGAGCTGCATAGGCACTTTGAACACAAGTTGTATTTGAGAGTGAAGGACAAAGAGATGATTGTATTTATGATTGTATATATAACTCAGTAAATTTTTGGAAAAAAAAGCATTAAGACTTGTTTATTTACATATACCCTCTCCCTCATAATACCTTCTTAATGACAATGCTTATTCAGCACGTAGGAGGTACTTCCACAGCGATGGTATTATAGCCTTCCCTGGACTTGCATGCCAGCAGCATCTCTGCTGTCATATGAGTAGGTGATGCTGAGGAAGAGCTGGGGCAGGAACCAAATCTGTTCAGTAGTTGAACTACTACTGCCTGTAAAATGCTCCTGGTTTATAGAAGGGAGGATTTTGCATGCTAAATATTTAAAAGTGTATTTTCTTCTACATAACTTGTCAAAGAGATAGTGAGAACCCAAATTCACCCATGTCACTTATAGTTAGCCTGGGCCTACTCCACTGTGGGGTGTCCTGAGCTCCTCATGTGGGAACCTGCAGACCACATTCCTTTCTTCACATCCACCTCCTGCAGCAGCAGGACCAGTGTGACAGCCACGGCCCCTGCAAGTCCAGCTGGAAGCCACCAGCCTGGGAGGCAGGATGGGGCCAGCATCACAGAGGGAGCAGTTCACGCCCGGACGCCTCCCTAGCAGCCTTGCCCCTCACTGGCTCATGCCATAAGGGAAATCACCCCAGACAAGAGGGCTCTTTAAGCTTCATTGAGCAGGGTCTGCACCTATAATGCACCTCAGGGGCACTGACCTTCAGGCGTGGGCACAGACCTGAGATAAAACAATGACCCACTTCACACCTGGGGTACCTTGCCCTCTGCATGCCTGGTCATGTCTCTGTGGGTGGACCTTCGTGCCTGCAAAATGCTCCCACCTCAGCTGTATTAGACAGGAGGACATAGTGTTAAGCTGCACCAGGGGGGGTGTGGGTTGGAAATTAGGAGGAATTTCTTCTCAGAAAAGGTGATTAGACACTGGGATGGGCTGCCCGGGGAGGTGGGGGAGTCACGGTCCCCGGAGGCTCCAGGACCGTGGCGCTCAGTGCCAAGGCCGGGCTGTCACGGCGGTGTTCGCTCACGGGGTGGACTCGATGACCCCGGGGGACTCGGAGTTGAAATCCCACTTGTTTCTGTGATTCCGTCCGTGTTCACTGCACTGAAAAGCTCTTCATAGGCTTTTACTCTTTAACTTGTTCGTCCTCCCATAGTACTTGGCAAGGATTTATTTTTTTATCTCTCTCACAGTGATCGCTGGGGCCGCATCTGTCAGTTCGTACGCGGGCTGCCCCGAGCCCGCGGGCAGCTGAAGGTGCCCACGCCTTCTCCGCTCCGGGTGCTGTGGGGCTGGCCCCGCCAGGCAGCTACCGCGGGCTTTCACAGAGCTTGCAAGAGAGTAATTTATTCCTAAACACGCTCATAGGGGGCGGCTCCCGGTTCCCGTTCCCCGTACTGGCTCCGCGGCGCCACCGCCACCCTCCCGCTGAGGGACAGCGTGTGCCGCGGCAATAGCGCTCCGCCGCGCCCGGAACTCCGCGCACAGCCGCTGTTTCCGGGAGGGTGGCTCCGCAACGGACCGGTGTGTACGAGCACACGTGTGCCGGGCGGCTGGGCCAGGCCGGGCCGGGCCGGGGGGACAGCGCGCGGACAGCATCGGACCGGCAGGACCGGGACCCACGGCACGGCACAGGTGTGTGCTGGGTGCTCGTGGGGAGCGGCCCCGCGGCAGGACCCCTTGGCGGGCTGAGGGCTCGCGGTGTGCCCGGCAGCTCCCCACCGCGGGGCCGCTGGCGCTCGGTCGCACTGCCGGGGCATTGCCGGGCCTGCCCGGTGCCCGCGGCCCTGGGCCGGGAGTGCAGGGCCCCGGGGCTGCCGTGAGCCGAGTCTGCTGGTGCTTGCACGGTGTTTTCCAGCTGGTGTGCTGTGTACACGTGCCCTGTGTTAACTATGCTCTCTTCCCGTGCCAGCTGCGCCCGGTGTCACACGGAGGAACTGAGAATCTTACGGCTTGTAAACAACTGTTGAACGAGTAAGATGGAGGAAAAAGAGAAGAAAAAGCATCGTGCAAAGCACAGCGGGCCAAAGGCAGAGAAGAAAAGGAAACGTTATCTCAATGAGCTGGGAATAGGAGATGAGGAGAATGCACGGAAGAGAAACCCCAAAGCCTTTACAGTCCAGTCCGCTGTGCGGATGGCCAGGACTTTCCATCGGTGAGAAGTGGGAACTGGCTCTAGAGAGTGCAGAGGGGCTGCAGGGGTGGGAGTTGCCTGGGCTTTGTTACTTTGTGTAGAAATATACAGACTGTAATTTTCACTGGTGTGTCTGCCTGGCGTTCATCATTCACCGTCACGCTGTCGTTGATGTGTGTGTCAGAAGCGGGAGGCTTTGTGCATTTCTGTTACACTGTACACTGTGGTAATCAGTAGAAAAACTGAACAGCTCCCTAGACTCAGTGGGAGTTCCTGGTGTCTGTGCTTACACTCCACCTTTGTGTTCAAGCTTTTGCAAATAGTGAAGACTTTCAAATAGTAAATGTCGCTGTCCATGATGTTCCTGTATTTATTTATTACAAATTTCTTCTCAGAACTCAGGATCTGAAGACTAAGAAGCATCACATTCCCGTGGTTGACCGGACTCCTTTGGAGCCACCTCCCGTGGTGGTGGTTGTGGTCGGCCCTCCCAAGGTCGGGAAGAGCACTGTAATCAAGTGTCTCATTAAGAACTTCACAAGGCAAAAGCTGGTTGAAATCCGAGGTCCTGTTACAATTGTTTCAGGTGAGAACAAAGATGGGAGAAATGGAAATGCTTCTTTTGTGCTCCTTAATTGTCTTGCTTTGAGAGCTGGGATGTGTTCATAGTCTCATAATTTTTGTTCATTTTGAAGGGATCATTTGGATGTGTGATCTGGCATAGGTACAGTAAAAAAATCTTGTAATTTTCAATTAAAAATTTGTATTTTAGCAGAATTATAAACAGATAAAACCAGGCACTTCTACAGTGGTGTATGTTGGATGATTTACATGCTAGACCAGAATCTGAGTCCCAGATACCTTGAAAAAACTTCAGGAATGTGACCTGAAAAGAAAACTGTGCAAACTGGTTTGCTCCCCCTGTTTCATTTTTTGATTCCTGATTCTGTTTTTAGGTAAAAAACGCCGCCTGACCATTATTGAGTGTGGATGTGACATTAACACAATGATTGACCTGGCTAAAGTTGCTGATTTGGTAAGTTAACAATGGATTGTGATTTCTACTATAATTTATATTGAAAATACTACTTTAGGTTGCACCAGTGTCTGATTTCTCTACACATTTTTTGCTATCAAAGGCAAAAAGCTGTCTTTGGTTTCAAAGAGAGCAACACCTGAGCTCTTTGACACACCTAATGTTCTGGAAGAGCCCCAGGACTTCCCTCATCTTGAGGGTGGGGGAGAGTAAAGAGTGTGTGGTGGTGGGGAAGATGTGAGAGAAGGGAAATGCTGCTGAATTCATTGCTGATGCAACTGGTAAACTTTTAGTGGAAGATGTTATAACAAGCCTAGGTGACACAGTGACTTCTCGTTAAGGGGTTTGGTTAAACCATATAAAATTTGAAAATAATTTTTAGTTGAGAAGTTTTCAACTTATGTTCAAAGTAGAAATATGTATTAGTTTACTAGTTGGTTTTTTTATGGACTCTGAGGTCTCCATCTGTGAAGAACATCATGTAATAATACAACTGATTTCAGTGGAATATGGTCACTGTTGTAATTTACTTGCAGCTTTTGGATCAAGAGATGACATCAACTGATCCTGGGGATCCAGTGCATGATCCATTGTTTAGAATTTTACTTTACATGTGGATTTGGTGTATACTATTCACAGCTGACTAGGTGTTGGGATCCTTGTCTAAGTATTAACCATAAAAATATCTAAATACATGTGTACACTGATCTAGATAGTCTTCTACTTTTATGTTTTCTGCTGAATAAGGGAGATGTGCCAAACAGCACAAATACTTCTGCTAGTATATTGGGTGGATGTTTCAGATTCTGCATGCACATGGTGGTGCTGAGGATCTGTTTGGATTTATTGTTAGGGGGCTGAGATGATGTCAGCACTTGAGGATCTGTCATCAGTTCCTGTATGCTTTAAGTTCTTTGTTGTTAAGACCCTAAACCAACTTTTGTTCCATTTTCATGTGACTGTTGGCTGCTGTTTCCCTGTGTCAGTGCATTTTAGTGATGTGCAACAGCAATTGCAGCAAGGGAAAAAAATTGGTTTCATTTTACTAAGACATTTGGCCTTAGTGGCATTGGTGCATCCAAGACACAGATATAAGAGTTTTATTAATTTTCTAAGATGTTCCTGAAAATCTCGAAGATAATCAATTTTGTATGTTTTAAATTCACCAGGTAAACACTTGTTCAGATCTTATTATAATACTGAATGTTATTGCATTCCTGGAGCATCTAGAACATCTCTGCCAGCCAAGTTCCATACTTGGAATAAAAAGCCAAAGTTGGTTTTCAGGGTATATGAAAATACGGAATCTTCTGCAAAATTTTGATTCCTGAGAAGCTTAAGAGTTTAAAGGTGTGAAATTAGCTCACGTGGGCACTGTGTATCGCTGTAGTGAAATGTGAATATTGTGTTTACAGGTTCTAATGCTCATTGATGCCAGCTTTGGATTTGAGATGGAGACGTTTGAATTCCTGAACATTTGCCAGGTACATGGCTTTCCCAAAATAATGGGAGTTCTAACCCACTTGGACACATTCAAGAACAATAAACAATTAAAGAAGACTAAAAAGAAGTTAAAGCACAGATTCTGGACTGAAGTGTATCCGGTATGACATTTAACATTATTTTTTTCATATATTTCGCTTTATGTAAGCTAAATTAAAAGTGAGTCAATATTTGAGTGTTTATTATGTTCTTACATCTTTTAAATAGGTAAGTGAACGATGCTGATACTGTATCAGATTGTTTCATCTTTCTTCTATTTGCTAAAATACTTGTGTGATAATTCTCTATCCCAGTGTGATAAGCTCTTAAATCTGCTACTGAGTCTGTTGTTATGCAGGTGCTGTGCAAGGGGCTTCTGCCTGTAGGTCTGTATGGGGTCTTGAAGGATGTGCATAGTTTTGCATTGAGATTTAGGGGACAATTTTCATGTCGAAGTAAACTGGTTAGTTTGATCTTTCAGAACCAATTGTAATGTGGAATTTTCATTTAAGATATACAAATTAGAATTGCATTACTTTTTTTTTTAAAGTTTTGTGGCTATTGAATTGTTTTTTTAAATGTTTTTATGTCTTTTTAATATGTTTAGGGTGCTAAGTTGTTTTATTTGTCTGGGATGGTTCACGGAGAATATCAAAAGCAGGAAATTCACAATTTGGGGCGTTTTATCTCGGTTATGAAATTCCGGCCTCTCACTTGGCAAACGTCTCACCCGTATGTTCTTGCAGACAGGTGTGTGTTTTTCTCTCTGTTCTTCATTCTCAGCGTAGGTAGCACTCATTGTTTTTAAAAGGTGTGCTATTAGCCCTGAGCTCTGTGTGTGAATGGCTGTTTGGTGTTCCCTGAGTGGCTTTGGGCAGGGAAGGCGCCTCTGCAGGTTTGTGCCGTTCAGTTTTCACTTGTGTCAGATCACATATACACCTCTGCTATATTGTAAATACTTTTGAAACACAGGATAGTTAAAATAATCCTGCTTGTTGGTGATTATATTGAATTTCTGTGGAAAAGAAGCAGCATTCTAGTGATTAAACAACAACTGGTGAATTAATCCTGAGTTCCCTGGAATATCCCTTCTGCTCCGTCTCCCTGTGTAGCATTTGATTCACAGTCTCCTTGGAACATGAAAGTAATCTTGATGGCAGCTGTGCTTGAGAAATTACCTCAGCTTTCATATTTTATTGCCAGAATGCTTACAGTCATGACTAAACTCCCACAACAATCCAAGGTGCCTTGAATGAGCCTCTTCTTTAGCTCTATTTCTTCAGGAAAAAAATTCTGAGAGGTACATAAGCAATGTGAAAAGTCCTGCAAAATACACAAAGCAAAGAGAGAGAAAATGCAAACCCCTCATTCTGTGGTTTTGCAGTAACATTGTTTTAGGTTGCTGGAAGTGTTGCAGTTTCATGATTGTTGGGTCAGACGGGTTGTGTCCCCCATTCTCATCCTTGGCTCTGAGTGCAGTGTAGAAAGGAGTTTCTCCCTCTGCCTGCAAACAGTCACTCTTTTCTGTGGCAGCTTTTGTGTTTCTTAGCACCATTGTTAGTGAAAAGAAGGTGTTGTGTGGCTGCCAAGAATGTGACATTCAGCTGTTTGCCCTCTAATGGTCAACATGATTAGAGGAGGGTTGTGTGTGCAAAGCCGATAAAGCGTCGTTAAAATGTGCTAAGAAAGCAGTATCTAGACAGTGAAGTGTCAGTAAACCTTCTGAAATTTGTTGAACATAATTATACAACTTCTAAAATACAATTCTAAAATATTTTTAGGAGATTTTTTTCCATGAAGTTTTTCTTTCCTATGATAATTCAATTTTGATTATTAGAGTCTATAGATCATGCAGTGGCAGCAGTGCTGTTCTCTTTTCTTAAATCACCTTTTCTCAAAAGTTACCATTGGGACTCTGGATATTTTAACTGTTGTTTTAAATGTTGAGTAGAATGGAAGAGCTGACAAACCCAGAGGATGTTCGAATCAATCCCAAATGTGACAGGAAGATATCACTGTATGGATACCTGAGAGGAGCACACCTGAAAAACAAAAGTCAAATTCATATGCCAGGTAACTTACCAGAGTCTTAGAAATCTTTCTGTACTGATCTGTAATAAACAACATAGCTGAATTTATCTGCATCTTTAAAGTATATTATACAACAGGTTTTTCACTTTTTTAACCTGTTACGTTTTTGAATTTTTTTCATAACACACATTTTTGTAAAAATAAATTTTGTAATTAGTTTTGTTTTTAATTGTACAGTTTTGTTGCACTGATCAACATATTATTCACAGTATTTAAAGCTTTTCGAAGGTGTATCACTTTAAAAGATGCTTAAAATTTAAAACATACCAGCCCTAGTAATGAAAAGTAAATTTGAATTATGTAAATTAGTAAATTATGTAATATATTTCTTATGGTCAAAATTTAATAATTTATAATGATTAAAAAAGTTTAAATTAAGAAATACTGTAATAAAGAATTGACAGACCTGCTCAGAAAAGTGAGTTGCTGTTTTTGCCATTTGAAAACAAGCAAAGAAACAAAGCATTGCAGGATTCTGGTGAATTTATGTATGCTTCTCTTAAGTTCAGTGGTAAGGCAGAGGAACTGGATGTTTAAATCATTGAATGCCTCAATATTTGGGATTGGTTTGTTTGTTTGTTTTTCCTTTCTCTTTCTTTNTAGGGTGGGTTTTTAATCTCTCCTGGTGAATTGCACAAATTTCAGAATTAAAATGTAAAACAGACTTTGTTTCCTTTTGTGTGTCCCCTCAGGTGTAGGAGACTTCACTGTAAGTGATGTGAGTTTCCTGCCAGACCCCTGTGCTCTCCCTGAGCAGCAGAAGAAGCGTTCCTTAAACGAGAAGGAGAAGCTTGTCTATGCCCCTCTTTCAGGAGTTGGGGGTNAGCCATGCTCATGAAAAAGAAGAGGTAAAAGAATGCTGGTGGTGATTTGAATTCTCTTGGAAAAATGTAGTTTTTATCCTTAAAGCCAAAATAAGTGTTTAAAAATAAGCTTCTTTAAAATAATCAATTCTTATCTATCCATAGTGGGTAATTAGTTCTTTTCTCCTTAAGGGATTTCAGAGAAGGGATGTTTCTATTATCTGTTATTGTACAAAACATCGGAAGTTCGGTTAATATTAAGTACCTAAAGTTTGTGTCATAACTTCCTAAATATTGACCTAAGATTTATGAAATCTCCTGGTGCTGGACTATTACCACTCTTAATTTGCAGAGCATGGTGATTGCTGGGAGAAGACTAAGGATTTGACTGGTCAAAGGGAGAAAAAAAGATTTGCCTACCAACAAATCAAATTCAATATTTTTCCCTATATTGTGCTAAATGTGAAGTACCCTTGGGTCTATAATAATGTGTTTGCTGGTATTTACTGTGTGGTTGCATGTTGTGAAGGAGTGCCTCTTCAATTTTTCTTGGGTTGATGTTATAGATATTCTTGAAATGGGAAGAGGAGACCTTGCTATTCTATTCTGAGAAAGTGTTTCTTTAAAATGCTCTGCAATTTTTTCTTATGTATGCATATTTCTGCTGGTTTTGACTGATAGCTGTCATTAGATATTTCTTCATTCAACTTGACTGAAAAGTTAAAAATCCTGTCTTTCCAGGAGGAAGTGAGGCCGAATCATGAGCTTGTTCAGAGCCTCATCTCCACACACTCAGCAATTGATGTGAAGATGGCATCAAGCAAGGTCTCCCTCTTCATGGACTCTGCACCTTTGGGTTCAGAAGATGTAGGACAAGAGTAAGTTTTGAATGCTGGGCAGTGTTAGAGCATTAATGAATCTCTAATTTCAGGATCTAATTTAGGAAAAATTCTCAATAGAGCACAGCTAGTAAAATGACATATTGTCTGATTCTTCCTCTTCTGAGATTACTCATATGCCACACTCTGTTTTGGGATAGAAATAGTTGGTACTAGAAAGTTTTGCAAGCAGTGTAGTCCTGCCTTCCAGGAATTTCTTGCTGATATAACTAACATTTCTGTTTTAATTCATTCCATGGAAAATGAAGAAATTTCTTGGAATTATTTTTGGCTATAATATTCAATATTCTTGAATAAAGAGACATTAAAGAATGCCAGTGCCTTTCTCATATTCTACATAACTTCACTTTATTTGAAAGAAAATTTGTAAAACTGTTTAAAAATATTAACATGAGGCTCCAGTCTTTCATTGAAATTTTCTTCTACTTTACCACGTTACCCCAAATGTGTGTTGGGGAAAACAGGTTTGTGATGCCAAAAGAAGAGAGGCAGGTGGATTTGAAGACTGGAAGAGTTCGTCGGAAGGCTGTGTTTGAAGACGACGAGAAGGAAAATGATGATGTAGCAAGTGATGAGGAAGATGACCAAGAAGAAGAAGATGAAGAAGAAGCAGTGTCTGAAGATGGAAGTGATGGTGATGATGAAAATGATGCTGAGGAAGAAAATGAGAGAGTGCTCTTACGGGAAGGGGTGGCAGTTAGGAGAGCCAAACGCCTGAAAACAGAGGTGGCTCAGGAAGAAGCTGTGAATGAGCTACCAGCGTTTGCAGACAGTGATGATGATCTGGAGATGAGCTCTGAAGAAGAAGGAGAAACTGCCCCTGCAGACAGTGAGATGGAGGAAGATGAGGAGGAGGAAGAGGAGGAAGGGGACATACAAAGGACTTGCGGAGATGAAAGCTCTGATAGTGAATTCGAGGCTGCAAATAAAAGAGCTGAATCTAAGCAGTATGATGTGAATAGTGAACGTGCAGAAACGAAATCACAAATCTCACAGCACAGTCCCAAAAGAAAAGCAGTGCTCACTACAGATTCAGGAAACTGCACTGCAGAAGAGGCATCAGAGTCTGAGGATGACAACTCTTCCCTTGAAGAGGGTGATGATGAAGGAGGATCACATGAGGAATTAGAAGCTGAAGAGCCAAATAGGAATTCAAATAGGAATGGATTTCAGCACAGTCAAGCAAAGAAAGCTGATAGTGTTAGACAGACTAAAGTTAAAACTGTAGATATTGAGGATGATGATGTAGAGAATCTGCTGAGAGAGGAAGAGGAGTATGAAGAAAAAATAGATCTTTCTGCTGACACAACAGGTAGACTATAACTGTTTAATTTTTACTGTCGACTTTAACTGTATTAATTGTTAAAGGATATAATTAGTAAATACTCCATAATGTTGCCTGTCATATATATGTGTGTGTATGTGTATTTATATGTAATTTTTAGGTAGCAAAACTTCAAGTCAGGAAAGCTTGAAATACTTGCTGTTAAGCCTTTCATTTACATTCTAGTATGCAATGTCAGGTTTCCTTCCTCTAAAACAGAGGTGATTTGTTTTATAAACAAAACTTCATTGATTTTGCATATGCTTCTTTAATCTTTATAGCTATGTGTGTAAAACAAAATGTGATCCTCTATCACGTCTAGAAAGACTAAAATGTGTTTGGGTGAATGTTACTAAAATGCATGAACTGCTCACTGAGCACTGGAACAGGTATCTCCATCTTTGGATATGTCCAAAAGCCATCCTGACGTGGTGCTGAGCAACCTGCCTTAGGTGAGGCTGCTTGAGCAGTGGGACAGGACATGGAGATCTCCAGAAGTCCCTCCCAACCTCAACCTTTCTGAGTCTGTGAAGAAGACAGGTATCATCATGAACATGATCAAATCTGTTACTGTGGTTATAAGTTTTTAAAATTCTGTCCTAAAAAAAAATCAGTGGTGTAATTTGTTACTCGCAGTTTATGTTTCTGTGTATATGTGGAGTATGAGAAAAAGAAACTGTGGGTTGTGTCTACACTTCTTAAGCCTCTTGTCATGTCCTTACTTGAATTATTTTTGTAATTTCTGATCCTTGTTCTTTTTTGGAGACAGAATGTGAATTTTTTCCCTTTTCAGGTGCACTGAAATGGAAAGAGGACCTGACACAGAAGGCAGCTGAGGCCTTTCTAAGACAGCAGCGATCAACCCCCAATCTCCGTAAACTTGTATATGGAACAGGTACGGATCTGTTTGGAAACTTGTCTCAATGCATGGAGGCTTTTAGCTGTTACCAAGTTTTCAAGTCTGAATATTTGGGCATTGTGTTGTGGTGGAAGCCTTGAGGAGAGTTTATTGACTTTTTAATTGCTGATGCTCATTTTCACTAATAACTGCGACAAGAAGACAGTTTTTACTTCTCCCATCAAAAGCATTTTGTGTTCATTTTCCAGACTGCTCAGTTGTTACTCATGTTTTCTGGTACAATTATTACTTCCAAATGTTTAAGGTTTGGTCATTTGTGTAATCATCTGCTAGATGTTATGCAAACCCATTTTCTAATTGTGTTTCATAAAGGGATGTTGTCTGTCGGCTGGCTTCAGGAATTTCTGTCTTACAGTGACTGTGAAAGAGTCTCTTAGACATGACTTAGTATCAGGTGTTTGTCAAGGAAAAAATAGCAGGCTTAAAAAGAAGAGAAAATTGCTATTTATATAATTCGTCCTGTTTAATTCACAATTTTTCCAGTGTTTGTCTGACTGTACAAATGTCATTGTGCAGAACCTTTGTAGAACATGGTGAGAATTTGGCTTTTGTAAACCTTCCACAGTGCAGGTGTGAAAAGACTTTCTGACAGATTATCCAGTCTGGTATTCTTGATTTACAGGCGAGCTTAGTGTCCTTCCTGTTCACAGATCATTTTGGTATTGTTCCAATTTGTCATATTGAACAAGCATCCTCTGTTTATTTATTGGGCAGTATTTTTTTTAGATAATTCCAGTTACGAAAACAACTGGATCAGTTGTTACCTTTTTCTTCAGGCTTTTACATTTAAAACTGTTCCAGCTTGGTTCTTTAATTTCCTCAAACTGCTGCAGCTGTTGGGAAACATAAGGAGAGAGGTGGTTAATGAATTTCATGGATGTACTGTGGGGAAAATCATCACAGCCTCTGTGTTTGGTTTAGCTGTCGAGGATGAGGACCAGGAGAGCGAGGATGCAGATGATGAACTCGGAGGTTTGTTTCGTGTCAGCCGTCCAGACAAAGCATCCAAACAGAAGGCCAATGCCCTGGACTGCTCCAAATTTCTGGTAGAAAAGCCGCAAGATTGGGATTTAGAAGAGGTGATGTCATTGGATAATTGCTTCTGCATATTCTGCCTGGTTCTATATCCTGGCTGTGTCTCATAAAGTCTGACTGAGTTGTCAGTGGAACAGACCTGTGGGAGCTATGGCCACAGTGTCTTAGATTCTGCCACTTGCTCTCACTCTAAGTAACAGATTCCAAGGTTTGTTCTTACGAGAGTGGCAAGTTACAGTAAATCAATTCAATGCTTGGCTCGCTTGAATATTTGGTGGATAATAGTTTGTTCTTTATTTACCAAAAAGGAAAAAGCAGAGGAGACCCAAGCAAAAGTACAACTTAGGGTAGAGATTTTGGTAGTGCAAAGACCTTTGGGCAAGAATGAAACTGGGTTCACAATCCTGCTTTTGGGGAGGCATTATGTAGTTTTGGTAATGGTGTCTTGATGTGGAGCTGCATGTGAGAATTGTCTCTGAGGTGGGGGTGTGGGGAGTGTCTTGGGGAACATTTCTGTTGATGATAACTGCAGCTGAGCAAGGCAATGACACTTATTTTGCAGGTTATGAGCAGTATTCGAGACTGCTTTGTTACTGGAAAGTGGGAGGATGATAAAGATGCAGCAAAGCTGTTGGAGGATGATGGTATGTGTAACACTTCTAAAAATGATTCATGTATACAGGATTTTAAAGAAAAGTAAGACTTTAGTTATGTATATAGAATATTTTGCCTTAGTGCTATACTTGCAGTTTTTTTCAAATAGAGTATGTAATTTCAAATAGAGTATGTAATTTAAATTGCAAAATGGAGTCCTTAGTCTCAACACTTGGCCATGACAGCTTTGAATTATGTATCTGAGTTGATCTATTCATCATATATGGTATATTCTTCTGGATAGTCATGGTAGAAATAAACAGAAGCTATTCTTCCTTGGGAAGACAAACTCACCATTCACATTTGGCTGAAAAGTGAGATCTATCTTCAGATGTTTTGGAGGTGTTGTTTTTGTTTAATTTGTTTTTTCTTTAAAATCAGGAAATACTTAAATTTTTTTAATAATGTGGCTGTATCTTACATGCATCATGATTGTGGTTTAACAGGTTTCTATAAGCATATGTTTTTTACCTAAAAACTGTCAGCTGTATTTAATTTTAATTTTTTTAAATTAAACATAGGAGCTCAATTGCTCTGCTGGTGTCTTATGTCATTAGAGTGCAAACTAATGTATTGGGAGTCCGTTGGGATGATCTAAAATTTATTTGCATTTTTTAAATCATAAGGCTGTTGAAAGGATAAAGGAGGAGCCACGTTGAGTTTAGCTGGGAATTTTCAGCTGAAGTTGTAGAGAGAGCAGAACAAATACTTGATGGGAATCAAAAATACTTGGACTGAAACTAATCTCCACAGCAGTACTGAGAAGTGCACAGTACTGAACACATGAGATGATGTGCAGAATGGTTAACTAACATGTCCTGGGTCCTTGTTGTTGCAGAAGAGCTGTATGGAGATTTTGAAGATCTGGAAACTGGTGTTGTGCATAAAGGAAAGGCTGCTGCTGGAAAAGAGCAGGTTTGATCTGCATTTTTGTGTTCTTTAGCAACATAAGTGTGAGTTTCTTATCAAGTGGTAGGCATCCTGTGTAATAATTCAGTGTTCATAGGGCCAATAGAGGGAAATCAGTGGGAACAAGAAAATAAAGGTATGTGTATTACTGACTTTATCTAGAGTGGCATGTTTTTAGCTTGAGCCTGAATTTTTGTTTATGGTTAATTATGTAGAAGTCACCTCACTTATTTAACAGTAGGTGTCAGGCTTAATCAAGGGCTGGAGGTTCTGGAGGCATGACAGAAGTATTTTAAAACCAAATGTAATCACAACTGTTTGTACTATGTCATCTCATCTGATGCAGAAGATTACAGCACTCTGTTTAAACACAACAAATTGTGGAAACTTGACACGGTTTCCTAGTTCATTCCTCTTATCTGCATAAAGGAGGTTGGTGGAAGCAATTTTATGCTGTGGCTTGGATGTCTTCCAAGAACAGCTGTAGTTGTCTGTGACAGTACAAACTGAAAAAATCAATTTCTTTTTGGACTGAGCAATTTGGTGGCTTTGCATTCTGTTATAAAATTGAGGGTAATGGCATAATTCTGGCAGTTTTCAAATGTCTGTGAACGAACTTCTTCCTCTCAGGTCTCTAGAGTGCTGCCTTTCAGCACGGTGTTGCTCAATGCTATCAACAATTACTGGTTTTCTCTCCTGTATTATATATGTTTATATTAGCTGTAGAATAACAGGCAGGTCAGTTCTAGCGTTTGTTCCCTTATGTTAAAATGATGTTTAGTCAAAAAATCTTTGTCAGAGAAAAGGAATATGATTAGATCATGAGGTCTTTTGGTCCTTGCTGAAGTTGTCTCCTGTATGAATATCTTACTTATCTTTCTTAAATTGAAATGTTTTTCAAGTGTCTAATAATTGGCACAATAAAAAAGTACAGTTTAATCATATCAATAGAAGTATTGTTTAATAACATCTATCAAACTGATGATCAGAATGAGTTGCTTTCAGTGAAGCATTTTACATGTTTGACATTGTTGATTAGTCTGGAAGTGAAGAAGAGGAGGAGGAAGATGAAAAAATGTCCAAACCAGAACCTGAGGAGGAGGAAAAGAAAAAGGAGCGTATGGACAAGAAAAGAAAACTTAAAGAAATGTTTGATGCAGAATATGATGAAGGGGATGCCACATACTTCGATGATCTTAAAGAAGAGATGCATAAACAAGCACAGGTACAATCTCCTGATTTGAAAATTTATCTGGCTATATGTCTTCAAAAATACACCACAGGGTTTGCCCCCGAAAGTTTTTTTTTTCTGGAGACACAGGTGATGCTCAGGAGGTATTTCAGAAAGTACACATAAAGAAATACAAGCTTCTGATTTTTTTATGTTTGAACTTTCTCATTATTATCTGGAAAGGAAAACAAGCCAAACAAATGAAAGCTTAATTTAAACTGAGTGCAATATTTAAGCATACTTTGAATCACTGAATAAGCCAGGATGTATCATCTAAACTTCAATTACTTAAAAAGTTTTTAAATAAAAAAGTCATCCTTTTATGTGTAGGAAGGTGAAAATCTTCCTCATATTAATTTCTGCCATATATTTTCCAGGTATTAGTTTTAATGTGATTTTTTGCAGTGTTATTAATGAATAAGTAAATTTCCTGTGACAGTCTTTTTCATCCAACTGTGAAGTTATTTTGAGGAAAAATAATTAATGACCATTGCTCTGTACATGTGGTAGAAGTACTCAGTATCCATAGTGTGAGGTGTTTATTTTGTTCCAGACCTTTGTTTTTTTTTACATAAGAACTTATAAATTTAAAAGCAGCTTCCTATTTTGACTGACTTGGGACAACACTGCCTTACATTGTTAATAACTTCACTGTATCGTCTTCTGACAGAATTTTGCCCTAAATAGTTGTTAAATTAATCCTTACCTGTTGTATTAGCCTCTGTCACAAAGGATAATACGAGCTCTGGTATGCTCATGTACTGAGAGCACTTAAAGGGTAAAGAAGGACATTCCAGTGGAAGAATCAGTGTCTTATGGGTAGCTAAACATCAGGAGCTAGAACCGGAGGGTGAGGCTTCTGTTATTCATGAGGGTATCTTCTTAAATATTTGCACAGTATCTACATTCTTATCATATGGTACAGAGGAGCTTTTGATGATGAACAGTGTGAGGATACACAAAACTATTTTTAAGCTGCTAAGATCGGAACACAGCATCCTCATAAAGTCACACCTTAAAGATCAGGACATTAACTTTAAAAGGTACTTGGGCTCCTAAATCAAAAAATGTACTTCTGATAGTTGTATCTTTAAAATCCAAAGTTGCCATAGTGAAAGGTGTATCATAAGTCACTCAGTCGTTTGCTTCTCTTGGGTACTGTCTTTCAAGCAGACTAACAGCCCCACATGGGATCTCAAACTGGAAGGGCTTTGTGGTGGTAGAGAGATCATCCTCTGAATAAAGTCACAAAACCTATTAGAGCTATCCAAAAAACATTTATATAAATGTTAGCATGTTTTAAATTGAACTGGCCCTTCATGAACATGTTGTTAATACTTAAATTTTGTGAAACACATGGTGGCTTTCTCTTTGTCACATAGCTTAATCGAGCGGAATTTGAAGATCAAGATGATGAGACCAGAGTGCAGTATGAGGGATTCAGGCCTGGGATGTATGTTCGAATAGAGATTGAGAATGTGCCCTGTGAATTTGTCCTGAATTTTGATCCTCATTATCCTATCATCCTGGGTGGTCTGGGCAACAGCGAAGGAAATGTCGGCTATGTACAGGTACGTAGCCAAAGGGCTGAGTGCATTTTTACAGGTGTAAAAATAAATACACTTCAGGGTGTCTGGAGTTACTGCTTTCTGTGTACTGAAAATACAGTACACACAGAGAGAAACTTCCATCCTTGTCTCCTGAATAGGGGATTTGCTTTTGACACAAAGTGTAATTCTCCAGCAGCAGATCCTGGATCTTTACAGGCTTAATTGGATAACCAGAAAAGGTTACTGTTGTTTAATGTTCAGCTGCAGAGGTGTCTCAGGACTGAGGTCTGATACTGTGATTGCTAAATTACAAACATTAATTGTACTCTGACCTTCATGATCTATGTACTAGGGACTACAGAAAAGTTACCAGCACATATATAAATATATTTTAGTATAATGCTTGTATGCATACACACATGACTTCAGGGTGGGTGAAATACTGATTGAACTTCCCAGTCAACCTAGTGTTAGTGAGAATGTTGGAAGATAAACAAAGATGAAACTTAGTGTATAAAAAGTTCTAGTGTAGAAAGAAGTTACTTTCAATCGTTCATGGAAAATGAAGCATTTCAGAATCAGTGTTGCCAGCTCATACAGTAGCGTGGTTCACCTTCTCTCCTGATCAGCTGCGCCTGAAGAAGCACCGGTGGTACAAGAAGATCCTGAAGACGCGCGATCCCCTGATCCTGTCCCTGGGCTGGCGGCGCTTCCAGACCATCCCCATGTTCTACATCGAGGACCACAACGGGCGGCACCGCCTGCTCAAGTACACCCCGCAGCACATGCACTGCGGGGCCGCCTTCTGGGGTGAGCACGGCTGGGGCTGCTCTCCCGGGCCCCTCACCACTGCTAACGCCTCCAGCTTTGCGGGATGGGTCAGGAAATACGGCCTTTGGAACGGGGAGTCCTTTGAAATTGCCCCATGGAACTAAAAAATAACGCCAAATAGGATGGGAAAACAGGCAGTTGTCTAATATTTGTGGATTATTTAAATGATTTGTGAACTGCTTGGCTTTTAGTCAAATTCTGAGCATTCTGCTAAGTTGTAGCATGTCAAAGAGGAACCTGATTTGTGTGCAGATAGACTTTGCGCACATTATGGGCCCAGCCCTTGCGTGAGTAACTTCTTGTTAACCTTTCCTTTATGGAGCTTTAAATGTGAGCAATAGTTTGAATGCTTTAAACTTTTGGTTTTCTTCATTGACTATATTTGTCATGTATTTTTAAGCTTTTGGAATTTAAATAGGGGCTAGATATTGTGTAGTAAAACTTTCTGGAAGTTTTAAAATTTAATTTTCTTTTAGGTCCCATCACTCCTCAGGGGACAGGATTTTTGGCCGTTCAGTCTGTCAGTGGCACAACGGTAGGTTTGCTACCACAGAATGTTGATTAATGCTTTCTATGGATATTTGGGCAAAATATATATATTTTGGGAAGAAGGTTTACATTATGATAAAGCAGTGTAGTGTGGGAACTAAGAAAGTAGCTGGACTCAAGCTTTTGAAAGGTGTATTATGTTGAGGTGGGAAACTGTATGGGTAGGATTTTTGTTTGTTTGTTTGTTTTGGTTTTTTGTTTTGTTTTGTTTAACAAATTTCAGGAAGAAATTGTTTACTGTGAGGGTGGTGAGGCTCTGGCACAGATTGCCCAGGGAAGTTCTGAATGCCCCATCCTGGGAAGGATTCAAGGCCAGATTGCATGAGGCTGTGAGCAGCCTGGTCTAGTGGAGGGTGCCCTTGGCAGAGGTGTTGGAATGAGGTGATCTTTGAGGTCCATTCAAAACAAACCATTCCATATTTCCAATTTAAATAGTGTTAAAGCAGTATTTATCAGATGTGATCTTTATTAGATATATTTTAATCAGAGGTAGGTTCATGTTTGCAGACAGTTGGTAACAAAAGCTTTGCATGCGTTGTAATGAGCTTAACAGTAATGAGAGTGGTGATTATTACCCCCTTCCTAAAATATGCCTTCAAGTGCTGTTGCACAGTTGTCTTTCTTCATGTTTTTCTCTACAAGGCTATTTCCATCATGTGTCCCTCACATATCTTAGAGCAGTGTACAAAGCACTTCTCCTTTGAGACTTTCTGTCTGAATAAGATTTCGTTTCATAAAGAGAACATAGTGAGGTAGATCACAAGGACTTTTAGATTATTTCCAAGGTAATTAGAATGGCAGTTCTGGAAATCTCATTAGTGAATGGTAGGAATGTTATGTCAGCAGCACCTCAACTAGTCTGTACTAGTCAATCTGCATTTTCCATGCTACAGTACTTCTGTCGAGGTTAGAAATTCTGAATCTTAAAAGTGAAATATGGAGTGCAAGTGCCTCACAATACCCTTCTCTCTAAGTTGAAAAATACTAATTCAGTGGGTGGACTGTTTAGTGGGTGAGGAATTGGTTGGGTGGCCACATCTGGAGGGTAGAGGTCACCAGCTCAGTGTCCTGATGTGCAATGGTGCCAGGTGGTGTCCCTCAGGGCTCTGTACTGAACCAGCCCTGTTTGATCAGCACTGGCCATCAGTGACACAGGCAGTTTGCAGGCACCACCAGGCTGAGTGCTGTGGTTGATGTGCCTGAGGAATGGGATGCTGTCCAGCGGAACCTTGAGCAGTGGTCCTGGGGGAGCCCCATAAGGTTCAACGAGGCCAAGTGCAAGGTTCTGCACCAGACCTGGGGCAACCCCCAGTGTCAGTATAGATGGTGCAATGAAGGGATTGAGAGCAGTCCTTGCTGAGGAGGACTTGGGGGTTCTGGTGGACGAGAGGCTGGACATGCTGTGGTTATGTGAACTTGCAGTCCAGTGAGCAAATCACATCCTGGGCTGCAGCAAGAGCAGTGCCAGCAGCAGAGCAAGGGAGGGGATTCTGCCCCTCTGCTCTGCTCTGGTGAGGCCCCAGCTGGAGTACCACATCCAGCCTTGGGGCCCTCAGCACAGCAAAGACAGGGACCTGTTGGAGCAGGTCCAGAGGACAGTCACAAAGATGATTGGAAGGATGGAGCACCTCTCCCAGGAGGAAAGGCTGAGAGAGTTGGGGTGGTTCATCATGGAGAGGAGAATACTCTGGGGAGACCTCATTGCAGCCTTTCAGTACATAAAAGGGGCTTAAAAGAGATATGGGGATAAACTTACTAGGATCTGCTGTGATAGGACAAGGGGGAATGGTTTAAAATTAAAAGGGTTGATTTAAACTAGATAGGAGGAAGAAGTTTTTTATAACAAGGGTGGTAAAACACGACCAGATTGATGAGAGAGGTTGTGGATGCCTCATCCCTGGAAATATTCCGAATCAGACTGGATGGGGCTCTGAGCAACCTGATCTATTGGAAGATGTCCCTGCTCACTTCAGGGGAGTGGGACTAGATGACCTTTAGAAGTCATCTATATGACCATCAATCCAAACTATTTTATGATTCTGTGATTCTAAATGGTGTCTTCACTGTTTGAGAAATACACATTCAGCAGCGTCTTTCATCTCTGATGTTTCAGCCTGACTTCCGGATTGCTGCGACAGGAGTTGTGCTCGATTTAGATAAATCCATAACTATTGTAAAGAAATTGAAGCTAACCGGTTTTCCATTCAAAATTTTTAAGAACACTTGTTTTATTAAGGTAAGTTCATAGGTATGTATACTGTAAAACCAGATGTGCTGATGTTAGGAAGGAATGCAACCTGGGATTGTCTTTCCTGAGGCAGAAGTTCTCAGTTATTGTTGAATGCTGTTCTGGATCTCAGGAGCTGCTTGTGGTTTTTTGAGCGCCTTTCCTTGTGATCTCTAAAGGTACTGATTACTAGCCAAGGAATATGAATTATTGTTAACCACACAAAAATTCTGGAACAGTCTCCTGGTTCATATTCAGTGTGATTTTTTTTCCTTCCCACCCACTGCTTCCTTCCTAAAACCCACCGATTAGCAGTGGCAGACACCTTTGGAGGATGTAAACCTGTGCCTGGTGGGTATCAGTCTGATCCCACTAAATCTTAGCTCTGGAGTCAAAGGAGACTTCTAGCAGTGCTTAAGACTTCTCAGTTACAGTTACAAAAGTGTTTGGGGTAGGAAGTGTTGCAGAAGTGAATGTTCACTGACCTTCCTGCTGGGTTTAGCTGGGCTTTCAGGCCCAGGGAGGGCTTAGGTTATTCTGCATTTGAGGCAGCAAGCAGCTAAACACTGATCCCAGCAAGGAAGCACTCAAGTATTTGCACTAGGCATAGACAGATTTTTTTCCTTGCTTTTCTTGTGATATATAAAAGAAGCACAAACCTTCAAGAACTGTACTGTATTAGAATCTCAGAACTAGCAACTTCAGGCAGCTTGCTTGCTTTTAAGGTATCCTGTGTTTTAGCAAATTACTTTAAAGGAGAACAATAAAGCTTCTGTAGATAGGTTCTGTTTTGAAATTTTAAATATATGTATTTAATACTTAGAAACCTTGCCTGTGTTGTATGACTATGTAGATTGCTTTCAGTAGCTCACCTAAAGTCAGCTCAGTGGGTTTTTGGTACGATCAGCACTCTTAGTCTAAAGACAATGGTTTGCTCCTCCTGTTTCTTTATAAGATAATGCTTTTGGGAATTCTGTTTTTGTGGCCTTCATAGGTCACAGAGAGACACTTGGCATCTTGAGTGATGGTGGGTAATTCGCTTTTTCAGGGAATGTTTAACTCTCAGCTGGAAGTGGCTAAGTTTGAAGGTGCAGCGATCCGCAGTGTGAGCGGTATCCGAGGACAGATCAAAAAGGCCCTCCGAACTCCCGTGGGTGCGTTCAGAGCAACATTTGAAGACAAGCTGCTGATGAGTGGTAAGTTGCACGTTGCATGTAAGTTATCACACAACTTTCATCCTTCTTCACAGATTGCAAAGCCGTGTCTCAGAATTCTGGGATCTGATAATTGAGATGTGAATTCATAGAGTAAGAAATACCTCGTGAGATGCAGAGTGAAATTTAGAAGAAGTATATTTTATGTTGGATTTCTTCCACTTAGAGGTCATATAATATGCAGATGAAAAGGCTTGAGTTGAAGTCATGTATCTTCAAGTATTTTAATGCTTTACATAGCATGGTTTTAGTGTTTTATACAGCCTTTCTCCTAGAACATGACAAATTGAATTTAGTGGTACAAGTGCTAGAAGGACACTTTTCTGAGAAATCCAAGGACTGGCAATGTAACTCCAGTTAACTTTTTTTCTGTAGCCTTTTGGGGAAATTATGCAGAGGATCTCCTGTGTTTGCTGAGTGTCAGTGTGATGTTGAGAATATGCGTTTATGCTTACTTGGGTTTATATGACCTGTTTTCCTAAACACACCAAAATCATGGTGCAAAATAAAAGCAAGTTAGTTCTTTTATAAAAATAGACAAAGGAAAAGAAAATTGGTTTTGTTGGTAATTATACTGGCACGTCTACATATATGAATTCTGTTGCTTGTTCTTGACTATGAATGATGAACAGGATGGTATTCAGCTGCCTGCTCTTCAGGAATGTGTGCTGTTCATGCCTTTATGGGGTTTTGCATTGCTTTTACCACCAAAATTGAAGACATTTGGTCTATATACCAAACACAATGCTAGCATGTGGTGTAGTATCTGTTCTGTTCAGGCAATCTTTGCTTAGAGTGTGGATGTGATGAACTCTTTACATTTCATATTTTTAGAGCCAAGTAACATTTCCTTTCCTTTCAGATATTGTTTTCGTGAGGACTTGGTATCCTGTTTCTATCCCAACGTTTTATAACCCCGTAACATCCTTGCTGAAACCAGCAGGTGAGAAAGATACTTGGAGTGGGATGAAGACAACAGGCCAGCTGAGGTATGAGCGAGGCATCAAACTGAAACAAAACAAGGATTCTCTCTATAAGGTATATTTCTGTTTCATTTTGTTTTGTTTTTTAAAAACCAGTCAAAATTGCAGTGTGTCTCAGACCTCTGCAAACTTAGAGCAGTATAAATACATGTTCATACACATGCATGTGTGAATTCAGATTTTAATCCACAAGGCACAGTCCCGGCCTGAGATGGAAATAAAACAGTTGAGAGCAGATTGTTGTGGGTCAGTTAAAATTTATAAAGTAATCTGCAGGGTAGAAGGCTTCTCCAGAAGCTTACTGAGACTTCTGCTATAGTAATTGGGGTGAACATACCATTTAGAGTTCAGTCCAAGGATGTCAGAGGATGTTGTTTTTTTGCTTTTGGGTTGTGCTTTTTGTGGTTTGTTTGGTTTGGGGTGGTTTTTGAGGGGTGTCTGTTTCTTTTTTGGTTTGTGGGGTTCTTTTCCGCTGAAAGATGAAAAACTAAATAAAAGCTTTTTAATATCATGAGTCTTACATATATTCTGTGTTCATTCTTTTAGCCTATCGTGAGGGAGAAGAGGCATTTCAATAAGCTCCACATTCCTAAAGCACTGCAGAAGGCACTGCCTTTTAAGAACAAACCCAAGAATCTTGAGAAGAAAGGCAAGACTCCAAAAGACCAGTGGAGACCAGCTGTTATCAGGGAGCCTCATGAAAAGAAGGTAATTATCACTTATTCTGAGGCAAGGACTCCTGAAGGGTAAACGTATTGTTTAAAGCTTTTCTGACTATTGTTTTGGCACATTAATCTAATGCTAATGCTAAAGATATATATGTTCCTAGTGAGAAATGAGCACTTGTGTTTAGTTTTGTTCCTGTTGGGCACATAGTATGTATACATGGAACTGTCACTGAGTGGATGGTGGCTATTTTTTAGATGAGTAGGTCACCTGGAGCCTAAATACAACTTTTTCCCTTGCCACAGCACTTGCAAGGTATTTCACTTGGATTTAGTGCTCTCATATTATGGGTGACTTAAATTGGCAGCTGCAGTTTTTTATTTGGCTTGTCATTGCCATGCATTATTAACACAGCCAGGATTTGAAGCAAATACTCTGCTTCCAAAATTGAGAATTAGAGTGCTTGCAGAGGCAAGAAGATCCAAACTGCAGTTTAAGTGTTCTATAGTAGCAATTAGGCATAGCCTTTTAAGAGCTATCTAACCAAAATCAGAGTTCACAAAAATTAAAGCTTTGATTAACTTCCTAGCAGGATAAATAATTAAACCATTTTAGAAATTGGGTAACAGGTGCAGAGATAATTAGGAACTTGCCTTGACTCTCTTATTCATTATGTGTGTCTCTGCTGAGGTTACACTGTTTCTTGCTCACCAAAAATGAGCTGCCTGTATATTGATTGTCTATTTTCTGTTCTAGATATCAGCTCTACTCAATGCTTTGAGTACAGTGAATAATTACAAGATAAAGAAAGCCAAAGTAAAGCATCGGGAACAGCTTAAAGAATATCTCAAAGTTAAGCAGAAGGAGGATGAACAGAAATTCAAGAGGCAAAAGGAGGCTAAGAAAAAAGTCTATCGCATACTGGGACAAAGGGAGAAAAAGAGGCAGAAGTCAAGCTTGAAAGGATCTAGTAAGGGAGAGAAGAGTATGTAAACTTCCATCAGATTTCAGGCCAAATGAGGAAATAGGGTAGCTGTGCAATTTTCTCTTGAAGAAACAAAAAGGCCTTGGACTACACCAGATGTGCTTTCAAGAGATGAAAGAAATGCAAATATGACCTTACTCACACTCTTGAATACATTTGGTAATGTATATAAATAAGATGTAGAAGTATGAATTGTGGTTTTTATACAGGAACATTCTGGAGGACTTTGTATTTCAGTATATTTCTATGCATACTGCATAGTCTGTCTAGCCAATAAAGTATTTTAATGTCAACTACAGAATACTGTTTTTTTGTCTTTTCTCTTAGTGGACTTCAGTGGAAGAAAACTCCCCTGAATGTCTCCAAATACGTTCCTTACTTTGAGCTATTATCTAAATTTTGCCCTTGGCAAATCTTTTATTAAAAAGTGTGAAGATCAACTGTTACTGGGTAGGAATTTTGGAAATTCTTTATCTTTGATCAGAGTAGCTCACTCTTGTGCTTAGATCATTTGCCACTGCATGAAAGCATCTCAGTTTTTTCCACTTCTCACTAGGTTGTTAAACAAATCTTCAAAATAGTGTTGCATCCAGATCTTGAGTTACTTGGCCGGTTTTGGCACCCTGAGGCTGTCAGTAGATCCCTCACTGACTGCAGCTTTCAGGGCAAAGAGCATCAGAGCTTTCCCAAATGTTTGTTTCCCAAAGAGCATCAAAACTTTCTCAAATCCAGTCACAGCTCCTCTGTGATTTTCTGTGAGGTAAGCGCTGACAGGATAATTTGCTTCCTTTGGCAAGATCTTCCTGTGTCCAGCCAGCTTGGTTTCATGATACATTGTTAGGCTTAAGATGAATGGAGAGAAGAGGTGTAGATGGTTTCAATCCTGTTAAATTAACTGACAGTTGAAGCCTTTCTCTGCATGACAGAAAGCTGTGAATGATCATTTTATTGGAAGAGCAGCAGAATTTTTTTTTATGCCATGTATGCCATCAAGTAGTTACTATGATATACCTATTTTTAATACTTTATCCTCAAACAGGCAGTGGGGCAGATAATATCAGTAATTTCTTGGTCTCTTTCCTGCATAAGTTTACTCTTTTATCAAGCTGCAATTCATTATTATTACACTGTAGTAATATTTGCTATCTCATGTGAGATCCCATGTGGGAATCAGACTGCCTCACACAAAAGCCTTTGGTTGAATGGTTCTGTAGATTTTTTTTTAACATTCAATATTTTGGGATTTTCTTAATTAATCTCATAATGTTCTGTTTACTGATACTGAAATTCTAATGCATCCATCTTTGTCTATATATTAGGCTGACGCCTGACTCAAATTAATTTGTCAGTAATTTTTTTTTCCCTTGTGAGATTCAGATGAGGTCACATGAATATGAAAACATGATTTATGTTTGAATAATTGAAGAGTCTCTGCTGAATAGACAACTGCTGCCTTCAGAGATTTACAAGGAAATTGTTGGCATTTTGCCCCACAGAGTAGTACAGGATGGTTCGCCATGACTTTGTTTCTGCAGGGTTCTTTCTGCTTCTGTCCAGCTGTGTTAGGCTAGGTCTAATCTAAGCTATCAAGGAAGTGTTTCCTCTTAACCCATTTTTTATGCTGTTGTGGCCAAACTTCCATCTGAGGTGCTGTTGTTTGCACCTTCCATGCGTTCGCATGTGACAAGCAGTTGGTTTTCTGTGTGCCTGGGAAGTTACCACTGCAACATTTGACTTTAGGTTTTCACACTTGCTATTAGCGTGTAATAAAAACTAGCTTAAATCTGGTTTATCCATAATAGAGACAGAAAAGGTGGACTTCAGTCGTCATTGTGGAGAAGCACTCAGCCAACTGAGCGTGAAGATGATACAGCTGGGAAGATGGTCCAAGATACTGGTTTTGAATTACAGTTTTTGTTTTCTTTAGGTAGCCTTCAGTGAGAGAGAAAAATGATGTAAATTTAACAGACTTGTTTTAAAAGAAGACAAGTTTAATAAGCAGTGGGTAGGAGATGGGAGCTGGTGTGTGTTGTGAGCCCTGCCGAGAGAATGGCGGCAGCGCAGGGAGCCGGGTCGGGGCCTTCATCTGCCGGCTGCTCCTGCTTCCCTGGATTTACAGCTCTGCAGGGAAGGCTCCAGCGCCAGGGAGCCCTGCTCCATGAGGAGGCTGGAATTTCTGTCAGCCTGAAAGCAGCAACAGCCCCTGCATGGCTGGGAGAGATGTTAATGTTGTTTTTGAGGAGAACCACACACGCCAGCTGACAAAGGTACTTGGGTTTTGTCCCCAAACACTAAATAAATCTTGTTTTCAGTAGTAACAGCAATCTCTCACAGAGCTTTTGGCCTGCTTTTAGCATGGAATGTTTCAGCTGTGTCCCCGCCCATCCCTCACCACAGCCTCCGAGTAATACTGCCCTAGGAAAACAAACAATATTTACTGCTCCTCCTCAGCTGCTGAAGCAGCCTGGGTTATCAGAGGGAATCGCTGGCAGCAGTCCTGGGCTGGCAGGTGGTGGAATGAGGGGCTGAACTGTTCTTATCTTGGATAAGCCCAGTCAGCGCTGTGGGAGGTGCAAATAATTAGCAGTTGTTTGTGATTAAGCCTGAGGCAAATGTGAAAAACTGTACCAAAAGTATAGTCGTTTGTACAATGATTTCCGTGCTAAAAAGAGTAATATGCTGGTAGAAGGTGCCATACAGGTCATGTAGGCAGGGTAATCCAAGATGAACTGTGTGCCAAAGTATTTCACATGGAAGTGGATACTGACTAATTGCCTGTGAGCAGGGGGATTTCAACAGCAACAGTTCACCCTGTGAGGCTGCGGAAAGCTGTAACTCAGAAGAGAAACTGAAATTGCAAGGAAACAAGCTTTGGAATTAAAAATAAATAGAGGTGTGAGGGGTCGATTGGCAGCCAGGAGGGCAGTTGTGTTGCTGATGTTACCCATGGAGCTATTTGTGGAAGTGTTTAGCAAAGGCTAATGCCAGGTGAAGGGCAGCTGGGAGCTCACTTTTATTTAGAACCTTTCCCAGGAAGCATGAATATAGATGAAGACAATCTTCCATTTTTGGCTATCTACCCAGATTCACTTTACCAGGCCTCATTCCTCCTAACTCTTAGTGTTGTTTCAGTCTGATTTCAGGCTGGAATTGGTGACACACCTGCTGGAGCAAATGTGATCTCCTGCCCTGTCCTAGAGGCTGGGTTGTGGCGTGGGTGTCTGGCAAATACCCACTCCAGCAGTTTGCAATATGTCTGTCAGGCATCCCCATCCCCTGGCTCCAGCTGCTCAGTGTGTTTCAGGTGTTCACCCTCCACATTATCAGGTCACCTTGTTCTTCAGTTGTGGCAGAAAACCCCTCTGACTGATGTAAGAAGTGACAGAAAATGCATGTGGAGGTAACTGTATAGCTATTGGCAGAGGTAGAAATTGTACTAGGGCTAACCAGCTTTGAGAGAATTATTTTGTACTGCTTGGCATTTTTAAATGGAATTACATCTTTGTAATGATTTGCAAATAAAAACTCTATTCACATGGTATTCCAAACTAAGTTAATGTGGTATGGGATCCAATTGATGTAATTAAAATAAATATGTTAGACTGTCAAAATACTTCTGTGCTGTGTGTAATGCTCAACATTGCTGGCATATACAAACCTAAGAGCGGATTCCATCACTCAAACCAGGCTGTGTCTGTCCTGGGTGATGCAGCAGTCATGTTGATTCCCCCACCACTGTGGACCCACAGCTCTAAGTGAATTCATTGACATCTGCACATGTATGCATTGCTGCTTCACATCAGAACTGTGATTTGTTCCTGCCCATCAGAAGACTCTCAGGATGTTTAGCATTGGCACAAACTAATGCAATTACACATATCAGATACTGGTTTCTCTGCAACCATTTCTAAACAGCGTCCTTGCAGTAACTTTAAAGGTCACTGTTGATGGAGTCTCACATTCGCAAACACCAAGCTTAATTTGTTGTCCGTCTTAATGTATTGTCCTGAAGTTATTGGGTTTTGAGAACATAGAATCTATTAAGAAGCTTAATAGAGCAGCTCATTCCAATTATAAGAAATGTATTGGTGGAGAAAATGGAAATGCAACAAAGATCAATGTATGAAGTAGTTGCCTGAATGGAGGAAATAGAGGAAATAGATGAAAATTAACTCTCTTTAGTACAAGAAAAGTATGTGCTTCTATACAGTACTGAAAATTTCTTATATTGGGTTTCCTACATTGTAGGTGATGATAAAGCATTTCTATGCTGACTGTATAAAATCAGATAAAGAGCTATCCACAACTTCTTCCTTCATTCATTTCTTTTTGCAAAGATGTTGCTGGGTATAGTTGAATTTGTTGTCTTCACTTTTTTTTTTAATCATTTTTTTCTTCTGGGTTATATTTCCCCCTTTTGTAGATTCTTAAATTCCTGTGCTGGAGAACTGTTGTGTTGAAAAGTTGTTTGACACCAAGAAAACTTAGCAGTGAACCCAAGATGGGTCATCTGTGACGATGCAGTCTGGAGCAACTGGCTCTTTGGCTTTGAATTTCTGTTGCTAAATGCCAGGTTTCCTGAGTGAAAAATCAGTGTTTCAGATTATGGCCTAAGGATGTGGGCATTTGGATCCTAAGTGAATGTGGCTGATTTCCTTTATCAGTGGTGTCTAAAGAAAGAAAACAGGGGAGGTACTTTTGATTCCGGTCTGTTCTCTGCTCCAATTTGCCATGTAGCACAGTTTGGTGTGTCATCTGCTTTGGCAAAAAACTCATGGGGAGGTAGGGGAGGGGGAAAAGTCTTGAGCCAGTTTTTTCTTTTCCTACCTTTTCTGCTGTAGCCCCTCTTACACTGGCAGTCATGACTGAAACGTGCTTGAAACATGTTTAAAAAATGCTATTTTTTAAGGGCAGGTTTCATAGGAGCTATGAAACAAACCTATGATCCATAGAAATTCAATATTAAAAGCTGGTTGAATTTTCACAGTATCATCCATTTACTAATTTCACCTTTGTGGTATAAACAGGTTGCCATTTAAGCCTCATTTTAAATTATCTGTAGCTAATATCTGTGAAGGAGTTCTCAAGTTTGAAGTAGTAGAAGACCATAGCCTGAATATAAGCAAAACTAGGTAAAGACTGGCTTACCCAAAAGTTCACTCAAACACAGATTGTATATTTGCAGTAGGTTTTTTACTGTGAATTGCCTGAAGAAATATTTGTCTCGTTTTCCCATGAGAGGAACAGTCAGTAGGACCTGGAGACAAGTCCCATCACTATGTTGTGGGAAGGTGATTAAGAGTGATCAGGAACCCTTTACTCTGCATTGCTCCCTCTGCAGGAATGGGGAAAGGAGTGAAACCACTGTGCTGGAGATGAAGCAGCCTAGGAAAGGGTTGCATCGTAGCTGGGACTGAACTGAAATGTGCTCATATCTTCCCTCTGGGGTTTGCACCAAACCTGGCATTTCAGTGCCTGAGAAGGAACAACAGTTTTGGAGCACAACAGGGTTAAATGATACAAGCAAAGATAGGTTAAAATAGCATTAGCTGTAGCTGAAAATCACTTCAGTCTCATGAGTCCTGCTGAGATTTTTTTCAGGTCTGTTTCTCAGTTTTGGCTTAAGATCATAAGTTCCTTGTTTTGGTTCTGCTTTTTTGTGTTTGTTGGGTTTTTTTGAGTAATATGTATCTGATGCTAAAAACACCATTAAGTTATAGGAAATCTCTTCTATGCTCAAATTTTCAGCATGTGTTTGTAGTGTTTTATGCCCTTTCAAAAATTATCAGGCAAGGTTGCAAATCTTACAAGACTGCATCCTGTTAAAGATTCAGAGAGATCTTCGGGTCATATTATAGTTTCTAGGGCACGTTGTTCATTACAGACAGTAACAACACAGGGAACAAGGGGGATTATTGAGAATCTTGATAGATGATTCTATGATCTGAGACTGGTCAGAGCTTGAAAAGAAAGATAGAGATCTTTATTCCTGGAAATAATAAACTCCTGAGTTTTGATAGGATTTCTCATAGGATTTAAATGAGAAACTCTTTTTTTGGAAGAGGTTTAATTTCCACCCTACTGACAGGTGGGCATTTTTAAATTATTTTATCCCATTTCTCCTGTTTGTTCTTCTGTTTCCAAGATTCATTGCCTAAGCAATTTTAAAAAAATCTAATTGTCAATAAGTTGTTTATCCCAGTGCTATATAAAGCAATTTAATTCACTCGGATTTACAAAAAGTCTTTTTACAAAGTCCATTACAAAAGGCTCTTCAGGAAACAAACAGATCGTGAGTTCAGTCCTCCTCCCCCCATGATGCTCCATCTGTCTGGACTGGATCTATTCTAGACACATAATAACCTTTGCTCACATCCAGGAAGGAACAGACTTTCAAAAATTATTCCCAGAGTTGAACTGCATATGTTTTTGGCAGGTTTTCTATTCTGTAAGGTGTCCTTTCTGGCAAAAGTGAGGTGAAAGCATATGTAAATGTGTCAGGAATGTTCCAATAAAAATTCTGCTGTGCAGAATTCCAATTATAAATGTTGGACACAGTGTTACTATTGACCTTACTTGTGTTGTAGCTTTTGGTTAATGGGGCCTGGTCCCTCAGGACAGGGTACCTCATCTGAGACCACTAACATCTGCGAGGGCCGTTCTGCCTCTTGAGAGGTGGTCTCTGCAAACCCCACAAAACTCAGAACTTGGTTTAAAGGAATCTTTCAGATGATCTTTGCAGAATACAGAACTGTTTTCTACAGCTTCAGCACCAGTGTTAATGAAGGAACAGCAAACACCTGGGAATCTCACCACTGAGGTGCGCCTTGCCTTGATTGGAAGAGCATAAACCGTTCCCACCTGTGGCTGCTTGGTTGGCTGCCCAGCAGATGAGAGCCCTCCTTCCACCTGTGCTGCAGAGGGGGTGACTGGTGGGAACAAGGTCTTTTGAGGCTACAATTGTCCTGCCACCCTGCACTGCTTCATCGCTGCTCTGACTGTGCCCTCCTCTTTTGCACTTGAACAGTTTTGGCTCAGTGGTAACCTGAGAGTTGGAAAGCAGATGCTGCAATAGCCCTGAGTGTGCCAGAAGATTTACCACACACAACCAGCATTCGGGCTGTCAGTCTGATGCTGCTGGGACTCAGACATGGAAAAGTACAGGACAGGCTTGTGGAGGTGGGTGGAATTTTTTGGTTTTTTTAATCTTTTTGGTGGAGAACTTCCTCTTTATATGATCAGTGTAACTTTTCAATTCTAACTGTCCCCAAAATATGGGAAAACACTTTGTGAGAGAGTTCAGCAGCAAATTAAACTGCTTCCCTATCCACAGAAGCTGAAGTCTGCAGCTGCCTATCTCTGACCCTCATTCCTGATTCTTGTTATTGATTCTGCCTGAAATACTAATGAGTCCTGTAGGGTTTTTATACTGCACAAGGGAATGCCCATGTCTTGGGGGGGGGGGGGNAAGATGAGGGCTGACAGCCAGACCTCAGAGAATCATTGCTCTTTTGGAAGAGAAAACCAAAGTACCTACTTTTCTCTCAGGAATTAGGTTTTAATTCTGTCATTGGCACCTTTGCTGGTGGTTGAGCATTCCTTTCTGTAAGCAGGATGTGGCTGTGTGTCTAAACCTGCATTGTCATGGCTCTGCTTTGCCTCACTTGCACTCCCAACACGGGGCTGCAGGGCAGGAGGTGCTGCTCAGCTTTGCCACTGCAGGCAGGAGGGAATGAGGACAAGGCACAGGGATGCTCTGTGCTACGTGCCTGCTGCCACATCTGTTGGGAAGCTTTATGCATTTTTGCAAACTGCTGTAGGAGCTGTGGGTAGGAGTTGGTCACTGTTGGAGGGACGGCATGAGGGTCATCAGTGACCTACAAGTGGCATTGCCAAACTGTAACAGCAGGTGTAGAAAAACATAAATCTTCGGGCAGTGCAGGCAAGCCTTGTCATAAGCCGGATCATTTCTAAATTCAGATATTTGGAAGGTCCCATGGTACTTTATAAATCCTATAGAGCACTCTCCAAAATCTGGAAGCTCTGTCTCCTTTTGCTTTGAAGCCAAGAACACTTAGAGCTAATTCTCTCTTCTTTGCCCTTGCCATTGACCTCATTTATGAAGATGAAAGAAGGAAAAAACAATTAGCTCACTGGGAAATTCTATTATATGGAAGGGAGGTGGATGTTTGATCAATACTCTTGGGTTATGGTCTCAGCTGGAAGGGCAGATTTTTGTCTCCCAGATGGAGTGATGCCTATTAGTCCCTGAGGCTTGCAAGCGGGAAAGATAGCGATCCAGCCTTTCACTTCTGGAAAACTAAAAGATGCCACTTTCATCTTCTCAAGAAATGAACTGTAATATATATTGGACAAAATTCGTCCTCTTGTTGTTGGGGTAAAAGGGCTCAGTAAGGAAATGTGCCTTTCATTCAACTATGCCTAATGGTGTAAAGCAGAACCCATCCTAACCTCTTGCTGTCCCAGCCTGGGAGAGATTTCTCTTTGACTTTCACAGGATCTGTGACTTAGTGCATTCCAGCCTGTAAGACATTCTCTGAGGTCCTCCCTTGCTCTCTCACCTTGCTGACAGGAATGGGACCCTGGGGATGCACCCGTGCTGGGAGCTGGGGTGTGCACACAGCGGGTCCCCCTGAGGGCAGCCCGTGCCGCTGGGCTTTCAGCTGTCACTCCAAAGCAGCCTCCCTGCTACCCTGGGGCAGGTGAAGCAGACCGGCCTGCTCTTAAATGTTAATGTCCTCACTGCAACGAATAAGCATGTACTAGGGGAGGAAAGGATAAGTGCACTTTGCCTTTGAGGCTACTCTTGCACCATTTGAATCGGTGTTTTTTTCCTAATCACTGCAGAAAAGTATTACTTTATCTCATTTAAGGTCTGTTATTATGAAAAGACAGAGATGTCAATATTTGTGAGCTCAAGGTTTAATTTCTACTGAGAGAGCTGTTGAGAAGCTTTTATAATGTATGGCTAATTTGTTGTAAAGTTAAAAACAGAAACTAGCACCGTTAATGGTAGGGAAATCTTGCCCCTCTGCTGATGTCCTCTAACATACACATCTTATTTTCATGCCACTGGTTGCATTTTGGAATGGATAATTTGCCATAATGAGTAAAGCAATTAATCTGCTGAGCCTCCTATTTTCCTTCCAGCTATAGCTAATATGGAGAGTTACATAGTAGATGTATTTTGCATTTTTATTCTACATCCACTCTAATAGTCTCAGCGGTTTTTACTCATGTAAGTATAAGAAGTCTCTAAGCCACTCTAATAGCAGAGAGATCATAAATTATCTGCTTTTGCCAAGGTGGGAAACAGCAATGGCATGGCAAATGTCCTTTAGTGTTCCTGGTGCTGGATTTAGAACATCATAGCTGTGAGTCACAAAGCAGTAGTTCCATATATCTTTATCCTGCAAGTGAAAACATGGCATATTTTTAAAAAATAATGATATAACTTCATTTTGGCAGGTGTTATTCCAGGTTGTGTCTTTTCTTTCCCCCCAGTATGTAACCAGTCTTCCACCAATCTTCTATTGGCTCAAGGGTCAGAGCATGTGCAGCAGTGCCAAGGTCATGGGTTCCATCCCTGTGTGGGCCATTCACTTAAAAGAGTTGGACTTGGTGATCCTTGAGGGTGCCTTCCAACTCAGAATATTCTGTGAAGTTACTCCCTAGCTCTCTTGTACTTGTTTTGCCCCAGGAGCTCAGCTGTAGCCCCAGCACTGCACCGCCCCCAGGCAGGCTCTGTGTGCCCCCAGCAATCCTTTGGCTCCCCACCCCACTGCTCTTCTAGCTGCATCCCAGAAGGTTTGCTAGGGTTCTGTGACCTAGCAGATAAGACACAGGCTTTTCTGATAAAGGTGAGTGATGACTGAACTGCTACACCTTGCTTTGCAGGTGTTTCAGCACCAAACCTTCAGTGCCAGGTGGCTGAAATTGGTCCATGTAAAGGTTTAACACAGTCCTGAAAGCTGCTGCACTTGGAAGAAGGTGATGGAGCCAGGCAAGAAGGAAGGATCTGCTGCACTACTGATTCCTTGGCATGGCTGGAAGTCTCCTTAGAAGCTGCTGACTAATGTAAGAAAATGTCTTTCTAAGCCAAGTATGCTGTTGTTTTTATGAATTTTCTATTCAGTCCTGTTACTTGCTACATGTAGTGCAGGGGCTGGCTGGGCTGATGTTTTGTAGGTTGTGCTGCTTTCTGAACATTGTGTTCTGGCTTGGGCTCCAGCTGCTGTGTCCCTGGGGGCGGCAAGGGCTGGAGCACCAGGTACTGTGTGCTGTGTCTTTGTGAGCACTCCTAGAGAGGGCCTGGCCAAGGCTTCCCGTCTCTGCCAATTTTTCTTCAGGTCTCACCCCTGGAGTTTTTTTGCTGTTAGTTTTAAAGAAGATAAATAGCAATGCAGAGCTGCCTGTGTGCAACAGTAGTGGTGACTTAGTCCTGCTAGAAGTGAGGTTTTAGTGGGGGATCTGCTCTGGACCCTGGTATGACTTGTCTCTGCTCAGCAATGTAGATTAGGCATGTGACCTCTCCTGCTCTACAGTTGATTATTTCATTATTGTTTGGACTTACAAAATTATCTGTTGCTAAATATAGCTACAGATCCTTCCCCATATAGCTTCTGGAATAGGGAATTTGTCTGCTTACACTTAGTAAATTCTGCTTCCCGGTCAGAAGATGCAGCATGAGATGTCCCCTACCCAGGAACAGCAGGGCTCTCCGAGGGGTGCTCTGGGCACACCTGGGCATGTTTCACTTCATAGTCTGGCCCCACCTGTGACCAGGAGATGGGCACAAGCTGTTATCAAACTGGCTCAACAGGAGAGAAAAAGAGCTGGTCCACAAAGTTCTGGCAAGAGGGAGAAGGTGCTTTGGGCAGAAGCATACCCACCCTTCTGGAGTGGGCGTGTTCACTGTGGATTGTGTCAAGGAGGAGTGCAGCTGCCTTCAATGAGCAAAATGGATGTGAGGAAGTTAGCCTTGGTTGTGGGGAGGAGTGCAGTGATAGGATCACTTGTCAATCAGCAGTGGTGTATGGTTCTTACAGTGCTGAGATGCAAATAAAAGTCTGGTGGAGCCGAGCAGCCTTTCTGCAAGGCTGTTTCTTGGAAGTGTGGGTGACCTTGGAAACAGAAGGGCCCTCCCTCCAAGAGGGCTGCTCAGAAAGCCTTGCAGGACTGCAGAAGAGGCATTTTGCAATGCACCAGGTGGTGGGGACCAGCACAGGCTGGGATCAGTGCAATCTGGAATACCAGGTGGCAAGCTAAAGCCTGGTGCCAGCACAGGCTTGCTGTCGTTCTTGTCATATAATTCATTGGTGATCTTGCTAATTTGAAATCCGATCTGTGTTTTGTATTGACTTAAATATCTTCTGCCAAATGAGTGGTAGTGTGAAAATCTAGCATTAATTGTTTGTCGAGACACAGCTGAAGAAACAGTCAAAGTGAGTATGACTCACTTGAAAGAAGTGGTTTTTACCTCTATTTCCCCTCTTCTTTCTACCACGTTCATCCCCATTCCCTTGTCTTTGCAGAGTGATTCTTTAGGGACAAACGCTGGAGCTTTGGCATTGAGAACTCTGCAAAGGTACTGCTCAGGCTGCTGGAGCTACTGAAATACTCTGAGTAGCAGATGACAGGTTTTCTGTCACTGCTGCATTTCTGGTGCTCTGGATCTTTTTCTGGATGTCTTCAGTGGCATTTCACAGCAGAGTGAGATTCAGTGACCTTTTGCTGGGTCATCAGCATGGGGTTTATTCTCGCTTTTCTCTCAGTTGTGAAGCAAATGCTGCTGGCACAGTTGGCAGGTAAGACTGCACTGCAGATGAATCTGATGTGATGGGACTGCTGCAGTCTGGAGGGAAGAATATATGGCAATCTCTAAAGCCAGGTAACTTCTCAAGTGTTGCTTGTGATATGGCAAAATGAGGTGAAATATTTTTGAGTTCTTTAAATAGGTGGAGTATTGTGCCTTCTCCTTGCTACTGCATTCTGTATTTATTTCAAGGGAAAATAAATAGCTTTAAGAATGTGTGTCTGTCTATGGCAGAAGTAGCACTGAATTGAAACAGTGTGAAGTAAACAATCGTGTTTGCAAGCTGTCGGAGAAACTTGCCTCTGATTGATCTTCCGGGTTAGCAGAATGTGACAACCTATAGCAACAAAAGTGAACAAGCAGGGGATAAAATACAAGGTCTGCTTAAAAATTTATTAAGTTGAACTCCAAAACCTCAGAAGGGTATTTGTGTTGGGATTTTTCTTTTTTCTTAGCAGAGTTTCTAAACAATCTGGAGTGAATTAGACCCCTACAATTGGAAATTTAATTTGGGGTCATCTTTAAATGAACTCTAAAAGCATTAGACTCTGCTTGGCCAGGATCTCTGCTTTGGGCCTAAGCCCAGCATGTCATCTCCAAATCAATTCCGAGGTCCCTTTCCAGCCCAAGCTACTATTGATTCTTTCTCTCTCCTTTTAACAAAAAGTCATCTCTGCGGTGATCACATTCTATATCTTCGTCAGTAAATCAGTAAAGGCAGTTTGAGGCCGAAGGAAGCTGCTGCCTGAGGAAGCGCTGTGGCTCATCTCTGGCAGCAGTGCAGGAGCTGGTGTGTGTGCCTGGGCACGGCCACCTCTCAGGGTCACAGGGCTGCAGCTGCTTAGTGGTTCAAAAAAGGAATATGTGTACAGGGTTTAGGCACTTGCCCTTCCCATCTTGAGTCTTGGAGACAGTTTTACCTTTTGATTCTTTTTGGAAGCAGAGTATTAGTCCTGGAGAGAGGGAGGTGCCATTTGGTGGGGTTTGCTTCTGAAGTGCTGGTGTGTGTCAGAGGTGCTGGGGCTGTGTGATGTGTCACCTCTGTAGTGACAGGCTGCAACACCTGGCAGGAGGGCTCACTCTTGATCCAGCTGTGTTGAATTTTGATAGAAGATAGGGAATACAGGATGGTACTATGATAAGATTGTGGGACTAATATTTGTGTAGTAAGACTTTTTATAGGCTTAATTCAGACTTTTTAAGTAACAGCTTTGTTTTGGCTTTTTTTCAGATGAAAATACTCTTTTTTAGTAGAAACTGTTATGGGAATCCCATGGAAAATAACCGCAAATAAGGGACTGATATGCATGCAGTTTGTGTCAAGGCATATGAAATGAGAATAAATCTCTTAAAATAAAGGCCAGGTGGCAATACAAGCCAGAGCAATGATGTCCTGTATGCTACTAACTTTGTTAGTGCAGTTACCAATAATTACCACATCCCTAAATGACCATATTGTACTCAGTAGTGTCAGTAAGGTCAATTCACAGTCATAGGATGAAAGGGGACACTCCAATAGTTCTTAATGTGCATCAAAATGAGAAGATTGATATTGACAAGGTGACCTCAGCTCCGAAGGGGCAGTTTATTTTGAATGGCTGTAGTTTTCCTTTGGTTGTGATTGACAACCTCTGCGGTATGACTATTTTCTTTCTTTCTGTGTTTTTTTTCCTTCGTCTTGAAGGAGCACCCCAGTTCCTGTTAGCTATTTCATATAACACAGCTACGGCACAAGTAAGTAAAGACCAGTAAGATTTTCTGCAGAAAGTTGCTGCACCCCAGTGTCCCCCAAGTGCCCTTTGATGGTTCTCTGGATGACCCCGGCTCTGTGTTAACGTCTGGCATTCAGTTCCGCAATTAAAATGTGTGGCCTGACATCAGTTCCGAATTTGTCTTTCCTTCAATTTTTCATGTCCACCCAATTCATTCTTTTGTCCTCTTAACCTTCTCTGTGTCAGATAACTGTGTGTTGCATCCTCCAGTTGCCATCAGCGGAAAGTTTGCTGTAATTTATTTATAATTCCTCACATTCTTCTCTTTTTACATTGATTTTTGTACTGAAAAGGAATTTAATTGATATTCTGTAAAATTTGGAACCATAAACACTCTTCTATTTACTGCATAACTTTCCCCCCCTCCCAATAAGGTGATTAAAAAGTTATACTGTATGCTTTCGAGAAGAAGAACTGCATATTCTTCTTCATGGCCTGCAGAACACCTGGGTACATGCAAATTTGTAAATTTAGCTAAATGTAGGCCTTGAAGACTCTTCTCTGGTTGTATTGGGCAGTTAAAAGTTCAGGCTTAGTGAGCACTGTTCCAACCAGTGGAATGAGAAAACATTTTTAATAAACATGGTGAATATCTCCAGGATTTGACTGTTTGACAGTATTGGCTATGGAGGGAGGTTATGCTGTTATTGTTTGAGTGATCAATGCAACTGTTCTGAGACATGTGGTTATGAAAAAAAGAGCTTATGAAGTGTAGCAAACTTGTGAGAAAATACAGCTTTCAGTAGAGGGCTCTTTAACCTCAGCTTCCTTGGAGGTTAAGAATACTTTTATTGCATTTCTTCCTGCAGAATATGGTGCTGCAGCTGTAGAAAATGCTGTGCACTGAATAAAATAAATTGTACAAACAGAAGGATACATATCCCCACCTCTCCAAACCTCTTGGTTTGGTATAATACATTGTACGATATTTGTAAAACAGACAAAAAAAGAAATACTCATCCTTGACATTTACAATATATGGTCTGGAGCAATTTCAGCAGCTCCAAAGCAATTTCAAGTGCAGAATTTGCTGCATTTGCCTTAGGTAAATGGATGGCAAGGGGATGTTTGTTAGGAGGAAAATCTAGAATAATGGGGCTGGGAGCAATAACTATTCTCAGAGATGTGAAATGTGAGGAGGTGACTTGGCAGTCCTGGAGATGTGAGGGCAGACAGACCTTGGATATCTGGGGCTTTGTATTCTCTTCTTCATCTGTTTGAGGCCTCTTTTCCCCCACTAAAACTCTGGTGATACCTGAGCAGCAGCACGGCGTGGCTGTTGCTTCCTGCCTGAATGTTGAGGCAGGAATGATGCCTGATGTGGTATGCAAAATACAAAGGAAAAGCTGTGGCTTAGTTTTGTTCTTCCATCAGTACCCATATTGCAATTTCAGCTCTGCATCCAAGTCCATGAATATTTGAAGTGAATATTGTTACTAATAAATAGTAGGCAAATGTAACTCTTTTGTCTTTGGTATAAAATAGTACTGTTAATTTATTTTCAATATCCAGGGGATACTTTGCTTTTAAGACAGGAAGAAGGAGGTACTTTTTAGACTAACTTTAACTGTCTTCTCTGACTTCCTGTTAGCCAAATAATGGGGGCAAAAGAAGGGAGCAAAACTTAACAAAGAAAAAAAACGTGGTACTTTGGCTAAGTTTTAAAAATAACTTAATAAACTGTGCATTTGTAATAAGTTTACATTGATTGTTTTTCGTTAGATATTAAGACTTATTCTCCCTAGAGTGCAATAAATCTGAGGTGGAAACAGACCAGCGTACTCTCATTTGTTGCCTCTTGGGAAATGCTTACAGAGTGATGGCTGGCCTGGAGACTCAACCCCTGAGTGGGTTAAAACGTGTGACAGCAGAGCTGAGTCAGGGAGTCCAGAGTGAGCCAGCTGCCCAGGTGAGCAGAAGAGAGGTGTTCTTGTCAAATAGTTGGAGAAATAGCTCTGACTTCAGTAAGACTGAAGACCTTTGGCTGAGTAGGTTCACACTGCTGAGCCCAGTCATATGGTCATATGTGTTTAAGGAATTATTTGTATTTAGATGGGCAATAAAGTTTTGCTAAAACATATTTTTTAAGCTGATGACTGTTATCAACATTTTTTTTTTTTTTTTACCTCAATGTCCTTCATTGTTTCTGTTGTGGCTTTTTCCCCCCATGCAGCTGCATGGAAGCAGTTTTCTTCCATGTGTTCCCATCTTCTGTGACCTCCTGTTCTGTTCTCTGGCTTTTGAGCAAAGCTCTGCTTAAGCCTCTAGACTTGCTTGGGGACTCTTTTTCTGTGTAGTAGACTGAAAGCCTCAACTGGTTTTACACGTTGCCTAGAAAAATCTCAAGAGCTGGATTACAGCTCGGTTATGGATTGTGACTTTGTTAGATTTATGTGCAAACTATTTTAAATCCTCTCTCTCTTCCTAAATTATTTCTATTACAAGTTAGCACAAATACATGTGATAGAGCTAAAATCCATGGCTTGTTACAGGATGCAATATTAGGCTTTTTTTAATGATATTCAGTCATGCTGGTGATAACAGATAATTTCTGTTAAAAGGTATTTACTCTTAGCAGTATTTCCTTAGTGGAAAGAAATGAAGATGTCAGATGCTTCTTCTCTTCTAGGAAGTCTTCTGCTGGAAGCACAAGCACGGGGCCCCTAGAGGCAGAGGGCCTGTATTTTTCAGAGCAGTTCAGTAATTGTTCCAGTTTTACTGTAATCCCAGACTGCTTTCTTGATCTGAGGATAGAGGAGGAGTGCTATGACAGGGCAACTGTGCCTTTTCTCCCTTCTGTGTTAAAAAAGGGGGGAAACTTTGTTGATACCTTTAAATTTTTTCTTTTCCTTGAATTGGCAGCTGACGATGCAAGTTTTCCCCTGCTACCCTGCAACTGAGAACAGTTACTATCTGCTTACTAGGCGTATATACAGTAATTAAGCAAGCAGCATTGGTTTGCTTGTTACTGCACTGGACCTCTAACTTCCTGTCAGGATGCAGTTGACAGCAACAAGGACCCTTTAGAGGTCACTTACAAACTTTGGTTTAAGCTCCTACACAGAAAAATTTAAACTAATTGCCCTTGTGTTAAACAAACTGCTCTTTGCCAAGTAACATAATAACGCAGTGCCTTATTGAAGGGAGGAAAGGACAGGACATCGGGAAGGAAATTGAGTTTGTATACACTTAAGCAGACTATTTCTCCTCCCAGATAGTGCTGCTAGGGGAACTTTCCTTCCCTGGTGTCCGAGGAGGCACTGTGCAGTTGCAGCCCAAGATGCCCTGAGGCTCCTCATTCCTGCTGCACATGGGGTTCTGCCTGGAAAGGTTGGCTTCTGCTGCCCAGTCCTCAGCAAGGCTGCAGCTCTTGCCTGCAACAGACTGACTTTTATGGGTCTTTCTGTGGCTGTGAGCCTCTGAGCCAGACTTCTTCAAAAGAGCAAGAGAAGTTAGGCTGGCTTCTTTCTGTGGAAAGTGCCTTGTTGCCTACTGGGCACTGGGAGGTATATCTAGAAATACTCTTTGCTGAGATGCTATACTAGTAATTTATATTTTGACTAATATTTGACCAGGCACTTGAGCCAGGTGCTTTTATTCTATGATGTATAACTGAACATTGTTTTCCTGCTTTACAAGTAAGCAAAGCAAAGAGCAGCAATAATAAGCTCAGAATATATCTACCTGCTGAAGTGTGTCCCTGGTCTGTGGAATTAAAGTGCAAAAGGGGCCAACAGAGGCAATTTTTTTATTCTGTGCTCTGGGAAGGAATCTCATGGCATGAAATGACATATGGTGGGTGTGAAGAATGGTCAGAGACAGGGAGGGCAGCTGAGCCTGGCTTATGCCATAGGAAAACCCTTTAGTGTGGGGCTCTGCTGGCTGTGCCTGGCTTCCACCTGGTGAGGTTTGGTCTCACTGCCTTTGGTCACTGTACCAGGCTGTTGTGATTTACTGGTTATGGTTCATTTTACCATGTTACTGGAGAATTGGTAGAGGTTGGGTAATTCTTGAAAATATTAGTGGAGTAAATATGGGATTGGAGAATTTCTATTGTCTGAAACCTGCTGGTGTTACACTCAAGGTAGTAGAAAGCACACATGATCTGTTAGTTCTGGCATTTTCTTAATGTGTTTATTCTCATATTGGGATAGGAGTTAAACCTTTCTGGCTTGTTAGAAAAGACAAGACTGGGTTCTTTCAAAAAAGTTCATGCAAATATAGGCAGGAAATATAGGAAAAGTACAAAACACTTTACACTCATTCCTACAAAATAATAATTGAAATATTTCAGTCTTTAGAAACTCCATTATAATGCTACTTGATTTCAGAAATAAAATGTATCTCTTCTAAACATTCTCTTTATTCTCACAGTTTTTCAATAATTTTGTATGGTTTATGGTTGGGTGTTGGTGATAAATACTACAAAAGGAATGGAAAAAGGATGTGCTTATACTGGCAACCAAATATGAGATTTCTGCAAATTCAGAGTTTGAGTACATTAAAAGTGTAATTGTTCCTGAATGGTAAAATAAAATCCAGCTTTTAATTTAGCTGAGCGATTTGATTTTACTGGACTGGAGCTGAAAAGCCTTTTACAGAGGTGTTCTTGCATGCTGCTGGATTTAAGCTCATATATTGTAGGTGTTGGAGCTGATGATGTGTTTCCAGAGAAGAGGGCTTCGGTCCATGAGATTTTTGCCTTTGATCCTGGGATGCACAGAGCCAGCCTGTTCTGAGTTTGTGTGCTGTCACAGTGCTGAGACACCCAGCTTTGAGTTGTGCTTGCCAAGTCACAGCCCATCGTGTCTGAGGCCATTCCTATTCTCTGAGGAGGAGCTGTACGGCTCTGTTACCCCACAGCAGAACATCTCACCTTTCTCTGCATAGCAAAGAGAGTTGAAAAATGCTGTGTGGCCCTTTTGTTTTACGTTTTTATTTTCACTATGGCAAAGTGGACACTGTACATGAGCACTGCAGTAAACACCTGCTAATGCAGCTGGAGATCAGCTACCCCAGGGGATGCTGCCTTTGGCTAGCTCTTCTGATGAAGAATTTATGCTGTAACAAACTTCTGGGTTATTGAGATCTACAGCCACACAAATTTATGTAGAAAGGGGAAAGAAAGTACAAATAGATGTAATTTTTTTTAATTTGCAGCTAATTAGATTAATGTATCCAAATATTTTTTGGGGGGGTGCTTTCTGAAGAATAATAGATACAATATTTTTTTATTTGTAAGTATAAGTAGATAAAAAAACCTACAGTCATTGTCTAAAGTTCATAGCTGGGATATTTTCCTTCCATTTTCAAAAGACACCTGAGGTTTCCTTTTTGAGTTTATGTTTCAAAACTGATAAAACTCAGAGGGCTTTTTTCTTGCTGCAGTATTAATTTCATTTATGAAGAAAGCCAGGAGATCAAATATTGACCTGACCCGGGGAAAATATTGACAGTATAACTAGAAACTTTACTGGTTAAGGTGCAGATTGAGAACAGAAATCTCATACCCAGGGTGCACTGAAAGTTTAGAGGCAGCTTGAAGCTAATGTGAAGAGACAGGTTGTCTGGGTTAATATCAAATGGGGAAAGACTGCAAAACCAGAAGGGAAGAGGATGCATAATGCCTTTCTAAATTGCATTAGGCTTTGGGATAGAGTCTATGTTTTATAATACACAGCAAAGTGATTTATAGTATTGTAATGAGAGTGTTTAGAGGATTAATAATCCTCCCACCCTTCCAAACTTTAAGACGTCCACGTTGCTTTCAGAAGCCAAGATATGACCCATCGTACTATTTGTTCCATTTCACTGGTTTCCTCAAATATGCTTGACATTGTGACCAGCAAAGTCTTAGACAATCCTGTAACTTCAACAGTCTTGTGTGTTAAAATGCTTGATGATTTTAAGGATTATTTTTTATTTATTTTTAAAATATGTAAGCCTTATACTTTTTTCCTGTAGTACTGATGACTTTTTTTCAAAACCACCGAGTTGGAGGGGATAGTGGTTGCTGTCTGGATGTTACTCCTTGTTTGGCCAGTAGGTCTAGGGCAATCATACTTCTTGGATGGCTTTCTCGCTGTCCATTCAGTCTTTGCTCCACACTGTACATGTATATGGCACTCAGCAAACCAGGTCCTGGGTTTGGTCCTTGCACTTTATCCCTTCAGGACTGAGACACCTCCTGTCTCATTTGCTACTGAACATAGAAAGGCTAACAGTACTGCATGAGTATTGCATGACATGATTTTTTGGCTGCCGATTGCTTGTAGTGCAGTAATTATTAAGTAAAACTGATCTGCCTGAGGTCACAAAGCCAGGAATAGAGCGCATATCTCCAGACTCCTGATCCAGTGACGCAGCTGTTAATTCACACAATTTCTACTTGAGTTCATTAAAAACCTTCTCCCACAGCTCTGCCTCCCTCAGCAGCCAAAATTTCTCCTTTTAATAGAAGAAATGAGCTTCCTTTGGGACTGTGATTCCCCCCACAGTGAAAAACTTATCCAGCTGAGAGTATGTGCTATCTTTTGAAGTACTGTTAGCCCTTTCTGACCTGAGAAACAAGAGGGGGACTAAACTCTTATATCTAAGCTTGGAAAACACATCTAATGCAGTCAGGGCATGTGTGCTAGACAGTTTTCATGTCTGAATGCTGAAGATAATGCGCTTTAAAAGTTCTCTGAGATGAAAACTCAATTTATTATAACAAAGATAATGTTCACTCCCCCTCCTAAGCCACCTAAACTCTTCTACAGAACTACAGAATGGGAAAATGAGACAGGTGTGGGGAGTGTGTGCGGTTTTAATGACATTTTTCTGCGTATCTTGTTTTTCTGGGGTGGTGGTTTTGTTGGGGGTCTTTTTGTTGTTTATTTTCAACTTCGGGGAGTAGTTTTGAGGGCAAAAGAGACCATTAATGGTCCCTGATACAGAACTTCATCCTGTGTTTTCTTCATTGAGCACATCATATGCAGCTGAATGTATATTTTTAGGTAGATAGCCGTTCTTGATCTCCTTAAATTAGTGCCGTATGAGGACTAACCTTTTCACATGCCAAGTTGTTCCAACTCTTAAATACTAATTTTAGTCCTAATGGCTAAGTAAGGGAGATGCATGTACCCTCAGAAGAGAGCAAACATATCTCACTACAATAAGGATGCTCAGAACATGAGCTAGATGCCATTTGGTAAAAAGCTAGATCACACTTAAATCTCTCTTCAGATAATGCACTAGTTTAGAACTATTTAATTTAGAGTTTCATTATATTAATTTACTTCCATGCTTCCAATTCTTCAAGAAATAATTCTGGAGAGAGTTGAGAGGTTGTTTCAGCATACATGGTTATTCACAAAAGATGAATCCTGCATGTTTCTGGATGAAGTCCTATCTATGCTTTTAAAGCACTATTTTTAGAACTTAAAAATAAATCTTTTTCCAGTGTAACATATTAGTCATACATATATAGAAAAGACTCTGTCTTAGTGTTGTCAATTACACATAACAAAATTTTCAATGAAAATCGGTGTTAGATATATTCAGCTTGACTCTTGGGACTTTGATTTTATATTCTGTAGTCTTCTCCAAAGCTTTAATTTCAACACTGAAAACAAGTCACATGTAATAAAATATTATGTGAATGCTTTTCCTTACTCCTTGGGATCAAAAAATGTTTCATTTTTTTTTCTAAGAGTTCTCAGTATAATGCTTTGAAAAGCTGTTACAGAAGCTTAGTGTTATGAACTAAATAAAATTCAAGTGGCACTCTGTGCTGTGAGATTTAAGTCAGTGTTGTGGTATGGAGTCCACAAGGCATTGCAAGAGTTTGTAATGTAAGTGTCCAAGAAGGTGGGAGAAACGAGAGGGGAAAGAAGAGTAAATCCCCTCATTTCTGCAGATGTTTGAGCTATGGGATACAATAGTACTTTAACAGACTGTTATTCTCCTCTGTTCCAGGAGCAATGCCAGTGTTTGCAGGAACAGGAAACTTGGCAGTCTCAATTGTCTCTTTATTAGCATGCTCTGTCTCCTAACCTTTGTTTCTCCTACCTCAGAGGGCACCAGAATGGGGATGTTCATCAGAAATCCAGGAGTCTGGGTGCTCTAGAAACTGGATTCAGTTGGGGCAATGTGCACTTGTGTTTTGCTGCTGCCTCTCTTTAAGGCATTCTGTGTTATACGATGTAAAATATCATTGGTTAGTGATGTGTAAGACTAAAGGTAACTATCAAAAACTTAATCCCTGTCTTTTTCAGGTGCCTCTAACTTGGAGGCTGTGAAATGCATAGAAGTTGATATACTATTGCCAGTGACACTCAAGCCTTTTATGTGTATGCATGTTCCCTTGTGCTCTTACTAGTGACGTGTGTGAGGTTTTCAATTTTTAAAATTTTTTTTTCGAAATTCTATCTTCAAATTTCAAACCCAATTTTTAAGGAGGTTTCACAGTATGTGATGGGCTGTGCACAGAACCTGTAGAAGTCCAGTCCAAATCAGGATCAAGCAAAATTCTTATTTTCCTGTGGTATTTAAACTGCATAGATAAAGGACACAAACCCATATTTAACTTCAGACACAGAATTTAAATTAAGCACATGTTGAACAGGAATCATACAAGAATGGTTCCAGAGTAATTTCTGTGGAGCACATGTATATATAAAGGCATATACACTACAAAACCATCAGTTCATTGATAATTGCAATATAACTTGAAATTTGTATGTCATCTTCCTGGAATAGTGTTACTCAAAGGAATCACTAAGGAAAAGATATGGATGTANAAGGGAAAGATATGGATGTAGATCATTTATAATGTTGTACCAACTCTAGCTTCTGATGATGGACAGATTTTCTTCCTTGTACATCTTATTGGTACTTTTATCAACTTATTTTAAGAGAGCAATGATTAAATTTAATGCTGCTATTACCTAGTGAATGAGAAATCCTGCTCTGGACTTTGAAACAGGCATTTTTCTCTCTGTATGTCTATACTTCTCTGTGTGGGAGTATATGTGTGTGTATATATATCAGAATTTTTCTCTATATTTGGTTTTATTTTTATATTAGCTCAATACCGCTTCACTACTTTTCCTTTACAATGTGTCTTATAAAGCAGAGTGGTATTTTGATTTTACAAAATCATCTTCATGTAGTTTACCAAGCGTTGGTGCCATGTTTTGCTGGAGTGTGATTTTTTTATATACCTATATAGATACCTATAGGCATATATATAGCTATATAAAATCAAACAACACCTATGTAATTGCTCACAGAGAGAGAGAATGAGGTTTATATAGCAATTTATCACAGATTTTGTCAGTGAAAAGGAAAAAGAGCGATGATCCTGCCTCCAGCCATGGCTCTAATCTTTTCATGAAGGGAGCTGTCAGATGGGCTTTGATTCTTCCTATCTAATTGTGTCAAAGAGTTTGTATCTTGTTTCTGGCAAAGAAAGAATGAAAACTAGTTTTTCTATAAATATATATGCGTGAAAAAAGTAACAGTCTGACTTATGAGGATTATTTTCTGCTTTTCTTCCTGTTCTTCTTTGAAATGTTCAGAGATCCCTATCAGTCTTCTGAGATGTTAAATATTGCACATCAGCAAGTGCAGAACAGTAAGCCTCAAAATTGCTGAAAAATAAGAAAAAAATATGGACAATGTAACTATCCTCATTTTACAGATCAGAAAGGTCTATCTTAAGGATTATGGATTTTTCCTAAGGCTGTAGGGAATCCTGGCTGAGCCTGCAATCAAATGCAGTGTGTCTTGTTCTAATATTTTATCTATGAAATGATGCTCACTTTTAACTCACGGTTCACCTATGGGTACCATACATTGCAGTTCAAATAATATGATTCTTGTTTGTGGTTACGGTTTTTAACAGTCTGGTAGTAGGTTGGAAAGGCACATCAGAAAATGTGTGTGTGGGGGGATGAAGAGAGACACATCCGTCTGTTGCGATGATACAGCATCTACAACGATGTGCATTATTTGGAAAAGGAACCCATTAAGAACAGCAAGCTTGAAAGCCAAAACAAATGACAGGATATGTGAAAGATTAGTTGGATAAAGCATCTGTTATTAATACTGAACAGTGCTTTTTGAAAACAAATGTGAAGATTTAGCACAGTGGTGACAATTAATTTTAATGCCCTTCCACGAAATAAAGTATGAATTAGAGTCATGCTCTTCTTTATTTAGAAGTAATATTTTCAGTTCTTGCTTAATGTGAAGCCTGAACACAAATTCAATCCTAAGTGGTGAAGTGATGCCTGGAAGGATGGCTCTTTCTGATCCTCTAGAGGACAGTGTGTCTGGTATGGCACAGCAGATCCCTTCTTTTAGGGGCAGTTAATGACATGCCTGATCAAGGAGAGGCAGGCTGGCTAATGCTCCTCTATTGAGTAGTAAGCAATGGAAAATTAGCAGGAAACTGTTTCTGTTTGGAGAGATTTATTGATCCAATTTCCCTGCAGAACTGATTTCTCCATGAAGGCAATATACCTGTTCTCAGCACCCAAAGCATATACACTCAAAATATAGTTGAGTCTGGCAATTTTGATAAACACAGATTGTTCTCAGAAGTCATCCTCACGTGGCTCCAAAATATGAGCATGCCATATTGTGATTACTGCATGTGTGTAGCAGACTGGGGTTTGAAGGGTTTCTACAGTACTTTTCTTCAAAATCTGCAATAATGATCCATTCCTTCTTGGAATTTATTTGTCAGTCAACAGTGACAGTTATGAAAGTGACTGTACTGGGGTCTGTGCAGTTTTCCCCTGACTACAAACACAATTTTACCTACTTTTGATCATGGAACTTCATCAGCTTGAGATCATGTACAGAAAGGCTCAATCTCAGCTAAACAATGGAGATGTTCATTGCTACAGCCTGTCCTCAGGTGACTCTTTATTTAGCCTTGTAGCAGCAGCATTGGTGGAAGGATCGTAGACCACAATGAATAAGCATATTTTATAGATGTACTTGAGTGTATTTATTATTTATAAACACGAGCTGTACTATATATTGAATGCACTGCAATACCTCTAGCCCTTTTATCTGCTTTGGACATACAGTGAGGGTGAAAGGATACATCTCAGCAGGAACACCAGAGATTGGCTTTCATTTTTTCTGTCAAGAAGCTTGGTTACCTCCCTTCTTCTGTTTAGACTGAAAGCAGGCATTAAGGAGGAAAGGTGCCTTTCTGTGTGTTGATACTGAGGAAGGAGAGATGGATTTATGCCATTTACAGCATAAGACTTCTCTGACAAAAAAAAGACTAAAAAATCGCATCTTTCTGCTTGACTTTATGCCTTGCATCATTGAAATACATTTGTAGATGGCATATTTGCTCAAATCTCTAGCTGTCCTTCTGTGAAGTGAGCAGCAATTCTAACTTGTTAACTTGCAAGTGGAAAGGTCACTTCTCTGTTTCCGATTAGATGGCAGGTAAATGGGCAAGATGGATTGTTGGTGTGCGACAGGAAAGACCAAGCAGTGTTTCTTGGCTGCTCATAGGCAGGCAGATGCATATGCAGAGCCACTGACTGTATTGCCTGGGCTCAGGGCACAGTGCTTGTGGTTTTTACAACATGGAAAACTCCTAGTTGCATTGAAGTCCCCGGCTAGATGAACCCAAATGGATTTGAGATTTTACTTAACAAAATTAATTCAAATAATTTTAAGCATATTAGTATGAACATCTACATAGGCAATATAATGTTCTTTTCTTCATGATCTAAAAAAATCTCATCTGAAGACAGAAAATGCCTAAACGACTAAAGTATCATAAACACCTTCTGAGATTCTGTCTTTGCTACTAGTACCTTGCCATGGTTCTGAGAGTTTAAACTCCAGTGGACAAATTACTTTGTAAAATTGATTATCATGCATATGTATATTTTCACTTCCTGAAAGAGCAAGAATGGAAGAGCTGTGGACTTTGTAGTTTTGAATTGGTTAATTTGTATGGCTTGATATAGGATGAAAACTTGCTTACTTGTGCTGTCATTTTCTGTTGATACCAAACTATCAGACTCTGTGACATAGCACTATTTGGCCAGAGTACAAGAACAAGCAACATTTTCTAATAAACTAAAACTGAAATGGGATGAGCTGCAGATTCTTCTCTTCTGTAATTGCCAAGCTTTAATGAAAAGTACTATGACCCCCAAAGAAATGTCTTAGCTTCAGTTATAAAATAGCACATGAATATTTGCAATGATTTTTGTCTTAAAGCTACAGAATCCTCATGCACGAGGTGAGAATGGCTGGGTTTTCCTCTCTGGGGTGTGGACGGTGAAGGGCTGAGTGGCAGCAATGTGTCCTAATTATTGGCTGCCTTGTGAGGAGAGGCAGTGCTTGGGTTACCCTGGTGCCCAAGGCCCTGAGTTTGGCTTTTGATGAAGGAGGAGAATGTTTTACATGGCCTTGTAGCCTTTGTAGGTCTTAACATGGCTAGATTGATTGGATGGTGTGGAAAATTTGGCCACGAATCATTTGTTTCTTATGTGAGTAATCTGGGTGTGCCACTTGCTAGACTCCACGTGGAGGTATGTCTGAGTCCTCTGTTAGTTAACACCTAGATCAGCTCAAGATTTTCTTAAGCAAAAGGACTAATGTTTGCTGCTGTTCTCTAGACCAGAGGAACAGGCAGTAGAGGAAAATTAATCTGTTTTCTAGCACAACCCTGTTCCTTTTAAGGTAAGACTGTACAACTATTTTTTTTCAAGTGAAAGTCATCACTGATATTTCCCACTTGTGTGTCTGTCCCCTTGGTGATTTGTTTTGTTGTGTTTTTGGTTTTTTTTTTTCCCTCTTTATAGGGCTTGTTCCCGTAAATCTTTGTGTTTCCACTGACTTCACTAGGGTGCTTTGCATGGGAACTTTGCAGAATTGCACCCTTTATATCTTTTGAATTATAAATGAAGCAAATTGAAAATAGCATTCCTGCTTTTAAGCATTTCTCAAGCACTAATTTTTCCTTTTGGCTACTTCTTGTGGTTAATTCTGCCACCAATTAAGAAATAAATGCAGGCAGCTACTGTCACTTGTACAAAGAGGGATGTAAAAGCTGACTACTTCAGGATACATTTAAAAAATCAGCTAGTGTACTGGGTTGTTTTATATTGCAGTGATTAGAATAAGGTTATAACCAAGTGATGTAAAGGAGAGACTAATCTCCTGTCTCAAAGAACTCTGTGTAAGAAGGGTGTGTGCTACTTTCCTAACTTCTCCATGTTGTTCCAGTGTCCACCGTTTATCATCTTGAAAGATGCAGACATGTTTCCCTGTGAATTTTCCTCTTTGTGAGTATGTTTGAATAAACTTGATTTATCTGCACCTGAGTTTTTGATACATGACTTTACAGCCCACACAGCCCTGACAAGATATTTTTTTCACTGTGTCTATTGTGACTGAATGTTGAAGGAGTAAGGATTTTTTTACTTGCTATATGAGTAAGTATATTGAATCAGCAGGACAAAGTACATTTTTAATTAATTTTTAATTAGTTTCCTATTCCCTAACATAACCTTTCAAGCAAAATCCTAAAAGCTGCTTTTTAAGTAACACATGGAGAGAGCAGTTAAGTGTGTGTATGAAAGATTTTTGTGAAGCAAAACCACTACTTTCCCAGCTGGGATCTGCTTTCAAAATATAAATATATCAGAGACACACAAAAAATGCATTTCTTGTATGACAGCAGTAGCAAGCAGGGGGTCTCAGACCATTTGCTGGTGAACAAGATTACATATCATAAAGCTGTCATGAGTTGGCACTAATTTGACAGTTTGTTGGCTCAAGAGACTCCAGCACTGTGAATGCAGGGGATAGAAATGTTTCTGTGATGCCATGAGGTTCACGTGGAGGGCATTGATGAATGGCAGACAAATTGGATTCTTAAGTAAAGTTGTCTTGTGCTGGGGGTGGAGGGAGCATGTTAAACCTTACAAATTTTGGGTTGCAAAATGTGTACTGGAAGACAATGGGAGAATCAAGATGTCTTAGTTGAAATATCTGGTTTTTTGCTATTCTGTATCTCTTTGGTGGACCAATTTTAAGTATTTTAATCTTGAAATAGCCTTCATACTCTGCTACTTTATCGAACTTGAAGTTTTTTATACTAGTCAAGACTTACCAGCTATAACTGACAAGTTTGGCCAATATGCAAGCTATTCTTTGTGTCTCAGAACAAATGGAGGGAGGGAGAGTGAGTGTGTGTGCGTGTCTGGGAAAGAAAGTGCATGAATAGATATCAAGGGGATTTTTCTGGGGGAAAAGTGATGGATAGACAACAAGGGAGATAAATGAGGGAAGAAGAAATGTTCATGGGCAAACCTGTGAAAAACAAGACTTCTTTTGTCAGGACTGTGTTTTCAAGGAATATCAGTAGAGTATTTCAAAAGCCATTTTGCCATTCTTTCCTGACCATTAGTGAAATAATCACTGACATATTTGCTAATGTATTTGTTGTACTTTCCCACAAAGTGCCTCATTCATGTTCCTCTTGGGCTTATTCTCAGCCTTGCTTACTAATCCATATGGAATACTGGGAACATTCAATGTGAATAGTTCAATTTTTTAAGGTGCATACAAAAATGCAGCTTATTTCTGAAAATAAAAAACCCAAATAAGCTCAATAAAGCATTCTATAGCTTTTGCACACCTTAACTAAAGTAATTCAGATGATATTTTCACAGATAATATTTACTGAGATCCTCACACTTGAAGTGGTATGTAATGTAAGCCTAGCGTGGCTGCAGACATTTTTAGCAAGCACTGGAGATAGTGCTTCACAGTTTGGTCATTTTTCTTTGCATGCACTGATTTTTAAATTTTTTCATTTAGCTATTCAGTCAGATAAGCAAGAGATGAAACTATCTGTTTTTAAAGACATGATATTTTTATTTTTTCTTCACTGTCTTCATGCTGTGCTACTTTGTACATAATTTGCCTACAACCATTGGGCAAAGAATCAGTCTGCTCTGTATTGTCTGCTCTAAATTAAATATTGACTGGATGTGCTGGTTTAACAGTATAAACTTGCACCCGAACAAGACAACCTAATTTTCACACTGAAACTCACTCTCACATAGTTTAAGGATCATATAATAACATATATGGGCTATTATAGGCACAAGTATTCCATGTACACCCTAAACAGGTTTGTCAGGCAACATAGTCCTAGACCAAGACATAGGCTTAGGTATATGGGTTGTTATAGTGACCATATCTTGGTAGAATATTTATTTCACCTCTTAGAGAATCAGCTAGAATTATTGCTGAGATATTTCAAGGTCAATGATTGTGCTCACTTTCAAATACAGTGTGAGCAACTGAATTCCTATAGTAAATCCATATGTTATTTCAAGAATGGTTGCATGACTGAAGCAAATGGAAAAGTTACTGAGTGACTAGAGAGGTCTAATGCAGATGCAAGGAAAGTTCATCTCCAACATAATGTGCTGAATTGTTTTTTCTAGTAGCCTGAAATTGCACAAAAATTCAGATTGAGGTTTGTAACCCAGAAAAGATGAAGGAAACTTAATAAAATCTATTTAATCAGGTTTAGGAGAAAATTTTCCCAGTTTTATCTTTCCATATCTATACATAATAAAATGGAGACTACCTAGACGAATCTTTGAACCAAGCCTGGGGCATGGTCGTTGCAACCTCTGTTGTTAGTCTCTGGTAGGAAGATTGCATTTCAAAGTGTTGGGGAGTTACAGATCTCTGCATAGGTGAGGGTCTCAGCCTGGCATTTGGACCAGAAGGAAACCTCCAGCCCATGCATGTGTTTATGTGCAGTTGCCATTGATTTTCTATTGCTTGATGTGCTGAGGTGAGGAACACAAAAAGGGCAATTGTTTGTGCCTGTTCAGTGCCTAAGAAAATCCGTGTCTAAGGTACATTGAGCTGCTACCAAGACTAAGAAATAATGGAAGTTAAAAATCAATATTTTTCTTAATTTATATTCCCCACACTTCCTCCAAATCACTCATGTGAATGAAGGGAATGTTCTCCCATCAGGAGTGGTTGCTCACTTTAACTTTTCCTATCAGGCTGTACTGGCTGTTTGGTTTTTATAACCATGAGGTGAAGTAAGCAGTTATGGTACACTTATTTAGTAATGCCATAGGCTTTATTTTATGACTTGATGTATGTAGATAAGTATTAGAAAAAGGCTAAAGTGTAATCTGTATTTTGAGGAGCTCCTTCCAGACTAAAGGAACAACAAAGAATATGAACTGACTCGGTATCTCTTCTCACAGACACAGATACCTAATCTTAAACACAGTTTTGGTTCAAGTGTCTGTATGTTTAACCTTGAACAAGAAAACCTCAAGCCTGTTGAACTCAACAGTTCAGGAATATGAGTTCCAAGAGAAAAGAAAAAAGAAGTTATATATTGTTTTCCAAGAGAGTCCTGAAAAAAATGGGTTGATTTTTTTAGTCACACCACAGGATGTCTTGGGCCAAAATTATTTCACTGACAAAAATCACCACTTACGGGAAGCAAAACAATAGGTGTAAACTACTGAGGGCAGGCTGCTGCTTATTTGCCCACATGGTTACATCTCATTGTTTGTCTATGTTGCAATAAAGTTGAGCTTCAAATGGAAAAGCACAGTAGTTTCTAGGCAACAACTTAAGTAAACAGGGCTACATGCTGACAATTGGTCGCTTGGTGGTAATAGGATATGAATGACACCCTGTGGAAAATGCCCTGTTATTAGTTAGCTAAATGTTGTGAGCTATAAAAAAGAAAAGGCAGAACAATCTATTGCAGACAGTGCATGGGATGTGACCTTCCTTTGAAAGCACTTAGAGATAAAAATCCCTTTTACTCCTGAAATGTACAGAGCTGGGATCAGGGGTGTTTGCCACCTTCGCAAGCCTGTGTTTGGGCACTACCTTTTGCAATATTGCAGATCTGCAACCAGACACAGAAACTGCTTCCAGGTGGAGGCAGTTGTTTTAACACCATTTCTTTGCTGAAGTATCTGGAGCTGAAGTAAAACTGTGACAGCTGGGTACAGTGACCTGATTCTCAGTTTGGTAAGAGACTCTTGCTTGGGCTATGATACACTTACCTAGGACAAAATGTAGAAGAACCTCCCAGGGAAGGAGCACAACAACTCTGAGGAAATGCCTGAAAATCAGTATACAAGCTTGAATATCCAGTTTTGAAAGCTGTTCCTATCTTGGATGTGAGGATGCAGGTCACAGTCCCAATGTCTTTGTGAGAGCAGATAAAAAAGTTACTTGATTACAAGTAAGAGACAAGGCTTGAACAAGACATTGTTTTGGCCCTTCTTTTCCTACCAGGAAAATTGAGAATCTAAGCTTTCCATGCAAAATTCCAGAAGAGATCTTGGTTTCTCAGCAAGACACAAAATTCAACAGATGGAGGTGGTTGCCTACTGAGCTACTCTATGAAGGGAGTTAGTAAGCCAAATGAGATGCACACCTACACACTAAAACTTATTTCTATCCCAGATGCCCAAAATGTAGATTTTTTTTTTAACTTGGAATCTTGCAGCGATTTGAATAATAATAATGAAGAAACAACCAAATTTAACAATAACCCAAACAAACAAAAAAACCATTTCCCAAAACACAACCAACCAATCAACCACCCAAGAAACCCTAACAAAATCCCCACACCACTATAGCAAAATACTGAGTTATCTAACAGTTTTCCTTTGTGAAACAGGATTGTCTAGTGCTGTGCACAATACAGGTTGCTAGTGTTGCTCTCCTTGCCTCTGTCTGGCGAGGGCTCTGCCTCCATCCTCACTGGAGGTGTGCTGTGTGTGAACTTTATGTGGAGGTATTATCAATCTCTCCTGCTGAAGCTGGCTTGTTCACTGAGGATTCAAATAGAGTAAGAGGAAAAGGAATGGGGAAAGAGGAAAGGAATTTCATGAGCTGTAGGAGGAAATCTCTTCTTGTAGTGATCAGTCTTACAAAGTCACGTCTGAATATATTCAGAACAGGAGGTTTATTCTTTTTTGGGTGAGTGTTCTCATTACTAGGATATCCTAAAAATGGGTGAATGAGGCGATATCATTGGGGTTGAAGTTGTTGATAAACCTTACTTATAGTATGGAGTTAAACTTATTCAGTGTACTGTGGGAATGTCTGCTAGGTCAGGCCCTCAGTTAAAATATCTAGAATAGTTAGAAGTATTTTGTCTTATGTGTTTTAACAAGATAGAAATGCAAAGTTCTGGATCCTTTGGTCTTCCTTACCTACCTGATGTGAGTGTGCAGAAGCAAGCCCTAGGCAGATGGGCAATTTGGGATGTTGAAAACCAACTTATTGGAGTGTAACAGTGTGTCTTTTTTCGGAGTGTAGCTAAGGCCTTTCTAGATCTCAGTCAACCTCTCCAGTAGAGAAACTGCTGGAGAAGAATTCAGACAGCAATTCAAGCTCACACATCTGCACACATTACAAGACTAGCTCAGCAGAGAGACAGAAGACTCCCAGCCCCAGATTAATTTCCAGCAAGCGTTTATTCCATGAGCCAAAGGTGAAATCCAGAGCCAAAAAGAGAGAACATGTGTTTTTTCTCAGTTATATACGATCTCAGGCTCGTGGGTGGCACAAGGGGCAGGGCAGGGGGCAAGTGACCATAGGGAAGAGAGGAACAGGACACCAGGCCCCATAGCCAATGGGGAAACAGGGAAAGGGGATACCATGGGGTGGGTGATGGACTTGCAAAACCCAGAGAGAAGACTGCACAATGTCTGCAAGGATCCATGAAGAAAAAGCCTTTCTTACACCTGGGAGGGGTATCTTTAATCCTCACTTTTCCAGGGCAAGGCACTTGGAAATTCCTTTAATGGCACAAGGGACTCCACATTGGAGGAGTTTAGGCAGTAAGTGAAACCTATGATTACAATAATCATGAGCCTAGGATTAACATTTTGGCTTAGGTTCCTACCTTGTAGTAACTCCAACTTTCAAAACAAAAATCCCTCTTGGATCTCAGACTTTGTTTTGTACCTCGCTTTTCTGTGTGTGAAGTGTGTGTGAATGTTGCAGATTTCATGGCAAGAGGGAAGATGTGATAAGTATGAACATTTTAGCTGATGAATTTTAAATGACAGAAAGGAAGGGATTTTAAATGTTATCTATAATGGCAAATCTTTGCAAGGCCTTGGATACGATAGGGAGCTATTGATTCTGTTATTCACCTACCCCAAACCAAAAATGAAGTAATAGAACAACAGCAGTAGCAACAGATCCTTTAAATAAACTTTGGGCCAGCTGGTGACTTGCACCACAACTTTAAATTATATTTGTTATCTGGTTCTTTTGTGAATGAGTAAAATCTTCACTGGTGCTGAGATGCAGTTAGTGCTTAGAAGGAACAAGGAATTATGCCATAATTAGAAAAAAGAAGTGCATGGGTGGGGTATTGGGAAGGAGCATTTTTCCTTAATTTACTGCTTATATTCTCATCTTCTTTTTAGTAAGTAACCTTGCAGCTCACACCCCCCTCCCCCCACACTGTTCTTAGTCAGCTCTGCTTACATCTGTGCTTGGTGTTAAGCATCTATTCTGGCTGTTATCTCCTCTTAGGCTGCACAGGATCAAACCTTGAAAGTTCAAGGCATTCCATCTGCCTTCTGTTAATTACCACTTTTATTCCTTATAATTCTGCTTCTTTCTAGGGGAGGTTTTTTAATATTGCGTGTAAAGGACAATTTTCTCTAGTAAGATAAGTAAGCACAAGGCATGTATTGATCTTTTCATGACCTTTTCTAGTAATAACATGTGAGATATACTGCTACCTTCAAAGAACAGAGTGCATTTTCTCAATATCATGGAAGATTAAATATTGCAGTGTGAAATGTATAGTTGATTTAAAGGCATGTAAATAGTTTTTATGGCACTTAAGAACTTTAGACAAAGATGTGGGGGTAGAAAACAAAAGAAACATCAGAAATTTGAAAAAAAACCCCAGCCATGACAAGCCAACAAAACAATCCAACCAAAAATTCAACTCCCATCATTTATAACACAGTTTTGAGTGTGTTTGCACATAAAATTCAACAGTAATGCTAGTAAGTTTAGTAGGTTTGCAAATACTGTACTATCCAAAAATACATGTATATTTTTACTTATTATCCACATATTTCTTGTGAGAAAAAGAGGCACTGGCAAGAGAAGTGGTAGGCTAATATCATTCATGAAATCTGCTTGGGGTGCTCTGTAAAGGCAGCATGAGCCTCTCTCTACACCTAATTGTTCTATTTCCATTACTGCTGACTTCCTTGTGCTCATGATCAGCAGTGGATGCTAGATCACAAGGCAGCTGTGGGCTTACTACAGAATTGAAAGTTCTCTGTGGGAAGCTGAGGGACTTGCCTGTACTTGGGCTTCGTTGGTGTGCTTTGTCATGTTTTGTTGATGCTCCAGAACCAGATTAAAATTGCTGAGCTGTTGTAGGAGCACTGCATTCATCCTGGAGACCTGGTCTGAATAGCTGAGCACTTTGCCCAGCAACTATCATCTGAATTTCCGTGTTTAGCAGTGATGCAGCTTGCCTTTCTGCTTGGATTTGTTAGCTCCAGTCTCACAAGTGTTATAGATGCAGCTAGGCATGGGTGAAGAATAGACTGAAGTATTGTAATTCTGCTATCTGTCTGTTCTTCCTTACTTTTTCTCTTTACTCCTGATGTTTTTTTCTTTCCATCCACCAACCAAATGGATGAATTCAAAAGTTGATGCAATGAGCCAGCAGGAAGGTATAGTTCCTTAGAGACAGGTCTGGAAATCTTTATCTGAGAGTTTTCTGTGAAAACCCATCTCCATGTGTGCAGGAAAGGAGGACAGTACTTTCATTAAAGGCATCTCTGGAAACAACTTGTATTCTACTGCACTACTTCTAATCACACCCTACAATGTGTTAAGACCTCAGAAAGCCAAATATCATCATACTCTGATTTGCAATAGACCAGAAAAATGCTAAAAAATATTCAGCTGATGAAATACTTCTTTCTCAGCTTCAGCATTTAGAGCTTCCTCTGAAAACAAACTAGGGAGAGCTGTCTTGGTGAGCAGACCACAGCACAATAGTCACTGCTAAAGATATAGATCTAATTAGGATGTAGTCCTAATTAGAATGCATTGAAAAAGTTGACCATATGGTGATAAAGATGGATAAATTGTGAAACCTTCTTGCCTAGTGTAGAAAAATACAGGGTGGGTTTTTTTTTAAACAATCTTTAGGGATTCATGGCTGCCAAAGATCTTTTTTGATTAAAAACTTAAGAAAGTACCACATTTAAAAGCTGAGGACATGTAGTACTTGAGAACACAGTGGCTGATGCCTGACCCAAAGTAGATGTGCTCTGTTACAAAGCAAAGTTGAGGAAGTTGTAGAAACCTTTCTTTTTGTTTTGTTTCTAAGAGTTGCACTAACTGTCTGAACTTAACACAGAAGCTGGTGCCAGTTCAGGCAGAATCATCATAAAGCCCCTCCCGCCTTTCCCATGCACATGTAAGTATTTTTTTTTTTAAATATTTTAAAGGCGCCATCATTTTGGAATTCTCATTTTCAATTTGTTTGCACCTGCCACTTCTCTTCATCTTCCAATATGAATTGTCTGCTTTGGAAAATCACAGCTTGTGTGTGAGTTTATTCATGTTCACAATGCTTTGCTTTTCTTAAAGCAGAAGTAGCTGTGCAGTATGAAAGCTTGAGTAATGTCAAGATTAAGGTCCAGGGTTTCCTAGAAATTATTCTTTTTTTTGCCTGGTTTCTGTTACCTGATGAGCCCTATTTTTCCTGGGACACAGCTGTAACTAGTCCAATAAAAAATAATAGCCAGAAATATACAGGGAGGAATGATAATATTTCACATTTGCCACTAGAGAGCTGGAAGGAGCTTCAGACAGACCAATTTTGTCCTTGCAGCTGCCTGCTGGCTGTTAGCTTTGAAAATATTCTTGTTACAGAAAATGTGGGTAACTGTCCTGAGACCAAGTTCATTTACTGCACTCTGAAACCACAGTAGCAAATGCACAGTAGAGGCTATTAGAGGGGAAGGCATCACCCAGAAGGGCTATGTCAGACCTGGTTGGTTGTCCTGATCTCTAAGGATGGAAAGGAGCAATGAAGTAAAACCCAGTGTTTGGGTTTTGTATCAGTCTTACTGTCTTTGAGATAGAGACATAATTTTTCTGGTTGAAAAGATGTCACTACGTCAGGTCAAGCTTCAGATGGTTAAGTTGGTCTCATAGTCTGTGTGTGAAATAATGGTATTTTAACCAGAGTAATTTTCTTGACAAATAAAACAAAGGGCTAGAGTTAGGTGGTGTGGCCCATCAGCATGCCCAGGGGATCCTGAATCACAGAATGGCTGTGATAGAAACAAAATTGATTGCTGAAGAGTTGAAAGTAAGAATCCAGGCACTTCCAAGTGTCTGGTACATTTCCTTGTCTTCTCCCTGCCACCCTCCCTTCTTTCAGAACGTTAACTTTTATTAGGTATTTGATGCAACTACCAAAATCAATCATTTCCAATGATTCTTTGTGGATTTGGGGATATTTTAGATGAATAGCCAATATTTTTGGAAGATAAATATACCAATAAACTTTATAAAATTGTTTTTAGCTGTTTTTATGCATTACTAATAACATTTAAAAAGTGAAATATCAGTTTAAGTAATTTGCTCTTCCTCTAGACTTGCTGGACTAGTGAATAGAATTGTCCTGTTTCTTCACTTTGATTCTCCTGGACTGATACATCTATCTTGCTTTGCCTTCCCCTTAATGACACAGTTAACTAAAAATGAAAACACAGCCTAAACATTTGTATTTTGATAAATCATTCTTCCCATTTACTTTCTTCTAAAACAATCATAAACATGACTAAAGTATATGAGTTTCCTTCTGTAATAAATGAAGAAAAATATCTGGAAAAGACTGACCCCAATTAATCTTTTCTTAGTTCATTCACTTCACTGACATTATTTCAGGGATGACAGTGATGTCCCTACAAATCTACTTGACAGTTAGGTTATGCAATTTTTGCTAATATATTCTCTATGCACCTGTATTAGTTTTGTTTCAAAGATATGTATTAATAAAATTGTATTAAGTATAGAATAGCATTTAAACAATATATTTAACCACTTATTCACTTTAACACCAGACAAGTTTCTAGAAATTCTTTCTAACGTCATTTCATAAATTCTAGCCAAGAACAGACAGTATCAATCTTGTGTCTAATGTCTGAGTCCTTCAAATGTTTCTTTTCTCTTGCCAAAAAGAGTGAGGAAAATATATTACAACAATAATTCAGAAACTTCTGGGGCCTAGATAGCTTCGGCAAACATTTAGTTTGTAATGCAGACAGGATAGCTGTTACACAGTTAATGTTGTTTGTGGACATGAGCTTCTGCTTGAGTTTTGGCTTTCTCTAAGTACCTACACGCTTTCTTCCCCTTCTGTATTCTGGATTATGTTCTTGCCTTCCAGCAGTCTTCACTTTATACTCAAGAACCCTTTTCTTATTTAATATATCTATGTATAAATAGAGGATATGAGTAAGAGAATGTGAGTTTCTGGAGAAGAGGTGTGTACCATGAATGTGGCTGTACATACTGTGAGAGCAGGCTGTCTAGAACACGTGGGTATGGATAACTTGCAGACACATTGAGTTGAGTGCAGACTCAGGCCCTGACACCAGCAGTCTGCTTTGAAAGCTGAAGTTAGTAAATGCTTGATACAACTGTGTTGTAGATTAGATAGCTTTGAGGACTTGCCATTTTCCTGCACATCCTCAGTTAACTTTAAAGGGTTTCTAGTAAGAGGTAAATTCTCTTGCATGATTCACATTCATTTTCCATTTGAACACGTTCCTATCTCAGAAAGCAAGTAGGTATATAATGATTAGGAGACCTGTTATTACTTCCTTTGCCAGGTACACAACCCAGAGGTAAATTCTTCTGCCAAGGAAATGGTTTTTATAGAAATATAGGTCCTGTGTTCAGGAGTTTTACTTGGATTAAGTAAAAAATTATTGTCAATCCCATCTGGATTGACAGGTTCAAGTGCTTTCTGCCATTCTTTTCCCCGCACCTTTCTCAGCCCTTTTCCAGGACACCCCGTTAAAACATACGCACAAACAAACAAACGAACAACAACAAAAAAAAAGGGCAGCAAAGAAACTGCTTTTGTCCCAATTCACTTCTACCTCGCTGAAGATACACGGAAGTTTGCTTTTTGTTGATTTCCTTATGTGCTTCAGACACTGTTTTTAACATGAGGAAACTGAGCTTTAAAAGACTTGGTGGCTGCTGCTTTATAATGGAGTTGTAGGTTGTGGAGAGGAGTTGGTTAATGGAAATGATCTGTCTCAGCTCACTCAACCTTTCCATTATGAAACTTTTCATTAAATGCTGGTAATGTTGATTGATAGTAAATATTGGGTCGCTGCTTGCCGATTCGATGCATGGCACAGCACAGGACTTCTGCAGCAGGCAATTAACAAAAAAACTCCAGCTCCTTTTCAATTATTTTAACCTGTCAGTCTCTGATTCACCACACCGCACTTCAAATTACCTTGCCTCTGAAATTTTAGTGAAGATAAACAAGCTCTTCTCTGAAAAATTTCAATACAGCCCTTAAATATTTTACTCCCTTTTGGTATCACTGATTTTCCTTTTATGCCTGGGGACACAAAGAAGGGATGGTGCCATGATTTCAGCAAGAGAGGTTCCCAACACCACTTAAAATTTAAAGGTCCTATAAATACCTTCAGGAAGATTGCAGAGCTGATGTCAGATATCAAACAGCCCTGCAGTTGAAGAAAAAGAATCTGCTTAGGAAAACAAGGTGCAGAATACTGAACTTCAAAAACATCCCTTGAAGATTTTAGCCTTTTCCCTGAGAAGTTGAGAAATCTGTGAAAGATCTGTGCTTTTAAATTATGATGTGTGCACTGATTGTACAGAACATTTGGGGTGAAAGAAGTTTTCTCATAAGTTTTGGAGACACTAACATGCATGAACACATTCTGTAATTTTCCTATGTACATTCAAACCAAGGAGAATTGTGTGTAATTTTTATTGAAATTATAGTTATTCTATTTACTGCTTGCCTGTAGGTAGAGAAGTAATGACTGTCAAGTCTGGTCTGATTGCAGATTTGCCAGGTGATTACTGGATACTCTTACTGACTCAAAATAAAAGAAAGAAGCCTTTTGTGGGGGGGAATGGGAATAGTTAGACCTGAAACTTCACAGTAAAAAGGGATTGTTTTGAACATCACATTTTTCAAAACACTTCTCATAGCTGAGATGTTATTCCTGTATTCATTTAATTTTAAATGTGTCTAGTTTCGTATTCATAAAATACATTCATATATTCAGTGGTTCATATTAAATTATTTAAAAAACATAAGATAGATCTGTTTAAATAGATTGAGTCAAAATTATCCAGGACAACTTTAAGTCCTTTTTTTACATTTTTTTTTTCAATTTCTCAAAATTTAACTCTACTGTTTTGACCAGAGGCACATTTGCTCCCCCTCCCATCCCCATCAGTTTTCTTGAGACATGAATAATAACTTTCAGCCAACACAATTTATAATTCAGGTCTTTGACAAGGTTAGTGTCAGAAGCCATGTCAGTTAGCTGATCCACAAAAAAATCCTATCATAACTGTGCATATATTGTAAATACGCTTTGAAGTATGTATGCATGTACATAAATTACCAGAGAGCTCATCATGCAATGAAAGAGACTAATTTTAATAATAGTTTTAATAACTTAATTTGTGGAAACTATTCACAAATAATTTGGAGTGTAGTCCAATAACCCACAGAGGGTGGTTGAAAAATTAGATTTCCTGTCAGAAGTACCTTATTTGACAACAACACAGGTGTATAGATCAACTCTGTTTTTAGTGAATATTAAATACTAGAGCTGAATTAATATGTTAAAGAGTTCAGTGCAACCCCTTGCTTTCCAAAGGTCCCCTTTATTGACTATTGCCCTACTAACCTGTTCCATGGCAGGAAAAATGAGTGATCATTTGCAGTAAAATATGGTGAAAATACCTGCAATCCTCCTGTTCAATTTCACTTGGCCTTCTCTGTAAGACTGTACTTTCATGCTACATTAATTCTGAACTTAATTGAGTGCTGTCATCTGTGTGCCATTTCACTGCAGGGATTGAGCCTGGAAAAAAAAGAAAAGCTTTATTTATGGAGTAGGGGAATGTGTGGCAATTTCTTCTTGAAATGAAGGAGCATGCTTCTGTAACAAGTATGCCCTCATGCTACCTGATCAGACTAATTGTGAAAGTTGACGTAAAAGCAACTAAAATTATCTTATATTGTTAATGACATGGCTGAATTAAGTTTTCAAAGTATTAACAAAAATGTAATGTAGAAAGCGTTTGTAAAGCACATCCCTCTGTATTTCCAGACAGTGTTCTCTCTCTTTTCATATACTGATTCTAGGAATCAAGTTGTCAGGTACAGAGTAACACAGATAAAATGAGCATTTTGGGGCCTGAGTTGTGGATTTTGCTTAGATTTTGGGTTTATTTCTTGTGGTTTGTAATTTTCTTTCTTGATCCTGAGAATGTTTAAACTGAATGCGTGTACATAATTTTGCTGAGTGTCAAGAAGGCTGCAGGGTAACTTTAGGGCAATGGTTCCTGACAATGTTTGTTTGAGAGCTGCTGTGGAGCTTGTTGCAAAAACGGTTCCTGTCATACCTGGTATGCTCAGTCACCCAGGGGAGCGCTCTGCTCGTTCACATGATGTGATTTCCTGTTTGGGAAGTAGGAGGCATTTTATTGCCTTAGGTAGCAGGTGAAAATATATGTAAGCCTGTGAAATGTGGGAGACTGGTGCTTCCGTGCTACTGTGAACTGTAAAGGTTTTATTTAAGTCGCATACAAGTCATGGAGAAACTCGTATAGTGCAGGTATCACCTTGCCCTCCTAGAAGAAGTGTTACAGGGAAGAACATTTCAATAAGCAAGGCTTTTTTTGCTCATCTGATTTTTAAAAGAAAAGAAAAAAAAAGAGGGACTTCTGGCACTGAGCTCACACTTGCTGGGGCCTAGATTGTTGTCTGTGTTAAAAGGGCATACAAAGCACTGTGCCAACTGCTGGGAAGAAAATGAAACCTATCCCAGCCAAAACCAGGACAAACTTTTGAGGGGTAATTGTGATTTTCTTTATATTAGTGAGAAAAGATTTAGTGATCAACCAAGCACAGCATTGTAGGTCAGAACATTTAGTTTGGTTCCTCTCTGTATTTGTTTTGTCACTCCTAAGCTCCTTCTCTTTATATGGGATAAAACTGTCTCTGATGTTACTTCTCATCTGCCTTCTATGAAGACAGACTGTAAGTCCAAAGACTTGTAAGGTTCCACCTTTGCTAAAGCAGAGTCCAGCCTGAAATCAATCTCAGTGACAAAAGTGGAATTTCTGCTGGTGAGTTTCATTTTCTAGTGAGCAAAAATCACACAGAGTGGCTGAAAATTCATCACTGTAAAGCAGAGTTTGGTCCAGAAAGAACAGAATTATTTCTCCTTTTGAATTCCAGCTGGAATTTTCAGCAGAGAAGTAACTGTCCCCCTTGGTTACATGAACACTATCTCCCAGAATAGATTCTGCCAGCCCTTTTTAGGGTTTGTGAGCCTTATAGGCTTGGAATAGGTAATTTTTCCTTTCATTTGTACCCAACAGAGCAGAAAATGCTGTAAAGCCCTCGAATTAATAGGTTATATAACAGCCTTTGTATGCTTCTTAAACTCTGTTCTCATCCCATGGTCATTGAGCATTGCCCATTTTCTGATTTCTATACACCCGTGGGACATATACTTCAATCCAAGACCTTTTAACAGAGAATCCTTTACCAGTAAAATTCATTATACTCTTCAAGAAAACAAATAACTCCCCATCCTTTTTTGATGAGGAGTGGCACTAAAGATAAATCTGTTTTGAGGAAATTCTTTCTGCATGGTAGGAGTGCCCAGGGAGGCAATTTTATGTTTTATAAGACAAAAAAACATAATAAACCTGGAAACTTTTAATTTTTTGATGCAGAAATGCACCAGGAAACCAGTGTTAGTAAAAATGTTTTAATATGTTTCTGTGAAGTTTGGGATTTTTATTTTACTGTGAAGAGAGACAGATAGGAGGTTTTGCAAATTCTGATACCTGGTTCTAAAACCTCTGTGCTCATCTCCTTTGCTATCAAGAGTTAAAACTGATACAAACTGTGTGTATTTCTTGGTTTCTTTGACTTCTCTTCAGTTTCCAGATTCTGATCTTTTGTGATTATGGCTGTTGTGGGATTACAAGTAGTGAGATGAGAATGGGGGAGTACAAGCATATAGGACAACATTACTGGTTAAAAGTACAAGCTGCAGTCTCCTTTATGCTGCCTTAGATAACACCCACTGGCTGCTCAGTTAACAAGCAAAGAATATCCACCAGAGCCTGGGGCAGTCGGTGTGTTGGATTATCTAAAGGACAAGTGGGTAAATTGGTGACTGAGCACATTCAGCCACATGAGATTATTTTCAGAGCAGTATCAGCGTTAACAATACTTTTCCAATAGGAGAATGGATTTCCATAATACATGAGAATGACTTTTGAAATTAGCACATGTAAAATAATTGAGATTCTCTTCAGATTCTTGTGTTTAAATCAGCTTTACCGTTCAAATGTCTTATTCATACACAGCATATGGAATTGTAACACTTGTACACCTGTGCTGCCTTGAAACCTCTCACACAGTTTGTCCATATGCCAGCATCTCCTTTGAGGAATTAAATGGTGATAGTTCACCCTATGTTTTAGAGATTAAATTTTAGCTAGGTTTCTGCTCGACTACTGGCACAATATGGCAATGGACAATGTTCTCCCTCAAGACTTGGATTTTTAAGGGTTCTCTGTGATGTGAATTGCACAGTTACAGTACACACTTCTATTTTTCACGGGGAGTTATTTACATGCTGAAAGTCAATGATATTCCTAGAAACCACTGTCTCACACTGATGCCTTCTTGTTCTTTTCCCTTAGGCTGCTCCTTCTGAATGGTAGGAATTAGCTTTAGGTATTTGTTGCTAGAAAACCTTCGGTTCTGATGGCTCAATTTGTTGTATGCCTTCCCAGTGCAGAAAAAAAAGCTGTCTTTTATATATCTGGACCTGACTGCTTTACTTAAATAGAAGGATTAGTCACAGAAAAGAAACTTAAATGCCAGATATGAGTTTAATGTCAAAATATTACCTATTTCTCTTGTGCATGTATTTCCTGTAGAAAGATATGGGTATTGTGTAAGGGTTTTATAATGTCGCCTTTATAACCCAATCTAATGACTAATACCATTGTTGGGATTGTTCTGGGTTATTGGATTCTGCACAAGTGTCACTTTAAGACATGGAGAGCTTCCTTAGAGAGGTATTAGGTCCATTGTTCTCAGTGTTAAAATTTCACTTATCAGTTCTCCCCACACAGATCGTTAAACAATCCTAGGGGAGGAGGAGGAAAAAAGTCAATAAAATGTTGATAAAGCAAACTCCAAACCCTGTCTCTTGCATAGTCTTTTGTGCATAGAATTGTTAGCAACTGTTGAACTCTACTGGAAGATTAATAATTTCTACTTTCCTGTAGCAAAGGGGATCAGATACTGTGGGAAGAACACCATTGCCAGATTCTTGTAAATAACATAAAGGGACAATCTAGTGATGTAGGGGTTACTGCCTCTGAAGTATTTGTGTTATAGGTCTTTTATTCCATTTTCTCTAACTTTCTACAAGGACTGTGAAATAAAAAGCATCCAACTACTTTCCTTCTAATAAACATCTTCAATTGAGTTTTCCCATAGCAAAATGAGATAAAAAAAGATTAAACTTATTTGGTAGGGGGAAAAGGCTGCAGAATCCTGCCTGACTAGGATGGGAACTGTGGGTGAGAGGAGGACTTAGTCACTATGTGGATAATTTTATCCTAATGGGCTGAAAGTCAGATGTTATATATGGTAGTAATTAAAATATTATGTTACAATTCTGAGAATGGCAATCTGTTTTTCTAATCAATAAACAGTGTCAAACAGCTGAAGAGCTGCAAGTTACAATTCCCCAATCACATGTATGGGGCTATTGCATTGCAATGGCATAGTTAATCAATTGACTAACATCTGTGTCTCTTCTATTAGATGCTGGGAGTTTTTTTAAATTCCTGACTAAGACTGAATGCTGGTAAGCTTCAGCAAGGCTCTGAAAAGTGCTAATACAGTTTCTGGTTTTTACCAGTTGGAAACTAAATTCAAAGTCTGAATTGGTGTGCTCTTCTTGAGGCCAGTATAGGATGGGATCTGGACTTTTCTAGAGGTGACATGCGCCAATCTGGGAAAGAGGAGAGGAAAAATACAATATTCAATTACTTCATGTTTTTTTCATCAAGGCTATGGCCAAGCAATTGTATCATTTCCATTACTGCATATTGCTTGGGAAGACAATATTGTGACTCAGTAACCAGTGTTTTTAAAACACATTTCCAAAGAGATTCACCTTCCAATGAAACCCTTAAAGTGAAAGAAAATCCTCCATTGATTCACTAATTAAGATATTTACATGGTAGCTGCTGAATTGTTCAGAGAGGCATTTATATTGTCCGGTTGAATTACCTAAAGCCAATTGAGATACTTCATGGTAAAAAGTCTGTTCTTGTGCTATGGCTGCTGGCTGGTAGAAAGCCAATTAGAGTCAAAGAGTGTGAAAATTGAAAAGAGAGGTATGTTAAGGATGTTAGTAGCTCTGCTTCCAATAAAAAGCAGAATACACAATGGATCTAAAATAGATGGAGGAAGAGATCACAAAGTGTGGGAAATCAACAAGGAATTGTGTTAGAAGTTTAAAAATAATTTACAGAAAGATAAGATTACAGAAAGATAAGTTGTACCTTATTGCCAGTGAATATTATAAGGGTAGATGAGCTAAAGTGCCTGGGGGGGGGGGGGGTGGATGCTGCCTTGATACAGTAGGCATCTTAGGAGCATGAGGAATGCTGGAAAACAAATGGTGTCCTGTGACAGCTGGATCACAAACTGCCTTAAGTGAAAAGTGCTTTCCACAAGACCATTAAGATGTTGTTTAGAAATGGAAATCGTTGTTCAGTTGGCTGCGTTCTAGACTGTAAGAAAGTAAGTTTATTTGCAGTGTAGTTGTGCTGATTTTCATACCGGGAGAAGGTGGTGGAGGAGACTATCTGATAGAGAATGGCGGGCATTAGGTAGGCAGGAAAACTCTCTGGCTCCTTACAGTGGGGCACCTCCTGTGTGCTTATCCGATGACCCAGCCAAACAGAGCAATCAGGAAAGCTGTGGGTGGCGGGGAACGCCATGGCCTGTTGCAGCCATCGCCTCCTCGAGCGTTTCCCGCCACAGCCCGTGTGAGGGGAGGCCGCTCCCGCTCCGCTCTGGGCAGGCCTCTGGGTCTCTGCCCACGCTTTCACACCACAGTGCCCAGAGATGGGGAATCAGTATGGAAGCCCTGGCAGTGAGGGCCCTGTCATGGCCGGCTCAGTGTTGGGCTTCTGGTCCTGGGGGACTGCTGGCCCTCATGGCACACCAGGCTGCTGTCAAGGAGGGTTTGACAGCAAGCCCTTGGGGAGGATGGGTGTGCCAGGACAGCCGTGCCATGAGGGCAGGAGGGGGCAGGTGTGGGAGCTCCCTGAGGAGCAACGCACCAGTGGAGCCATGGAAACTACTGCAGGGGGGATGCAGGGCCCGTGCTGCCAAATCCATTGTTTGGTGGAGGATTGCCCTCAATCTTATGGCTTAATTTGCTGTGTAAGTGTTGTAATCAGCAGTTCTCTTAAATGTTTCTGGTAGACAGCTGCTCTCTGCTGCTGGAGGCAACACGTACACTGGGTTTCATCCCATGGGCAGCAGTGGGGTGTAATCCCTCCAGAGCAAACACCCAGTGCCCAGACAGAAAGAGATCCTGAACCAGACTTGGCAGACTCTCCCACTGCTCCTCAATACTTGTTCTGGCAATGCCAGTGGTTGCTTTTCTGCCTCTACACAGAGGATATATCTCACTTGACTGAAAGAAGCTTGGGAAATAGACTTTATCACTAAATTAGGATAAAGGGCTTTTTAGATATATTTGCAATTAGCTCAGCAGCATATTGTCCTTGTGTTCTACTGTTTGTGAGTTCATGTAGTCTCCTGAGAACATCTTGCATAGAAGTTTTCATTAAATTAACCAATATATTATTTTGAAGTGGACTCAACAGCTGCAAGGTATCTGAACATTTTGGGCAGAAAGTAAGCATGGTACAGTATCACTATGATTGCAGAGGAGATTGTCTCATGGTTGGCATTAAAAGCCCTTTCTTATAATCTGGCTACACCAGATGGGCTTACAATACATAATCCAATTCAGATAACTAACTGTGACATGCATAAACTTGGAAAGACAAACCATGAAGACAGCAGCATGGTATCTGAGGTCATATTTGTGCTTAAAAAGTGCAAGTCTCTTCCAAGTTGGTGGCTTTATCTTTTTTGCTGCCTTTAATAGATTGTCTGAACAGTATTTATCCTGCTCTGTACACTAGGACAGAGTCAAGTGAATTTTGTAGTTGACAGTTCCACCAAAGCTGTCTTCACAATTTTCTCTTGTTGGGAAGAGGTGTACATGGCCTCATCTTCTGGCAGCTACAGCAATTCAAAACATGAAGATGAAACAAACCAAGAATCTAAGGGGTGATTGTGCAGGCTGGCACAGAAGATAGAGGTGGAAGTTCATTCCCTCAAGCCTTCTTTACCACTTTGCATAATCATTTAGGCCTGATTCTCAAAAGAACAAACAGCCTGAACCCCCATGACTTTAGTAATCAATAATCCTTATGCTCCTAGATACTTTCAGGTTTGGACTTTAGTCTCTCCTTGTGTTTGTTCCTCACCTTATCTTACTGGGTTGTTAAATGCTCAAAGGACCCTGAGGCACTATGACAATCAGGGAAAAGATGCTAATGCTACAGAAAAACTAACCTCACCATCTGCTGTCCCATATCTCACACAGGAAGACTATTTGCTCATTTTCTGGGAATCTTCTCTCTATACAGCATGTGCTCTATACATATGTGCTTCTCAGGATTCCTTTATATTTTGGGGACTGGTACTCTGTATGCCTTGAAACCTGATCCGATACATTTCTGCAGGCATTCACAAGGGAAAAAAAACCCCCTGATACCAGTACTTTAAGATTCAATTAGATGTGTCTCAGAATGAATGAAATCTTGCCTTTAGTGCATCTCCAGTAGTCCTTAGGTGATTACAGTATATTACTAAGATGGCACGATTGCTGGAAATTGCTTTAATACACTGAAATCTTATCTTAATTTTTTAATGTGAACTTTTTTTCTTTTTCCCTGAAATACTGTGCATTTGAGTTAAAGCAATGTTTCAAGTTCTCGATTATTTTTCTTTGGCATATGGAGTGTGTAGTGGTTAATCAAGGTCAGCTTCAAGAAGCCAAGTGAAGTCTGTCAGAGGCAATATTTATGAATGGACTTTCACTCTGCTGTAATTGAAATTAATGTTGAGTCATCCTTTCCAGTAACTTCATGAGCAGACAAATGTGAGTTGACAGAGGGATAAGAGGCTCTCCAAGAGATAGCTCAAAAACTGGCCAGGGTTATATATCACTTCCTGAAATGATAATACAAATGCTAATTGATCTAGAGATTCTCCTGGAAGTCATGAAGCAAAAGCATGTTTTCATTTTTATCAGGAACTGCTATTTGCAGAGAGTGAGTCAAAGAGAGCAGGTGGACAAGTTTAAGGTACTTAATTCAAGGTTAAAGTGTACTTCCCACTAAAATACACAGTAGCTGTATAATCTTCATCTACAAGGCTAAAGCTGGGCTTGGATATTATCTGCAATAGGTCTTACAATGTGTTATCTGTGTTTTCTTGTTGAATTTAGCTACTTATTATGGTATATGGTCCTATTTTGTGAGATGTATTTGGAGTAGACCTCAGTAAAACATCTGCACTCTGCTGGGATAAAAGAGAATCACACAGGATTAGGGAACACATAGGAATGGAACATAAAACATTTTGGCCATAGAAATTATTCAAAGGGGAAGATTTGGAATGCATTTTAATCCTTTAAATTCTTCACAGAGACTGTGCAAAATAAGGATTGGAGAAAATGAGAGAAATGCTGTGAATTTCATGTTCCTTTGGGTTTTTTGTTTGTTTGTTTTGTTTTAATTTTGTTTGTTTGGTTGGTTTCTTTTAAGCCAGTAGAATTTTCAGATACCTTGGTTAATTGAAACCTAATAAGCTTATATTGTTAATCGGAGGAAATTTTAGGTGATTGAAATGCTAATTTCCATTAAGAAACAACAATTATGCTCTAGAACTACTTTTTCCTTATGCCTGAGGCATGAAGTACACTCCAAGTTTGTGTTTGTTAAGGCTTTGGTAAGGAGTATATTGTTAAATAGACATTCCACAAATAAACCCTAAAATAAATTCTGGAAGATGTTGAAACTCAAGTTTCCTTTCAATTCTTCTCAATGTTTTAGTCAGCTGCTTTTTTTTTTTTTAATTGGTGGGATCTCTGGATTTGTTTGGAGTTTTCAGAGAAATAGTTCTTGTTATGCTTTCAGTTTGTTGAATTTTTTGTTCCTGAACAAGTGCTATGAAATGCATAAATATTTGCTGTTACTTTGACCAAGGCATGCCAGAAATCTGTTGAAGCAGGTTGAGGACTTGGCATTAGGAGACTGCAATAATAATTTTCCATTCTCCCAAACTTGATATTCTAGTCTTTTTTTTTTTCTTATTTGTAATATTGTTTACTTTACTTCTTGATTATCTCTGGATACAGAAGAAAGGTTTTTGCCTAGCTATCAGTCTGTGTTCTGTCACTTCTGGAAGTTAAAGCAGAAACCAGCAGGGTACCTGGATTTGGAAAAGAGCTGATGTCCTCTCAGTTCTGGCAGCTGAGCATAAGCCAGTGGTACATTTTGCCTGCTGTTTTCTTAAGAGCCTCTTGTTGGTCTGAGCTCCTCAAGGCTTCTCTGATTTAAACAGTGTCCTCTGCTTGCTTCTGAAGTTCACAGTCAAAAATCAACCTCTGTTGCTTGGGTGGGGTTTAACCATGTATTTCCTCCTTGCTTTTCAGCCATTGCTAACTGTACACTGCCAGTTATCCTGTAGCTCCACAGTTATCTTTGGAATGCTTTTTGAGGAATTGTCCTCTAACTCTACCCATTATTTAGGTACCTACCTCACATTCTTGGAGGAGCACTGTTTCTTTTAGAGCCTGACATGTCTATGTGCCTTATGACCTTACTTGGTGATGTCTTTCCTTAATGGAAGAGGATCCACCTGGATTTTTCCAGGCTGCAAACGCGTGTCTGTTTCTCTACTTTTCATGTCTTATCTGCAGCTTCTTTGAAATTTGGCATAGGCGGGTACAAAATGTGACTGTGCCAAGAGCATTGATGCCTGTGCTGGGAGATGGTATAAGTAATCTTAATAGCACTGTTAGCATGTTTTATAGCTCTGTTAAAGAGCCTGTCATCAGATACTATGTAGTGTGGACAGGCTGAACCAAACAATCTTGTCCTACAGGAGAAATCTTTTTATCACTCTAATTTTCTCCTATATTTTTTTTCCTTTGCCTCTTAGTTAAATTGAATCAAAATGTGTAGTTTTAAATACAGGGGTTTTTTTTAGCTTTGTCTTTTCCCTATAGAAATTTGGGTTCTTAAACAAATAGATGGAAAATGATGAAGCAAAATGTTATACCGTCATGTCTGCTAACCATTTATACATGTGATTGTTTCAAAAGCATACCTCTTCCTGTAAATTCCTCAAAGGGGGTATTTGATTACAACAAGCACTGTGTAGATTTAAGGCTTGTAATTTTTTTTTTCCCTAAGTGCAATATACCCAGAAAAGAAGATACAAATAATATATTTTTATTTTTATTTTCCTGTGCCTTGTGATATCAAACACCTCACAAATTACATTTTCTAGATGAAGGAAGCATGCTTATAAGCATTAGTAAGAGTCATGTCAACCAAAGGGATAAAGCCCTTGCTTATCAGCTGTGGAATGGAAATGGCGCAGACTAATTTTTAAAGATCTAAACATTTGCATGTGCACTTATTTCCTGTCAATGCTGGATTTACTTTTCATTTCTAATTTATTTTACTGTTGTTTTCATTAATACCTAAAGGTCATCTCAGGAATTTGGACAGTTCTTCAGTCTGCTGAAACAGAAGATTTTTGGGTCTGTGAATGTCACAGGCTTAAAACTTTTTGGTGTGAGGCAGGACCATAAATAAATAATGATTTTTCACCTGCAATGAGTAACATAGAGTACAAGCAACCTATGTGGAGATTTTGAAGTAATTTTTCCTAATGAGGGATTTTAGAGATGTGATAATTTAGATATAAATACTTTTAAAGCTTATTGTAAATATACATTTGTAGTGACAAGACACAAGTTTTGATCTGGTCAATATGGACAGAATATGCATGAATTAATATTTTGAGTAGCAAGATCATCACAGGCTCACCCCAAGAGCTGTGTATAAATATTTATCTGCAATGAGTGATATATTTGGACATACATGTATTAGTTAAGCAAAAGGAGTTGTACATTTACCTCTGTTGTTACTGGCAATGGCCATGTCCATCTGTGTGTCACATGAGCTACTTGACAACCCTGTTTGGCTGCATCATGATGTGATGTTTGTGAAGTGATTGGTTGTGTTCAATGGAATTGTTATCTGTGATTCTCCTTTGGGACCCAGACTATCGATGCAAAGCCAAAAGGACACTAGAAGCAGAGGATGTGGGAGTCTTAGTTGAGACTATGATTAGAAACCTTTCTATTGGGTGGGAAATGTTCCAAGAAATAATCTTGAACTTGAAACGTAAACCTGGTTGTGCAGCTCTGTATTTGACTACAGCATTTTCTGAGTTTTGGGTTAAGACTGACATTGCAAGAGATGTGATTTTGAACAAAAATAAATACAGACGCTTCATTTTTCCACTTTACTTTTATGTGAATGCAGCTCAGTTGTAGGAATAAACCATCAACAGTAATTTTCCAGAAAGGAAAAAAAAAGGGTGATGTTCTAGACTGATACAGATTTTGATGATAAAATCTATGCTTTAGGGGACTAATGTTTGGTTCACTGGTCTATTGTAATTACCTATTTTCTACATAATCGTGAATGGGAAATCTTGTTACCTCAGTTCATAAGTTGAAAAATGGTGATTTTCTGTCCCTAATTGCAGAAACTGCTGTACTCAATGCAGTTTTAGTGCATTGTGAGGATGTTTGTAAAGTGACATATATGATTTATAAAATATGTGACGTAGGCCTCAGGGTTTTTTGTAGTAGAAAATATTAGGAGAAAGGTTTGTGTAATGAATCTTTATTGCCTTTCCATGGCCATTAAAACCAGATTCTATAGATTGTGTATGAATTTTAATTGCATGACAAAAAAATCTTTTCTATATTAAGTAATTTGGATTGACGAGTGTTTTACCCATTTCCATGGGGTTCATCATCATGCCTCTGTAAGTTTCTTAGATGGTGGATGTTTACCAGCTCTATCAGTTTGCACTGCTCCATTGCCTTAGGCTCTGTGCTTCTGCATTCACCTACCAAGTGCCAAGTGGGTGTAGAACATTCCTGCTTAGGGCTGAAGGGCCTATAGTCCACTCAGCACGAATGCAAACTGTTGCCCCAATGTTCAAAAGCTATATTTGAACAGGGCCAGTATTCAGTGGTGACACCAAGCCACACATTGCATCCCACGGAAAAGGGCAAGTTCTTTCAATAGTATGTTGCTGTTTCTCTTGGGGTAGGACGGGGAATTGCTTCAGCTTCAACTACAGAAATGGAAGAAAGAAAACCCCATTTCAAGGCACTGCATTTGTTGGAGGTCTTCATTTAAATCTGCTACTCTCATAGGGCCCAACTGCACTGCAATCAATAGCAAATGACAAGAAAATTCATTGCCATACTGCCTATCACTGTGGACTTTGCCAGAAGTATTTGTCTCTTAACTGTCTAATAATTTATAAAGGGCAATAAAGCCGTGTTGGACAACTCTGTGGCTGTGATATGTTATAGTTCCAGGCTAGAGATGATTTACTCCAATTGTCATCCTGGAGAGCTGCTATGATATAGTTACCCAGGTTGCTACTAAAACATGCATAAGCACCTACATCATATAGGGTGGTATATTTATAATATGTAAATATTGTAACTTCTCAAAGCATCTGTGCCAATTATAGATTGAAATAGGCTCCAGTCTTCTAGATTTATCAGTTGGCCCTGGCCCTGCAAGGGTTGAAAATCAGAATCTTGGCTATCCAGGAATTCTATAAGAAACAAACTTTGTGCTGAGGTTCTGTGCCCTTCAGCCTACTGGCTACCATATGTCATGGGGGAATTTAGCTTTGCTGAAATTTGTCCAGTGACATTGTGTTTGTGCATGTCAATGAACAGGCATTGCTTTTTGACTGAGCTAGCTAGCAATAATTCTCCACAGCTGATCATCTCTGTCCTCAGCCCGCAGAGACAGGAAGTAGTTGCATATGACTTTCTTGAATGAAAAATGATAAGAGCTTCAAGTTAAAAATGAACTAATTCCAAAACACCCACCAAACTATGGCATAGAAAAATATCAATATTAGGCTCAGGTCAAAACAGAAAAAAAGATGATAATTTGTGTGGTGAGATCTTCCAAAGTGTGTGATGATGTTCTTGTTTGCTGCCTAGCAACAAGGCCAGTTTTAAGAGAAGGAAAGTATGTGCCTGCCTAATCTTTCAAGAGTAACTCTCTACAGAGAAACTAATTACAATCCTTAGTAATAAATTATTAAGGGATATTAATTATTGTTGTAAGCTTCTTGCTGTTAATATTGGCAAACTTACAAATGCTGAACCCTATAGAGAAAGAGTAGCAAAAAGTTTATCTTATTTTATGGTGAAGGCAAGAAATGTTGTCTAGAAGCATTCAGTTCCCATATTGAACAGGATTAATGTACTGGAATAAGACACATGAGCTAGATGTGACTCTGCACCTGAATGTGGAAGGTGTTCTTTTTATGATGAGTTTACATCACAGGTTGTGTGACTGAATGGAAAGGTATCATCTGGTCTAGTACTACAATACTTCCTAAACAAGTGCAGGGTTATAGTTGCAGTAGAAAAGGTTAGATGTCTCTGGATATTCAGGTTAGATGGTCCAAAATTACCATGTTGCTTGGTCTTACAGATGCACTTACTGCTCATCCTTCTGTATTTTATTTCATGTCATTAGAGGTAGAAGAAGGATTTTACTTTAATGTATTAGTAATTCCCTGTGTGCAGTTCTATATAGCAGTTCCTTGAATTTCTTCTCTCACAGAAGTGGTCCCATTTCTGAGTTTTCAAGCTGCAGCTACATACCTCAGGCAGCCAAACATTTGTATTTGTTTTAATATATGTGGTATCTTCTAAAATTTTCCCTGTGAGTCAGTTCTACACAAGTTTTATAGCAGGCTTGCCATTTATTCAGCTGAGCACAGATAAGTGTGGCTAACTGTAGACGCTCACATTTCACTGTGTCGGGGATGCTCAAGAACACGGTCTGTTTTAAGCATATGTGTTTGCTAGGCTGTGCTGACAGAAGAGAGATGCCATTTATTCCAATCCAAGTGTTTCATTTTCCTGTTTAATAGTGTAAATACAATAGTAGGGAAACTTGCAAACTGCACTTCTTATTTCCACACATTTTTTCAGTGGAAAAAGTAACACTGCAGTATTGCTGCAAGTAGACAGAAGGCTTTTCCTGATAACAGATGGGGAGGATCTTGACCTATCCTTTGTCAAATATCACATGAGTCAGGCTACCTGATTGCCATCAGGCTGCGTGCCTGGGTGGGCGCCAGGGTGGTCAGGTAGGCTATAACAATAGCCATTCATCACGCCCAGCCTGTCTCTCCCCTCTGTCAATAAGATAAAATGGTCTAATATAATCAACTCTACAGGAGACACAAGGCTTGCTGCTGTTTTGTTTTTGGTGGAGAACCTTGTAAAAACAAGTACACACATGTACAAACAGGCCAGGAAAATTCCCACAACATTTCCTGTGTGGTAACTGATAGCAGTCATATTCATGGACTAAATTGCTTTGGGGCTCCTCTGGGATTTCTTTTTTTTTTCTGCTTTCCCCTGTAGTGGTGGTGTCAGAAAAAAAAAAAGGAGGGATGTTTGTTTGTTTGCTTATTGCTGTATTTCTACTGCAACAGATAATGATGTGGCAATGACAATGGTGCCACATGGCTTCTACCCTTGATGGTGACAGAGAGGAACAGACTAAAAGCAGGTAAGAGTGAAATTATGTAAGATAGTAAGAGCCTGGACTAATCCTAGGAAAGATTACTATTTGAATTAAACAGGCTTTGAATAGTTTTCTCCGTGGTGTTTCTGGTAAATTTTTGATTAGGTGTTAGCTGTAATGTTGACATTGCGCATGCTTGGCTTTATCTCCTAAAATTTTTTGTCAAAGAACTGCGTTCAGCTCATGGGACTTGCAACACCCATGTCCTGTCAGTCTGACAAGAACCTGCACTTATTTGAAATGAGGAAGATTAATGTAACCACACCTTATCTTGTCTTAGTGTTTGCAGTTTGATGCCCAGAAGCCCTGGATGGTCCTGTAGGCCTTACCCTACTATGTGAGCAGGTTTTGTCATAGAGAGAGACCTTGAAAGAAAACATGCCATGAAGGATTTATAATTCATGCAGGCATTCAAAAGTAAGAAAATTTATTTCACAATTTCCATACGGTGAACACAGGACTATCAGGTTTAGTGAGCTCAGCAGCAGCAGTTGAAAATGTCTACCACATGGGTGAATGCCCCACAGTGGTCTGAATGGCAAAATGTGATTTTTTACTTTGAGTGGTGGAACACACAAATAATTTGTCTGAGGAGTCATTATTAGCTATTTAGAGAAATGAGAGTAGTTAAAGGTTTCTCTTTGTCCCTTATTTCTGTTTGTAGGACATGTACGAACACTGCTTTAATTTCTTTTAAAAATTCAACTTTTTAATATTTTTATAGCGCATTTCTTCTTCGTACTCACAAATAAAACAGGGCTAAATTTAGTTCATTAAAGATGTCTTACAGAACACAGTACCTTGAGCTGTACCTTTTTATTGAAATGGAAAACATTCAAAAAGCATTATATAGAATTATATATGTATAATACACTTATATGTATGTGTTATACCATTTTACCTTTCATATAGCATTGCCGTATAAAAAGTGTATACACTGGCTTTATATGTGAGTGTGATTTCTTCAAGCTTCTGTGAAACTTTGGCCATTTAGGCTATCTAAGAAGTGTGTGTTTGCTATGTCTAAATTTAATTTCCAAGACTTTGACTGCAGTTCTTATCTCTTGATAATGTTTTAATAAATGCAAGTGTTTTAAGGCCAGTAGGTACTCTGTGATAATCTTAGTTTCCCACATAACAGCTGCTAGATAATTTTATCTACACGAAGTCCATAATTTCTAATTTTGTCCAGCTCTAGGCTTGTTCCCGTTGAAATTAAAGAAAAAAAATTGCCCTTGATTTGAGAACATCATCTGGATGAGCGCTGATAGACCTGGGCCTTGCTGTGATATTACTGAATGTATTTGAGAGTGCTTTGTGCTTCCTCTGGTTCTGTTAGTCAGTTTTGTTACGCATCGCCACCCAGATTCTACTTGGATTAACACCTAAAAATAAGTGTGCTCTGTATTTTTGGTGGTGTGTGTGAGACACCGTCTAAGTACAAGGAAACTGAGTGGCAGGGGAGGGAGGAAGGATAAAGAAAAATGACTGGTAAAATATGAAGCAAATAAACCCTCCTTACATTTACAAAATAGTAATTTGGGAACTTCCCTCCTTGCCAGTGAAATGCTCTATTACATTGACATGAAAGGATTTAAAATGCAATTAAATCAATAGCATATAATTAACTAAAAGCAGAATATTTTACATTAATTTTCAGATGTTAAAACTGAAGTAAATTTGGCCTTGAAACAATGTGTCAGTTTTTTGCTTTAAAAATATTGCAGCAAAATTTTGATGACATCTCCTTTTTTCCTCACCTTTTTGAATAAAAATATTTGCCAGTGGTTGCAATTTTGAAAGACGCTGATCAAAATTTGTGGGCTTTTTTCTTCTGATAAAAATTATTCTGTGTTTATTTGAGTACTCAAATTTCTTCAAAAAATCTTTCAATGACATGACTTTACAGCCTACAATGGCCATCCCAATCTAAGTTTAAGGCACTAGTATTTGGAGTGATCTATTTAAGGAGACCATTATTCTAAATATAATTAAATGCAGCTCATAATTTTAATTCTGAAGTTATATTTTTAGCTGCCTTTTTTTAAATTTTTTTTATGGCTTTCAGAATGTTAAGGCTTTAGTTCAGGTATGTTGCTCTTCGAACACAGGATACCGCTCAGTTTGAGAGCTTTTTGCTGGCTAAAGATGGGTTTCTTCTCTGAGGTGTCCATAATATTATTGTGCTTTAACCCATTTTTGTTGAGCTGGGCATGATTGACTTAGAGAGCATGAAGGCATTGGTTTGCCTCCATTTTTTTCACATGCATAAGGAGAAATCCCACCCTTCTGCTTCTGAGGCAATTTTTCTGCCTAGTTGTTTGCCTTCCAAGAGGTTTATTTTGTTAGCTTTGCAGCCCCTTGGTGTTGGGAAGCCCCATGGAGGGCATTGGAGCTGTTGTGGGAGCAATGGTGGGAAGCCCCAGAGCCTGCCAGGAGAGAGCCTGTCCCTCACTGCCTCACTCAAAGTGGATTAAAGCAGGAGTGCTGCAGGAAATGCAGACAGCCCCGTGTTTCCCAGAGAGGTGCTGTGCAGATGCTGATCAATAATACACTATGACCGACGTCAGGAATTGTGTTAATGAAAGCTGCAGTACAGATGTTGAGTTTGTTTTCAGCAAGCCATGTTGTAAGGGTTAGCACAATTCAACAGGAGCATGTGGAAAGCTGTAACTTCCTTTTTTCTGCTGGAAAAAAATTATAGGAATTCCTGTTGTGCAAAATCCTCACTTAGATTATGTTGATACTTTAATGTTCTTAGTACTTCCCTCGCCGTCAAATGCTATGAAATACTGTCACAGATGGAAAACCTGACTTAATTACTGGAATATTACTTTCCATAATAAACATTGTTTATTCAAAGACTTTAGATTTTCTAGATTTTAGTTTTCTTTGTGCCACACTAAACCAGCATTTGAATATTGCATTGTAGAAGATGAGGCGATATTGACAAAACTTGTCTGTTGGGTAATCTGTTTATACAGGGCTTGTTATCCTAAGTGGCTTTAATGGCACACTGCCGACCATGTGGAGATTCGGGGAGATTGCTCCCACTGTGGGAAATATGATGTCTCTCAGTGTCTCCTCAGTAGGATGGTTCTGTCTGGCTGCAATGGGCAGACGGCACCATCAGTTTTTTTTGCCAGTGAGAGCCTGTGGAGCTAAATTCGGTCCTGTAGGAAACAGGCGTAACTTCTTCACCAAAGGAGTCAGTTGATTTTTTTTTTTTTTGCCTGGTAACATTTGGTCTGAATTTGGCCTCTTGTGATACAATGAAACTTGAGATAGAAATAGGAAAGGCAGTTCAGAGACAATGTCAGAGCTGGCCCTCTAACCTGAAAAAGAATGATAAATATAGATTTTATTATATAATTTTTGAAATTGAATTTTTAAATAAAATATTTTCTCAAAGGTTTGGAAATATTTGGTCTACTTTTTAGCATACTTCTGTCAATTTATATAATAACCTCTTTGTTCTAGAGTTGGTATTAGAAAAAAATTGCTTATGGGTTACTTAGGAGGAAGTCCAATTTTTTTTTTTATAGTTTAAATCTTATTAAAAGTGTCAATACAGACAAGTGGTTCAGATTCTGAAGCTGCTATGTGCTTGAACTTCTGGGCATGTGCCAGATAAATTCTTCTTACTCCTGCAAGGTTAATATATTCAAATATCTATAACCAGGTTGGGTGCTGACAGTGAGGACGGCCTATAAAAGAAAATGTAGAGAGGTAAAAGAGTATCTGACTGATGGGATGTTTCACAGCTGCATTGCTGAAGGATGCATCCAACCATGTAGGTGGTGTGAACAGCCTGGCTGTGTGGCATTATCTGAGCTCAGTGACAGGATCTACCCAGTGGGAGGGTCCAGTGAAGATGGAGCTAGATGAGGCACAACAGACATAATGGCAATGAGGGAAAATCCTATGAGATATCAAGGAAAAAAGTAGCCAGGCAGCAAGCCAGGATCCAGAGAGGTGGTGGAGCCTCCATCCACAGAGACACTCAGAACTTCACCAGACAGGAGCTTTCTCCAACTGAAATTGTTCTCTGACCCTGCATTTAAGCTTTAGACTTAAGCATTTAAGCTTAAGACTTACAAGTGTCCTCTTTTTCTCCAGGCAGCATCTGAGAGGAAAGAGTTAAGCTGTGCCAAGGGAAATATAGGTTGGATATAGGAAAAGGTTTTTTACAGAAAGAGTGGTAAAGTCTGCCCCGGGAGGTGGTGGAGTCACCATCTCTGGCTGTGTTTAAAAAAAGATTGGATGTGGCTCTCCGTGCCATGGTTTAGTTGAGGTGTTAGGGCATGGGTTGGATGATGATCTTAAAGGTGTCTTCCAACCTAGTGATTCTGCGGTTTCAGAGGGTTGACTTCTCCATGGCATCAGTTTTTCTTTTTCTCTCCTCATGGTGCTAACATGGTCACACAGGAAACCTTTTGTATCTCACTGCTTGCATTTGGTGCACATCAGAAATAATTTCAAGCAAAACAGGAATGGCCATACATTTTTATACATACATATGTAATTATATATATTTATATAATATATTTAATTTGGGACCTTCACTAAATCAATGCTAAAGACAAGACAAAAGAATCCCAGGTACTCAGCTTGATCAGGATGATGAGCCTTTTGGTTTGGGTAAGCCACGTGTGTCTTTCACACTGTTCAGCAGCTGGCGTGCATGCCTGCTAATATAAAAATACATTATAGTCAAGATAAGATTTACTGCATTTGCTCATTTGGGGCAACTTTGGGTATGCCAAGCTTCTGGTTTGTGATAAATCATGTTTCATGAACCTACTGCTTGGAAAGAAAAGGAGAAAGAAAATGGAACTGCTTGGAAAGAAAATGAGAACAACAGGATTTGTGTGTTTGGGTGATATTTAAAGTGATGAAGTCTGTCTTTCATTCATAATGTTTGTTCTCACAGTTTCATAAGAAGAATGGATGGCAGTTTTGATCTGGTTTAAAATGAGCTTCAGTTGATCAGGTCGATATAATGATATAAAACTGAAATAAAGGAAGTGATAACATTCATCAAGGGAAGAAGGAATTGAGTTTTCAGGGGATGCAGTCTGCCCTCTAGCTCGAGCACTCCATCTTGAACGGAATTTTCTTAATGTGATGTGATTGCTAATATGAGTCACAGCAGCATCCATTAGCTTTGTTTTGCAGCTCTAAAAGATGCGTGAAATTCAAATCCAGATGCAGACTGGCCGAGAATTATGATTTGTTCTTCTATTTAAGACACATAAAAAATATCGCTCATAAACCCTAGATGCTGGATCAGGTTTTATCTTAGCAAGTCTAGTGTGCTTATGTTGATCCAACTTCAGCACAAATAAATGAGTAAGTTGTGTATAATTTGTAGTGCACTTAATGTAAGCCTATATTTTTGTGTGGTTTTGAATGAAGCTCATTCAGTAAAAGCACAATATAGAAGTTAAGGGCATGCCATGTCCCAATATGAGCTATTTGTGTTTCCTGCTTAATGTGTGATGTCTGTGAAGGGGTTAACACACACAGAGCTACAGCTTCCATGGGCAGAAGGTGTCCTTGGGACAGAGATGGTTCAAGGGGAGTGATGATTTGCCAGTGTGAGCTTTTGGTGATGTAGTGCTTTTAACATAATATCTTTTTGGAGGGTTTTGGCAGAGGATTCTCTTGTGGCATCTGACAGTGCAGGAGTTGTCTTCCTCCTGCTGCCAAGTGCTGTTTCACTTACACTTAGTCAAATTAATGTCTTCCATTTAATACACTGAACTGGTTTTCTAATTTCTCTCTTGAAGTCTTTAACACTAGTACTGTAAACAGTAGACAAACCCTAGAATTTGTTCCAAGGATTGATCTGGAAACCAAAATGGAGACAAATAAAGGTGAAGACAACCTTTGTGACCATTCAAGCTTTCTTCCTTCACTGGTAAGTTTCTTCCTGTGGGACTTTGCACTGCATTGTCTCACCTTTTTGGCACAACACAGTGCTGTGAGCAGCTTCAGCAGAACAGTAATGACCTTTGGGTGCAGTGCTTGATGGGGCATATATCGTGGAGGCCCTCACTTACTCTGTGCTGTGCACATATTTGAGATGAAACATGGGTATTCTCTTCTTTCATGGCAAAAATGCAACAGTTTCCAGTTACTGCTTAAAAATACTGAAGTACAGCAGAGGCTGCAATCTACTTTAGCAATCATTTCCATTTTCAATGAATCATCTCCCTTTTTTTTTTTAATTAGATGATAAGGCTGGCATGCCAGGTCCCAGTGCACTAGCATATTAGAGAAAACTTATAATAAAGATGTGTACTTTTCCACTCAAGTACTCAGTGCATCTCTTTGCAGAACAGCTGAGCAAATTATTGAAAATATTATAGCCAATGAATTCCTCCTTTCTCGTGATATATTAAGTGATTACTGTAAGACTTTTGCTTTTTCCATTCCTTGGCCCTCCAGCAACTGTGCTGTTGTTAATTTGCTCTGTTAATTTGTTAATATAGGTCTGTTGTTAAAAATGGTTATATTTTAGTTGAATATAATTGAATAGCATTTCTAATGATAGACGTAGGATTCCTCTTCCTTTTGGATAATGTGATCTGAATAAATGTGGGGACTAGGAAAATAAACACAATTTCTGTCTTTTACCATGTTGTGTAAACTGTTAAAAGTCCTTACTGGTCTTCCCTAGGGACCACTGTCATATACTTGTCTATCAGATGCTCAGACTAGTCTTAATCTGTGAAATGATACTGCCTTTTGCTTTCTGTTTCTGTGACTTGCCAGAGTTTCTCAGTAAAATACATGTCTAAAAATTTCTTATATGCATTTTGAGTCAAAACAAATCTCTGGAATATGAAAACAGATATTGCTTTTCTGAAAACTAGTAATTCTTTGCATGCATCTATTCCCCTGCATCTGCTAGATATTCCCTCCTTTGTGCTAGAAACAACATCTATGTGTGGTCACATGTTCATCTGTATTACAAACACCATCCATATAATCTAAATAAAACAAAAGAAGCTAAGAAAACCCAAACCCCAACTTTTCTGCACTGCGGGGTTTAAAGAGGTCTAGCTCTTAAGGCTGAAACCTGGGACTCCCTTTTCATGAGTTTTATCTCAGATGCTTTACCACAAGTTCAGGATCCTGTAGAGGATGCTGACTGACCTCACTGAGGATTTTTTCCTTGAAGATGAATTTCTTCTTTTTTCCTTGTAGGTGTATTGCAAAAGAGTTGAAATCACCACAGATGGATTAGGGCAGAACAGATTTGTTCATCTAGATCAGTCTTTCCAGCTTATACAACTAACCTCATTTGAAATGACTGAATGATTTAAAGTAAGGAAAGGTTGAATTTCCATTAATATTCTCCTTTACACTTTTCCATAAAATCCCCCAACAACCTCTTCCCCAAATGGTCCAAAGTCTAAGAAAGGATTAAGAAATCATTAAATAAAATTACTGTGCATAGCACAAGGCCATCTTTTTCTTCCTTTGGAGGTCACCCAGTCAGTGTTGCTCTCCTGCACTCCATGGTTAGTTCTCAAAACCTGGCCATTGTGTGAGCTCAGTCAGCTGAGCCTCTTGTGGCTCTACCAGGTGATGAGCAGCTGTCTGAGCTGCTATTATAATGCTCAGAATTCAGAAAAAGTGGGAGTAGATTTGATCTACTACTCTTTTCATCTGGTTCATGCACCCTGCTTCATGTTTATCCACTTGTGTCTATTCATTGTTAGGGATAGAATCTCCTCTCCAGTTTTAAACTGGAGCAGTTGCATGTTCCAGCTGTTCCCGTGGAATTTCAGGAGACAATGATATATTTTAAATCAGCAACATTTTCATTCTGCCTTCCTTCTGCCCCCCAGTTGCAAATTCCTGATCTGATTCCTAGTTAACAGTCTGACTGCAACAAGGAAAGGAGCTTTCTTCAGCAGCTGCTTGTGTTTTAGTTCTTGTACATGTAGCTTCCTGCCTATGAGCAGCTTATTTCTTATGAGTCTTATTTTCCTAGGTAATTGGTCTTGCATGATAATTACCTTAAGGAATTAGAAATATTTTTTGAAAAATCAAGGTTTTATTAAGACACAATGAATAAATATACTTACAATAACATGTATCAAGGATACATACTAGAAAATTGAACAAGGATGGGAGGTGGTCATGACTAGATTCTCAACTTTAGCCTGGGAAAACTGCTTTGGTCTCTACAGAAATCCCAGACTTCATCTCTGAAGTGTTTTGAGATGCTTGAAAATTCCTCAGTGAGGATTAGGTATGACTATTTCAATATTTTTAGGTTATAGAAAACTTGTCAAATGTGAGTAATACTGACCTTACCTCTAGAGGGCCTGTGCAGTTTACTATTTCCTCTTCTGTGTATCCATCTTATGGGAAAGGTCCTGTACAAGAGCAACATGTTATTGTAGCAGTGTATCAGAAATAGTTGAGGCTTCACTGCCAGTGAACCCCATGGGTCTGTGCACTTCTTAATATTCAAGCAGTTGCACCAGAATAGTAGCCAGTTACCAACTGCCTGAAAACCCCTGAAACTTTCTGTCTTTGTTATTTTAATTCCAATATTTTTTGTTGGTTGGTTGGTTTTGGTTTTTTTGTTGCTTAGTATATTAGAAAACAGGATGTAGCAGGGAGATTTTGCAGCTTTTAGCTGTATGTCTGAGATTCAGTAGTTCCATACTGGGGATGGTATTGCATTACTTCAGCTGATAGGTTTGTGTGTGGACACATGTGCATTGACTACAGTCTGGTTTATATCCTTTCAGCTTGCACCTGATAAATTGCAGAAAGCAAAAGCCCCCTACAAATACTAAATAGAGAGAAGTGAAAACAAGCCATGAATTTGTTCCATTTATGGGCTCCACATGTTCTCAGATCTGCCTTCATATTTTGTCTTTTTCCCTAATCAGCAATCTGAGAGTTGTACAGCAAATTAGGAGAAGAGCTTTCAACAACCATAACTAAACATGAAGCAGTTATGACAATGAAGTGCCTTTGGATCCCCTCAGATTCAGAAAGAATGGGAAAAAACTAATTTCCTGAAGCCTTTTCCCATTCATTCTGCATAATCTCTGCTAAACCTGGTTCCTATTCTCATAGGATGATTCCCCAGTCAGCACATCTGCAGAGGTGTGTGGTTACTCTGCCGTGTTACAGCCCAGAGCACCTTCAGCTGTGACTTCCACTTCATCTCACCCAATTTAACCCTCTCCAAGTACAGAAGGCTAATAATGAGCAGGTTGCCATAAGTTTTTAAAGAAGCAGCAGGAAACATCTTAATGCAACTGTCAGTCTGCGCACGTACTGTGGGCGCTTGCTCTCTCTGATAGCCTGGAGCTTAAAAGCGCTGTTCTCTGCCAAGGGAAAGGCGGCTATCTTCAATCTGGCATCTGAAAATGACAAAGTGATCTATCAAGCAGAATTAGGAGCACAGATCCTTCCTGTTCTGTTTAGCTTTGTAATTCAATCTGAGTCAAACCAGAGGCCTGGCCTGAGGAGAAGTGCTCCTTCAAATCTAATGAAGCAGTCCTCCGATTTACCATCATGCAAACATTAATATGTAAACTTCCTATGTATATAAAAGATAAAAAGGCATATTGTATCTGACAGAAGTTACTTTTCAAAGTATGCTAATTTTGAAGCTCTCCTTCTATTGGATTCTTCTTCACACTCTCTGCAGGCTTTCACAGCTAACTTGCTATTTTTCCATGCACTCCAGAGATCCTGGCTGAATTCCTACCCTATGCCTAGGTACATTCATGAAAACAGACTTAGAAGTGTCATATAGAGCTTGTGATAAGCTTCTCTGGGCTGCCAGTAACTTGAAAGATTTGAAAAGTCTGCTTATGACTTCATTGACTTTTGTCATGACCATTCTGTTTATATACTTCTGTGTGAGAAATGAACTTTGTGTTTTCTGTACTAGACGAATGTGGCCTGAAATAAAACTATCCAGACATTCTGGTTGGGTTTTTTTCGTTTGGGATTTTGTTTGTTTGTTTGTTTTGTTAAACTTCTTGTGTGTGTTGCTGGCTTGATAAAATACTTTGAAGTTACAATGACAGCATGTATGTATGTAAGGTATGGTAGGTAAAGATGCAATCATATGTGTGCATAAGGGAGGAACTCAGAATTCCTCAGCTCAGTGTAACTTTTTTACCATGTCCTATTTCACTATTTCTCTTCCCGGAATGCTGCTTCATACCTACTCTGCAGTGCTGTTATAATTACAAATGTTTTTATGATACATATTTACTTAAGAGACTAGAGGTACTGTTATTGAAATACAGCATTTAATATTTTCCCATAAAATGGCTCATGCAAAAAATCATTGACCAAGGATGCTTTCATCTGACTTCAATGGCTTTATTTTTCATTTGGCCTTGCTTCTCTTCTACTCCTGCTTCTCTGTGTCATTCCTGGTGTTTTGATTTTAAGTTTTCTGGTAGAACCTGTCTCTCATCTCATATCTGTCTAGCACATCACAAAAGGACAGTAACTTCAGAGGGCTTTCTGGGTGAAACTGTTAAAAACATAGAAATCTTTCAGAAGAATAGTAAAATGAGTACGTTCCTGTTGTTGCTGTTCAGACTCTGGTAAGAGATCAGCTAAGGAATAGAAGCCTAAATAAGTGTGACTTCCTCTTGTGGACTCATTTAGAAGGTTAAACTTATTATCAGGGCTCCTGTGTTTGTTTACTGCAGAAGAAAGTTTTAAAGATGACATTAAAAGTCATAACAGATGCTAAAACATTCTTAAATGTTCCACAGTAATGCAGTGGAAATAATGACAAATAACAGATTAGAAATGCTTTAAAAACAACACCACTGATGAAATAAGTTGCGGGTCCCTTCTAAAAAGGGGATAATTTGGCTGAAATCTTAGGCTGGTAGAAGCTTCTTACACTTGTGCGTTCTTAAGAGAAATGCCATTTAATTGTTCATTTTCCACTGAAGTTCCATATTGGTGCACAGCCTTAAACCAAACTATCTCAGCAAATCTCTCTTTGGGCCATTTGAGTTCAATAACCTAACTTGGCTGTGGAGATTTTTTTATGACAGTTAAAGTCAGGTTGCATTGCCTGAGGCATGTGTTCCATTCCCTACTTTAACCTCTGCTGCTTTCCCAAATCCTTGGGAAATTTTGAAAACTGAGTTTCCACTTGGAATGAAACTGGCTGTAGGAAAACAGCACAAGCAATAAAGTGTAGGGTAGTAGTGCATGCGTTTAGTGCAAACTTCAAGTTTCTTTAGCTCACTTGTGGCAGTGTTCAGCAATTTCCTTTTTTCATCTAGCATAAGAGCTATTAAAAACTGATACTCAAATGAGGTAATGTCAGTTAATTTAATTTCTTTAGCAGAGAACACAGATATCAATGGAATATTCCTTTTCATCTGTGATGGGGAAGGTTCTGGGATTCTCTCTTTTTATCCCCATGTCATTTTGCCAAGTAATTTTCCAGTAATTCAGGAGCTGGCAGCCGTGAAGGGCTGTAGCAGGAGCAGCATGATGCTCTGACAGCTGGATGACTCTAGCATAGGCAGTGGGCCAGTAAGAGCATTGCAAGTGTCCTGATTACTCTTCTGATTGGGGACAGCAGGCTGGTCTTTCCTCTGTAGATTTCTGTCAACCTGATGTGATATAGAAACCACTTGACATGCCTTTGCATCCCTGGTTTTATTCCATGTTGCTCATGCCTGTAAAGGCATGCACTGACTAAGCTATCCAGATGTTTGGTGTGTTTGGGGCTGTTGTGGTTTTCTGTATAATTCTTCTGGTCAGGTCTATTTGCTTGACTCTTGGAAACACAGCAACAGATAGTAACTAAAAAGAAAACGGTTTAGCTGTTTTTCTTTGCTGGAGTTTTCTTTGGAGGTAGGTTTTGCAGTTTGAAGTCAATGTTAGAGAGCTGTGGTGTTTGACCCTTAGTACGTCCTGTGGAGAATGCACACGTACAGATCACTTCCTCCTCCCAGGTGTCAAAGGCAGCTGAGCTGTGGTTGGACTGGAGCTTTGATTTGCATTGTCAAAACACTGTGTAAGCAATCACAGCTCATTCCCCTTTGCTTCCCTGGGTGGATTGGATCTTTTAGTTGCTTTGTACTCTACTGTGTTTATGCCAGGAATTATTATGTTTCTACATATCCCTGACAAGCAAACCCAGCTGAATAAGACCTGCTTGTCATCAGTAGATTCTAAGCCTGCACATGTTTTATATATCAAATCTGGAATATTTTTAGTGTAGCCCTCTTCAGTGTAGGATCAGAGAAATATCTCAGGTTGCTGTTAGCACTTTCATTCCTTGTTGTTGTTGAAACCATCAATTGTATAATTGTTCCAGCCTGAAAGAATGTGTTAATTGACCCAAAGCCCAGAAGTGCTCAGGGTACAAGCAGCAGATAACAGAGAGGCTTTTCTCTGTCAGTAGATAAATTGACATCATCACTGAAAACAGTGGCACAGCGTCAGTGGAGCCACTCTGCTCTCAGGCTATGTGCTCAAGTCCAGTACTACATTAACTTGTTTCTTTTGGTCACCAAAGAACAGCCATTCCAGGAGGGAAAACCAAGCCTTCCCCCCTTCTCCATAGCCTTGGGCTAGAACAAGTATTATTAGGAAGGAATGATCCTTATAAAAATAGCAATTGTTCACTGGTAATGGTTCTTCATTGGTTTGGTTTATTTTGGTATTCTTTTTTCAGTTCATATGAAATACATGTTTTTTTGTTTGTTGGTGTCTTTTTCTCCCCCCTTCATGTGCTTATAAATTTTCCATATTTGGGAGATTTTCTTACATGCTCTGTAACAAAAAATATGCTCTGTTCTGCCAAAGTTCAAGTTCTTGCAAAATAAGAGATAATGAAAAATTTCAGTGATGTTCTCAGATTCCTGTAAAACATGAACAAAACCATCATGTTTCTTAATAATCTTGCTCCTGGAAGGGTTGAACTTTCAACAAGGACTGCTGAAGACAGGCATCAGTATGCAAAATTCATCCCAGGTGGCAAAGGCATAAAAAGACTGAAACCAGGGGTCACAGAATAGGAAGTATTGAGCAACCTTAATAATAGGTGGTGCTATCAGACTTACCTATAAATAATCCACATTGTCAGGAAACTAATGGGTATTCTGCATTCAACATTCCTATGAGTCAAAAGTAAGTGATTCACCAGATTTTCATTACTGGTGTGTCTGCAGCTTTGTTTAAGTATTATGCCTGCATCTGGGACCAGGGAAAGTTACAAGAATCCTTCCACCACTGGGTGCTCCGTGACAGCCACCGTGCCTTGCATGAACAGCTGAAATCCTCTAAGTATGTTTTCAGAAGACTTGTTGCCGCAGCTTGGGAAACAGAGGCAATCAATATGTTTTAGAACTTTTTGGAAATGAAGGACGTCCACAAAAGATTGAGAGAATTGATGTTTATTTCAAAAATAGTTTTAAAAAGTAGGCGTGGATTTCGCAATGTTGGGGTTTTTTTCAGATGCAGGGAGAGTTTCTACCACTTGCTGGCAGAGGGGGCTGTCTGTCCATGGTTGGCAGAACATCCTCCAGTCAGGAAACACAGCAGGGGAACCAAAGTCACTCTCAAGAGCAGTGTGGTACAAAGGGCAAGGAAGCAAGAAAAACATGAGTTAAAAGCGTTTCAGTGATTTTATTGGATATAACAGACACCCTTCCTTAGAACCTAAGGGGAGGGGAGGCAATATTTGATCTCTTAGATCACTAAAGATATTTTTCCCCAAACAAAATATCACTTAAATGCAGATGAACAGGACAGCCAGCAAATTAACAGAAAGTGTCAAAGAGTAACATTGTTAAAAGGTAAACAGGCGCTGTACAGCAGGAATTGTAATGTTAATTCAGTTTTAAGGCAGTTACCTGTAGACACTGGTAGACTCACTTAGGTCTTCAAGCCCGTTCTTGAATTATGTTAAGGCCAATTTAAAAGCAAAAAACCCTAGATTCTTAAGTTTCTGCTTCAAGATTCCAAGAGGAATGAAAGATATATCAATGAAACTGGACTAGAATGGTCAATAAATAGTCAGAAATCTTGTTTGAGGAGTGCTGTGGAAAGTGAAAATGTCAATTTCGATGTGTGCCTCTATGTTACTTTGGAAATACAGAGGGAGAAAAAAAGGAGTTTTAAACAACAAGAATAAAAACCTGATAAGATGCCTTAATAATGAAAGAAGAGAGGTGAAACTTGCCATAAACAACCCTAATTCAGCAGAAAACCTTCTGTGCCTAGTGAGTATTCTCCTTTGAATACAGTACTTTGTTTGGACTTATCTATCCACCCATTCTCTCTCATGTATAAACTATTTCAGTCTGAATCTCAGGATGAAAAGAAGTACCAACACCTTCTATTAGGAAGTAAAGTAGTTGGAGAGAATGTAAATGGCCTCCTTGAAGACTTAGGTGGGATTTGACCATGCATCCTGGCTATGCTGCACCATCAAAGGGCTCAGCATGAGCTGGCTGAACTGGTTGCCCACATATTTTTCTTTCAGGTGTTTCTTTCCCTGCTGCTGCCATGTGATCTACCCAGGCTCAAGTGTGCTTAGGTGTGTGTGTGCAGATACTGCAGCCCCAGCAGGGGTGGTGCAATTAGGCTGCTCTTGGCTGGCAACCAGAGCACTGCAGTTTGAAAATAAGCACCATTGAATTTGTGTAGGGTACACATTTGAGAAGTAAGAAACAAGATCTGTACATTTGAATACACAGCCTGTATTTCTTCTGTGTGGGGTGTAAACTCCCCCTTTCCTGCCCCACATGTCTACGTTAACTAAAGGCCACAGGGAAACCCACATAATTAAAAGGCACTGAGGTCATGAGCTGGTTATGAGGCAATTTAGGTTTCTTGTGCAGGCCTGCTGGGTCGATAGAGATACAAGTCTGCTCTCGATGGGAACAATGATCATCTTTTGTAAAACATGAAGGAGAAAAACATGATTTAGGAAAGCCTAGTGCCTCACTGAGGCTTAATTGCATTTTCAGAGATGCATGTAGCATTCTGTTTCACTTCAGGATGCACAGGGCTGGTCTTGTCACCACTGAAGTATTAAATCTGAGATATATCACAGTTAAAGTAGCATCCCAGTTGAAAATAACATCTGAGTAAACATTTACTCAACTGAGAAACGGAGTGTGGAAAATACTGCTTGAAAAGCTGCTCATTGCTATGAAACAGGACTAGGGGGGAAAAAACACAATTTCCTGAAGTTCCATTTGGCTTCACACCTCTGTGGTTCTCAGAAATCCCAGAAGGAGTATGTGCTTGGTGAATGCCAGCTGACTTTAGAGAGTTAGCATGTGTGGGATGGCAGATTTTAGTCACTCACCTGAGCCAGGAGCTGTGCTTCTATCACATCAATACATGCTCATCAATCTCTAGAAGCTCCAAAAAGTACACGGGCAACTTAAAGTGTATAACTGCTTCTGATGTTCACTGTTCAATATTGTTTTCACTTTTCTGCACCGACTTGCTATAGAGATGGTAAAAATGTGACAGTGCCCTTTGAGATTAATAATTATGTCAATTTTTAACATTTAGCCAACATACTGATACTTCCACTGGAGCTCAGTGTTTGTGTATCTATAAGCAAGTCAGATGCCCAGAGGATGACTTGTGACTTGCAAAAGAGTCATAACTAATTTACATATGATTTTATTTACACGTTTGAACAGCTTATTTCACATTCTGTTAAGATTTTTTAAAGAGTATTGGGCAACAACACCAGAATCAATGGAAATTTTTTTCTTTTTTTTTGCAACGGAAAGAAAATTCAGATTTGAGATTGTGCACCTCTTATGAGAAAAATGAGTCCTTAATTTGGTTCTTTCTAAATGAAAACAAATAGCTGAAGAAAAGGAAGTGCAGACTATCCAGATGGTGAAATTTCATCTCAGGGTTAATGTTTTTCCTTATCAAGGAACCAAACAAGATCAGGTCTTCAGTATTTTAAATTGATATCCTTTCTGTTTAAATTTCTTGTACTCAAGATTTATAGTCTTCATTTAAAATATATTACTTTACCTCCATCAACCATGAGTGAAAGACTAATACAAAGCCAGTACAGTTCAACAAAGTCAGTTTTTCTTGCAGGCTCAATCTGTAGCATAATCTAGCTGGTGAATTTCAACCTAATGGCATGTCGTGTGATGCATATGATATGGTTAATTTTCGTTCAGCTTTTTCTGCTCAAGATGCATTTATCAATCTATAGCTCAACTGTTTATATTAATGTTTTCTTGAGAGTGTAAAATGGTACCCACGTGTGACAAATTGTGAACCATGGATCGTGATCCATGATTCCATTTAGTGCAGCCTGGCAAAGGACAAGCAGCATGCACTTTAATAGTACCTTAAATAGTGTTACATGGAGTGGTGATGTCCTAACTGTCCTGAATTGTAACACAGTTCTCCCTACATCTTTGTATGAGATTAGATCGATCTGTTTCTCATTTAACTAATATCTGAATCCTTCTGCAGGTGCAGCATTTGTTTTGATGTCCTCCCTTGATCTTGACCCATATCTGAATAATTGAGGATTGGGTAGAATCTTTTATAAACGAGCTAATCATTATACATTAAAACCTATTAGAGTCAATCGGTTTAATTCCCAGTAGAGCTAGTGAAGTCCTTATCTGTGTCAAAATCTTCACAACAAAAGAACTGCCTGTAGCAGAGAAGATAAGCTTCCCTCCCCCTCCCCCCTTCTGATGGTACTTTTAAAGAACCTCCTATGCAAAGGTGGTTGTGTGGAATGAGTTGTGAGACCAGGTGTCAGACTTGGCAATAACTAGCTAAATGTCAGCAGGTTGGGTGTGGGGTTTTTTAATATTTTAAATGAAGCATGCAAACATTGATACAAGGGTGCTAATGGCAAAATGATCGTAAAAACATCTTTACCGAGGTTTACAACTCTGTGAGCAGTAGTCTGGCAAAATTAGGATATGTAAAATCTACTGCAGCACTGGAATATTCAGTGCTTATCCGTAATCCTGTCTTCAGAAGACATTGGACCTACCATGCACCTGCAGATCAGGCCTGCAAAACCATATTGTCTTTTTTGAACTCCACGTGCAGGACACTGTCAGTCCATAGCCCAGCCAACTCCCTGACTTGTTTGGTGCTGTTTAACACAGGGATTGGAAATGATGATGCAAGACAGAGTGCAAAAATGGTATCTGTTTTTTTTTTAAAATGGCATTTGTTTAGTTGCTTGAGAAAAGAAACTAAAGTAGGGATTAGCATACCTATCATCTTGAACTACCAGTTGGGATGTGAAGATTTATGATGTGATAACTCTGTCTGAAAATGGAGGAATAAAAATTATGTGTTATGGCAAGGAATTTTACACAATAAACAATAGATAAATTGAGAGCTTCATTCTGTTTGGTTGGTGTTTTTTGATGGTTTGGGGTTTTTTTAATGTTAAAGAATGGGTCATTAATGTATCTTGTTATAAATGCAGAATTAGGAATTGGTTAGTGATTTTAATGGGAGAGGATGTTTTCTTCTGCAGTATCTAGAACACACATAAATAATATACATAGTTGGTTGGATGCAGATTTTGAGTGCTAATATTTCTGCCAATAACCTCAACCCACATATGAAGGAACTAAATTTCTTGAGTGAGATTGGGGTCATTCAGCTCTGTGCTAATTTATTTCTTGTCCATTGCCAGGCAGACATTGCCAAGTACAGTGCGTCAGTTGCATGGCAAGAACATGATATGTTTTATCAGGATCTGCCTGCCAAAGCTAGTCCACATAATATTTTGAACTGCTTTCAAACTACAATTCCTAAGAGAGGTGAGAGAGTATGGTGCTCTAATCTTCCTCATTGGTGACTTTTTCTGTTGCGTACTTATTAAAAATATTCTTAAAATAAAACCAGAACTTCCCATTAATACAGGAATGCAACATTAGTTATATTATAATTCTTTGGTAGTATTAACCCTAGGCAAAGTTGGAATTTTATAACTTCACAACAAATGAGTGTTACTGGGATGATGTAAAGCTGATGGCTATTTGTTTTAAGTTGTGAAAGATTATGTATTCCACTCATTGAACTGAAGTGGACAGGGAAGTAAGTAAGGGGAGGGTCACCTGAACTTAACACATGCAAAGTGCAGCACAGCTAATTCCTGGAAAATTATTACTTTCTTTATCAAGATAGGAACAAAACTAGAGCACACACTCACTTTGGTGCACATTTTCCTGCATTTATTAATCCAAAACATGTCCTTTATATGATGGCTTAAAAGGGAACAGAAGATAGAATTTTGGAGACAAGGACTGCTCACAATTCCTATTTATTAGCACAGTGCTGCTGTAAAATGTGCACAAAGACAGTGCCCAGTAACTGCTTGTCAGTGATGGGGGAGCAGTATTTGCCCCTGCTCTGCTGCAGCCCTGCTGCTGGTCCCTCCCTTTGCAGACCAGGAGTGGGTTGTGCAGCACATGCACTGCGACAGAGCTGGGCTCCCTGTGCCCAGCCTGCCACACACCACAGTGCACAGCAGCTGCTCTGATTCCTGGTGAGTTTATGGAGGTCAGCCTGACTGAGAATCACAGGGTTTGTCCTGACATTGCACCTTTCATGTGTTCTCAGCCAGGAGCAGAGCAAAGAAAAATTGCATCTACATTAACTGTAGAAGAATTTTCTGAAGCTGTCCTAGAGAGCACTAAATCAGTTGTGCTATCGATTTTGTAGAAAAGACAGCTGCAGAGCAGATGTAAGGACTGTGATAATCAAAATCATTAGCTTCAAGCTTGAGATAATTCAAACTACTTTGTTGTATGTTCAAACAGATGAGGAAACCTAGTGAATTATCTAATGAGTGCACAATTTAAATATCTGGTTTATGTTGCTCTTGAAAGACCTGGACAGGAAAATGAGCATGTGAATATAGTGTGCAATTGGTTGAGTTAGTTTGGTAAAATTTTGCTCCCATCATTCTGTCCAATCCAGCTGGAGATGTTGAGAGAAGGAATGGCTCAGAATAACCATAAGCCAATGTCTGAGCCCTGTCATGAAACTGGTTATAAAAACTAGGTGGAAGCACTATTAACAAAGTAGCCTTTTAATTCCTTTTCTAAAATCCCTGCTGTATCAAAATAGGATTGTTTGTGTTTTTTAATATAAACAATATTTTGAATAGCTTCTTATATTTTGAATAATTCAAGATGAAAGTCCTCTCCTAATATTATTTGTTGGAAGCCCTGCTTCCTTGTGTATCTTAGCATCTAGACTTAGGGAAATGAATGAGCCAGTTCAATACACTGGATTTTCCCAAATGTCTGTCAAAGAACTGTCTTTACTTTGAGAAGATGGTGTCTAATTATGGCTACAACACAGACAATAATGAGGAAATTACTTCACCTGCTCTTCATTTTCAAACTGGAGACTTTTTCCCAAAGTAATACTTTCCATCTGGTCTGAGATTTCACCCAGCTGCTGGATCAGGGAAGCAGAAGTAAGAAGTTTGATGACTTTGCAGCTTGATGTTCTCATTGCAATGTGAAATGTGGAGAGAGTGTACTGTGCTGGGCTGAGTCAATCAATTGAATATACAGCTATGCTTGGCTTATGGGCTATAGTGGAATAAGTGTTTCTGCTTGTATTCTCCTGTGGGGTATACAGGGGCAGGGAGCAAAAGGGGAGGGCAGGAAAACTTTCTAAGCTATAGATTCTTGCATTAAACTGCTGTGTACTGATCATTCACTGTATTTTGGTAGAATTTATGGAAGTAAAATAATTTTTGAAATCCTTTTGTTCCAAGTTAAGACCTGTGCAGGGTCTTTTTAGTGTGTGGAAAGCATTTTGGACAGGGACAGTATAGTGCAAAATATTTGGTTGGTTTTTGTAGCTTAGAGGATGGCTCTGTACCAGATGACAGCTAAGAATGTCCATGCTTTTATAAAAAGTTGAAAAATTTTCACATAACTGTCTTGAAAATAGCAATTAGTTAATAAAGGATGGTTATGCAGGTAATATCTTTTTGATGAGTCCTTTTAGGGAGCAAACTGTATGGGGAGGATCAGCAAACTGGGTACATCTGTTAGAATTTTCATCTGAAACTCATCTTACATGGAGAAAGCATTCTGAACGTCTGGATAGTCATGGTCTACACTGCATTGTATATCAAGAGCGAAATGCTGGTGTAGGAATGTCTTCTAGCCACCCACAGCATTTCAGGTTTCTGTGACCTTATTACCATTTCTCTCTTCATGAAAGCTGGTGATGAAAGTGCACTCAATAGACCTCTTACCATTATCCAGCCTGTTTCCTGTGATCTTCTTAAAAGAGTTAGGGAGAATTCCTAGCTGGGAAATGAATCTTAGGGTTAATGCAGTCTATCTTATCTCAGATCCCACTGGGAGAATAGGCTTTCTGTAATTCAGCTGCAGGTTATCCCTTCTTTGTGCAGACAAGATGGATGGGGAGATAGAGCTGCTTGTTTTTTTAAAAAATGACCAGGGTAGGTTTTTGGAAGACAAGAAAATATTTGGTTCCAATTGGACAAGTGAGCAAAAAGGTTTGAGTGTAATAAATGGGACATTTTTAGAAATTATAATGTTTTATTTAAAGTAATAGATTCAGAGAAATGAGGAATCTACATTATTGAAAGTGATAAAACCATGTTGTCAGAGTCTGAATGTAAAACCAGGTTCTGCCTCATCCCCTAGTCGTTACATCTGTTAGCTATCTCCTGATTAAATAAAAGCTCTTTTAGATTTAGTAACTTTGCTCTGGATATTGTGGCATCACAGTGCATGTAATGGTTTTAATAAATTTCATTTATAGAACTAAACAGAAAAGCAGTTGCTGGCAGAGACAGCTCTGGCTGCAATATGTTAACTCTTTGGAAACCCATTGTCAGCCAACACGTGTCTGGAACCTCACCTACACCATTAAAGACAACTGCAAATGATTAATTTGGGTTTAGGTGGTGTTTCAAGTTTTTGGTGTGTTTTGCAGTTTTTGGTTTGTTTCTTTTTATTTGTTTAATGAGGATATATAAAGTAACTGTAGAATGCCTACAGTTGATAATACACAATTATATTTGTGCTCCCTTTACATTGCGGGAATTTTTAGTAAAGATAGAATTTCTTATAGAATATAAGCTTACAGGAAAATATTAACCCAAGTCTTCTTTTCTTCTGAGTGTTTTTTAACCCCAGCCAGCAAATTAACGCCATCCATCTGCTCACTCACTCCCCCTTGGTGGGGTGGGGAGAGAATCAGAAGGGTAAAAAAGTGAGCAAACTCCTGGGTCAAGATAAGAACAGTTTAATAATTGTGCACCTGCTCAGTGGCAGAGCATGGGAAACTGCAAAGTCCTTGACTTAGGGTCAGCACTGCTCAGCAACAGCCAAACTTCAGTGTGGTATCAACATCCTTCTCAAACGAAACCAGCCACTGCACTGTACCCAGCTACTAGGAAGAAAATTAACTCTATCCCAGCCAAACCCAGGACTTTAGATTTCCAAAAATCCCAGAAGACACATCAGAAGTGTAAAATCTTTGGAAGATAAGAGGAATCTGAAAGAACCATGCAATAGTAAGCCTATTCTCTACACTTTGGGCCAGCCCTGAAGCTGACTGTAAGCCTATCACATCTGTGATAAAACAACACATCTGTGTTTTAAATTATTTTCAGGTAAGAAACAAGGATCTAGATCAAATAAACACATTTTTGGTAGTAAAAGGTAATTTTTGTGTGATCCCAGTGAATGGTTGCTAAGTGTACCTTTTTGTCAATCCACAGAGAATATGCTAAGTTTCAGCTGCTTGGCTCTAAACTCAGACTGAAACAGGACACATGTGTAAGTCTGGAGGTTGCCAGTTCAAATTCTTCTTGTTGGCCAAAGGTTTAGTGTCATGTGTGTATGTATTATTATACCTTATTATTCACCGTGTGTGCTGCAGATAGAAGGGAATATATCCACTAGAGCAGAACCATAGTTTTAAAAGTGGCTTCATTATTTTGTGACAGCAGGAAATTGCAAGATAGCAGTAATTTTATTTGTAGGTGTCATTCTCTGTTGTATAGAAATAGCACTGGGTCCTGGCCCTGGGCCCAGGCCCATTCTGCGCATGTTAAAATGTACTTATCTGATTGTTCCTTCAAGAACTTTGGAGAAGGAATACTCAGAAATTATTTAGAAATAATTTTTAGGGAAAATGAAAAGAGAAAACAATTGAAGTGTGCGTAAGAGACTGTGTTCTTTTTTTCTCTCAGATTACAATAACAGAATCCGCACAAAGAAAAAGTCTTCACTCTTACATACGTATTTCTTCCTCACCTTCCTTTATGTATTGCCTTCTCAGGGACAAGGGAATACTGTTTCTAGGGTAAAATCTACCTCATGGATTTGAAAGGGGAATTTTACCTTTGGGTAGTTTATGTTCATAGATAATATTGATTGCTTCTGCTATTACTGCTTGCAAGCAAGGTATTGCCTTGCTTCCACTGATGACACCAGGCAGTGTGGCTTGCTTGCATCAAGTGATTGGCAAGTACTTGGGAGATGGTAGGCTTGAAATGACTCTGAAAAAGGACCTCCCTTCTTGGAGACTTCTCCAGGGGGAAGAGTGCTGATTGACTAATAATCTCAGGGAATAAATTTTTTTTTTTCCAAATGAAATTTGTTTCAGAGTATTTGGGGGGAGAGAGCACTGTGTTCACCAGAAAGTTGCTTCTCTGTTGATATTGCTGTTTGTACATGATTTTTAATGAAAGAGAGAAAATCATCTATGAAAAATGAACAAGCCAAGTGCTTTCCCATTGACATGTGTGAGCTTTGGGTCAAAGCTAAGCAGAAAAGGGAGATTCAGTTTTAGGGATTTGGCTTGGGAGCGAAAAGTAACAGAATTAGAAGTCAGATATACTTTTTGAGGCCAATTTTATAGTCCTTGCACCTGCTATCTTCTCAGGGCTCTCAGACCATTAAGGTACTTTACTTGACAGTCTAAGTCACTTTGTGACTTTGGAAGTACTACAATTATCTTTTAAAGAACAGGAAATTAAAGTGTGTTCTACTGGCTTACAAACTAGAAAATAACATTTGTTCTCCTTGGGTCAAACTGGAGTTAGAGATTGCCGCCTCTTTTCATTTGGTTGTCTCAAAATGCTTCATTTTTTTGGAAATTCAATATGTACAACTAAAGATCGCTAAAGAAATTTTTTTTCAGTTTTTGAAATGAGAAAGATATATCTTGGAATCTATAATTTTCATGGCAGAAGAAAAAAAATGAGAAAGCAATGATTGATCATGAAGAGGAAAAAAAAATCACCTCTTTCCCATACTACGTGTTATATTGATCAAAGGTTCATTTATCCTTCAATGGTTTATGGCTGCTTTTAAGTCAAAAGTAATTTTGCTGCTGCTTCCATGGCAAAACAGGTCCTTTAATGGCAATCTGATTTGAAAGCTCACCAACCTAAAAGACTTGACATGGAAATAAGATTAACTAAAATAGTCTATTAGCTACCTTGGCAAATATATGCTGTTTTCACAATTTCCATGACTGCTCATCTTGCTCTTCCAGTTAGTTCTGAATCAGACATTCAAGGCAATTTTCATCTTTCAGTTCTTTCCTGTAGGCAGTGTACTACAAATATGTAATGAGTTCTGTACTACTGGATGGCTCTTGTAGCCTAAGCAATAGTGGGTTTTGCTCTCTTCTTCTTAGTGTCAAGCAATTGGAAGCAGCAGTAAATAAATGGTGACTGCTCTGGCTTTTAGGAACCCAGCAAGAACATCTGAGAGACATTATCTCAGCTGTGAGGGACAGTCAGTAGAGTTATTTGAAGGAGAGTTTCTTTGAACTGATGATCTCTTCTCACTTTCACTTCAGCAGGTGCCAAGCTATTGCTCTAATGTCTGGAAATTACTGCAGTGACTATAACAGTCCAGACTGAGAAAATAGGAGTCTAGAGGTTGTGCAAAGTTCTATATTTTGTGTCTGGGTAAAAGATGAATAAAAAGAGCTTAATCTCTGAATTTGTCCTTGGTTGCTATCTGCAAGACATGCATAGCTTCATAAAATGCAGGAATGAGATCTTTAATTAAAATTTTTGTAACTGTATGGATAAGCCAAAGATGCTTTAAGAAAGTGGTGGATGGAGCCATGGAGGAAGGAAATGGCAAAAAGAACAAAGTGCATGTGCAGAGATCCTGTAGTGAATCGCAGCACTTTGGATGCCTAGATATGAATTTACTTGAATTCAGTCTGAAAACAGAGAGACAGTCGTTGACCTTTTCAGCTGTTTCAAACGGAGCTGCACTGTGACAGGGGTGTCCAGAAAAGATTAGCTGTGGCAAAGAGACATGCTTTGCCTATGGGCAGGGTCAATAGGCCAGCAGAGTCAGCCCAAAGCTTGTCAAGATGGATTACATATCAGAAACAGCTCTTGGGTGCAATTTATTGTATATTTTAAACAGTATTTTATGGTGTGGGTTTCTTGTGCTCGTAGTGCAAAGAATAATGAGGCTAATGGTGAAGTGCTTTATTCCATAATATTGCTATACTGACGAGGGTAATAGAAGCTTTGGTTGGAGGATGCCAACTATTTTATGGGAGGAAACATCAGTTAAAATCTCGTGTGTTTTAATGTTCCTTTTTCTGGATCAGCACTAAGTTAAAAAGTAGTCACTAGCACTTTAGGTCTTGGGGTTTTTTTTGTGATTCCACCTTTTTTTGTTCTGGTATCTTCTCCTCTCTGTGCTGTGTACTCTCTCTCTCTGTAAATTCTTAACTCAGTTAGGAACGGGTAGAGCTGCCAGGTTGAGTTTAACAGAATACAATGGTTTTCCTTTTGATACTCTGAATAGGTTTGAATTTTACTAAATGGAATGAAGTTACACATTATAAACTTAATGCAGTAAAACTAAACTAGCAGAGATTAAAGTTTGGTCCTGAAAGTTTGAATCAATGCATAAATCATCCATAGTAAATTTTTTTAGTATCCTACATTAGTGGTCTCCTACAAAATCATCACCACATGGCAAAACTTTCACAGATTAGACAGATGTTTTAATACTGAGCTCAGGCAAATAAAAATGTCACTGACAACAAGGAGACAAACCCAGCCACATGCATTTGATGAATTGTAGCAGTTTTAGACATAGGGCCCTGCTGCCTTCGATTGATATCTGTCCTGCTAAAGGCTCCATCATATTAAGAAGGTACTATACATACTGTACAGGTCCCCTATGCTTCTCTTCCACATGACAAAAGGCTGTGTTTGTTGTGTCACTGTTTATGAAACAGAGACACTGTTCTTGGAAATGAAAAAGGAGTTAGGCCATACAATATTATGGTCCAGTCTGAGCTGCCAGTACCTCTGTATGAAGTTGTGGCCCATGTAAGTTATGAAATTCAGATTCTTCTGGTTAATATGCTTGCACTTGGCATATTTACTTTATCATAATTGCTCTGACAAAAAAAATTGCTAGCAGTCATGTTGAATAATTTTTAAAGAACAGAGGTAAACAGGCTAACCAACCGCTTCTGCATAAAAGGATTTAGGGTTTTAGTCCATCAGAAATCAAATTTGAGTCAGCAATTTCATGCTGTTGTGAATACTGAACAGGGGTTTATAAACAGACGTAGAATCTGCATGACACACGAAATAGCCTTGCCCTGCTTGACATTGCTGAGGCATCAATAAAGATCTATCTTCATATGGCCCACAGTTTCATGGAAAGATGGCCTGATTGGAAATTCAGAGAAAAGCAGTGCTGTAAGTAAGAAATCTATTGGGAAAGATGGACTTTGAAGTCCTTGTCCTGAAAAGGAACACAAGAGCAACAATCAGAGGTGTAGAAAGGCTGCAACTAATACTTTTTATCCATTACAGAGATAGAAAATAAGGAAAGCTTATGGTGATGGGGTGCTGTCTCTGTCATGGATATTCTTCAAACAGATTAGAGAAACAATAGGAGAGACAGAGGCATGACAAGAGAAACTTCATGGTTTTTCCAAATAATGACCAGGTCTAGTACTGCCTACAGAAGTGCAGCTGAGTCAGAATAAAAGTTTAATTTTTTCAAATGTAGCTGATAATTCTTATTATTTGCCGAGTAAACTCAAGAACTTTGAGATGACTTCCCTGCATTTGGAGCATCATTGAACTGGGTCATGCAGTTATGAGTCACTTCCCTTTCGATGGAAGGGAGACTACTCATTCAACAGTAGTAGTGGCTGCTGCTTGTTCACTGGGATTTATTTACCTTTTAGCTACAGTAGTGCTTCTATCCAGGAGCCTCTGTTTTTTAGTTATCTATTTCTGTTGTCTGTTTTACAGAGGAGTTGAAGGTAATGATGACTTTATGCAATGTGAAATAAACCTTAGTATTATACTTCATGCTGCTCATCAGATTCTTCTGGTATTATTGAAGTGTGCAATTGCAATCATCTGTGTTTTTAAGACTAGTGTATATTTTATATGAGTGTTGGAGAGCTACCATGTTTTCATTTCTTCATATGCCAAGCTGTCTATACTGTACAGTAGGCAGCACTGATAGCTGTTATCAGGGGACCCCTTGAAGGGAAGAAAATATTTTTGGGGATTTGCATCCCTCCCCCTTTGCCCTGATTTCTTTGTATCTAGGCTGTAAGGGAAGGCAGCTTCATGTAGTTCAGAGCCAGGTTTTGAAAACCCCAGAAGTTTCACAAACCACTTATTTAAGAATTGCCTTCTAACTTAAAGAATGTGATATGCTCCCGCCAGCTTCAGCTCAGGAACTCCTGCTCCTGAGCTTTGTGCTTGGAGGTGTCAACATTCACCTTGTCAGCAGCTCCACCTGGTTTTAAAATAACATCAAGTTTACTATGTTTTCTTATATCTTAAATCAGTATTAAGTTTGCATATGAACAATGGGGGGTTTATATCTAAACAAATTAACAAGTCAGGTGACAGGAAGATGAAAAAGAGCAATTGACTTGTGCAAGCAGGTTGCGCTCATTTCTCAAGGAATTGCAATGCACAGCTACATTAACTTATGCCTGATTGCAGAGTTTACAGGAGATCCCAAATGTAAGATAGCAGTGGGTTTATACATATTTCTTCATGACTGCTTTTGCTGGCTGCTGTGAAGCTTCCAGGAAGCAAATTTTACACTGCTGGAGTGATTCGTTCCATGTTACTTATGGCACTTAGTGCCCATGGTGTCCTTAAGGAAACTTGTAAAGCTGCTGGCTCTGCCTCATTTCACAGCCGCCTCTGTGGGAGAGCAGCTCAGGGGCTCTGGGGGGAGAAAGCTGATACCTGCCCATGCAGGGAGGAGTTGAAGAAAGCTTTAAGGAATTACAGAATTTCAGGGGGAAAGGCAGTGCACCCGGTAACTTCACAGTTGTATTTTTTATTTGTTAAGTGTTTATCACTCTCTAGAACTGTTATGAACTAGAAGTTAGATATTTTTTACCAACTGGAGGGTTTCTAGTGCACATTCATACCATGCAGAGAGCGGTCAGGATCAAATATACCACGATTGGTGTTTCATGCTTTTTATCCATTGTTTTTTGCAACTTGGATTTTATTCCAATGAATGATAAGAAACCTATTTCTGGAGAAATCCTACAATGAAATGGTGCCTGGTTTCTGAATTGCTTTTATACTGCATAATGCCTAAAGGTCTTCATAAGCATGTAATCAAGTGAGGGAAGATAACAATCTGTTCACTTTCTGTATAAAACCACTATTATTTCCTTCTTGTTCTATTTGATAGCTTTAATAACAAACATCAGTGTTGATTTTATAAGCCAAAACAAAAGACTGTATTTTAAAGGTTTACTCCAGACTAACAGATAAGAAAATATGTAACATGATCCTCTCAATCAAGGACTCATTCTCAAACATTTCATTCAAGTTCCCTTTAGACTACACTCAGAATATGGTGTAGATTTTTCTTTTAGTTATCAACAGTTAGAAAAATAATTGCTTCTGAAGCTATTTAGACTAGGATTCAAATGAAAATGATGAGGTGGCAAAACAGAGAATGGTAAGTTTTATTTCAGTTTTAGAGTTGTAACTTAAAGAGAATGAGAGATTGGTCAGCATGAAATATCCTTACATGCAAATTTGGCTTCCGTTTCTGTGTTCCATATGCTCTTGTGATACCTTGATATCCAAATTAGGCTAATAGCACTGGCTTTTTGAAAAACACCAGAAATTGTCCAAGCAAGGAGCTGTAAAGTCTTTTTATACAAAGAACTTTTTAAGCTTCCTAAACGCATACAAAAATACTGTAATAATAAAGCCCACATAATATACAACAATTAAAAGAACAAAAAGAATGTAATTATTTCTGTGATTTATCCATAAGAATGATACAGCATTTTTAACTTCTCTCTGATTCAGGAAACCTCTTGCAGTGCATAAAACCTATCCTACGATCCTTTCACCATCAGCATATATAACTTATCAAAGTACTGCTTTCTTTGTGCTCCTTGAAAACTATGTTTCTGAAAAGTCATGAAACATTCTTCATGGAAGAGGAGATGTTTTTATGCAAATACTATGGTGCTTTACAAATACCTCCTTTTCTCCCCTACACTTCCAAATCTGATAGTTTTAGCATTGATTTGATAGAATATTATTTTTTCTAGACAGTAAATCTTATTTTCTTTCTATATGAATGATACTTGTGGTGAATCTAAATAGCAGAAATATGGAATAAGGATCTGATTTTCCAATGTAATTTTTAAAATATCTGATTCAAAGTATCAGCATGAATTTTTGCTCCTTAAAAATAAAAGCCAGCTAGAAAGGATGAAGTGTGATTCCAGATGCAAGTTGGGGGCAGGGAGGATCAAGGTTTGAAAGGTGCTTTCAGATGCTACTTAATGGGGGACACAATTGTTGGAAACATCAATCTGCAGCTGAATTTATTTGGCTTTCAATAGGGGATAGTATTTCAGATAGAAACACCTAATTGGTAGTATACAGTTAAAGTGGCACAGTAAAAATGTCTGGCCTGTGTGTTAATTGCTCTGTCTGAATTAATACAGCCATATTATTTATTGGAATACAGTGATCAAACCCACTGCTGACTGTTACAAAGGAGGGCCATTTCAATTAACAGGCATTGCTCCCAAAGGGGCAGTAAGGAGAAGTAAGCAACAGAAGTGCACAGGTATTCAGGGCAGAAACTGTAAATGAGAGAATTGAATCATTGCAATTCTTGCACCTGATGGAGTTGTGAAAAGACTCACCCTTTGAGTCTGAGTGGTCCTGAGGATGGTTTCTTGTTTCATTTGTTGTATAATTCACTAAGGTTTCTAGTTGGAAGGTGGTCCATTGGTAATAGCAGCAGATGTCTTTACTTTCTTGTGGGTAGAAACCAAAGGTAGTAAAGCCCAGCCAATCTTGGTTCATCCATAGTTACTGAAATAGGAGCTCAGATCCATTATCTGACTTTCTAAGGGGCAGCAAGGCGAATTTACATCTCCTGTTCCTCACCCATATAATGTTTGGATGGTGTGTGCTGCACATCTTAGGCTTGAGGTTATTCTCATTTATATACATGATGAGTCAGTGAGAGAGAGAGGTGGAGTAGTGTACTTTTCTAGTAAGGTCTTCCCCAAGAGTAGGAGACTCATTTGCTTTGTATTTTTTCCCTATCCCACTGAAAACTTCGAAAACACAAGAAAATCCTTAATCCACATAAAGTTTGTGTTAATAGATTATTTTTCAGTCTTCTAAATAAGTGAAAAAAATCTTATCGTTTTTTCAGGCCTGCATGAGGTATCTGTTGTCAATATAACTGAAAAAATTGTCTCAGTGTAAAAACTGTTACCTCAAAGATGTGATTGCTCATAGGAACATATATGTCTACATTGCCAGAGTTTCCTTCTTGCCTTTTGTTTTATGCATGTATAATATTGTCTTAGGAGACTGAATTGCCTTAATAGCTAGTGTTTGAGCATTTTAATGTACTTTTTGTTTAGTAGGTTGATTTTGGTTTTGCTTTCCCTAATAGGTTGATTCAAGATTTTAGGATTTTCAGAATTCTCTTGGTCTGATGACTTCACCACCCCTGAGCAGCATTGTATTGTGTGGCTGGGTGTACTTACTCTATATAAAATATTATAAATATTATACCCCAAATATTTCATTTGAATGAAATATTGTGTGTTGCCAGCCTATGTTACATTGGGTTAGGGGCTTTACATGAGGAAAGGTTGTAAGCACAAACCAAAACAATCCCAGTATGCACAATAAAATTTACTAATTTCCCAATCTAAATAAAGACTGTAAAATACCAGCATATAACAGTCCAGGACCATTGCATCAAGGGAGTTGTTTATAGGTTATGTATTTTGACCAAGACACAGATAGCTGTGGTGAAAAGGAGACCTCCAGCCTTTCAGCATATCACATTGCTGAAAGCAAGGTGATGTTCAACATAGATTTCAGAGAACAGATGATAGATTTCAGAGGGGAGGTCTAGAAGGTTTGGTGGCTGAAGTGGAAATCCGGTATAATATATGGGAGCTAAGTGTTTTGGAACTGAAGAAAATCTGCCAGAATCAGTTTGCAAAGCTTCTGTTTTCTATGAAGACGCTGAATTGTAGAATCTAGAACTATCTGGGTTGGAAGGGACATTAACGATCATCTCGTTCCCATCTCCCTGCCATGGGCAAGGACCTTTCTACTAGATAAGACTCCTCAAAGTCCCATCCAACCTGGCCTTAAACACTTCCAAGGATGGAGCATCCACAGCTTCTCTGGGAAACCTGTTCCAATGCCTCACTGCACCCACAGTACAGAATTCCTTTCTAATACCTACTCCAAACCTGCTCTCTTTCAGTTTGAATTCATTCCCCCTTGTTGTGTCACTACATGCTCTTGTAAAGCTCCCTCTCCACATTTCTTATAGCCCCATTAGGTACTCAAAGGTTCTCTAAGGCCCTGCAGAACCTCCTCTTCTCCAGGCTGGATAATCTCTCCCAGCCTGTCTTCATAGGAGCAGTCCTTTGCTCATCTTGGTGGCCTCCTCTGCGCTTCCTCCAGCATGTCGATATCCTTATGTTGGAAGCCCCAGAGCAGGATGCAGTGCTCCAGGTGGGTCCCAACAGGGTGGAGCAGAGGCAGGATCCCCTCCCTCTCCCTGCAGGCCATGCTGCTTTGGATGCACCCCAGGATGCCAGTGCTCCTCTGAAGTGTTCATGTTGAGTTTCTCATCCACCAACACCCCCAAGTCCTTCTCCTCAGGGTTCTCTTCATATTTTTGGTTTAAAATCATGTGAAGGCGGTAATGGAAACACACAAAAAATTCTGTATCTTGAGTCAGTATCTTTGCTCTCATTACAATATTACTTTTAAACATTCATACTCTTGTTTTGTTGATACAAATTCTGTTGCAGTACTATACTAGGTTCTATCTGCTCCTTCTCCAATGGAAAGCTGGCCCAAAGCCAAGGTTTCTTGAGTGTTACAATCAAACTCTTGATGTAAAAAAGCAATACTAGAGTGTGGATATGTCTATGTGTGTGTGTTGTCAGTGTAAAAAGTCCCTGTGTAAATCAGAATGCCCAGCAGTGAGGAAGCTGGGATGAGATTAGTTTGCAGGATGCCTCTTGTTGCCCTAAAGGGTACCAGTGGTGAGAGTGTGGGTGGAGGTTGGTTTGTGTTGTTTTTTTGCAGTTTATCCCCATTAAAGGCTTTGTCTTGTTTTCAAGAGATTAAGCATCAATCCATTTGACTTTTGTAAATAATTTAAATCATTAGTAAAAGAAGCTTTTCCAAGGTAATGTGATTTTTTTCTAGCTACTAAAATATAAGTAAAATTTAGAGACACATGAAAGTGTTGTTTTGAAAGAATATAAATTTATCAATAGTTTTTTTATTCCTGTGTATTTTTCTGGAGTGCTTAATCTAATAGAATTCACAAATGTTTGCATTCCTCTCTAAAAAGAAGTTAAGCTTTAGTTATGAATCAGTTAAAACCATAATTCTTTGGTAATACGTATTTTTTTCTGAGTGAGTTCCAATATCAAATGTAGTTTGGAACAGCATGCAGTAAGCTTAAGAGCATCTTTATTGTGATGAAATTCAATTTGAACTGTTCCTTATCAGGCTTTACACATAATAGTTTTCCTGTAATTTCTTCAGACCTTGCAATCAATCAAATCAGTGGCTTAAAAGACTCAACAAAGTAGTATTTGACTCATCAAAATATTATCACATATTTGGAATAGAAGAGGAATCATTTAGAAACTTTGTACAGGATGTGTATGAAACCTACTGTTTCTAAAGAATTCATTGGTTGGAAAAAATTATATTGTTGTATGTAAGGCCCCAAATTAGCAAACTAATTAAAAACTTGCCTTGAATTGAAGTGGGTGTGGTATCAGGACAATTTGATTTGCCAGCCTGTTGCAGAGCTGGGGAAAAGTTGATACTTTATTCTAAGAAAAAATTTATTCATTAAAAGAGAATGAAGAAACATCAACACCTCCAGGTCCCCCCACCCCCCAAAAAACCCCAAAAATCATTATAAAGTGCACATCTCAACATTTCACTGTTATATTTGTTACTAGTATGAGCAAGTGACAGAGTCAAACACTTTCATCATATCAATATTTAATGCAAATCAAAATTTCTCCTTAAACTAAGTATTACTAATGAATTCAGCATATAGGAGTATGTGGCAGTCCTGTGGTTTTGTTATATCAGCCTTCCCAATTCTAATATCAATTTATCAATCCAGAAATAATAAGAATAAAAATAAAGCCCAAAATAGAGGGATTTTTTTCTACATTAGACTTTTGAGCTAAAGGATAAGAGTTACATTTACAGTTTTCTGGACAGACAGGAAGATTAAAAATAACCTTTTTGAGAAAAAGGTCCTATTCTTACAAGAGTTCTTTTAACATGACTTCAGAACCTAAGACTTAAAAGCACTTGCAGTGCTAGGTGGAAGCTTGCAAGGGCTTGTATTATAAATTTTTGGGGAAGGAAAAAAATGTCTGATTTATCATATTAAATGCTGTATTCTTTAAAGATAAAGTCTTGTTTTTATGTTGTTATCACTGCATTCTGCTCAGGTCGTAATCTGTGAAATCAGTGACAAAACTCTACATATCTACCATCTATTTCTATTTCTCAAAAATGTGTGGCAAACTTCTCAGGGTTTCAAAATAATCATACAAGCTGGTCTTGCTGTGTATGGAACTAAATAGGTGATTAGCAGAGGAAGAGCGAAGTAAGTATTAAAATGTTTCATGGCTTGCAGTACCCTGAAAACTTAGCTTTTATGAAGCTTTCATGTTCGTTCTGCCTATTTTCTCTTTACAAATTACCAGTATTCTGTTTGCATGAAGGTGTTACAGTAGTTATTTTAGTAATTTAGAAGGTCATCTGTAGAAAGAGCTCTGTATTTTTTACATACATTTGTATGTTTTAGAGATTAGGTGTCTTTTTATGATTCCTCTTAGGTTAATTATTCTGATTAGCTCCTGCAATTAGCTGAAGAATAATGGCTTTTTCTTAATGGATATTTTCTTCCTCAATTTAACCCTCTTTTAAATGTCCTTTTTCACCACAGTGGGATGTATAATAAAAGAGCAGCTTAAGGTATATTCTAGTGCTTTTTGGAAATCTATCAGCACATGAATGTCTTACTATTATTATTATATATTCATAATTTTATTCACTCAGAAAGAAAAAAAAATCAACCTGTTTTAGTTTGCAATAAATTAGTAATAAGGTTTATAAAAGTATTTTAATGGTAAAAATATAGACCCTTAAGATATTTGGTTGGAAAGAATGATTGGTCTACTTAGGAGCTAGGAGAAGGTGAATTGGCTGCTTAATTTGTTTTGCAATTCACTTGCTGCCACACAAGAAGAATGCTCTTTTCTATATTTTAACAGTATTTAAATAGATTTGGGCCAACTTTCCAGTGGAGAAGGAACAGATAGAACCTAGTATAGTACTGTAACAGAATTTATACCAACAAAAGAAGGGTATGAATGTTTAAAAGTAATATTGTCATAGGAGCCAAGATGCTGACTCAAGTTGCAGAAATTACTCTGTATTTCCATTACTGCCTTCACATGATTTTAAACCAGAAGTAGAAAGAGCAGCCCTGAGGAGAAGGACCTGGGGGGTGTTGGTGGGTAGGAAACTTAACATGAATTCTTCAGATGAGCACTTGCTGTGCTGCAATGAAATGAGTGAGTAGTGATTCCTTCTGTATTGGATGTCCAGTGTTGTGATATTTTGGCTATCCTACAGCAGTGACTGCATGTGACCTGTTCCTTTTCTGCTTTCTACCTGTGCTGAGACTCGCTCCCAGAGTCTCCTGGCCTGTTTCCCTGTTTCTTATACTGCACACAGTGTTCCCTTTAAAATCTGTTACCTGTGCAAGATCCTCACTTGTCTTCTGGGCTTCCAGGCATTCCCCTAGTTCCCAGGTTCATGAGCCTGGATATACTGGTTCTTCTGAGCTCTAGAAAATTTTGTGGAAATGAAAAATTAATTTTCACCATCCAAAAGGCAAAATGGGGCAAGCATCTTCTATCTCTTCAACTGCCCCATGGGAAGAAATGGAAAAGTGGCAGAGGAACGTTATGGAAAAAGATATTCTCGTTGCCAGTATCATGGATGTGTCCACAGCACAGTGATAAGTGCCTAGAAATCCTATCAGTTTTATTTGGTGTTGCACATGTTTAGAATTATGATATTGTATTTTTCATGCATTGAGCCTCACCGGGATGATCTCGGTTCTTTGCTCTCTCTCCATCAGTCCTACCCAACAGTAATTAAGCTGCAGTGGGCCTTTCCAAAGGCAGGAGAGTTTAAATATCAGTAATTTGATCTGCCCTGTTTACTGATCTCTGCTGTTAGCTGAGTTGAAAGCGAAATGTTTTAATTAAAACGATTGGCAATAAGTTGGTATAATGCCATAATTTGCACTGGGCCTCTTCTAGAAAATGACTTAACCTCTGCCTCTGTTGCTAAGGCAACTAATGGACATAATTGTAACTGGGTGCATATAGACAGCAAGTGGAGGGTCTAAAGCTTTTTTAAATTGCTGGGGTATCATGATGCTGAAAGATTAAAATGTGATGTTAGTAGAATATATCCAAAAGTGTCTCTTCTATATTTTAAGTTTAATTTTCATATTTTATTTTTTCCCACTGTTTCATGCTTCTAAGCCTTCCAGTTTGGACTCTAAAACCTCATGATGTCATACTTAAGTTCATTAATGTAGCACTGTGTGTATAATAATTTGTGATATAATCTGGAAATGGCAATGACTATTCTACTGGGATTTAGAATAATGTGTTTGATGGAGTATTATCACCAATCTATATTGAATCAGTAAGGAGTTAAGAATTAGATCATACATTATAAAGTATCCTGAATTACATTTTTAGATAGGAAAACACAAAGCCCCACTCTTTTCCTCCTTCACTTGTTGGACCTGAAGGTTCTTAATGAACCTGGACCTTATGTTAAAAGGGGGAATTTTTCTGAAATAGCCACAGGATTTCTGACTAGAGCTTAATACATCCCCATGACCTAATGTTTATCACTGCTGACTATATGGAGTTTGATGGGGTCTTTTAAATAATGTCCAGACTCTGTACTTCCTAATTTGCACTGTTGTCTCCCCAAAAATAGAACATCTAATATGTTATTTCTCCATTGGAAAATAGTCAAAAGTAGAGTTCAAGGAAATTACTATTCTTACTGAGAAGAAAGGGTGTACTTTGTATATTTTCCTCCCAACATGATCCATGTCTAATATTTAAGGTCTTAAAGATAAAATTAAAGAGAATGTCACCATACAACATGACGGTGCAAAATGCACACCTCAGAAGCATAGATTTAAGCATGTGCAATCAGAACAAAAGATTTAATTACTTGAGGCCTTTTTCCTGCAGCATCTTGTTTACTTTTCCTGCCTTTTCTATATGTGTGCTGTGTACTCTGAAGGCCAAGACTGGGAGAACAGGGAAGTGGCAGAATGAGCAGTGCAGGAAAAGAGAGGTGCCTGAAATATCACAGAACTTTATTGCATAGTTTGTTTGCTTTTTCTTCATTCCTCTGTTAATATATGTATTTGAGCAAGTTAATTTGAAAATTTATGCAATTTATGACTTTATAGCATCACACAGAATGAAACAAATGATACATTTTGTTGTTGTTTTTAAAAATATTGCTGGAAAGGTATTTTATTCCAGAATTACTGAAATCTTCGACCAAATATATCTTGAAAATTTAGAGCCTGAGCTGCTAAAAATTAAATTGCTTTCCTGTCTCAAACTGTGCCTCTGTTTTCCATGAGACAATATTAGACTTTGCAAAAAACTGGATTACTTCAGTAGTCTCACTGAAAGCTGTCTAGTGCTATAAGACCACTAATATTTAAGTACGAAGTTATGCATATGAAATTATTGACAAGGATTTTACAGCTTGGTGCACATTTTAAAAAAGAAGAAATCAAAACAATGGTTGCACAAGTGGCTTCAAAATGAAAATAAATGGTTTTGAAAAAGAAACACAGTGTGTTTATATTATTTGTTCATTCAAGATCACATGTTGACTTTGAAAGGGAGGAAACTGAAAAATTAGAATAGGGAAAGAAAAGTGCAAAAAATTAGAATGCAGCTAGTAGAACTACAGAAACAATTTCAGTTGAAATCAATAAAACTGTGCATCATCTGTGTACTAAAAGTGGGTTATTGAAAACTGCAACATACCTGCTGAAAAGAAATTGTGTGCTTATATACCCTTATTGTTACAATGAATGCTTTTTACCATTTATAGTGAAATGATAGTAATAGATCTGAAACATATTAGTTTTGAACAGTTAGAAATATAATTCTCATTACTTACAAATCAGGTTGTGATAGCCCATGTTGAGTGGTCCTACTCAGCACATGAAGATGACTCTGAAACTGTATGGAGTGAAAATGCCTGATATGAAATTCATTCAGGTGTCAAGGGCATTTAGTTGCAATTACATACCTTAATATTACATACTTTAATATTACATTTAAAATTGTACATCTGGGTGTGACAGTGCCTATGAGCTAGGTGGTAGCCACATAAAAATCTGCATAAGTGAAGTACAGATTGGCCTATAGAAACCTTCTCATTTCCTGTTAAACTATGCTGAGTTAAAGAAAATGTAGGTATCTATCCCTGTATAAAGTTTTCTGTGCTGTGCACTTAATGGATAGTGGCTCTGCAACGTAAGTGTTTTGGCAAAGCAAAGCAGAATATGAGTACTTGGCAGCTTTGATTTACCCACAGTTGTCTTTTCTTCACCTTGGTAAAAGTGGATCTTTCTTCCCTTTTGAATATAGAACTCTGCATTTAGAAAAATCCCCTCCATTGGTGTGTAAGATGTAAGAAGATGGTTTGATTTCAAGATTTTCCAAAAGAAAGAAGCTGAGTTTCTGTCTGAAGACGTTGGGGAACACCAGTTATTGGAACAATTTGGAAACCTCTGGAAGCTCTAACTTGAAAGTTTATTTAGTGCTACTGTACTAGATACTGTACTGTACTACATTTTTTCCTTTGTAAGGGAGAAATAGAAAGTCTGGAGGAGAGGAAAGTGGTATTTCCTAGAACAATTTGTTTAAGGTGAGCTCTCTGTGCCTCAGCAGCCCAAATGAGAGGGAGAGAGACTCCTCTCCTTTCTAATCATCTTTCCTGCAAGACTTAATCTACCTTTGCACAAGAAATTCTCAAATATTCAAACTCGGGTTTATTAATCCCCACAAAAATTGCTGCAGCCTAGATCTGTCTTTCTCCACAATTGTTTTTTTCCCCTAACAATTAAAACAACATTTGAGTAGCTTATATATCATCGCATTCATATTATTCATAGTTTTAAAGTTTTCTCTTTAGTAACATTCAGAATAGATGAATAGATGATTTTTAATTTTAATGGCAGGGGCATGGCCCTGAAGATTTTACACATACTGAATTGCTCTGGGGTCTCTCTGGGCACAAATGAATTCCAACAAACGAGTTACAGGTGTTGATATCATGTCAAACTGTTCAGCTGAATGCTACAGTGCACTGTATTATGTGTATTTCAGGGGAAAGAAACATTTGAAGCAATTACTGGCTGAAACTGGCGTATACATAATTTGTTCATCACCCTAATTCAAAGCTTGCAGAGAACCATGTGGGAAAAAAATTATAAATACCAAAAGCATCATGGTTTATTGAGCTTTTTATTCTGGGGATTTTCCTGGTTAGAAGCAAAAGTCTGAGAAATTGACTTTTCTCTCTAAGAAAGTGTAAAGCTTATGTTTTTGTATCTTAAGATAAGATGCTGACTAACCTTTAGGGTGACAAAAATGCCACTCCTGCATGACTGAAATTCATGCATTTCAGGTCTTAGGAAGTGTTTGTAAGGAAACTACTTTTCAGAATAGATTGAAGAAATACAGTTTTGGGACTAAATGATTATTTTTAAAAGTTTGTGGCTGTCTAAAGCTGCTTAAGCATATAAAATAGTTAAGACTCCCATGGGAAATATTTTAGAGGGCAGGTAGCAGGCAGAGTGGAGAAAAGAGGATGGAAAATACATTAATTGCATAGCTTTCACCATATCACACGGTTACCACTGTGACGTGTACCATCATAGAAAACACAAGCTGTGAGAATTGTGTTTAATCTGTGTACTTAGTTTATGGATTCACTTTAAGTGATTCAGTCAGTCATAGTTGTTTTTTTTTTTTATCTCAATTAAAAATGATACCTACTAATATAGTCACAAACTGAGCATAAGCAGACTGATTCAAGGGCTCATGGTAACTCAAACCAAAATTATTCCATAGCTCTAACATGAGGAAGATAACTTGGCTGAAATGTATACTCCTGTCACTCTCCAGGAGATTCCTGTATCAGAAATCTGTGCTGAAGGCTGTAATACTACTCAAGAAGGTGGATCCTTCAAAACAGGTGCATTCTTGATTTGCCAACTCCTAGGTCTCCTGGTTAGTCAGGAGACTTTGTTGTGCTTGGGAAGTCCATTTCTGACCACCTGGAGAATTAACCATGTGGAGGGTGAATATGAAATGATGACAGAATGCTAAACTTGGGAGGGACACCTGAAGGTCATCTAGTACCACCTCAGAGTCCTCAAGAAGGCAGTAGTCATGACTGTGCATGGGCAGCTTTCATGGATGTCCAATAGGGAAACTCCACAATGTCCCCTGGACAACCTGTTCCAGTGGTCAGTGACCCACACCATGTTCAGGTTGGACTTCCTGTGTATCAGTTTTTGCCCACTGCCTCTTGGCTTGGCACCAGTGAGCAGAGCCTGGCCCATCCTCTTGGCAACCTCCCTTTAGATACTCATAGACATTGATGAGGTCCTCTCTTGGTTCTCTCTTCTCGAGGCTGAACAGGCCCAGCTCCCTCAGCCTTTCCTTTTAAGAGACATTCTTCAATCCCATCATTGTCCTCATTGTCCTCCGCTGGACCTGCTTTGGGAGCTTCATGTCTCTCTCATACTGACAAGCCCAGAACTGGACACAGCAGTCCAGGTGAGGCCCCACGCAGCTGAGGAGAGGGGCAGGATCAGCTCTCTTGACCTCCTGGCAATGGTCTTCTAATGCACCCCAGAAAGGCTGATAACTTGCAGGTTGTTGAGGACAGGGCAGAAATATTTAGGTGCCACTGATTATTATTTTGGATGAACAAATTTTTCCTGGCAGCCCCGTTGAATTTGTAGCTGTTTGCTGTATTACTATCGAGTTTGAAGAACAAATCTATATCCATTATGTTACCTGGCTAGAAGAGAATATCTTTACTAAAAGTTGTTCAGAAAGGTCTTCAGAAAATGAGCTATTGACCCAAAGTACTAGAATTTGTAGTTAAAAAAAAAAACTGGCACCTATTTCTAATAATTGCTAAAATTGTGTGGAGGTTTTTGAAGTCCACAGCTGCTTCTGCAAGAATTCTTTTACTACATTTTGGGCTACAGGCAGTAATAATAATAACATTAATTCCCCTTATCTAACTAGATAGGCAGCTTGAAAATACAATTACCAGATGACTCCTGGGAAAACTTACGGTTATGGACGGACCATTGAATGACTTCTTCCAGATGCAGTATCTGCTGCTTAACAGTTACAGGACATTAAGGTGATGGGCTTTTGGGAATACTAGCAATGACTTTTAATTGGATGGTCATCCTCCTGCAGATCTCCAAGAGGATATGCTGGAACAATTTTCTAGTACCTTGTTCATACAGAGAAGGTGGAAGATCAGTACAGCAGAATCCCTTTTAGAGTTCAAAATAAGGGTCAACCAGGACTCACATTTAGACTGTCACTTCTTTTATGTTTTGTTTCTACATTTGGATTATTTTCTAAGTGCATATGAGGGTTCTGATGCTCAGGATGGTCAGAGATTCCAGGTGATATTCAGTCACAAATGATTTTGCTCCACCAGGAGGATTCAAAGGGCGTTCTCCTAAGCCTGGTTCTTGAGTCAGTCCTCTACTTCATCAGGTACCTTCTCCACCATTAGTGTGAATGTGATGTTCCCTTCATGTGTGCACAAAAGGCGTATCCATGACACCATGGGAATATGGGCAGGAAGAAGGAGAATGCAGAAGAGAGGAACTTGGAAGGGAAGGAATCCATCAGTGGAGCAAATAGTAAATAATTTGTAGCCCAGTTAGAGTTGTAGGGGAGGAGCTGCAAAGAATATGTGATCTGAAGACAGCAACAGGACAAAATCTCTCTAACAGGCTAAACTGGCAGCTCCAGGGAGAAGTGACAGGTCCAGTGATGTAAGACAAATTGCATTAGGCTTTGTTGTCAAATTGTAAATAGTTCTGTGTGATTGTTACCCTGGATGAGAAAACATTGTGAAATTGTTCCTTTCCCATCCTGTCCCCATGTGTCTGGACTGGGAAGCTTTTAACTTTGGTCTTGCTCAGGAGAAGGCAACCAACAACCTAGGTGTTCATGCTTGGAGGAGTGAGGTGCAGAAAACAAAGCCATGCAGATTTTTTTCCCATGCATTCATGGAGTCCTTTTTGACTATGTGGTCTGCAGTTTATGACAACTAGCATTAGCCACTGCTGCAGAAACTTGAAAATCTAAGAGTCAGTAAGCTGAGTGTAAGGGGTATGAAGTAAACTGCCAGTGATTTCATGTTCCTTCTCTTAGTGCAAGGTGTATGCACAGAATTTATGCAGATTTTCCCAGAAAGGTACTGCACCAGTGGAAACAGTGAGGTGTTAATGGTGTTCATATTTCGATCTGTGTTTGATAATGCACACAGAGGATTCCCCAAGCAATTTTCAAAGTTCAGGTCAGGATATTTCCCTTGCTTGATTTGTCTTTTATGTCCATTTAGGCTGGCTGCCCCAGCCTGGGACTGTTTAGATCCAGGTAGAGAGGCCACCTATCCCCAGCAATAAATGATGTTATCTCTGTCTACTGAGGACAGAGAAAATAGGATTGGTTCTCATTTGTCTTGAAAACACAGGTCAGTAGTAATATTAGGACAAGTTTTGCCAAGAATTTGCTTGATGAAGTGAATCCTTTCATCCTCTTGTTCTCCCTAGCTCATGCTTTTTTAGAGTATGGTTTTGATAGTCAGGTATCAAATGCTGTGCAGAGATGTAAAACAGTCTTCCTGGGGTCACCTCTGTTAGCAGGTGATTCCTGGAAGCTAAAATCTGATTATGTAGAAGATTCTGTTGTACTCTGGGAAGGTCTAGGGGAAAAGATTGAACATACTCCACAGAAAAGTGCTGGAAATGTTCAGTTAAAATAGAAGCCTAGGCTTTATTAAGATACATGTTGAGGAAGGGAGATACAAGTTTTTCTGTCGACCTAGGTGATAGTTTTATGAAATGGTTTTATCTTTGACTGTATGCTCTAAATACTTCAGCTTTCCCCTTTTTGTTTTCCCAGATAAAAGCACTGCTTAAATCACTCAAAATCCCAAATCTGGCAAAAGGACAGTATTTTCCCCTTGCAGTTCCTCTGTTGTTGCTCCCAGAGCCTTGTACCTGTAAACACTGACACTGCTGTTATGCCAGATTCTCCCACTGATATGCAAGTCACCCCTTTGTGCCCATTTTTCTACCCTTTGATTGTGACTTTTGTTTTGCAGTAGGGGATCAATTAATTTGCACGTACAGAGTTTACTGACAATCAGCCATGTGGCAGCTGCTCCTCATCAAAAATGCCTCAAACTTTCCCTCCCTGCCTTCCTCCCTCTCTCTTTTCCCCTAAAAGTAACTTCCACTTTTAGACCCAATAAAAGCCATTAGTGATGGCCCCTCTAATAAACTGCTGTGAAGGTGAGCCTGTTTTCAGTATCTTTTCTGCAGCACCTTGGTGTTGATTTGTGTTAACCCCTGTTACAGAAATAACCTTGTACATATATCCTTTGAATGCATCCAGAGGCTAAAGCTCTCTGAGGGATATTTTAGCATGTCACGCTTCTGTTACACAATTCTTCTTATGTGATAACCTTAAATTCCTCCAATTATAAATGGAGTTTGTAGCTATAGTTTCTCACGAGCTGTTGACATTCAAGATCAGAGTTTCAGAGTTAGGGGATTATGAATATATGAGAATAATCTATGAAATATAATTTTTAAAATTAAGCGTCATTATAGCATCATTATTATTAAGCTGGAAAGTGTATTCAGTACAGCTAGGTACTATCTTGTCATCTAAATATTTGACAATCAAAAAAAAATAGTTAAGATTTCATCAAGTGGCAACCTAAACAGAATTTACAAGTTCTACAGTGGCAGGATACTTATAACTGAGGCTGCTTTTCACATTAATCAATATTATATTTCACAGAAGAACATTTCTCTTCTTTCTCAGTTACAGAAAACCAGTATTTTTTCCAACAACTCTGTGAATTAATTAATGCCATTTATTCTTCTGATTCTAACCAAAGGTTGTCAGGTTCCCTTAGCCTGTGTATTGATCTGTAATATAACCTTCCATTTCCTGCAGCTGCTATTAAATGGAATAGAATTCATAATGGTTGCACTCCTGAGCAGCTGTTCACCTATCCAGTATTGTCAGGTCACCAGGGAAAGTTGTTAATACGTGAGGAGAACTTCACTGGTATATTGATGTCTTTTGTTGTTCAATTAACATTTCTAATGTGGAAGAAAAGAAGATAGTATTTAATATGTCAGCCAGCCTTAAGACAACTCTGTTTCCATTTTCTAATGCGAAAACCTAATATAATGTTTATGTCCATTAGAGTTAAAATACTTTCCTTATTAGCTGCCTAAGTGCATTTTTTCTACAATAATAATGAAGGGCACTCAGTAAACTAAAACTAATTAATCTCCTCAGTCTCCTTTTTGTATTTATCTGATGCCAAAAGCAATATACTTTTTTCTCTAAAGCAGATTAAAAGTAAACTGTGGATGGTGCCTCCTTCCTAAACAAAACCTGCAAAATTATCAATTTTCCTGATTATTGTTATCTCTCCTTTCAAAATGCTGCTTATTACTAACTGGGTTTTTGTTTCTGCTGCTCTCTGACAGCAAAGGTTTGGCATATTGCAGCTAGAATGCAAGGGAGCTGTGACAAAACCGCATATGTTGGGAAGAATGGAAGATCAGGGAAACAGATTTGATTTTGCTTCAGTTTTTTTAAACTCTCAGGACCTTCTCAGTGGTTAAAAGAATGCCCTTTTCCTGATTTACTTTAAAAAGTAAAAATATGTCTATTTTAAGTTCAAGTAAGTCAGAATGAATGCTGTAGTCAAGCCAAGTCTTGAATACACCTTCTTAGGAAGGAAGATGATAAGTTCTGATAAAGTCTGTAATGCTGCAGTAAAAGACTAAAAAAAAAAGTTTTTCTTAAGCTATTTTACAGAATACGGGACTATGAAAATATCACAACTTATCAAAATCATAAGTGGATGTGATAATCCCTAATTTTTGTCCTTGAGGATAATTATAAGGCAAACTATCTAATTTTCTTTAGGGGTTTCCTAAGGAGTCAGCCTGCTTCAGGAAGCCTAAAACTAGAAAATATTCTACAGGGCTCCTCCAAGTCTTCTGGAGGATTTTAATCTTCTCTACACAACTTGCATCTATTCTTATGAGCCTGAGTGTGTCCTGATTTTCCATCCACAAGTACAGAGAATTTCCGCTGCTTATACTCTTGTTCCAAGGCACAACCCCTCTCTTAGGAAATTCACTCCTGCTGATCCTGTAGCAGACCTTATTTTGGAGTTCTCCCTGGTGAATAGGGCAGGATAGTACTGAGTACTTTCATGTACAAACAAAACTTTTAATCTCTATAGTGGCTGGGTAATTCTTATCTCCTCTCCTGGTTCCTTCCTTACCTCCAGCTAACAAAAACTGTACTGGGATCACTTCAAAACTCAACCAGCTGTCCTCATCAAAAGATATTCTAAATATCTTTTTGCTTCAGTCTCTAGGCTTGCATCTCCACCCTTACAGTGCACAAGTTACACTGGAAGGATGGACTTAGCCCAAGAACAGTGTTTGTGTCTACGTGCTGTCTTTCATGGTGAACATTGATTTATTTATTTAGGTATTTATTGAAACTTGTGTAGAAAAAGTTTTCTACTTGGTTTTGATTCTATTCTGTGTTGTTTCTGAGTGTCATAATGTTCATTAAGTGTGATAGTATGAGTTACTGAGCCTTTCAACACGTGATGTAGAATGGTAAAATATAGCTTCCATATTCCTTCCTTTTTTTCCAAAGCACTTTAAGCAAATTGGCAATCTAATTATTGATTTATAAAAGGAAAGGAATTAATACAGACTCCCATACCCATTGGCGGTAAGAGTATTTAAAAGTGAACTATACTTAAATTTCATAAAAGCCTCCTCAGCAAATCAGTAGAAGAATATTGATCTTGAAATATAAGTATGTGAATTCTAATTGTGTTTTGTCTTTCCACTGGAGGACCATTACTTTATTTAGCTGGAGTTCATTCTTTACTTTTATAGTCTTGGTGTGTTGTCTGTGGAAACTGCCTTTACGGTTGAGCAAGGCTTGTAACCACCCAGTTTTGCTGATCTATTCAAAAGAGTGTATTGACATGTGAGAGCTAAAGAGAGGCTTTTAAGATCAAGTTACCATCACCAAAAGTCTCAGCAGCATATAACTATGGTTCCTGGTACAGAGCTGTCTGTTAAATGAGTAAGTCAGATGCCAAGTGCAATAATTGCTTCTTGCTGTACTTCAGAGTCGCAAATCAATTTATTCTGATTATAAACCACCATTTTAATAACATACACTGTAATTACATATATATTTTAATCTTGGAAAACCACATTCATCTGTAGGTTAATCCTGCTACTTTCACAAGTAGATTTTGACTGGTAAAAGGGAACAATCTCAGCTACTTTGTAAGTTTTGAAATACCTGATCGGGCTATCCTTTCATTAGAAGATTTTGGAAAAGAGACAGCGAGGAAAGAGGCTGTAATGGTAACGCAAATCTACTGCATTCAAAGACAAGGGAAAAGAAGGAAAAGACAGAGAATCTGAATGTTTAACAAAATTTTAAAAATCAGTATTTTTGAAAATAAAGTTTAATATATCTCTTTACTAAATTAAAAATTCAAATCAAAAGTTAGTTTAAGCAATTTCTTCAAAAATTCAAATATCTTTTGACAGAAATCTCTGTTTCTGTCTGAACAAATTGAAGCAGCTTTACAGAACATAACACAGGAAGGTTTCAGCATTGGTGTGATGGCTGAATGTAGAGATTTATGTTCGTTTATCTTTGCATCATTGTATGTTAAATTCAAGTGGAAGTTTCTCCCTGTTTCCTACATTTATAGATAATAGAACATTGTGCTATGTTTTAACTGGGCTGTAGAGCCTTTTAAAAGCAGCTCTGCAGTACGGACACTAGTAATTTTTTAGCCATCTATAGTCTAGCACTGAGCGGGCACGAGGTGCTCTCAAGGGGAACTTAGGCATATTTTGGTGGGGAAAAATAGTGTTCTTTGGGTTTGGTTTCTTTTAATCTAGCATTAAGGTAATACCTGAGGGGCATATAGGGGAACAGTGAATGGATATGAATTGTTATGTGGACTCTGGGAACCCCATGAAAGGCCCTGCTTAAACCAGCGCAGTTTTGTCATCCCAGAGCGATGGGTCACTTGAGCGCAGCTCAGTGCTATGAACTGCTCCTTGAAAGTTTGCTGATGGCAACTGTGTGTTGGTCTCTTCCTCTAGGGAGTAAGTGATAGCACAAGAGGAAACAGCACCAAATTGCTCCATAGGAGCTTTAGATTACTTAGTAGTCAAAATTTCTTCACCAAAAGGTTTGTCAAGCATTGGAACAGGCTGCCCACAGAAAGTGGTTGAGTCACCATCCCTAGAGAAATTTAAAGGATGTGTAGACATGGTGCTTAGGGATATGGTTTAGCCTTGGAATTCCCAGTGTTAGGTTTGTGCTTGGACTCAATGATCATAGAATAGTTTGCCCAACCTTCCTACAGTAAGCCAGGACATCTCCAACTAGATCAGGTCGCTCAGGTTACCCAACCTGACTTGGAATGTTTCCAAGGATGAGGCCTCTACTGCCTCTCTCTGGGCAACCTCTACCAGTGTTTCAACACCCTCACTGTAGCAAAAAGGCTCTTCTCTAGCCTAAATAATTCCATGATTCTATAGACATGACTGACAGTTTACTCAGCCATGTCTGCTGCGATGGGCCAGAAATTCACATTTTTAGAAGCTACTTCTATCTGGATTTTGTACTGTGTTTGCATTTCTTAAAAACTCTATTGCAGTGTAATTTAGACAAACAAACAACAATGAGCAGTTGGGCTGAATTCCAGTTCTTCAGTTTAACACTTAATTGATGTTTTCCTCACTAAAGACTAAATAATCTCTGTGTACATAGTGAAGAAATACTTGCCACAAATCCAAATTATATTGGGTAATTTAGGTGCATAAAAATTCAGCCTAATGAACAAGTTACTGCAGGGTAAAAGATTACTCAAATTACTCTGCAGTTAAGTTCAGTAGGGATTTAGTAACAGATTTCACAACAGTTTGAATATCATTTTGTGTTGGTAATTTTGGAGAAGCTACTTCAACTGCACTAGGAGAAATCTGTAAATCATATGGAGAGAAAATGTTTGTAATAAAAAGCTAACAACTCAGCATCAGTTAGTGCTGTTTCATAGCAAACCTACATCGAAAACCTCTCAACTTTAGAGAGGGAGAGAATATCTGGATATTTATATTCATTGAGCTGGAGGAAAACAGCTTAGTTCACTACTAGAAATAACAACCAGAAAAGAATAATATGTAGCTGACACCACTTGTGTTCCTTCTGGCGTTTGCCTTTACTTTTCTGTGCTTATCATTTCAATTGCAACTCTGAAACACAATTTGGAGACTCACTCAGGTGCAATAAAATGAAAATGGAAGACAGGATTTTTTTTCCTCTTGCTTGCCTGTCATAAACACTACAGCTGTTTTACTTGGAATCCTCATATCATGCAACTGAAATCTTTATGGGAAGATTTTTAATATCCGAAGTTAATATTGGGATCCTATTATGTTGAACAGCATATGAATATAAATCTTGCCTTGGAAAACCTTAAAACTGGATGAACAAATTAACAAGCAAGAGTCATGAGGAAAATACTATCTTCATTTTAAAGAGGAACAATTGGCACATTAGGAGAAAAGTTTTCTTGCCAAAGACACACCACAGGGCTGGATGACAAAAAAATTTATGCTCTGTTTCCTCTAGCAGCAAAGAGAGCTCCCATTGTGTTTTGTTTGCTTGCTTTTCTCCACTGCTCTTTTTCAGATTTGTATTTTTACTCAGACTATTTGTCTGCTTACAAGTCATCAAAATGAGTTGCAGTAGCACCCAAAGACACATCGAACAGTGATAAAGGAAAGTAAAACCATTGTCTGAAAAACTTGGTTTAAAACATTCTTGGGCTGACATTGGCCCTGAGGGCTTGAGGACTTATTGTGTCAGTGGTCCCAGTCCAGTGCCTGACCATTAGCTGTAATTCCTGTTTAGGAGGGATAAGGAGCTCAAAAACCTCTGCTAAATGCAGCTATTGAATGTATAAGTGGGTGTTGAAAAGAGCTCATTAATGGTAATTTTCTTACAAATGTTTGAAAAATTCCTGTTGGGTCACTCTGAAAAAACTTCCAGAGTTTACTCTTAAGAAAAAATGCTGCAGTGGCCAAGAGAACCATTCAAAAAAATGGAGGAATGGCTGGTAGATTTGGGTATTCTTTTCTAAAACCTACAATGTTTACATATTTTTTGATTTTGTCTCTTTTACAGCATCTTTCAAAACAAAGCAAAACCCCCAGGCAGGAACCAAGAAACATACAAATGGATAGCTTTAGGATCCTGATGGGAATACTGCCAACAAGGTAAAAAGAAATATCAGAAAAGTGCCAAACATGCAGACCTGTCATCCTTTGCCTTAATGGGCACTTACAAATGTGCTACTTGCAAGAGATGTTCTTCCACAATATGATTGTGGTTATAAAACAAACAGCATGGTCAATAATATGATCTAATCTGATTGAAGAGGTCAGTTAGAAAATTATTACCCACTTTACAACCCATTAACATCAAACCTACATTACAGGAATGTATGTGATAGATTAAAAACTTGCTTACTTAAAGCAGGAAGGTCTAAATAAACTCCATTATGAATGTTTTTTTGTATTTGAAGCAAAAAAATTACCCCCTTGGTGACAAGAATGCATTGGGGAGAGTCAGAGCAAGTTGCTGAGTTTAGCTTTTTAATCTCTGTGCCTGAATCCTATCTAGTAGACATTTGGGGAAGTGGAAAAGACATTTTTGGATGATTAGCTTCTGCTTTGTGATTGACACAGTAAGGAGGCTGCAAGAAAGCAATTCAAGGGAAATTGAAGCTGTTGAATGGAGTTACTGGAATTAGGGAAGGAAAAAAAAATGCTTTGCTTGATACAGAGCAAATTATTTGCTGTATCAGGAAAGACCCAATGACCCTTCTAATCTCGTATCCTGCCCGCAATGTTGATTTATACCAGATGCTCCAAATGAAGATATAAATCCCCATAATACGTTTACCTGTAATTGTATAATAGTGTGCAAGGAGGGTATGTTCTTTCTTGACACCAGCCCATGATCAGCATATGCCCTGTAGCACATGTATCGAATGCTTCTGTCTTTAGTCTGAGCGGATGAAATTGCAGATGCTTATGGCAGTCATCGTACAAATTAAGGCCTGTGGATGGCTAAGCATGTTGGGTGGCAAACCACTCATGCACACTGAACTGCCTGAATTTTAGCTTGTAAATTCTAGGGTAATTTCTGTAGGATGTTATGCCATAAAGTTAGGAGGACATTCTCTTGGGCTCTGTAGTGCCCTTAAACTGGTAATGTCAAAGGAAGGTGCTAACAGTATTCTGGCTCTAGTTTCCTGAGAAATTATGCAGAATCTGAGTATCTATATTATCTACTGGATCAGTTTTTATTCAATGCAAGGTATTATGTCATCAGCTCTTTTTTTTTTTTTCAACTGGCTTAGCTAGATGCCAACATACCTTTAAGGTATATTGTCTGATATTTCAGATTGCCTTAGGTTTATTTTCCTGTTTCTATATGAATTGCCACATGCAAGCTTCTGAGGGAATCTATGGTTACGTTTGCCTCAAAAATCCCTGGGCAGTAAGGTGAGATAGAAAGAAAGATCTAGGCCTGGTCTTTGTTTGTAAAACCCCATCTGTCCTGGGGTGACTGCATGCATGCTCGCCTGTAGTTAATATCGCTGGTGACAGATATGTTTCATGTACAAGTGTTGGGATTGTCCTGTGTAAAGTGAGCTTCATCACTGAGTTCATCCAGCACCAGCCTGACAGATTTTGCTGGCGGTCGTACCCTTAGTACCTGCTTGGTTGTCTCCCCAGCTTCTGTAGGAGGTCCTGGAACTTGAGAACAAGGAGGTCCTAGAACCTGGGCTTCCTTGCTGTAGGTGTGAGAATACTGCATCTATTCAGGATGGCAAAGAGGTAATGAAGGTGAGGATGGAAGAGCCCTACAGAAATGCCCGGAACCCCCTTCATCAGAGCTATGAACAGACATTAGGTCACTGAGGGGCCCCGTGCACAGAGGCTGTGCTGGTACAGTGTTTGTGTCACCATGGTGTTCCCTGTCCGTCTGCAGGCTGGAAGGCAGCTCTTTAGCAGGATCAATTGCTGCTGTGCTGTAGTGCTTCTGGGCACAGATCAGGCTGCTGTACCTCTGCCTTTAATGTAGGGTGGTCTGGGGAGGTTTGTACTGCCAATGATTTGAATGTTTCCAGGCTGGTGAAGGCTACTCTACAGGCCTATTTAGATTTGGCACAGAGCCCGTGAAGCTCCATGCCATCATTTCTGCCTGGCATTCCTGTCTGCCTGAGCTGCTCTGACTCAAAGGCATTTACAGGTGACCTGACTGCTTGCCAGGAAATGCTTATCTCCTCAGTGACTGTGGCATGGCAGGGGAATGTGCTTTTTGGCTGAATGAGGAGGAACTGGATGTCCATCAGGACCAGACTTAAGAGTGGCATAAGGTTTGTGATCATATTTGCTTGCCATATCCATCACAACATCTGTGACAAAAAGAACAGGAGGCAGGCTGACCCACACTGTGCAGCTGCAAGGATTGTAATGTCAATTCCATATAGGAAGCCCCAAATGAGTCCTTTATACACAATGCATTACTGTGTATTCACTGCTCCAGTGATGTGGTTTCCAAGCTGTTTTTTCTTTTGTCTTTCCTTTCCTTTTCTTTCTTTCTTTCTTTCTTTCTTTTTCTTTTTTTTTTTTCAGGTGATAAGAGGGTTGTAGAAAACCTTTTATCATGTTTCTGTTAGTGCTTCTTCTGAAGTAGTGTATTCCTCACCACCTCCATGCTCTGTCTGCATGCCTGGCTGGCAGTGCCAGATGAAGCCATAAACCCTGCATAATATGCCATGTTCTCTTCCCCTAAGTTTCCCTTTCATACTCTTTGTTCATTCATCTCTCTCTAGGGATGGAATGATTTATGCCAACATATATAACTATAAATGAGACATTTTTTTACAATCTGAGGTAAGAACAATGGTGCAAAGCTGTACTACTACCAGAAAAGTAAACACAAAGAAGCAGCAAAACTAATTGTTATCCATTACACAGGTATAATTTTATTTGCTGCACACATTTCAAATAAGAACAAGTAAATAATTTCTGGCAGTTTTTAACAAAGGCAAATAGTAATGCAGACAGTGCAGCATGTGGGATTTGGAAATATTTTTTATTTGATCTTAAGTGGTTTGAAGTATTTTTGGTTCATGTTCATTTTACTCAACTTGAAGTTTTAGAAAGGAGAATGAGATCAATATAACTGAATTGCTTCATCATGTCTTACAGATGATGTTGCTCATCAGTAAGTGGAATATGAGTGAAAATGAGCTGAAATGGTAAAGAGCAATGTTGCTGCAGGAGTGAATAAAAGTTTTTATAATACTTGTCCTATTTAAATCTTATGCTGTTAGAAGATGTGAATTAAGTTTGCTGGAAGTATTTAACAGACTATTTTTGTTGGATTAATATTGATTTTGTAAAGTTCATTTTATGTAATTGCCTTGACCTTTACTTGGGGGGCTGGAGTCAGTGTCATATTCTTTTCTGAAAATTTGAATTATCTTCATTTCAGTGTAGCGTAAAGAGGTAAAACTAACATTTCAAAGATAATTGTTAGTAAAAAAGTATGTTCTCATTTATCTCTAGTTAGTTCTTAGACTGTTTTATGCTGTGAGGATGGTTCAGCACAATCCAGTTTAACTCTGTGTATTGATCTATAATGATGAAGTTTAAACCACGCAAAATGCAGGTTTGCATTCAAAAGTATTTAGGAAAGATTTATGATAGTGTCTCCTGAACCTGGAAAAATGGTGCATTTTGTTAAAGCATTCATTTAATTTTTTCTTCATGCTTTGGTGAGGCCTGCCATGAGGGCAAAGGAAGTTTTACTGAGGAATCCAAGATTACTCAGATGGTACAGTGAAAACATAAATTAAACATGTAGGCCTAGGCAATATTCTTCCTTGTGTATGAGGACTGTGATTCTGCATCTCTTTCTGTAAATCAAATCAGTTTTGCTATATGGTTTCTTTGGGCACAGGAATCTTACCATTCTAGAGTCCAGACCTGTGGGGTTTTGATCTAGTAGGCAGGCTTGCCAAGAGAATGTGTCCCTTTGCATTTCAGTAAACTGCGGCTTTGGTTTTTGTTTTCACAGTAACTTAAATCTATTTTTCTTTACATTGTGGCTGAGATATTGCTGCTTACCAGAGGGCCTCCAATGCTGATATTTTAAAGGAATGGAAAAGTTTAATCACACATGTAAATTTTATTAAAACCCTGGCATTTTGCTAGGCATTCTTTTAGGCAAATTCATGATCAGCACTTTTCCTTTGTGAATTGTCACATGCTTCAGTGGATAGTGAGCAGGATTTACCAGCAGCATAGCAGGTCTCTGAAAGCTCAGGCATTTAGTGTGGTGAATGTTGTAACAAGAAACTATTAGCACTTTGCTACTTCCAGCAAGGATAGCTCACTAATTCAGTTTAGTAAAATATGGTGATATTTTAGTGCCAATAATCAGATCTGGAGACTTTCAAAAACAACAGTTACGGTGTATTATTTCTGTTGTCACATGGCAAAGGCTTTAGGCATTGAAATTGTTTTGGAAAACCAATATATATAGTATTGCTAATGCTAGTGATTCATGTATCTACTGAATCATTTCTTTTGTTTGATGTTTTGCTCTGTAGTTCAGACAAGACAAAGCAGCTCTTTTTATGAAAAGGAAAAAAAAAGAACATAACGAGGGTAAGATGTAAACCACAGAGCTTCTGTTATAAACAGGAGGCAAATGGCCTCATAGCAGTTATGCACAAATGAGTATGTTGTAGTAAGTTGAAGCTGAGAGCATGCTTTTGGTCAGGATTGTCATAATTTTGGAAAGTTGTAAAACTAGACGCTGTTAAAGAAAATCAAAGTGTTGTCTGGCATGATTATGAATTTCCAGCACAGTTAAAGTGCTTGCTTCTAATATTCCCATGCTATTAACATCATTTAGAACAGCAACTGAATTAGGCTTGCCTTGGGAAATTAAGGATGTTGCACATTTTTCCAGGGATTCAGAACTTCCACGGGTGGAATTCATTGATGCAATAGCTAGTTGGGGTGTATGGCCTCTGTAGACTTGGAATACTAATTTCCTCTCTTGTAGAGTTTGCTGTATGACACTTGGGTAAGTAGAAGTTCATGCCCTACAGTTTCAGATGGGCTCCATTTCCCCACTAATTCTGTTTCTATGGTCATCCCTACTATTAGCATGTCCTAGAAAAGTAAGCTGCCTGCTGGCCAGTACCTGACACAGAGGCATTAGCTGCCACTGGGGAAAATCAGGGTGAAATTAGTCATTTAGAATACTTGGGCACAGTGAAGTTCTGAACCCCTGGTGGATGGTGGTGTGTTAGACAGAGGAGCATTATTCTACCAGTTCAGTGCCAAAGAGCCACAGTTCCAATGTAGGCTTAAAGGAAAGTCAGACCTCTGAAAATAAATTATATTAAGGAGAGCTAGTGAAAACCTGCTAGTGAATAGGAAAGTACATAAATGAGGTAAGCATGCCAAATATTGTGCTAAATGTTATTGCACTGGTATGGCACGAGACCTTTATATTCTTCTCAGGTTCCTGAATTTGGTTAAAAAGAAGCTTGATAAGCCAGAAAAAGACTTGTTCCAGTTTTAGTCCTTTCCTGCTGAGCATTTTCCCCACAAGGATACTGTTGACTATCAAGTTCCCAAAATAAATGCTAAAGTAAAGGTATCCCAACCCATTGTAACAGAAATTTCATAACATAATGGGAGTTAGTCTAACAATCTGGATTACTCATTTCCTTATTTTGAAGAATATGTATATTACAGAATCAATGCCTTAAGGCATGCTTGTTGATAGTGATGTTTTCAATGCTCATGCTACTACCCAGATGCACATTCTTCTTTAGGGGAAGAAACAAATATGTAGAATGATACATATGTAGAATGTTTTCACAGTAGATGTAAATGACCTGCGAGAATGTATTTTACAGCTTTTCAGAATACACTGGGTGTTAAATCCAGATACATCGAAAATGTATGAGCTCTATACTCTTGATATATCTATAACTGTCATTTCTGCATAGTTTCTGTTAAAAGAACTCCACAGAAGAATCCAACTTCATCTTGTACAAGAAACTGATCTGCTATAATACAAATATAAGCATATTTTAGACACATGATTAAATTAAATGTTTCTTATTTATCAATCGACTAACAGGGAGTCCAAAACTTAGTCAAGTGGAAATAGTATTGTGAAAATTTTTCTGGTTAGCTAGTAACACAGAAAGTGTGGAGTAAAGATCCTCATTAAATTGCAGTAATTTTCTGAAGAAGTTTCTTCACTCTTCTTTATCTGATGAGATTGGGAAATTTAAGTTGTCATCTGAAGGGTCTGCAGGGAAGAGAACCCTAAGGGTGTTCAGACCATAGAATGGGGAGTTTTTGTCTCTGTTGTTTTTGGTCTTTTTTGTTGTTTCGTTTAAAATTAGACTATACTGGGGTCATGTGGATAAAGCAGCATTTCTCCATTTATCTTTGACTGGGCCAGATAAGATAAAACCTAAACAGAGTTGAGACTACAGCTGGTTGCATATCATCCATCTACCTTGGATCCTGTGCAGAGATTTGCACCAGGGCCAGATGCAAGAGGAATCCAACAGGTGCTGCCAGCAGGTCACCTGCTCCCCTGGCCTGCAGGACACTGCTTGAGAAGTCCTGGGAAATGGATGATGGAGATCAGATGTCAGCTTTTCACAGATCACATGCAGAGAAACTGGAGCTGCCCGCATATATTTCAGCTTATCAATTGTGTCTAAAATATCTGGTATCTTGTACAGGAACAACACAATTATGTGCAAACGATGATGGCATTTTAATTTCTTTTGTTCTAAAACACTGGTATGTCTTTTCACACAGAAACCTCATTTAATGTTCCAGGTAAAATCTGTAGGGGATTTTCTGCATAAGAAAATGCATGAACACTTAAAGGAAAAGCTTCAGTTATAAGAATAGGGGATGTCTGGATTATTTGTTATAAGTAATATTTCTTGACTAATCAGATAAACCTTGACATTAGTTCTCTGTGCTTTATGCACACAGATTCTTCAGTATGGGGAAGAACTCTAAAGCAGAATGATCATCCTCATCCGTCTTTGTCCCCTTTATGCTTGCACAACAAAAGTGTAAGAGTGTGCTAGGAATAAATGGCAGTAATGTACTGATGGGAATACTTTCAAAGTGGACAACACAGCCTGGATGAAACCCAACACTTAAGGGTATGAAGCCTGTGATTAATCCTTAGATTCGCATACATAACACTGTATGCACTCTAAAGTCTAGGAAGCTAGTTTGAAAATGATGGTAGCTCTTATGCAATAAAGATTTATCGAGGTGTGTATTTGCAGGTAGGGAAGTGATAAGCACTACCAGGATGTATTGAGGTTTGAATAATTTCCAGGCATTTGAGGAGAGTTGCTAAGAAAGCCTTTTTCCATGATGGACTTTCTGTGAAGTTTTGGGAACACAGGAACAAAGCTGGGCCAAAAGAAAATGTACCTTGATCCTTTTTGCTTTGCTGGGGATCTTCTTCCAGAGTCTGTGAGCTGCTTTTATTCCCTACCACCTCCTGTGACTTTTTTTCTCTTTTCTTTCTTTTCCTCTGAAAAGTGACATGTGGTTTCCAGTGTTTGCTTCTTTTTCTAAGGAGACAATATTTTGGGATAGGAAGCGTCCTTTCGTTTCTGATTTCTGTGTGACAGTGGTTTACTGTTAGGATGTGAAATGTGTCAAAAGCTTCCTAGAAATTTGTGTTTATCTGTAGACATGCTGTTAGCTACCAACATCCTCTGCTTTTTACAATTGTCATTTCTGAAGCTGACAATTTACCTTCAAAAGATAAATAGGTTTTTTTTAAAGAAAATTAAATGACTGACCCTACCAGTATTTGATAATTGATGGCAGTATTTTTACATATACTATGTAGTTATACCTATGCTAGCTATGGTATTCATTACCCTTTTGAATCCAAGGCTACTATTCATAGCGAAGGCAAGAATCTGCACAAGAAAACCTGGAGTTGATTAATGTCCTTAATTACTCTGCACTGGACCAAAGGGTAATATTTCTTACTGCCTCCTGTTACTAATCAGTTATGTCTCAAAGCACTTGGATCAATAACCTATATTTTTTTCCTTCGGAACTGTGCTTATTGTATTAGTAGGAAAGTATTCAGACGAAAAAGCTTGCAAATGTTAACTAAAATTCTTCAGAAATTCATTATTGATTTTCTAAAAGTTTGTCAAATTGGAGACATTAAACCAGCTCAGCAGGTTTTTGGTTCTTTTTTTTAACAGAATATTTCTGAGGGGTTATCAGCCAGCTCTGCAGAGTTCTGGGACATTAGGCAGGGTAGTATTTTATATGGGCACGGGTTCATCTCTTGACTGCCTCCTAAGGCACAACCTCGTTTCCACTTTCTGCTAGAGCAGCTCTTTGCTGAAGTAACTGTGGTCTCTCAGGAACACACTTACATATCACTTTAGGTACAGCACTGTGTCAACAGCTCTCTGGGCTGGGGCAGTGGGATCTTAGCCTGGATACTGTACCCACATACAGACATGATTTAAACCGGTTGTCCTTTGGCTTCAACTGTAAATTCAAGGTTAGCTGTGTCGTCGTCAGCCGCCTTCTCCATGTGCTTTGTGATGGTTTGCACTGCCATGGGCTCACTGCCCTGGGCCTCCTCCTCTTGCTGTTCATGCTCTGAGCTGTGTCATTAGAGCCTCTACACACATTGCTGAGTGAATTATCAATACAATGTGTCCTTAATTTCTTTGGCAGCCTCATGGGGCCAAGGTGACACTGAAAGAGGACTGAGCTCGTGTAGGTTTCTATTCACCCCCATAACTTTGAGCATTGTGTTATGTGCCTGTGTATATGCAAGCTTGAAACTGTCCTAACATGAAATTGTTTAACTATACCCTCAATCCATACCTCTAACTCTGACCTAACTGCAGCTATTTTATCTTACTATATTAAGAGTGATCACCAGGAGGATGGGCACAGACACTTGTCATTGGAGACCAGCAACTTGGCAAAGGGCAGTCACGATCTGAAGCACGAGAAATTCTGTCCGAATATAAGGAAAAGCTTCTTTACTTTGGGAGTGACTGGAACAGGGTGCCCAGAGAGATTCTGAAGTGTCCATCTCTGGAGATATTAAAAACCTGCCTGGATATGATCCTGTGCAACCTGCTCTAGCTGATCCTGCTTCAGAGGGGCCTCGGACCAGATGACCTCCAGAGATTCTTTCCAACCCAACCATTCTGTGATTTTGTGATAATACTGACAACTGACAGTCTGCTCTTTGCTCTCTGCAATGTTCAATCATAAAGGCAAAACCTTGCATGGCTGTTAGTTTTGTGTAGACTGGGAGGAAGAGAAATCCCTGAAGTGAAAGTGATAGGATGTGGATAACAGATTTTAATTGCTGCTTTCTCAGACTGTCTGTAGCCTGGCTAAAACAGATTTTCCTGCTGATTCGCATGAAAGAAGACAATGTTTTAAATATTGATGTGTATGTGAAGGGATTATAAAGTGCCCAGATGGACCTCTTCGACTGTACTTTTCTGATAATGTGTGTTGTGTTTTTTCTAATTGGCAGCCACTGGGTTCCAGTCCAGCACATCATCCCTCCTGACCATTGCTGTTCCCCAGGCAGGGTGGCTGCCTGATGCTCTTCCAGCTGGTAGCTGAGTAGTTCAGGTATGTCACTAACATAAAACCAGAGTGAATAGATTTTTTTTTTCCTATTTTTTTTTGTTTAGTCTTTGGTTGATGAACTATGTCACTTGAGCCAGGATGCAAGTACCTTATTTTTAAACTACAAAGATACACAGAAACTCAGTTCTTCAAGTTCACTGAAACAAAATGAATCATCAAAATGTTTGAAGTTTATTTAAGTTTTACAGGTTTGGGTTTTTAAAGATTTTTCAACTAGAAAATATAGACTTCTAAAAATATTTTTTTGTTAACTTGGATTCACTACCATATTTGTCAGCTGGGACTGTTTTGTGTAAACACATTATCCACACTTCCTCCTCTCAAACTGCTCAGCTCTAACCATGTGATTTCAGCAAGACAGCCATCTCAAGGATTTTTGATGTAAAGACATCTTAAACAAGTTCAAAGGGTTAACAGACAGGACAAGAGAGAGGCTATTTCTGTATCTGAGACTTCAGTGGGAATGATTTACTGTGAACGGAAGAACATATCTCAAAAGTAATCTTTTTATCTGTGTCTGCCTGCAGAAAAATTTACGAGGATGTAAGGATATCTATAATGGCACAATTTACATGGCACCTTTTGGCTGATGAGAAATGGCACTCCCAAAATGACTACAGAGATTAGAAGCGTTAGCCTTGTTTCCAAAAATTATGTACTCACAGAATTGTTGACAACTTTATCTGGTTTAACCATTTCACCAAGGCATTTATTACATGTATGTCAGAACCCAAAATAATAATGCAAATAGAAGCCTTATCAATCAGCCAGTTAAATTTTCACACTCTTTTGGTGTAGGTTTTTTGGTCTTTGGAGTAAATTTGACAGCTTCATGGGATGCTGCTAAACACAGCTTGAAGATGTGCTACACCATTCTATGCTGTTTGGTATAACTGGCAGAAGTAAGGGTAAAAAAGCAGAAGTCTAATTTCTAAAGTATCAGTGGTACTTTGAGACTTAAATACTAGTGATATTTTATTCAGACTTTAGGTTCTAAATGCCCAGGTTTTCTGAGTCAGTGGTGCTTGAACTTGTAAGACACTTAAATGCTTGATATTATTTCCCTCCTTTGCTCTGAATTCAGCTCAGGCATTTTTACATGCAAGAACCTAAGACCTGATCCCATGCAGAGTTAGTATGATTGAGAGTGCTTGAAATGTAGACTTTTTGGAAAAATGGATACTTTCCTTCAGATGCTGTTGGGGAGGTTTCTGAGGTATCAGCAGAGAAATTTTTGATGAAAATAGATAAGGGCAATTTGTGGCCTGGTATTAAAACACTCACATGGCAACGGGAGTCCTCAGTTCAATCAGATGCTCTTCCTCAAGCCAAGCAGCCTAGCACAGCTTTCCCGCTCTTGTGGGGGAAGATTTTCATCGCAAAACACTTGATTTGGGGTCTGTCTCTCTAACAGATTGGTTTTGTTTTCTTTTTCTTGTTTGTGAATGGGAGGACAAAAAGAAGTCCTTGGCCTCTTGTGGCAGTGAGGTAGGGGATTTTTTTTTGTTTATTTATTTATTTTAATCCATAAATACTAACTTTTTTCCCCCTCCTATCCTCCTCCTAGTATGAAGGAATACATTGGGGTTCCCAGTGAAAAGATTTTTGTACTTTAAGGGTAAAAGGACAAAAGATTAAGCCATAACCATCTACTCCCTACAGAACAAAGACAAACTTTTGTTTCCAAGGTTTCATAAAAACTCCTGTAATGTCTTTATACTTCTGTATTCCAACATCACTTTTTCATTGAGTTTGTGTTGCCGTGCCTCCACTAATGCTCTTGACCAATTCTGTGTGTGTCCTCAGGTGATACATCCTTCAGAAAGGCAGTGGCAAAGATCAGTTATTATATCCCCTGTGGCCTTTTGGTTTATGATTTCCAATGACCTGCAGCAGACTCTGCCTAAGGCGTGCAGTTGCTTTGTGGCACGGTGGTTCCAAATGTCAGGATCTGTTTTCATTCTGCATGTATTTTGCATGTGGTTGTTTGTTAGCTTAGGTGGAGATGGGGAAGGCTGATGAGTACCTCAGGGGGATTGGATTTTAGGTGAGGCTGGCTAATGAAATAAATTGTATGGTGTTAATTGCTACATAACACTGTATATAATCCCTTCTATGGCGACTAAAGGTAATGTCAAGGATACTCTAGCAAAAAATCACCCAGATTAATGTAAAATGAATGGGACAAGCCCAGCAGTGATGGGACCAGAACTGGCCTCATGATGCAGCAACCCAAAACCACACCAATTTTTCTGCCCTGAACAACTTTTATAACAGGTGAAGCCCAAAGTCATGGAATAAATTAACTCCATGGAATCTCACAGGACTGGTGCATAGCCTCAAGGAATGACATCTGTATATATGTGTGTAGGTATCAAAGGACCAAGAACAATGATGGTGGCTAAGTGGGACGCATTGCAAAATGTGGGACCTGGGTGTGACATAAATGGCATGGCATAAGGTGTGGATACTGCCCTGGTTTTGGTTGGGATAGCATTAATTTTCTTCCTTGTAGCTGGTACCAGCTGGTACTTCCTGTGCTGTGTTTTGGATTAACTACGAGAATAATGTTGATAATACACTGTTTCAGTAGTTTTAAGGTTGATAATACACTGTTTTTTAGAACAGCTGTCCTGAACAGTTCAAAGGGATGTTCCACACCAGCGTCATGCCCAGTATGCAAACTGGGGGAGTTGGCCTGGAGGTGCCAATCAGTACTTGGGGAAGGATTGTGCACTGGTCAGCTACTGATGACCACTTGTATTGTGCATCACTTGTCTTTCCTGGGTTTTCTCTCTGTCTCTCCTATTGTTATTATCATTGCATTTTACCTTATTTCAATTTTTCAACAATCCTTATTTCACACGTTTTACCTTTTTCCAATTCTGCTCCACATTCCCCTGGCTGGGAAAGGGAGAGTGAGTGAGTGGCTACATGGTGCTTATTTGCCAACTGGGGTTAAACCATGAACTTAAAATGTGGAAATATTTATACTGGGTATTTGGGGTCTGTTTAATTGTTAATTTTCTAAACTCCTTTCAAAATCACAAATGAGACATGTATGCTTTTTTGGTATGGAAAATACTGTAAACTTTAAAAGGCTTTGAGGGTTTAGTGTCTTTGCAGAAAAACTCTTAGAGTAGGTGAAAAGACTGTGTAACGCTCAGGGAAAGTCATTAAAGTTTTCAATTTAAATTGATTACAAGGAAATGATATGCCAGAGGAAAAAACAATAGATGAAAAGAAGTGTCCTGGATGGCAAGAGAAGATAAATGCTCTGTGTTTTCCCCACCTCAGAATGTCCATGACAAAGTATGATTGTCTAATATCTCAAGATGAGGAGGCTAATACAAGGCCATAAATCACAGTGAACAGCTTTTCAAATAATAAAGCAGTCTGCCTTCTTGCTAATAGGCCCCAAGGTAGGGCCCTGAAATGCTGAAAAGAAGGCTAGTACTCACCTCCCTGTGGGTGACAATGACTTTTGCATAGCCTGTATTCACGTATTGTCTGGGGAGACAGCTGAGAACTCAACATATTGCCAGTACAGCAGATTTGTAGCCTGCTTGTTAGTTACTTACATGTAAAGATTAATAGGAAAATTTTGGAAGATGTGATGGTTTTGTACAGTTTAACTCACATCCATTATTTAGACTCTTATAACCTACATAAGTGTAGAACTGGGGTAATTGTGTGTTGTATGGTTAGGTTTCCATGCTTGCACATAAAATTTTAAAGCTGGAGCTCATGCATGAGATATCATTATTGTGCCTCTCTCTCTCTTCTGACTCTTCCTTTGCCCAGTCTTACTGACTGAGAAAATGTGGGTTTTGCATATAAGAACCCGGTAGAAGGTGAAACAAAATATTCATGTAAGTCTTTCTTCCCATGGATAAAAGAGCAGATCAGAAAGTGTGAGATAAATATATTCATAATCTATGGACATTTTGAACTGCATAACTAGGAAGGAGATTAGGCTGTCTTATTCTCTCTGAAAGAATTACCTCAATGGTGGGAGAAAATTAATAGCCTTGTTTTAAGAAAAATCAAATATCTAATATGATGACAATGTGCAAGCCTTTATGCACAGCCAGCACACTAATAGTTTCATTGATGGAAAGACAGAAGAAATCCAAATATCAGCTATTTGTTTTCTAATTAATTTTTTGTTGTTTATTTCCATATAAACATCTAGTTAATAGGAAGCATCTTTGCTTTCTTTCAATTAGAGTAGAAAATGAGTCCTTCTGAAACAGGTTTATTTGTATGTCTTTGTTTGCATTGGAACTTGGAGTTTGTGAAAAACTTGCAAAATATGGGAGAATTTTTTTCCAAACTGATTAAAAATACTGAAATATAGCAAACATAATTTGCTTGAGGTTTTTTTGCCATTGTATTGCTGAAGTTAAGAATTTGGTTCAATAAATAAAAAATACTAAGTGTTCACAGCTAAATAATACCAAGCAAATGAGACAACCTACAGAAATCAAAATTTTAGTACATCCTCACTGCAAGATTGAAAAGATGAAATATGTTACTACAAACAAAACTAAAATGGAATGGAAACAAAGTGTCTTGGTGAATGTTGAACTGTGCAGCAGTGTTCTCAGTTAAGATACAAAACCTCTGAAATCTACCACTTGAGCTGAAAAGTGTTTGACACATGCCAGTTAACATCTAACTACACTTGATTAATGTTAATAGGAATAATTTGGTGGACGACTCAGTGGGATAACAGAATCACTTGATTCTCTTTTGAGCCCTGCTCCTAAACTGCTTGGCTTTTAGTGCTTTTGTTGCATCTAAAATAGATGAAATCTTTCCATCAGATATGAGCTCTGAGATGAAAAAGCACAGTACTGAGAATTATTGTTACTGAAATATGCAAGAATAGATGAGCCTTTGTGCACCTCTTTAAGACTTCTCACACCATCTTTCTTCCTCTTGTGGACTTCTTCATTTTTTTCTCTATATATATCTTAAATAAAACACCCCTACACACACTTATTATAATTATGATCATTTAAATAAAAAAGAACACTGGGTTTTGGAAGAGAAGGGAAGTGAGAACTTGAGACCAGAGCTCTGAAGTCATATTTCCTTTGCCTAAATACTAAAACATGAAAAAAAGGAAATGTATACATAACTTTTAAATTTTTCTTGATTATCTTTTTTATAGAAGAATTAAAACATTAATTTTGTCATTATATAGATTTTATGGTTCTTCAAAAACAATTTTTCATTCACTTTCCAACCTTAGAAACAGCATCTGCCTTTGGTCCTTCTTTCATGTCAAGAACATGAAAACCAACTGTACAAACCCAAAACCTTTCTCAATGTAAATATTGAACAATCTTACATGATGTGAAACTACATTCAAAATAAGAACTTTACACTCAAACTATTTCAAATAATTAAGTGAATCAATTGAGCTAAAACATCTATTTCCCAGAGAAAGTAGCCTTAAGCTTTATAAGTGTCTTACAAACCAGAAAATCCCTATTGATTGTCTTGATCAATGGTATTCCTGAATTAAGAGGAAGTTCCACGTGTAGCTCATACAACATCAAAGGGAAAACTCTCTTTGTGTGACATTTAAGTATCTCTGTTTTACCTTTGTCCTATGTGACAGGATCCTTTTCTTGTAAGAGGTACACAAGGGGATTAAGACAAAATGTCATTGACTCACTGCAGGTTAATCCTCCTACAAAGGAAGATTTATTTGGGTACAGTTGCTTCTTTAATGTTGTTCCTCCTGTTGGTTTACCTTAAGTTTTAAAATGATTCTGTGGTAGAGAAGTCCCCGTCTATCTTAAACGCAGGTTGTTCTGTAAACTTCTCTTACAGCTAACACACTTACCAGGGTGCAGGCATCTTTCTGGAACAAGTCCTGTGCTCTACATGGACCAAAATACTCTCAATATTGACAGGCTAATACAAGATAAAATAGTATGGACCCCAAACCCACACCTTTTAACCACATTTGGTTTAGTACGTGGAGCGAATCCCATTTCAAACGATCAAATTCACTTCCAAATTTTAAATATTTTACTGAATCATAGCATTTGAGTCTATAAAAATTGGAAGAAGTTTCAAACTACAGAAGGGTAGTTTAGAATGCAGTTTTTTGTAAGTCATCAGCAGAGATAATCTGTGTGACAATTATGTGTGAGAAATAACTGATTTCAGATATTTCCTTGTATAAAATGCATTTAAATTCATTTTTTGCCAGTGGCTAGCAGATAAAATTACTATTTTAGACTCTGTGAGAATGAAATACTTACAAAATTTATTTAGGGTAGAAGAATAGGAGGACCAACTAGTTTTCACAGTAGTAGCTGCACTGAGTGCATGTTTAGAACAAGTATTGTTAGGACAAAAAATTACTTTGTATTCTAATCATGTTCATACTTCCTGTTGTCAGTTGTACAAAAGCAGTGCATCAAACATCCGAATGAGTTGAGATGTGTTTTGCTGATTACTGGAGCAGATGGTACATCTCAATTAGGGGAAAATATTTTCTGTTGGCTTATTATACTTTGAAATTAAATTCAGTTCGAGTGGAAGATCAAACATAACAAAACAAAGGATTTTTTCTGGTTCTTTTATCACCAGGCTGGGTATTGCACGAAATAGTAATGTATTGCTATTAAGTAGAAACATGAATGGCAAACCAAGCCTCTTGTTCTATTTAATTTTTTCCTGCTGAAATACCAATATGATGATGTAACAAAATAGGTTAGAGATTGGAACTTGGCAAGTGAAATTAATTTAGTTTGATTTGCACAGAAGTTACCCAGGATGAGAAGGGATGATGGAAAATACATGAATTGTGGAGGAGAAGCAGCAGGTTGCAGGTGACAGCATCAACCACAGCCTTGCATGAAGGGCAGCTGGTTGTAGAACGGATTATCTGACTGTGAGCTCTACAAGATGTGATTTATCTTGCCTCTAGTTTTTAGAAAAGAAGTTGCTGTTGTAGTAAAACTTCTTAGGTCATTTACCAGATGTGCCAGGCACGCTATCACAAAGAGAACAGTAATAAAATATGAAAATATTAACTTCTCACATTTGCTGATTTTACAAAGGAAATAGTATGAGGATCACAAAGCTGAATAGAGGAGGTATGCTTCCTTCTGCTTCAATTGATCCAAAGCTGATGTCATGTAGAAGATAGTTTTCCCTAAACTATCCTAAAAACTTTTTTTCCCTAAAAACTTTAGATGCAACCATGCAAAGTGAAGTAGTATGTTATTATAAGCTACAGTCTGGCAGAGAAAATGGAATACTAGGAATTCACCTGGCTAAGTCCTGTCAGGAAAGTAATAAGAGATATAATGTTAACTGCTACAATTGACACTGATTATACATCAGTGACTTGGACAGCCTTAGAATTATAAGGAAAAGGATTAAATTGTCTTTGATTTCGCTGATCCAATTGAAGAAGTAGAAACACAAAAATATTTGTGTTATTAATGCTGTGGTGTTTACTCAGAGAAATATGTATTTTTGTGACAATCCTTTCATTTGAAATAGATCCCTAATTAGTACAATTGTAACACTAATGCTTCCGTTTTTCTGTTTGGAAGCCACTTTGTTGTATTCTGAATAAAAAAGCAAACTAGTTGAAGGGATTCTGAAGGAAATGGGTCACATTTATTCCTGATGCAATCAACCTCGTTGTCAATGGATAATGAATTATATAAAGAATGAGTTTTGTCTTATATTGAAAGAGAAACTGACCTTCTTTCAAAAAACCACAAATGGGCAAAAGTGGTTTTCTTAGTCATTTTCTACCTGAATGCTAAGTGTTTATTATGATAATTCATTTATCATTCTAAATATTTAATTGTAGGACTGTCCTTGAGGTTTTATACTTCCTGTTGCTATCAGGTCAAAGCATTTCTGCCAGGTTCCTTTGAAACAGGCAGTTTGGCTTTTGTCTAAACATTTTTCATTGTTTTCTGTTTTACATGGTTTTTTATGTATCAGAGTATCTTCCACTGTCTTGCACAGAATAATTATAAACAGTTATTGGTCTCAACTAAGTTTAAGAATGTAAACTCGGCTTCCTACAAAGTCTTCAGGTCAACCATGAAAATGACAGATTATTCTGTCTATTATCCCTGGCTGTGAAAAATAGTAGTCTAAAGAATTCAGATATTTGCAACTTTAATTATATTTTATTTGTTAAAAATAGTTAAATACTCAAATACTGTTGAAGCTGAGACCACGGAATATTTTTCCTTAGTTCATTCAGCTGAAGTTCCTTTAAGGTGCTTGTCAGACAGCAAACTAACCCACGGTACTTTATTTAGTAAAAACGCTTAAATTGTATCTGCACGTGCTTTGCAGTTGTGCCAACTGACTTTGGGGACACTGGCTATAGTCATGGAAAATGGACTGTATTATCCAGAAAGTTTACTGCAAAATGTGGCTATTTTGATGGTGGTTAAAGGCTTTACTCAGTTTACAGGTTTTTGTTAACCTCTATGTGTTAGCTGGTAGGCAAGAAGCACAAGGTTCAAACTGTATAACCAGCCAGCCCTCATTACTGGGAAACCTCGGCCTTTCAGGTAGAGAACTCAGCGCTTGAATGAGCTGAAAACTAAATTATTTCTGCACTAGAGCTAAACTTTCTGGGTCAAGTTCAAAGAATGTTAGTATGTCTAAATGACTGTTTGTTCCTTGGAAAAGGAGAGCAACAATTTTTCATAGTTGTCTAACTTTTACAATTTATTATCAGACGGTTCTGGTCACTCAGGTATTTTCTTGTTTAGCATTACAGGAAATAAATGCTGACTACAATGAAAGTAAATGATTTTTTGTCTCAGGGTATAAAGTAATTAGAAGGTAAAATGCAGTGAGGTTTTTCTTCTGTAGAAATGGTTGTATTGACAAACACACAAGTTCTAGAAAAAGAGGTTATGAAAGTCAGTACTGGTTGGGACAGCAGCCAGAGCTTTTTCTCTCAACCATTTCATTTGACAATTTAGAACAGTATCAGTGGATTTCTTTCATTTTCTTCCTCGCTTTTTTGGGAGATGAGAGCTGCTACTTTGTCATGTTGTATTTAAAGGAAACATAAAGGAATGCAAAAAACTAAAATTCAAAAGGCAGTATTCATTTGCTCAAACTATATATTTCTATGTATGAGTAACAGTTATCTGCTATGGAAGAAGGATCAGAAAATTTCACCAGACTGATGTTAGATGTAATCAATTCATGTTTAGATTTATTTTTAATTTTATGAGGTGCACTTTTGCTTTTGCTTGTTTTACTTAAAACTTTCCTTATATGTAAAGTACCTTCTTTCCTTTTGCTCAACTGGTCCCAGTTTAAATGGTGTTAGATAAGCTAGAGAACCTGAATGTCTGTCCTTTATGATGCCATGTATTTTGGCCTTGATTGGTGGTGTTGCTTACACTGTCAATTATGAGTAGATACTGCTGGTGCTCTGCTCTTTGATCCTTTCAGCCTTTCATTCTGCCATGTGTGGTGAATAATGATGATGGGGAGAGCAAGGTCTGCTTTGTTGGAGGATTGCGGGCCACTTGACATGCATTACTTCTTCAGCAGTGCTTTCTGATATTTATGAAGGTAAAGCCTGATTCCAAAGTAGCATAATGTCAAATGAATACAAACCCAGAAAGTACAATGGGGCTTGGAGCAGGCCTTTGTATTGTGTTCTCCAAAGCAAAAAATAACAGCGTATAACTTTTCATTGTGTACAATGACATTTTCAATGCTGTAGGACTGGAAGCAAAGAATGGTCTTCCAGCTTTACTCAGCAGCCTACTGAGTTCTTTCAGTGAGCCATGAAGATGAAAACTGGTCAATAGACTGTGTCAAGAAGAAGGAAAAAAACCCCAGAGTTAGGTCTTAATTACTATTGGATTTAGGGTTAAGCGTGGTTAGAATTATTTTTCTGGTGCCTGCTTTGCTCTTCAGACATTTGTCTGAGATAATTCTTGTGTCTTCTTCTTTAAAAGGGGGTGTGGTAGTCACTGGTACACTAATAGCCAACAGCAGCAATGAGCTTACTTGTCCTGGGAAGGAGGAATTTGGCCTGTGTCTGTCCTGTAAGTTTGTGAACCCTTGCTGGCTGCCAGCTTGCTTTGGTTCTGTGGGTGCAGCAATAGGACGGCCAGCATTCAGCCTTGGGCTGAGCTCTCCCAGAGACAGGGCATGAAATGGGTCCCTGCAGATCTATTGAAGAAATATAGTAAACATGACCTTGGTATTCCACTGCTGATTTTCACACTTTTATCATGTACATGTAATCTGGTAAGCAAACAATTCTATCCATTAAAAATAACAATAACGGCACAATTTCTCCCACATTCAGTTAAAGATTGAATTTAAAATTTTAAATATATTTATATTACTGTGTGCATTTCTCCATCACACATGTTGACCTCACTAGATAATATTTATTCAGACTCTGAGGCATTTTCACCTATCATTAAAACTACATTATTCTAAATTCAACTAATCCAAATTGGCTCTAGCTACTGCCGTAAAACTTTGGCTTTTGTAATGACATGAGGGCTTTAAACCAGAGCTTATTAATTGTAAAAAATTGATATATATGTGTGTGCAGGGAGTGCAGGAAGTGCAGAACGTAAGTTGATATTTAAATGTGTGTTCATATAAAAAGAGCATGAAGTGCAGAAAGTAAAAGAACTGGAAACTGTTCAGATGCTTGCATATGTTTTCTGTTTCCTCTCTACTGCATAAATGCTTCCAACTAGCAAGAAAGTTAATGTTAGCTAAATGTAAATTAGAATGTATTTGTTTCCTACTAAAGTAGTGAAATTAGTGAAATCCCTATGAAATAGAAGAGTGAAGAAAAAGGAAAATATATATTTGAGGAAATGGTGTTGTCAGAAAGAGACCTTAAATAAGCTTTCATTTAATCCTCTTCATTTTAAGTCTGTACACAGATTTCTCTTGTAAAGGTGGCCAAACTAAATAGTTCCTAATGTCTTCTTTTGTCATTGTTTCAGATTTCAACTGCAAATTCGTTGTTGTTTTGACTTAATGCAAGCAATGTGCTTTTTTTTTTTTCCTTCCTCATTGTGGGAACTGACTGAAACTGCAGAGCCTTTTGACCTGAAAGTGTTTAGGTAGAGTCAAGTTAGTTTTCATGGCAGATGAAGGAACTCATTACCTTTCTCACTGTTGCTCCTATTCATAACCCTTTTTTAGGTAATTGCAGTGATGCTTTTACTTTCATTATTTCCATAGTTCTATATACAATATGAAATTGCTATGTAATACTGTAAGTCTACTGGGAAATAAGGTAAAGATTTGTGAAAGAGTCATACTGAAAAATACTGATGGTCAAGTATCCTGTTTGCAGCATTAAAAAAACAATCCCACAGCCAGCCTGTAATGCACCTGGCCCATAGAGCAAAGACCCTCTCCCTTTCCAGCTGGGTCAAACTTATTCCAAATTTTTGTCTGTTTGTCTTCTGTGTGGCTATTGCTGAGAAATAATAAATGTAGACAGTTTTTGCTGGTGTTTTTTTCCCCCTTCATATTGTATCTTGACTCTCACCTGTTATATGAGAAGAAAAATATAAAAAAGCAAGGTATCTATTGGTCTCTTTCAAAGATATTAATGAAACTGGTGAAGAAAAATTGCTTTGAAAATTAAACACATTTTTATTTCCTGCTTCAAAATTATCTATCTCAACCTCAACCCAAATTATGTCAGGAATTAGGCACTTAAATATTATGATAGAATGTGATTTGAATGTGGGTTTGAATGAATATTGGGAAAGAGCATACAAAAATACAGAAATCTACTCCCATGAAACTTCATTTGCAGTGGTGGATCAGTTCTGAAAGATTTTCCAATAAGCCTGTGTTTGTGTGCTGGATTTTTAGCCCCTGCCAAGACTTGCATATATACTTAATACAGTAATAATAGTTGTTTGGAGTGTTTCTGCAGTGTACACACCTGCAACATGCTACAGGTATTTGTATTCCAGTTATGCCAGGAACACCAGGAAAGCTCAGAAGGACTAAAGACTGAAATACTAGCAGGCAATTGCTATTTATGTCATCCAGTGGAAGGACCATTGTAATTTAATTATTGCTATAAACTAGGAGGAAGTTGAGTATTTCTTAGGTTTAAAGCAGAATTGAGAAACCAGAATCCTGATACAGCAGCTGTAGAATAGTTTTCTTTTTTCTAGCCAAACACCAATTTTTGCTGAAGGAACAAATAATATTATTTGAGGGAAAAGTAGTATACAAGCCACCTGTTTACCTTCCCCCTTGTATGGGAATCTCAGCATTAAACAATGAAATGTAATTGCAGGGACTGCAGAGAAAAAAACCTAGCATTATATCTGATTTATGGGATCTATATGTTTAAAGCTTGGCCGACTGACAGATAGTTAAGAACATAATGGTTAATAACTTTTTGTGAAGGATAAACATTAAAAATTAAGAATAATTTATCTTCTTGCAGAAGAAGCGCTTATGACATGGAATAATGTATTGCTGTTGAGAAAAGAGAAATTTAGGCCGAACGAACACGGAAAATTTCCTGACAGGAAGTTTTATTAGAGAGTGGAACTGAATCTCAAGGGAAGACATAGGAACCCACTAGGTTCAGACATTTGAAACAGTGAGAAAAATGTCAGAAAAATGGTAACGCTGTTATTGCATTGCACAATTCGTTATGAACCTGGTATGCCTCTTTCATTTCTACCTTTTGTAATTCCATGGTTCATTAGCCAGCAACCTCTTTCTTCTGCCCTCGGGTACATCCAGAACAATTTCCAGGCAATTTGTAAAAACACATTTCTTACAAAATATGTGTAGTTTTTGTTCTGTGGCAGAATACTCACCAGCAACCCTTCTTATGAGGGTCACTTGTCTACCCAGACTTCTGCTGTTTCTGCTTTTTTTTATTTTAAAAGGCTCTGGCAATGATGCAGTTGCTTTCAGTCTGTGAACACTGGTTGGAAATAATTTTTTTTATCAAAACAGGAAAATTCAACCCTAATTAAAATAATCCCAAAATGAGTTGGGGCTTTTAGACGAAAAATGTGTGTGTTCATTCTGCTTTTAAGCATTTTAAGACCTAAGCTGTTTAACAGATGACTTGTTTCATGAGAATGGGAAACAAAAGACCTGTAACCTCTTTTGAAAAATTCAGAAAAATTACACAAGCTCTTAAAAAAGCTGTTTTAAGAAAAGTTCTTGAGACCCTTACTCAAAGATGAGTTGCCAGCCAGCAGAATTCATAAGCTCAAAGCCTGTTCAACTTTACAAGACTCTTGTTCATTTGTTTTATAAGGACAGTTAATTTTCAGCCTTGTCTGAGGTTTCAGGGCTGTCAGCTGTGAGGAGGAGGATTAGCAAGCAAGTCAGAAAAGCCTTCTCCCCAGTGTGTCTGGTGTGCTGTCAGTGGCCTTTCAGCAGAGTTCCCCTCTGTACAGCTGCTGGGTGTGACATCTTGGTGTGCTACAAATCCCTGCAGACCACTGCTGGGTGATTTGCTGGGGAATTTTTCAGGCCAGCCTTGTTTCAGCACTGCACTTTTAACTGTTTTGTTGCTTTAAAGACTAGCAAATGCTCAGAAATACGAAATATTGATTTAGTAGATGAAGAAACCTCTGACGAATGTGACATTTTTCCAAGCTGATTTACCAGCATGACACTCTCCAAGAATCTCCAACAGTATTTTATGTGAACCTGAGTTACTGGTTAGTAGCAAGCTCTTGCTTCAATGGGAAATTGAAGGAAACTTGGAATTGAAAGAACACAGTTCTTCACTAGATGTGACATTTTGTTTTCTACTCTTCTGGAATGTGTATGTTTGATAGTATGAGGCTTCCTACCTACAAAGAGACCAGCATAAGGATTATTCACCTATTTTCAGTCAGCTATTTCATAATGCTTACAGGTTACCCTGAGAATTGTCTGAGGACTGAGGCTAACTTTGTGGCTTTTTCCCAGTGCCTGTGGAGGCTGGGTGGTTCGTTACATCTGGGTATTCCTTTGTTGATCAGTATCTGTGACAGCCAACAAATGGGAAGTCATAACGTCCATGTTGTAGAAAATCAATTAAAAACCAACGAGTTCAACAAATTCCTTCATCTCCCCTAATCAATACTGAGATTAAAGTGTCTGATAAAATCCTTTGGGTAGTTTGTTGTACGTGAAGCTAAAGAAAAAACGTATAAGAATATTTTTTACTTTAAGGGTTTTCTCACAGCTTTTTACTGCTACACAGTTAGGAGAAACAAGCCACTTACCAGAAATTAAACATTATTGCTGTCAAACTAAATTACCTTCTATATAAAATGTATATGGTAGTGCTCTGACTAACAGAGCATCTCAGGAATTTGAATGCTCTGAGGACTGAATTATATGCAAAGGTTTCTACTGTTTTAGTGAGAAAATTTAGTATAAGCTGCAATTTTTTTTAAGGCAAATTGATAATTCTGATTATGTGCTATCTCTATTATGCATAGTAGAATGGTAAATAAAAATTATGTAACATAGTTACTTTGTAATATGGACATTGAGATGGGAAAACTATCATGTTGATCAAATAAAACGACAAATTTATTAATTTCTTTTTTTCTCCCTACACTTACCATTAATTTGCACCACTGAAATAAGAGTCAATCTGCTGACGTTTTGGAAACTGGGGGAATAGTTTTAAGGTGTCTTTTAGATTTTGATTTTAATGTTGAAGCTGCAAGCTGCTGTAATGCTGTAATGCAAACACCCTGCCTTTGTGCTTTAAGGGGAAGGTGTGGAAGTTGTCCCTGCAGGTAGTGAGCATGCAGAGGGGACACACTCTTGGAAAATACAAGAACAAAAAAGAGCAGCTCACAAAACCCAGTGACAGATGACTATCGAGAAAAAGATGCAAATAGTGACTATATAGTTATTCAAAATGCATCAATGCTTCTAGAAAGTTCTGCTGCTGGGGACCAGCATCTTCCTGCTCCTTGTTATCCCAAGAAACTCAGCGCAGCTTTTAAAAGACTGTCAAGTCCTAATTCCCAAAGATGTCTCTCCAAATAGTTTAGGTTGCTCCCTGATTTGTTGTAAATTTCAGAGTGCAAAGCTTTCAAATTCCTGTGCGAGAGTGTGTAGATTATAAATTAATTTAGTGACTGGCAAAAGGTGAAAGGCAAACCTTTACATTTAAACCTAACCCAAAAGAGTCACCTTTCCTATGGCAGAAATTAGTGAGTCTTTGACCAAAAATACAGCTCTTGTCTTGGCTGTGAGATGTATTTTAACCATGGCATCCATCTGGAAACATAGGAGTATGACTCTTCCCTCATGTCCTTCTCCCACATTTTTCATGATTCCTGTTTTATGAGAAAGATAAGGCAGTCTAGACCTTTGGCCCCATGCTTTACAATACACCTGAGATGTTCATTAATGGTCCAGAAATTATTTGTGTGTCATGTCTTATTGGTTAAATATCACTTCCTTATTTATGCTTCTTCCCAGTGCTTCAGACATTTATACTAACCAGCAAGGGAAAGCTTAGTGTAGGATTATTTGGACAAATCAGCTTTAAAGTGAGGTTGTCTAGCGCTTACTCTAGTGGCAGACTGTCTACTCCCTACAACTTTTTTTCTTTTTTGGTGTTATATCTCCAGACAAGTGGATTAATTCTTTAGAACTTATTTTAAATGGGCATTTTCTCTCATTCATAAGTGTTAAAGGACCTTCCAGTGTTGTCAGTACTTTTGTTTTCCTCCTCCCTGTATGGAAGAACATTTCTGTTTGGTAAGCTGAGGCTGGAGCACGATGGTTTAATGATAAACAGTTTAGCAGTGGCTCTGATACTGCTCAGGCTGAGCTGTCGGTGGGAGATGAGACATTAAGTACCATTTGCCCTCTGCAACTTACTGATAAGGGACCAGAGACACACATTTAAAACTGACTTTACACCCTACTGCAGGTGCTTGTAAGCATTGTTCACAGCCATTAGTAGTACAGTACTAGTTTTAGTAGAGGACACAAGGAAGAATGCTCCTATTTTGGACTGGACACGATTGATTCATGTGTCTCTGCTCCGTTTGGAAAAACAGAGAGTCTGATGAAAGTCCCTGAGCTGCACACTATGGCATCAATAGGACACAGATATGGCAGAGTGTTTTTCCAGAATTTTAAAAAATTTTATTGAGAAATCTGTTTCTTCTACTGCTTTTATTAAACATTGCACTCGTGCAGTAACACTTTTTGGGTCAATGCAGCTGTAAGTTATACAGAGGTGTTTGTCCACATTTTGAATAGTTAATACTTTGAATACCAGTGGAAGGGTGTTTTTTACTTTGTTTTTAATGCAAACATTTCAGAACTTTCAGTATCAGCTCTACCAAGGAGATGAATTAGCTCCAAAGTGTTAAGTCTCTTGTTTTGCCCATCTCTTTCATTTGAGAAAGAAAAATAAGTTCTCCTAAAACCTGTGAATAGGAAACTATTTCCTTCTTTCAGAGTATAAAAGCCTGGAGTGTTACTGTTTCACTTTTAAAAGAAATGTTTATTTCACCATTTTGTTCCTGATCTTGTCTGTTTACTCAAGTAGCTTCCTCTTTGATTGTTTTACTTTTCATGGTAAATATTTAAGTTATTCACGTACCATTATCATTCTGAACTGTTTCTGCAACACTTGTTTTGATTTAACTTACTCCTTGCTAATTGGTCTAAGGTTTTAATTGCGTAACATTGAATTTTAAATTTTTTTTTTGCATTTTAGAAATTAATATTAATGTGATTTCAAATTATTTTGTGGCTTCATCTTTGAGAAAGGATTCCCTGTTCCAATGTCTTTTAATGTTACCTGGTTTAGTCACAGTTGATTAAAAAACCCCAAATATATTTGGTTATATATATGAGCACAATAGTGTTGAATGAGATTTTAGATTAGTTCAGCCACTGTTACTGATTTTGCTGCTCCAGTAGGAAGAACAGCTGATTGTGTACTGTTTTCACAGCATTTTTGTAACCCAATAGAGGATGTGTTTTGAAATTTGTTATTGACATCAGCATATGTGCAAAGCATTAGCCAGAGGGATGGTTAGGATTTCCACTCAAATTGAAGCAGTTTATGCCTCTGCTTTGTTTCCCTTGGACAGTGCTCAGCCTCATGTTGAGTGACTAAATAATAAATCTATTAAGCTTTCTCTTAAAGTAATTTCACTGGCTAGTTATTTTATTTCTGACTGGTTTTTGACTTGCTTGCTAGTCATTGAGACTGGCTCTGTTTCCCATTCCATCTGTACCAGATATATTTACAAGGTCTTTTAGAGTTTTAGGAAGCTATTAAGCCCTCTGCTAAAACCTTAGTCATCTGAAGTCTTTGAGTCATCATGAACTTCAAGTCCGTGCATAGTACATATTTGTTCACATTTTTGTTCTCACTGTGGTCTTTTTATATCAGACCACTATTTTGGTGAAAACAATGCATGTTCTCTTTTTTAATGATGCAAGGAAGAAATATCAGTCATTTACATTGCAAGCACACAGTATTTGAAAATATGCAATTAAAAAACTTACCCTAGGTTTGGGGCCCTTTGAAACAACCTCTCTGGAAAAGCACAAGTCTTCTAAAGACCCAGAAGCAGGAGCCATGTCCCTGTCATTCAAGTCACTTCGCAGATTTTTGAGCTCAGCCTGCTCCTGCCCAACTTGCTGAGTTTGTATCAGCTTCTTCACCAGTTCTGCAGTTTTCAGCAAGTCTTTAAAGCCTCCTAGTTGCTTTCTCAACCAACACATTCACCTCGAAGATGGAAAACAGTTAATGCCCTCGCTAGAAATTGAATGTTTTCTTTCAGTGCTACATTGACGGTGCATAGAAACTGCAGAACAATGGAAAAACAAACCTAGAGGGGATTAAAACCATCTCCTCTTGCTCCCATTGCTGCGCATTTGATTTTGTGGTGATTTTCCCTTTACAGTGTCAATGAGACAAAAATTATCATGAGCTGTAGATGGAAAATCTGTTACCTAATATCTGCAGAAAAGAGCCCACAGGAGGAAGTTTTCTACTGTTTAAAACAAACTCTTGCTTTCATTTTCTTGAAAGGATCAGTTTTGGTATATACAGGTTTTGCCCTCCTGAATCAAATTATTGGAATGTTTGTTGGCAGTATTCGGGAATGTGTGTTTTAAAGGGAGCAGGAGAATTAAACTGCAATCAATCTATCAAAGATATTGCAAAGCTTAGAATACATTCAAGTGGTAACTTGTGTTAAAAAGGACCCTTTCTAAACAAGCTCTTGTAGATGTATGTGTGTGGATATTACATAGCTAGATAAAAAGCCTTTGGTTATTATTGAAGGAGACTTTCAGGTGTTTTCCCAAAACTTGTGTTTTCATGCCCATACTCTGACTGTGACAATGCAAATGCCTTAACACACAAATGCAATTTGCACACTTTTGATCTAATAATTCCACGTGCAGCTTGGTTTCGTAGTTGTTCAGAATTAGAAAAGGAAGGGGAAAATGTTGCTTTTCAGGTTGGCATTAGTTCCATGCCTTGGCAGATTTGTAGGGACTTTGCAGTTAAAAAACAGGCGCAATTTTGAAGTTTACTGCCAGTGGTGGAATATCAGCTCCCATGTACTGAACCTTACTGTTTCCCTCTTTTTCTTCTGATTCCTTTTTCTAGGAGATGAGGAAAGCAGGGGAGAGGAGGTGGAAGCAGGCTGAAAACTGTCATTCAGCACACTTGTACTAAAAAGCCTATTAAACAGTGCCTAACAGCTGTATTGATTCCTGCTACAGTTTCACAGAGTGCCAAAAGGCTCCTGCTGCCCGGTGACTCGAGGTTGGCCTTCAGAGGAGCCCAGTACAGAGTGACTGGTGCACGTGCTCCCACTGAGGTGGGAGTGACAAGAGCCAGGGCACTGCCTGCTGGATAGAGGTGAGTGATGCTGTAGTTCTGCCTGGTTGGCTTTAATATAAGTTTTTCCAGAAATATGAATCCTATTATTAATGTTTTGTATTGCTAACAGATAAGAAGGAAAAAAAAATCTGAACTTTTCAAGTCACACGTTTTATCTATGTCAGTGTGGCACTGAATTATACTCTGCTTGAAGTCACACTCAAGCTCTCATATACATGTATGACAAGCCTTTCAACAGAAACTTTAGCATACTGACATTCTCACCACGTCTGAGACTATCCAAACAGAAATTCAGAAATGAAAGCCCTGGGCCAAAACTGCATTAATACTGAATGACTACCACACAGGCAGTTGGCAGCTCAGATGAGTAAAAATTTGCCAAGTACCACAAAATTTTGTTCAGTAATGTTAACAAAACAACCAAAGATTACTGTAATCATTTCTTCTATAAAGCATGAGAATACTGAAATGCCTTAAAGCTCTATATTGGTCCTTTTGTTTCCATCCTCTTCTGCTTACACTAAACACTCTGGTTAGGTGACTCTTCCTCTGCTCAGACTTTCCCAGTTAATAGCAGGGCTGCTTTCGTGATTGGATTCCCACATTCTGTGGTAACTGAAACATCTTAAAATGGTCATATTTCTTATTTTTTAACTTGGAAATTGGATATTACACTCTGCATAAGTTATCCTCATTTCAATATGGTTCAATTTTGTAGGCTCTTTTCCTCAATTTTCTCTAAAATTTATAATATTAATTATCTTCCTGTTTAAGGTCTATAAACTTCTTTTAAATTTTTACTTCTACCCTAGTAGAAGTTTCCTGATGGAATGTCCTATTGTTGCATTTTTCAGTTGTTTAATTTGTGAAGAATAGAATCTTCTCAAATGTGATATTCTACCTTTTCTCTGAATAAAAATAACAAGAGTTCTTTATTCTTGTAAACCGACATTGCAAAAAAATCTGATTTACTTGGAAGCATTTCAGAAAATTCAAATTTTGAGTTCATTAACAAGTGAAGTAGAACATTTCTGATGTGTAAAAATATGTTCCTAAGGAGACAGCTATAAATTTGTTTGTAAAATTCCCTCCACCTCTCCTCTGATCTTATTGGATAAAATCTCCTTTTTTGTCTGCAAGTTTGTTTGTGTTCTCTAGAATTTTAGAGAATGAGTAATCAATAATAATAATAAATAATAATAGAAATCAAGGAATAAATTAGCATAGATTTTATTTTCTTTTAAACTTATATAAATTATTTACATTAATATCTGTACTTGGCAATTTTTCAGTAGGAATAGCAGATTGTAATGCTTTCTATTCAGACACCATCCTATTCTAAGATAAATTTGAGTTAATTTTTTGCCAAACATAATTTTCTGTAATTTTTTGCTTTGCAGAAGTCTTGACTAATTCCCATGTCCATATTGTCCAATGACAGTTTCAAGTTGAGCTCATTAAATCTCAAAAGTCTTCTCAAAAATCAGTTAGTGACAGGGTGTTGATTAAATTTATTAAATGTAGAAGTAAATTGAATCAGTTTTGGATTATCCAACCTGCAACTGAGCTTAGAGAGCCCATTTTCATTTCTTTTCACTTTGTAGGAAAATATTTTCTCTCTGTTTCCTGCTTCCCAGATGTGGTTACCAAATGTTCAGGATGGTGTATAAGTAGTCAAAAGGTGAATGTCCTTCTCTCTATATATACATATACACATGTAAGAATATATTTTTTCTTGTGCACAGCTGCACTTTTTTTTTGATACAGCTTTTTTTATGTTTTCCCTGGCTTATAAGAGGAAGAAGGAAAAGAAACACTATATGCCATGGGAAATGGATATCACCTGCTTGTATTAGCAAATATAAAGCAATTTTTATCACTGCCTTCTAAATAGCTCTTTTATTGCTTCTCAGTATTCTGTTCTGTCTAGTCCTGGGAAAGTGTGCCTTCATATGTACTGTCACAGTCTTTGATAATTCCAGCTATTTCATTACCAAGAGTCCTCTGACATAATTTTTTGTTACATGGAAAATCCAAATAACCCGCAGAATTGGTTTATGTTGCAAAATGATAGGTGGCGTGTAACTGTCACAGGCAAATTCTACAATCCTATAATTTGTGTAGATAAGAGGCCTTAATGCTCTTATTCTGACAAAAAAAGCACAAGTAAGAATGAGTTTAATACTTCAGTGTGCTTGTATTTTTCTTTATCACATTTAAAATGTAGTAAAGGCTTCTATTTTTATTCCTGTGAATGAAATTCTTCATGAATTGCACCAGAGGAAAGATTACCACCTACCAAGTGACTGAAATCACCTTTCTCTTAAGGTATAAAGTTTTCAGTGTTCACATTAAAGCCAAGGCTTGAACTTTACACATCTGGTGAAACTTAAGCAATGAAAAAGCCTGAAAAATCGAGTAACTGAAAGTTAGAGAGAGCTGGATCCTTATCTGGAAGCGACCACCAATTCCAGTGTAGCAGTTCCTTTGAAACTCCACATCTCTTCTTAAAAATGCACAGGTTTCTCCAAAGTTTGAGGTGTGGACTAGAAGTCTGGAGAAATTGTCTTCCATTCTGAACTCTGCTGTGATCTTAAAATATTGAAATTTTTCTTGATTTCCCTCAGTGACTCTGGGACGATGCTCAGTAATGCTTATTTCAGTTGCAGTATCCAGGAGAGCCAGTGGGTCACCAGACATCTGTGGTCCCTAATCTGCTTATGTCAATCTAAATATACTTAGGGTGAATCTGAAAGAAGGAGGCTTCTATTAAATTCTTAAAATTTTTGAAAAAACACGGAAAACATGACAGTAGCTAGGCATAAGATTTTTATATTAACAGCATTTTTCTTGTTTGGAGCACAGTGCAAGCAGTACAGTGCAAATTACACTCTCAACTCTCTCTGGGTATCTGCAGAAAATATGTCTCTTGGTGCTCTTCTGTGCAGAACACTTTCAGTCCAAAACTGCATCACATGAAAAAACATATACTAGCAACCAGGATGAGGCTGCCAAAACTTGTGTTTTTCCAGGGCCTGGGCCTCCAAAAAGGATATATGTTTTTAATTAGCTGTGTGATGACAAGATTAAGAAGGCAAGCACTTCTTTTTACTTACCATAGTCCCACAGCCTTTTTGGGCAAAAGTATAAAACCAGGTTTTTTTGGGGAAAAAAAAAAGAGGGTAATAATTAGAATTGAATTCCTTTAGTTACAGCTAAATGGTACACCAGAATACTCAAGGCATGTTATTTGTGGGAATAAATTGATATAGATCCATTGAGTTAACTGAAGTTAAGGTAATTTAAACTTGCTGAGAATGTAACTCCTATGGTGAAAAACACGAGGAAAGGCAAACACGATTTTGTGTGATTCATTTCACTGAGGAAGGAGTGATGCCTTTGATATGCGATGGGGCAAAACTGTGGCTCTTTCCATGCCTATAAAATGCTCTAAGTTCCATTTATGAGTGAGTTCCATTTAAGTTCCATATTCCCCTATGGAACAGTCCTTTTACTGACTTTGGAGAAATAATCTTGGTTTGCAACAGTTATACATAATATGTTAAGAACTTGGGGATCTGAATGAAAAGTGATGTGGAGAGACAGATGATTTCACTTTCATATAAATATTGATATGTCAGTTGTTTGTTCTTACATGTCAGACTTTAGAAATGAAATATCCTCTGTCATTAAACTATGTGACAGGTCTAGCTCTATTTCCCCCAGATAACTTTGGGTGGGTCTTTGAAACACCTGATTATTTGCTGACTACCCTGAAATTCAGTTTCTACATCCTAGTGCTCTGCATATACCCTTTTTACTTTCTCCGTGCTGGGAAACTGTTGTAAATTATTTTCTTTGGCTGGGTCAGGAAGTATTTTTCCATTTGGCTACTCTTTATTCCTGCTTTTCATTTGCAGAGTAATTTCATAGTTAGACACTAGGCAGCTGGTCTTCTAATGTGTGGACTGGCTTAGCAAATAATTTTATTATGTCTACAGTGCACCAGGTTGTATTATAAAGTTTCAGACAAGGCTATCTCCTTCCTTTCTCATTCATAGCTTTTAGCTACGTCTATGCAATTAAATGGGGTAGCTGACTCTCTGCACATCTTGAGAGATACAATGAGGAATAGCCTCTTTGGGTTCTGAGGGTGTTGTTTCAAGATTAGTTTAAGCCAATCTAATTGCAGGCAGCTCCTGTTGACCTGCATTGTCATTGCTTCCCTTCCTCCCCAGTAGTATTTTCAGCTGAATCAGGTTCTTGGCATGGTTGTGTGTGTGCCAGTGGCAGCAAATGGGAAAAGTAGGAGGGAGGAGGAAATGACTGGCATAGTCAGGACCCAGTCACACCATGCCAGGGCCACAATGGTGCCCTCACCATTCTGAGGGCACACTCACCAGTGTGATCAGTGGAGTTTTGTTGCATTTGTGCAGGTGACCTTCAGCAGCACTTTCATCTCCCATCCTCCAGTAGCACATTGTACATTAATGGCAGTGTTTGTTCTCCTTGTTCAGATATGGAATCTTATAAGATTCTGTAAGATTTGAAAGGTGTGCTAAGGCAAAAGACACGAGCAGGGGTTTTTACGATTTCCATGTTTATGTTGATGACAGATTAAGGTGTTTAGTTTGAGATACAGCAGGTAGTTTTTATCCAGTAGTCTAGCAAATACATTTGTGATACTAAATAGAAGAAAAAACAGTCATTATTGTATTTTATGGCAAACTTTGCTTTGATTTTAGAAAGGCCAGCTCCAGCATCTGCTTTTCTCAGTGGCAGAGCTATTTCAACAAGGGAGTCATTTAGATTAAACAAATAAGCTTTAATTCTGTTAAACAGATCTCAAACTCTGAGGCATGCAGATAAACCCGTCACACGTAAAGAGGCCAATTCCAATGTCCTCAGCATAAAAAGAAAACATTTTAGGCACATGTTCAGAGAAATCCTGCTCCCAGTCTTAGAGCCAATAGGAAACAGTTGTCAGTGATATTTTGATTTATTTTCCACTTTATGAATGCCTCCTGATGACCCACTTGAAAGGATCCTAGCTAAATATTTTTGGGCAGTGCTGGAGATGAAACTGGAATCTGGCTTTTCTTTCTATCTTTGTCTTCAGTATGACTCCCATAACTGCATACATTTCTGAGCTGTCTATTAGTATAGGATTTAGGCAATATGTATATAATTACTTTTAGAAGAATGACCATTTCTGGCATATGCAATCTCAGTAAAATAAAATTTCCACTAATAAGAGCCAGAAAACAATTACAATAGTAGTCTGTTTGCAAAGCTGAGATTCTCCGTATCAAAGAGACAAATTGTGACTCAGTGGGGCTGATGGTAGTGGAAAACATTTGGCTATAGTGTAAGACAGGAGATTATTAGAAGCTAGATATTTAGAAAAATATTCCCCTTCTGTTCTTTACATGAATGATCTGTAAGTAATCAGTATCTATAAAAATAGGTCTTTGTGTAGTGCTTTGTCAAGGTGGTTCACTTGCATTGCTGCTGTACCTGTTCACTCTAGGTCTGTGGATATCCTCTCTGTAGCACCATTAGCAAAGCATGCTTAACCCAATTAATTTAATCTATTTCCATCTGGAAAGTAAGTAGATAGTGTGTAGAGGGAATGAACTTCTATCAAGGCATAATTGAGAAATGCCTAGCCATTTCCTCTGTCTGTAATTCTATCACAAATTTGAAAAGACTGGTTTTGCTTTTGGTGCTAATAGAGACAGAAGTAGTTGTCCCTATGGGTTTGAGAAGTGCTCTAGGATGTACAGTTGATGCATGTATGTTGGAGAATGTTCTGTTTGTCAGGACCTGTTTCACAGTGCTGTTTGCCTGGTTGTACCTTGGGGAAGGCCAGGTCCCCAGGCTGAGGTTACACAGCCAGCTCCACTTGGTGTAGCTCTGTAGTATTGCTGCAAGAGACAGTCCTACCCTCCATCCACAGTCTCTATCACTGCCAGCTGCTCACCCTGTTCCTCCTGTGCTCTGGGTGATCATGGCATGAACATAGAACAAGGGACCTCATCCAGCCTCAGAACCAACCCATCTTACTTGGCCAGTTTGTGGTTGAATCAGGCTCCTGATCCAGCCACCTTATGGTGGTGTGGTCAATAGTATCAGCCCAAGGTAGGAGCAGAGAACTGGGAACAGATGGTAAGGCCACATTCCTCATGGCAGCTTATAATGGTGTTTAAGGTAACTTCATAATCAACTTCCTAATGATTACTTTTCCTTAAATACTAACCATGTTGACTATTCTGTTATTTTGCTTCTATCTCACAAAAGCATTTCATTATTTTTGTGTTAATGTGCATTTAATTAAAAATAACATTGATGCAGGTGATTGCTCTGAAAGTTCCCAATGAGAGTGGATATGTGATCTGTTTCACGGGTGTCATATGTTTCCATCATTGCTCTTTTCTTGCACTAGTGAGATTTGATTTCTTCTGAATCTTAAATCAACATATTCAGATGGGTCTATTGCTCCCCCCCCGGGTTTTTTTGGTTTGTTTTTGGTTTTTTTTAAATTCCACTGAGGTTGTTTATGTGTTTATTCAGTGGTTATATCTGAAGTTACTGAATTTTTCCCTTAGGAGTTGCAATGCTCCGTTGTGAGTCCCAGAAAGGAAGCAGGGATGGGCTGCTTCTCTTCGGAACATACTGATAGGTTTTTAATGCATTTTTCCCTGAGTGCCTTCCCTGTGATTCCATACAGAACTCTCCAGCATTCAGCTGAAAAACAATTTCATATTTCCCTACATTTCTCTGCCAGCACTACCCTGGGCTCTGACTAATGCTAACCAGTGTAATTATCTGTGACTTTCCTCCTAAGCTTTCCATTTCCACTCAAGCCACAGAACGGTGTTCTCCAATCCACAGCAATTACGAGCGTGATATATGAGACAGCTGGAAGAGGGTATTGAGGATAAAAAAATGAGATGGTAAACAACAGCCTCTGCTAAGCCAAATGCATAGCAAGTCTCAACTTACTCTCTTCAAAACTACCACTAAACTCATTGAGGATTCTGCTTGCATGTCCTATGCTTTGATCTTTGTTCTTTAGTTATTAATTCTGTGTTTCAACTTGGCTCAACTCTGCTTAGATATTTGAAACACTTAGTTCTGAGTTGTCTTTGCTCTTTTGCACATGACAAACACGGCCAGCCTGGGTTTTTCCCCAACAAATGGAAACAAAGTCCACATTTATATAAAAGATGTGTGGAGAGCCATGTGAAGGTTTTTGTGTGAACATCTCCTAAAATAACCTCCCCATTTGATAACTGGGGATAAAAGATTGAAGGGATGGTGGATTTCTGCCGAGGCCCCAGGAAACATGGTTTTGCAGTTCTTGAAGAAGGGGGTCAAGAGTTTGGATAGTTGAAGTCTCATGATACTGTTTGCTGGATGCCAAAGTTACTTGAGAGCATCTCCCACAGGTCCCCTTCAGCTCCAGCCGTTTCTAGCAAGGGATGCACAGATCCCAAAGGATTAATTACCAATCTTAGATAGTCAGTACTCTTTCTTGCTTCCATTTGTGCTGAATTTCACAGTTTTGCTTATCTATTTAATAGAAATGTGTAAGAGAGGTTCCTGAATCTTTTTTGTTGGTCTCTGTCCTTTGCTCTTGCTGTTACTTTCTCATGAGGAGTCCACAGGTGGAAGGCAACACAACTGAGGCAAATAGGCATATTTTCTGAAGAGGCTGTGCACATCCTGTGTGTGCCAAACTGATGGGGTATAGAATTTGCTGATTTTATAGAAATACTGGAATTATCAGGTATATACATTGAAAGAATACTAGCAAGTCTTGGAGAAAACAAGTAATGCAAAGGTCATTGTTTATGGAAATAAATATGATTTGCATTATTATTATTTGGGCATTTCTGTTGCTATGGAAATACAAAAAAAAAGAAATGTGGGTAAAGTTATATATTGACCAGTAAAGTGTGTGGTTTTCTTTTTTTTTAATTTCTTATGCAAAGCTTTACATTTTGATCCTATTTTTGGTTTCTTTTACCTTTTTTTTATTGTATTGAAATGAATAGGGCTGCACCCATTTATTTGTCACTAATCCCTTAATTGAGCAACATCATACTCAATTTAGCTGCATATCTTCTTGATCCAGGAGTACAAATACACCCCTGAAAAATAAGTTCTCTGTAGTTTTGGTTGTTGAAGTAAGAGCATGATTTTCAGAATTGTTAGGTATGCTCTCTTATTTAAAAAAAAAACCTTAGAAGAAAAAAATACAATAAAAAGAGTAAACCTACAAACTTCCTATTGTTAAGAAATCCATCTTTTAAAAAACCCAAATCCTAAAATATTTTTTAGAGTAATTTGTGGAAAGACCTGAAGCTGGTTGAAATACTCCAAATAAATGACAGTGGTGTCACAAAATTAGATAAAAAACCCCATCTATTTTGCAGTACATTCTGGGGTTTTGATTTTGCCATTTAAATTGCAAAAATAAATGGTATCTAGTATCAATGGCATTATTTTATATAATGTTCCAAAATATGAATATATACATGAGAGAAATGATCTTTTCATATTTCTGTTCTCAATTCCATTTAAAACAATTTACAAAAATTTAGACTTAGATTTTTATGCAAAATACAGGTTCCATTTCTTAACTGTTTTTCATTTGAATTTTATTATTCACCCTAAGTCTGCAAGTAATATCTGCTACAACAGTGTCTGCCAGTTTGGATTACCTTCTAAACTCTGCTGCAACAGAATCAAGTTTTTGGGAAACATTTAGGAAAATAATGAGTGGTTTCCATGGGCTTAAACTGTGACTCACTGTGATCATCAACTTAAACAGCTCCTTTTTTAGTGTCTTAGTGACATCGGCCACCTTGGTGATTCAAAGGAGATTTGAGGATGCTTGCATTGAGGTCAAGTGATACAGGATACAAAACATATTGATACTTTAAGCTCTTCACCGCAGCCCCATGTGCACACACAAGTGAGTATTTCACCTCTAATACTGTAAATGTGCCCCCAGTCTCAGTGGAGAAAGATGTTACTTGAGAGCTGGTGATGGAGTGAACACAAACAAGCTGTTGAATGAGGCTCTGGAGTTGGAGGGTACCTAATCCCAGTTTTCCAGGAGGCTACTGATTTTGATTGCCTGCAGAAACAGGAAGATTGCACAACATTTAATCATCTTCTGAAAGTTGTTTTGCAAGTTAAACCTAGGAACTGAAATTCTGCTGCCTCATTTGTTGTGTATGGAATTAAGTGTTAGTGAGCTGCATAAAACATCTCCTACTGCTCAGAGACAGTATCAGAGTGTAACAGCAATAAAACAGAATTCTGTGTTTAATAGTTTTGGAGAGACAAAGGACCTACTGTGTTACAGTCCTAGTTTAGACCTATGTTTAAGTTCCACTTTTTAGCACTCTGTGAGTTAGAATAATGTTGTCAATTCCATTGAAACTGAAGGTAGCTTTTGTGGGTTTTACATGGAATTAATAAGGCACAGAAAGTCAGCATATGCAGCATTCTGTTCTTCATTTTATTCCATGAAGAAATAAGAGTTTTTGCAAAGAAATAAGAAAATAAAAATGAATGCTACAGCACTTTATTCACTTACCTCAGGTTTTCCTGTGTGAAGAAAAAAAAAGCATACTTTTATGCCAAGTATCAATTAGTTAAGCCTTACATTTTCTTGAATCATGTCCACTAATGTCTGCTTTAGGCTTCTGATTTTATTTATTTATTTCCTGAAAAGGTTATTCTGTTGCATTGTAAACAACCGCTGAACCTTCAGAAGAGATTTCTCATCTGGGCTGTTTTGCTGGTGAGTTGCTTGAAGCCTGATGCTATAAAGATAATAGAATTAGGAGACCTAGCAGGCCTCATTATTTTTAATTACTATTGCTGCTGCTCACACACTACATGTAATTCAGTAAAGCTGGAGTGGAGTGAGGGGGGGACCCAACAACTCTGCATTTCAAAATGGGCCATCAGAAGCAGCAGTTGTCAAATCTTTCTGTGAATTATGTGTTTTTCAGATGCATCAGTCTAATAATATTTTGAACAAATCTCAGAAATTCAATAAACCAAAGAAGAAAAGGGAATGCAGGCCTTAAATAGGTCAAAATCTAAGTACCTTCAGCTTGCTTTTTGGTTCATTTATCAAACCAAATCAATTGCTATTATTAGCCTATTATCATCATCTTTCCAGTGAGCTGGCTACATTTTAATCAATATTTCTAATTAAATTACATCAAATGCAGTTTTAAATTGTAGCAACCTAGCTTCATGTAGACTAAATTTATATGCATATCTTTATCCATTATTTTCATTCTCTCACTATTAATGAGGTGTTTCTTTACAAATAAGCAATAAGCAGCTGTGTTGAAACAGCTATACATCAGAGTTGATAGTGGACCACCTGCTATGCTGAAATGCTATTTGTCTTTTATTTGTATGGACTATATGCTTTAAATAGCTCTGAAACTGCCATTGAATTTTCCGGTCACAACCCAGAGGGACTGAGGACCAGTGCTCTGGGCCATGGTTTTCACTGGCTCCTTTTTGGCTTGTAAACTCACCATTCATGGACATGGATACAAATAGTACAAATACCATTCCTTGGTAGTTTCTTTTCATCCTGCAAATATCTGCTCTGCTCTTTCAGCTACCCAGCTGTGTGTGCCTCAGTGTTCTGACTCCCCTTCATTTGCTATTGCTGCTTTGTGAGTGCAGTGACAAAAGCAAAAGTAGAGTTAGTCTTGCTTTTGTATCTTGCAGTGTCCAGAGCAGGAATTTTACAGCTTTTGAGAGAGCAACAAAAATGCATTTACTTAATTTGTTGGGGTGTTTTTTTATTGTGGCTGCCCATTAGAAGGCTCTGCGGATTGTCCTCTCCTTCCCTCCCATTAATACAAATACAGTAACTGTGATATGGTTGAGAATAATTTGCTTTCCTGCAGGGATTTAGACACTAGTTAATCATGCAATGGCAGTTTCCATAAGATTTACTTTCCAAGATGATGATGTGGTTCAAGCATTCATGCCTTGGAAGTATTCAATACCTGTGTGTCTGTGCTAGTTTACAGCAGCAAGGGAAGTCTTACCTTCATTATGTTTTTCACAAACACGTGTGTGTGTGTGTTGGTGGGTGTTTGCACACTTATTTATGCATGAGAAAGTTTATATATATATATAAATCAGAAGCGTTTCTTTGGTGGCCAATGAAGAGTTACTGGGAGAAGTCTAATCCTGTTGCCAGTGTATGGAAGTCAATCTGAACAGTGAGGTCGGCAAGGGCACACTCAGAACTGCATCTTTCCAAATAATTCTGTTGTAGTTTAATTGATGTGACTCTAAGGCCATGGTTTGGTATTTAAATATAATTCTAATCCTTAACTCTTATACTTATGTATTGTAGCTAGTCATCTAAACATTCCTCTTAGCCACAAATGTATAAATTCAGGACAACCTAACTTTCCTTGGTCTCCTGCTGACACTCGTGTATGCCATTTCTTAAATATGCTCTTTCTGTTTTTTTCACTTGACAGGCTATTTTTTGTCAGTTTTGATTTTCATATTTCCTTAAATGTGTACTCTGAGGGCAGATGCAGTTTTCAGTAATACTCTATCATAAGAAAGCTTAAAAACATAACACCAAAGTGATCATTACCCTAATGGGAACTGAAATACAGGTAAATACATCACAATGTTATTATGAGATTACTTCTATGCCAGTCATGTGTGTGGTCTGTATACGTGTGTGGAGTGCAAAGGAGAAAGTAGTTTTAGAACTGAAATATGCAGAATCTCTAAATGTTTCAAGGCACATTCAATTCCTTCTTCAGAAAGTTTCTCCATTCTCTTTCTTACTAGGATAATGTACAATCTAACACACCCACAGCCTAAATTAGACAGGTCTCAAGAAGGAAAATATATGGAAACATCTTTGAAGGCACATGTTCCTGTGCCTCCTACAACCTCATTTTTGGAATGTTTTAAAGGATTTATAAAGTTCCTAAGAATGCTTTCCTACGTGGTATAAAACATTCCTTGCAATATTAATTTCTCCAGTGTCTACAGTTACTCTGCTATCACAGTTCTTCCAGGTGTTTGTTAAGGATTGAGTCCTGTGATAAGAATTTTAGTGTTGTATGTATTTTAGAGTACTTTCTTCATCCATAGACATGAAATATAGCACTTTCTCATGTGGTTGTACTCTGTAATTTAGAAAATTATAGTTACTTGTGTGTGAGTTAATCTTATCACTCAATACTCTAAAACCAGAATAATCAAGAGTGCTAAGTGAAACACATTCCCTGTAAAAGTTGAATCATGATTTTGTCTAAGCAGTTTAAACACCTATTTTGCATATTCCCAACATATTCCTTGTACTGTCCAGTGTATTTCAACTGAGCTGTTGCTGATATATTGTATACACACCAAAACTGACTCAAAATCCTTTCAAAATATTGGGGGGGTGGAGAGGGAGGAGGGCTCTGTGAGGATGGAGAGAGTATATTCTGAGTTCTTAAAGATATAATGCATTCCAGGGTGCTCAAACCCAGCCTTTTAGTCCTGATTTCAATTGTTGCATTCACATGGACTCCTTCCCTCTCATTTCTCCCTTTATTCTGCTGATGGGATGTGAGGTGACTTCTGTGATAGAGGAAAACTATGAGGCTTCTGATAAATGTAAAAACAGAGTCTTCTCTGTAGTGATAGCCTACGACAGTAGCACCTCACTTTTAGGTCAAAAAAAGTGGTTTGCCACTGGTTGTCAGTGGTGTTTTCTGCAACAGCTGATCCCTCTGAGTCTTGGCTCTCCATCAGAGGCTTCCTTAGTACATGTTGTCCAGGTGTCTGAGTCAAATGGAGTCAACACAAAAACCACTGAGCAAAATTTTTGTAAGTATTTTAGCTGGGCAAAATAAATACTTGAAGTTTTTTTAAATTTAATTTTTATTATACAGATCTTAAAGCACATTCAGAAGAAGAGTTAATACAACTTTTCCTGACTGATGTACTTACAAAGAAGTCGTGGCACTGGGCAGATGTGGCAATGAAGACAGACATATCAGCACCTTTGAAGGATAGGTTTGGCATGGGACAAAAGACGTGGTGAATCAATCTTTGTCCAGTTAACATGTGCTAAAACTGGTGGCCTGCTGATGTACTTGTCACAGTATTCAAGACTAGATATGTCATTAGCTGTCTTGCACTTCACAGTGCACAGACATGCTCCTGTGAGCACAACTGAAATCCTGCATTTGTAAGGAAGGCTGGTGGTATGGAATATGGACTGGAGTTCATCTACAGGGTGAAGGGAGGAGTAGGGAGAGTAATTAAAATTTTAGTGCTTCATGTGATGCATCTTTCTGGGAAAATAGCCACACAGTGGCTTCTGCAGCGTCCCCATTCATATCACAGCAGAATAAAATCATGGCAAGGTGAAGTTTTATAAAATTTCATTCTGTATTGTAAGCAGAAAAAAAATAGAAAAGAGTGGTGACAAAAAAAAATATCAATCAGAGAAAGGATGTTCAGTGCGTGACAGTTTTCCCATTCCTTTGCTTCTGCATTTTTTCCTTCCAGGCTTTCAGATGCTGAGGTGATTTTAGGTGCATCTTTATTTCAGAAGCTATTTAAATACAGATTTGCATGTTTCTTTGTGGCTCAGGTTAATTAAAGGTGAATATTTTGGGAGGGATTAAGGGGTACATGCAGTTTCCATGGGATGAACCTCAAAAAGATATCAGTGATTTATCTATCCATACGCATGAGTGTGTGTGCATATAAGGTATGGTACTTAAACATCTATTACAGAAAAAAGCACCCTGGGGACCTGGGCAATAGATCATTTTAATGTATGAATAGGTTACATCCCTAACTACTAGTTGGGAAGGGTTACTTCTTATGGGAAGGGGGCTAAAGTAAATGGCCCAGAAAATTTATAGTGTTGCAATTCAACAAAAATATTGATTAGAAGATGAGGAACTCCATTTTTATAAACTTAATCAACACTGATTGTTTGATTTCAGCTAGTAGGCTGTCAGGGAGAAATAAGAGCTTTGATCCTGGGGTGGTGCAGGAGAGGAAAGGAGCTGGCAATATTCTAGGGAAAAAAAAGTACCAAAAAAATCTAAATCCAAAAGCACTAATGTGACTTTCCAGAAGATTCAAAGACTAAATATTTAAAAGAGGGTAGAAACTGCCTAGGTTTTGTTTTGTTTGCACTGTCATATATTTCCCTGACTGGAAATTATATTTCAACAAGCAACTGCTGTATTTATTGGCTTATATTTTATTTTGCTAATATTCTGCTAGTGTCCTGTATTTCCATAGTAATCATGTAATAATCTGTTCCACAAAATACTAGGTTGCCAAGATCCATTTAGAGCCGTGAGTGCTGTGGTCAAAGGTCAGTGCTGGGGGAGCTGTGCTCCTCAGTGTGCAGGTGCCACTTGTGTCACAGCCATTAAGCATGAAACTAAAATCAATTTCACTGCATCTTCGCAAGCTGGTAAATGTAGGAGTCACCTCAGCAGAAAAATAAAAAGACCCAACTGGCACATACAGTGTGCCCTTATAAAGAGCTGGGCAGGGTCTGAATAGCCTGTAACTGGTTATGTCTCCAAAACCAAATGTTGTATTGTCTCTGCTGCCACCATTCAGTTCTTCTCTGCTGCATTTTTATACTGTGTGTTGAAGTGCCTTGCCAACAGCATTTTGATGAATTTGCTTAATGCAGTGTTTACGGTGGTATCAGAAAGTGTCTCAGAGTGTGGCATCTGATACTGGACTTAAAATTACAAAGTGTGGCTCCTCCTCAGTACGGATCCACTAGGACTGTATGCTTTCACTGTTATGCTAGAGATTCTGCTATACCTCCTTGTTGAAAAATTGACTTTTTTTCCCTCACTGGTGTCAGGCAGAAGACAAATTTTTAAAAAGCTTTTTCTCCTGAACTTGAGATCATTTATGAGGAAGATGACAATGCCTTTCAGGTAATTTAGTGAAGGGGCATCCAATTAATCGATGTATCAATTTTGAAAAATTGGTTGAATACCTATCATTTGCCATAACAATCTTGGTTACTTTAAATTCAAAGTCTAATTCTTGATGAATTTTACAATAGGGAATGAAAATCCTAAACCTGTTTGGCCCTTGGATACAGTTTAAATTACTGTTTAAGATTAAGTTGTATTCGGTTCTTAATATTAATTAGTTGTTATTTTTTCTTCAGAAAATTGTATCCTTATTGCTTCCATTCATCAGTGATTTCCAAGCACAGTGGTATGAGGTTCTGGAGTACCTGTGGATGGCTCAACCTCCCAAGATTCTCTCATGCATGTCATAAGTACTCATCTTCTACCTGAGACCCTCATGTGCTTTCAGGGCCCCAGGCTGAAGGCTCCCTGCCTTGGCACAGCTATCTGGAGCAAGAAGGAAGCTGTAATTTTTCCTGGAGGTCCTCTCCTTTTAAAATAGTCTTTGGACTGTGGAGTGCTCCATGGCTCCGAAGAGCAGTGAGGAGCTGCTGCTGAGGCGCACCCTGTACCACAAGGGCTCCCTAGGATGTCTCTCACCCACCCTGCTTGCCAGGAAAGCTTTTCCCTGCTCTCATGGGATTTCTTGGCTGTGGGGTGACTGCTAGATCACTTCAGTTTCTGTTTCCTTCAAACTTCTCTTGGCCAAGATGACCGCCACCGAGTGCTTTTAATTTGACATTTTCTTTAGAAGCTATCAACATCCCTGGAAATAACATCTGTCAGGGAGGTGGCAAGCTGGGAATTGGGTGCCTGCCCAGCCATAGCATAACAAGGCCGGAGGGCACAATTGACTGGAGTGAACAAGGAAATTTCTGAGCCATTGATCCACAAGCCCACATAATGTGTGAAATTGGAAATGTAGCCTGTCAGAAGAAGCTAGCCATATATTTTTAGATTGTCTTAAAAAACCCAGTGCACTTAGCCATTGCCTGGTAGAACACAGTCTTTGTTTCTTTTTTCTGAAGACTGTTTTGAGGGGCGTTTTGATTTTTGTTGTTGTTTGGGGGACTGATTGTTTTGGTGGGGTTTTTTGTTGGTTGTTTTATTTTTCTAAATTATTTTCTACTGGTAATGATTGTATGATTTCTTTTTTTCCTTTAAAAATCATTTTAGTAGATCAGCTTTTCTTTCGTGTCACATAGCTTTGTGTGAGTATACATGGCTGTTTACATAAATGGTTCAGAGGCCAGCACTAAGAAGCATTTTGCATTATATTTCTGGATGGTAGAACCAAGGACCTGGCAGGACAAGAAAGAGTGCAACGATCTATTTAACATGCAATGTCACCAAGATAAACGAATGTATAACTGCATCTTTAGAAGTCTAATCTCTTTCCACTTACTTTCTTACCTATGCTTGCAAGTGTCTCTTGGCTTCAGTGGAATTATTTCTGATCAGCATGCATATGAAACCATCCTAGAGGCTATAATATGTTCCTCTTTTGTCAGTTTTCCCTCTTTTTGGAGGGTTGTTACTGTGCCATTTCTGTAATTCCTGAAAGAGATTTCCTAGTGGCTGTGAAAAGTTTCTTGGAATTTGCAGCATGCCTGCTTGAAGTGGTTTCTCATTCTATGAATGGATTTTTCTGTCCCATTTGCCAAAAGAATATATGAATGAAGGTGGCTCGGCTGGGAGAGCACCTTGCAGTACAGCTACCCTCTTGTTTAGTCCATCCATCCCTACTGAGCAGTAGCAATTACCTCTTGCATGAAGCTGTTTGTCTTATTAGGTATGAAGAGAACATTAGCTGTTCAAAAATTGGAATATTGCCAATTCTGCATCTGGAGAAAGAGAAGTGAATGCTGTTTGGGCATTGACTGCATTTTAATGTTTGCAAACCTCTTCAAGTTTGGGAGGTAATCTTTTGTGCTATGTGCCAGTCTTCTTCCAAAGCCCTTCAGCATACAAAATTCTGCAATTTTATCCTTTCTCAGCATAAAATTAAGGTGATGAACCCTACCTATAATTTTCTTTTTTAAGCTATACACAATTTGAGAAGTGTTTCTATATTGTAGATATGAAATAAATGTGAACCAGGTTTTCCCAAACCACTACCAAGTAGCATCTCTCTCTTAAGGAAAAAACCCCTTCACTTTTACTACACGTTTAGTGTCAGTAATGGCAATTGCACATGGTTTTTAAAATGAAAGATTTTCCATGACCCTCACTAAAGAGTAAGCAGATGATTCCTGTAGGGCCCATTAACTTTTACACAGATTTGAGAACAAAGTACAGTTAAAGACTTTCCATTTGTCTCTGAGGTGAGAAACAAACTAGAGTTCTGTTTTGGAGTGACTTCATGTTGTTTGTATCTTTGTCTGTTCTGCTTACATTGGATATCAAGTTTTAAGATTGGTTTTGAGAGCAAAGAGGGAGAGAAGAAGCGTGGAGTTTGTTGTCAGGAACTGCGCTTGCTTCTCCGCATCTTTTTCTGGGACTGTGTTGTCTGCAGCACGGACAGTGGGAAAGAGCTCTCTTTTGCTTTTTAGTTAGTTTTTTTTAGGTAGCTGAGGCAGAGAAATTCCTCGGGTTGTGGTCTTTTTTTCTTTTTGGAACTATTCAAACTGGCTTTGAACTGAAAGTTCAGAAAAATATTGGGAGCTCACACTTGTGGTTCACTGGTCTTGGGCCGCGGCATTTTCCAGCTCAGGAGGGACTGATAAGAGACTGAGCGAGCCGAGCTACCTTCTGCCACAAGGACTCTCCGAATTTGCCATCTCTTCAGAGCAGTGAGAGGTTTTATTGTTTAATATTGTTTATTTATTATGCTTGTGAATACTTTGCTTGTTAAATAAACAGTTTTTTCTACTTTTCCTCAAGGAAATCTTTTCCCAAACCAGCTGGGGGAGGGGCTGCTTGAATTTGCCTTCTAGAGGGACCCCATTTGGAAGTTGTTTCCCAGATTTGCCCTAAACCAGGACAAGTTCTAAGTCAACTGGTGGTTTAAAGAGTTGGCCAACATAAAAGGAAACTAATGAACTGGTCTGTTATTTTGGTAAGAATTAAAAAGTTAATCAGAACATAAGTGCATATGGCGTTTCCTACCATTTCTTATGAGTTTCCTTACTTTTGGTTGCTGAGGGTAAATGTTTTTTAACTGGTAGTCTTGTAAATACTCTGTATTCTTGACAGAAAACTAATTAACTAGAAAAATCTAGAAAGTTATGAAATAATGTCCTACTTTATTGCTTATCCAAAGCACATTAAAATCGTTTTCACAGGAATTAGACCAATCCAATTTGCATCTAAACTTTGCTCTGAAGAGCAAATATTACTATTTAATTAAAGTTAGTAAATTTATTTTAAAAAGAGAAGAAAAATGTCAGTGAGATAGCCTCTAAATATGCTTATTCATTCAAATAGTGAACTTCTAATATGTATTAAATTAAGGATAAATAATAAGAGAATGAACCTTTGGTGAGAAAAGTTTTGACATTTCCTTCATTGTGTACCAGCAGTACTTGTACTCTTTAAGCCATGGAGGGAGAAAAGCTGTGCTTCCAGACACAAAGATATTTACCACAATTTTAATCTAGAGAGAAAATTAACAAAACACCAATAGAGTTCCTTGTAATTTTATTTAAACTTTATCTTCTAAATTTTTATATATGCAGCCAAGCTGAAGCTTATTTGCGCACATTTCTAGCCCATAGTCTTCAGTGTTTCTATAAATATTAATTTTTATACTGTCTCAATGTTTCCGGTATTGGTGGTTCACATAGCAAGTTACATTCTTCATAAATAACATAATTTTTATTATTAGCCTCATATAAATAAGTAGATTTTACTGGATTTTAAAATGTTCAGTTTTGCTTGAGAAGTTAAGCGGCAATAGTAATTTCTATTATTTATCCCTTTTCCAATAACATATCAGACATTTTGCAGATGCAGAACTGCTCCTTGCCTCAAATCCTGTATAACTTAGGCTACTTTATTTTCAGTTTTAAGCTTCTCAGAAAATATTGAAGTAATTTTTCCAAAATAAAACATTTCAAACTTGTTTCACAAATTCATCTAAAGACTTTCTCAGAGAACTTACTATCTGAGCTAGCTGAGTTTTGATAGTAAGATTATTTCTAGTATAAGTTCAAACGAAAATGGTGATGCACAGGGGGGCCATGTGCAGTTTTTGTTGGGTTTTCTTGTTGTTATCGTATTATTCATTGGCATTGCACTTTTATTTAGGTGGTCAACAGGGCCTTTTTTGATGCTTTTATCTATTTATCTGTCTATCTGGTTTCATCCTCATAATCCATGGGTTTCCTCTTTGAAGGACAGAGAGTCAAATTCCAACAGCCTTACAAGAAGACCATGTAATATATGGCAGATAGAAGAGAGAGGTATGTGGACCCTGGCTAAGATATTCATTTATTGTTGTTGCAATGATTCATCATTCTGTCTGATCTTGCCCTCTTAGAGTCCATGTCATTAAAGAACACTGGCATGACACAAAATCAAAACTAATTTCATTTTGCAAGGGACACCCACAGCTGTGACTCTTGCTGTAAATATGATCATGTTGTTTTTCTGTCACCATGATGAGTAGATGTATGTAATGTTAATAAGATAGCCTTTCTAGCAGTGATAGGGGACAAAGAGTTCAAACTATATTGTGTAAAGCTTGGAGTTCATATGAATGGGCCAATAGCTATCCCTCATATCAAGATAGTTCACAAATCAGGTGGAGAGTTCTTTGCTTAATTTGAAAGTGTTAGATTAGATATTTAAAAACCTAAAATCAGTATTATGAATCATGAAGGAAGCCTACTATAAAGCTTTTCTACACCAGAGCAGGAGGACAGCTCTGGAACTAAAATAATGCACAGGATTTATCAGTTCTCTTCGGGTATTTTTTCAGTACTTTTGTAAAAGAAAGACAGAGTGCTCTTGGATTACTGTGTGTCACAATGGCAACACAAGCAACTGAAAGGTTTAAAGAGAAAGATATATCCCCTTTGATAAAATCATCATTGAAATGTGATGAAAAGAATTTATCCTTCAGTTCTTGAGGTAGTTTACTCATTTCTGAAATGTCCTATCATCAATGGGTGAATTACTATGTTGTAGTATTGAGAGGGACAGAAAGTTAAAAATGAGCAGCCTCTGCCCTGATCCCACAATCACAACTGGCCACCAGGTTTTCTTCTTTTCAGTGATTCATCTACATGGGAAAGACTTGCTTCTTCTGTGCAAAACTTGCTCTCACATGCTGCATGACAGTTGTGCTAGCATTAAGCACTTCAGATAGTCAAATCAAATCTGAATCTCCCTGTTCTTTCACTGGTGCTTTTTGAGGACTAGTCTTGAACTCAAACCTAAATTAGGCTTCTTGGATTATTCTCTAATGGAAGCAGATGCATTTTGGCTGGGTTTTTTTTCTTGACTATGGTGATTTTATTGATTCTATGTAGTATTATTTATGGTTCATTTTGGGTTTTTTGTTGATTATCTATACTAAACACACACACAAAAAGGAAAGTAAAAACTCCAACAAACAAACAAGCAAGCAAGAAAACAAACGAAAAAACCACAAAAAACCCAAAAAAACCCCCCAAAAAACAAACAAAAAAACCCCCCAAAAAACCCCACCAAGCCCAAGAAAACCGCCACATCAAAAAAACCTACAAACAACCCTCCCACCCCCCCGCCCAAAAAAGCCACCCAAGTAAGTATCAATTTAACAGCAACAAAGCCCCTAATTTTTCCTCTTCATTAAATTAGTCACCTTTGTGTTCCATTGTTGTGCTCCTTCTGGTTGCAGTTTGTGGCTGAAATGAGCTGTTGGAGGCAATTGCTTCTCTTCATTCTCTGATTGCAGGATCTCCATTCTTTCTCTCGGTTGTACCTTTCAAAACCTTTGTAACCTTTATCAAAAATGAAAGGGCATCATTTTGACAGGTCAATATTAACTATTTCAATCCCAACCCCTTCTTGTTTTCAGGTTATTGCTGCAAACAAAAACTAGCATTAGTCTCAATCCTCTATAAAAAAGAAAAGAACAATTCTGGGAAGGAATTTTTTTTTTTCTGGAACTCATAAAGTCTATAATTCTCTTATAGAAGCAACCATCAAGACACTTTATCTAGGCCATGAAATTGCTCTTGTTAAGCAGTCTCATTTTCTCTTCAATGTGTTATGCTCTTGTCAAATAGGCTGTTGATTACCACGATTAAAACAAACAAAATAACTATTTAGCTTCTAATATAAACAGGCTGTAACTGTCTAGTAAGTCTGAGATCTGAAAACCGATACTAAAGAAAATGTTCTGGATCTGTGGTTTGTAGTTCTGGAGTTATAATGATAGTGTTCATCAAAAGTCATTCTTGATCTTTAAGTGTTCAAGGATTGGTTTTATAAGTTTAAGCTTTCAAATATGCTTAAAAAATAACTAAGTAGGAAGACAGAATGGTAATCCAAGTGGCATAATGTCCTGCGGAGCCCTAAACCTTTCAGCATAACCTTTAAGAGTATGATAGATAAGGAGATGTGAAGGTAGAGTAACATGTTCAGTTCTGTACTGGCCCTGTTCTATTGGACTGGCTGCTGGAAACCTTTAAATTTAACCCTGACTCTGGTCATGTGTGTTCGCCTCAGGATAGATGTGTTACCTCTCTTTGCAGGCTTCTGTCTGCATGAACATTATGATTGCAGGCTGGGAAACCGGGAGGCACCATTTAGTCACCGTGCCCAGGGACCTCAGAGGGGAAAGTAACACCCGTCTCTTCCCCCTACAGCTTAAGCTGTGTCCTTGCTCATCAGCACCACCAAGCAGTGCTCTCAGTAAAACAAGGGCAGTTTTCTATGTCTTTAGTAGTTACTGTTTGGGCAGATGCTCATGAGAATGTTGACAATGTTAATCCTCATTTCCAAGGCCAGCTTTGAGTGAGGAGATTATTCCCAATCTTCTAGTGGTCTTAGCCTGGACTCCACAGGAATCATTCCCATTTTTTGGAGCACGGTACATAGGCGCTTTTCAGATTCCCTTGTCTTCCTCTCCCACCTCATTCACGTTTCTGAGATTACCTTTGCTATTCATGAAAGCTTCGTACAATTTTGAGAGAGAATTAGAAGAACAACAAAACAACATAAACTCACATCCAGCAATATGGAAAGATTTGTACTGTGTTCAGTATGCTTTTGGGTGAGACTACAAGTCACTGCAAAGGAATCCTGTTTGATTCTTCAGCCTTGCTGTCCCCTGTCAGGACAGGGAATGACACTCATGCTTGTTTCCTTTGACGAGGCAAGTCCACTGCTCTGCTCTGTCTCTTTTTAACCTGAGAACCTGAAGATGAAAATAAAGATCAAGAGCTGCATAGCACACTCCTTTCTTCCATGTCACTGTGTCATGACACAGAGAATAAAGCACAGAGCAAAGTCTGGTAGTTTACAGCAGGCAACACTCCAGGCACCAAATCTACTTGCATGGCCCATGGCTGAGGTGGTCAGCCTGCTCTCAGAGCTCCACCTTACACACAGCTATAAATTGTTCCAAAAGGAATTTCTAAGTCACTTTTGTTTTCATTTGGGACATATTTACTAATTGAAAATATTTCTATTTCATGTTTTCCCTTCCTCCTTGATCCCTTTGCATGGTGTAAAGGTGAATTAAGAATATAAAGTTCTAGCCACCCAAAAGCATGCTGTTTTCTGTTTGAGGCACTGCTTGTCATGAGAAAAATCCAGATTGCTTGCTAGCACTGAAGCTTGAGGAAACAATTACCCTTATTAAAAGAACTCTGTTTAATGTACAGTGCATAATGAGAGGACAACAGGGAGGATCATTTCACTACTTAATGGACTACAATTAAACTTAAAGCAAACTTTTGTCCTCATTTTCACCCGTGTAATACAGGCCAGGATTCTCCTCCTGTGACTGAACAAAATATGAAAGGTATAGTTCTGCAGCTGCTTTGTTTCTGTGGAAAGTTTCCTGACAGTGAAGTACTGTGCAAGCAGCAGCTGCAGAATCAGGCCCTTTGTACACATGCACTTGTAGTAATCTTAAAAGAAATAGAATGGGACCAGTAAAATGGCACTTCAGCTCAAAGAAAAATCCGACGTCTTCCATCTGCTCCCTGATCTTGCAGCTGCAGTGAATTATGATGTGCTGTCACATTTATAGGGTGATTTCATCAACTGATTTATTTAATTAATTTAGATTTAACATTGTGCAAAGGGTATGTGAGAAAGTGGTGTAACTCTTTCCTCAGCCACCACACCAGCCAAGATTTATTTTGAGTATCCTCAGCCTCGCTGTGTCCTCTCTTGTGCTTTTCAAGCTGCAGCCAAGGGGGAGTTTGAAATAGCTGGTTGGACCTAAAGCTGCTTAACAAACACTGCTGCCGTGAGCAGAACTGGCAACTTGGCTCTTGTGTTGTGATGTTAGAGTTAAAACATCCATATAGTCTCCCCACCAAAAAGTATCACCTTGGTGTATCCCTAGAGACTCTTGATAGTGCACAATGTTTCATGCAGAAGAAGGGATGCACCCGGGGCCAGGTGGTTCCTTGGGGTGTTACCAATTTTAGGATATGCTTCTTTAATACCCTTCTTGGATGTAATCTTGAAATGCCATAGACTGCACTCTTTTACTTTGTTTCTGTAGAACAATGAAATCTATAGGTGCTAACAGATAAAATCAGTAGCATTATAAATCCACCGCTGTGATTTGGTGACATGCTGGTTGCACAAATGAGGGACTCTTTCCTGTGATGGTTTCAATAATCGTAGTACATTTATAGGATGCTACTATATAATGCAGCTATGGGGAAATCAGGGCACAGGTTTTGGCAACAGCTGTGTACAGACTCAGGAAGTCATGATCTCTGTGCTGAAAAACTTCATATCAAATAGGTGAGATAATAGAACAGAAGAATTCCTAATTAAATATACTCTTGTATACATTTATACCTCTGTATGTGTGTGCATGAGAGGGAGAAACAGGTGTTTAATTACACTTCGTAGCTGGGTGGACACAACTCTGAGACACCAGAGGAAGTTGTAGTTTCAAAATTTTTTGTCTTAATATTTCTCCAGTGCTCGCTTTGAATGAGGGCAAGGGCTATGCTGAATATAACCCAGAAAAGTATCAAGAATGGTTTAACTGAGTCAATGCAAAATATCTACACTTGTAACACTTATTTTGTAGTATTGATCATGCTGCAGTTATGAGCCATAAGAATTCAATGATTCTCATATATAAGGAAATAAAATCAATTATTTTTGGTAGAAGGGAGAGTGGAAACAATCAAAAAGGGGCTGGATATTTATTAAAACGTGTACAGAGAAGTGGTCTGGGCATTTTTTTTTTTTGTACCCCTGCTTTATGAAGCCAGAGATGATGGAAATATCTTCTATATTTCATTTTCATTTCTCTTGCTTTGTTTTTTATAGTCCTGAAAAATATTTAGCCTCTTAAACTGTATTTTGCTGGTTTATTTTCTTATAATTGAATATTTACTAAGAACATAGATTATTTCTATGGAATGAGACCACAGAAATAGTGTTTTTTTGCTAGTAGCAAAACTGTAAAATAAAAACTCAGTTAAAATGCATGTGTTTCATCTGAAAAACTTCGAAGTTATGTTGGCTGTACTAATTTCACAATATTGGATAAAATCAGTGCAAAGGGAAAAGGATTATTACAGAAACTAGGCTTGCTTCCACAATGCTAGAAAATCAGGATTGTGACCCTAGAACTCTAAGCAGCATTCAGCAGATAAAATTGAAGAACAACTCAATACCTTCTTGTGTTATATAGTTATAAAAGGAGTCATCCTGTGGTAGTTTGAAAAAAAAAAGAGAGTCAAAACAGTATAGGAACTGTATCTTAATTTCAGAAATGATCAGAGTAATTAGAAGTTGAGACTGTCATTGAGATAACGACTCACTTAGACTTTTTGGAATTTTACTAATCAAAACGTACAGATGAGAGGGAGAAAACAGCACAGCATGTTCAGTAGTACAGAATCATGAACTATGAATAAATTACACAGAAGATCTATTTTAGTAATAATACCCATTTCAAATTATTTTGTACCTTGTGTCTACAGCTATAAGTGGGTGTTTGTGTCACAGTCAAATCAGATTTTCTTTTTCCATCAGTATAGTTTATCTGAGTTAATAAAATTCTTCTTCCCCATTCCCCCACCAAGAGTTTCTGTAATTCTCATGTTGCAACAGACCCACGTCCAAAATTAGAGGTGGTTCTCTGTCACTAGTGCACAGATAAACTGCTGTTCTTATTGAGCAATTCACCTTTTGGTTCTCCAGTCAATCCAAAGGGCTTGGCATGGATGCTGCTGCCTTCCTCCTTTGCACTTTTCATTTTCTGTCATTTCTACAGGAGATATTGCTTGTCATGGACCCATGTCCTGGTTCCTGCCACTGAGGGGTTTATTTAGGCTACCCTAGCTGAGTGCATGTGAAATCAAAGATTCCTCCTTGTAAAAGAAATCTCTGGTAAGTGCTTTCGAATCTGAAGCGGTATCAGGTGATTTGACAATTATGGGAAAATATAACAGAAAATACTACATTTACCCAGAAATTTTATCTATTATTTTTGAATGGGGTGTTGATTTTTATGACTATATCACATTTAGCAGACTCCTTCAGGGCTGTGTTTAAAATTTTTGTTTTAAAGTTTTACTTTTTCCTTTTCTTCTTCCTGTTAATGTTCAACTTGAAAACTAGCAGTACTTGCATCACTTTCAGACTGAACTGTGGTTTGTTTAGGAAGTGAAAATGAAATGCTTCTCAATCAGAAGCCTGATCTCCATATGGTTTCTCTCAACATTAATAAGAAGCTAACAGAAAATCATCCCCTCTTGTCAAATGCAGAATGTTTGACTTTCATATCCACTTTTTAATTAGAGAAACATGTCTGAACCTGGGAGATCAAGCAGTTCACAGACAACAAGCTAATCCATCACAAGTCTAACAAATCCGCATTTAAAAATAGTCTCAATGCTACCCTTTGGTCAGCAACAAGCATTATATTGTTATTACTTTATTATTAATGTTCTTTTCCCAGCAGTAGCCATCTGAGATGTCTTCATCAAACTGGACATGTTCTGGTTAATGAAGCAGTGGTGGGAAATATTATATTGGCCCTAGCCAGTAGAAGAGAGAAGTAGCAAAGAAAAGTTTGATTTATATTTGCTTACATGATACAAAATAATGGTGAGATGTTCTGTGAACAAATCAAAATGTTATCTGTTAGACATATTTACAGATTCATTGTTTTTACACTAAACCACTAGAGGAGCTTATAGAGAAAAAAAAACGTTCAAAGATTTTTTAACTGGATTCATTACTTGCTGTTTGATTAGAAAGGAATAATGAATTGCTCCCACTTCAGAAAAGAATATTAGTGTAGCTATCCCAGCAGCAGACTAGATCACAGCTAAGAAAAATTTCTAGAATCAGTGCAGTGAATATTAGTGCAAACCAGAAAATATTTGAAATCACTGCTCATTCATGAGGGTTAGCATCTCATTAGGTAGCACATTAAGACCTTGGTCACAGCAATGCATTTCAAGATGAAGTAAATGACACAACGTGTGCATACAGTGCAACATCTTGCCAGATTCCTCTGAAGTGAAGCTGACTATTTGAGCTCTCTAGTGTGCCTTTTCTAGCAGTACTTTCCTCTTTACAGGCACCATTTTTGAGTGTTCTCACCACCCAGGCAGACTCCTTTTCCCACTCCCAGCGTTTTCCTGACCCTCATACTCTTTATGGCTGGCTTCTCACTCCTCCTGCATTTTATGCCCCATATCCTTTCTCTTCAGTGTTTGCCTCTGCACTGTGTCATCACATCACTACATTTTCTTTCTGCCTTCAAAAATCTCATCTCCTGTGTGTCAGGCTTTTTAATTCCAGACCTGGTTATATATCAGTAGTGAAGGAGCCATCATCTTTTCTGAGAAAAGTACATTTTTAATGGTCTGTAGCCATGTGAAATAGTAATATCCTTCTGTGTGCTTGCCTAGCCTATAAGCATGCTGCACTTAAGCAAAAGGACTCCAGGCATCACATCAATAACAAGAAGAATGCAGTGAGTATTTTGGTTATTTGAAGTAGATGAACAGATCATGAGCAAAAATGGCCTCTAAGCAAAATCAAGAGTAAATGCTGTAAAAAATTGTGAACCACACAATGTTGGCAACTCTTGAATATTACAGTTTTGGGAATCTTTCTACTTGTTTAGAAGACCACCACTTTATCTCCAGAGATTTATGTGATCTCTTGTCTCTTTTTACTCTTACTGGCTTTTCTTTGACTTTCATATTTGAAACTTTGGAAGAGTACATAATAAAATTCATCCCAAATTTGAGAAGATTTGCTTGGTTTCACATTAAATGATACAAAACCTCTGCGTTCAGCATAATTTCAACCTGAAATCATAAATCTGCTCACAGTCACTCAGCCAAGGATCATGGAGAAAATTTTAAAGGGCCCAAATGGAGGTTTCATAATTAACCTGTCAGCAGGTTTGGATTTCATTACAAACAATTTGTACAGTTCTTTTTCAAAAGCATGCATGAGCAACTGGCCAAAAGACCAATCACAACTGAGTCATGCTGTCACCAGAAGGACGTGAATTTTGCCTCCTGATAATAGAACAAAACCCTAGTAATATTCACCACGGGTCTTCTTTTTTGAACAGAACAAGTCATCTAGCGGCGCTCAAGATTACGATTTTGGCAGCTAGAGTAAAATCTTTCCGAAAGTTAACCAAACGCAGCGCTGATATTGTACTGTAAAAAGGTTCATGAGAAGGTAATAAATGCACCACAAGTTATCAAGCCATGAGCAGCTGTCTGCAAACCTAAGAAGACAGCAGGTTAATGTTATGTGTTGGAGAACTGCCTGCCTATAGAATGAGCAGAAGCCACAAAGGCTGGAATTCCTCTGTCTGAATGTTCATGGCTTTTAGATCGGTGTTGAGAGAAGCATTAAAGAAAGCATAATTCTAAAGACTCTCTCTGTTAAGAGCTATGCTGCCATTTTTTTAAATTAACTTTTTGAGAAAGTGACAGGACTCTGAAGGCCAAAATAGCTGATATCATTTAAAAATGGGGGGATTATTAAACCCATGAATAGAATTTGAGAAATTGTCATGAAACTGCAGCATTCTTGCAGACATATTGTCCATGCTCAAGATATATGACAGGACTCTGGGCACCTATGTGTAATATATCTTAAGTGACTTCCTAGAAAGGTCTTGCTAAAAATACTGCTGTCTGTCTTCATAATTGAATGGCTCTAATATGTGCCTTTTAAAATGCTTATGCCCAGAAATTGTACTAAGGCTACTATAGTTCTAGAAGTTCCTTACATGTGAAAAAAAATTAACTATTTTAATATGATATTGATTATAACATGATATATTAATTCACAGTGCCCTTCTGAATTTTTATTTCTCTAATGAATAAAGGGGATTTAATTTAAGATACTTAATTTATTTTATACTTTTCATGAAACACAAGGTAATGTGTTTCTCTCAATGGAGAGTTAACTAGTCTTAAGACTTTATGAGTTTCTTTGAAATATCCATGTACTACCTTCCAGTCCTTTACACTGGGTATTTAAGGAAACTATTGGAAGAAGGCACAATGGTTTTAAAGGAGAAGGAAAAATCAATAGGCAGCTACTTAGAGTATTGCAGTATGCAGATAAGCAGCTTTGCTAAGTCTGAACTTTGCACAGCAACATCAATACAACTTGTAGAACAATGAACTTCAATACAAATGCAGTGGAGAGAGAGTGGGGAAATGCCTCTTATAAACAGAGCTGTAAATGGTGTTAATGCATGTTGACAAGGGCCTGCTTGAGTAATTTACTGTGTTCAAATACTTTGCAAACCAATTCTTAGCAATAACTGCGTCAGGAAAAAAAAGGCATGGAACTGATGTGGCCTATTTGTGTGAAATGCAGCCTTCCACCACTGCAAAATGGACATGTGTGGAAAGGCTTCATTTCCACAAGGTGTATTAAGAGAATAATGGGGAGTTTTTTAATTGCGCAGAATTTAAATGTCTGTATACAAAAAAGTATTTCACATGTTGTAAATATTTCAATGTAAAAGATTGAAATTATTTTGTGAATCATAGCTTCTTAAGCATATGCTACAAGGATTATATTGGCATATGTCCTGGATAACTGCATTAGGCTGCTGAGTGGTGAAGGCATGAGTAAGTTATTGGTTACATTAAAGAAAGGATGTGGTGAGGTGTAAGAGTTTAAAGTACCTACTCCTTATGCCTCAAAAAATAATTCATTGCATAGCTGGCTATTCATTCAGCTTTCTAAAATGCAGTAGTGACAATGATCTAGCCTTCAGACTTTCCAAGCACTGAGTGGGGCTGAAATGGTAATTCCAGATGTAAAAGGCAAATATTTCTGTCAAATTTCTAGGTTTGCTGGGAAGGCTGGCTTCTAGGAAGTTCTTGGGCAACCCTTTGGAGAACTTTCAAGTGATCATTTGGCCTCCCACCTGTGTCTGGAAGGTATAATTAATGCTCTGCCACACTCCTGGTTTCTTATTTCTGGGAAGCATCTGATAGTTGTTTTACTGAGTTTTTCTTGTCTTTTAGTATGTATACTGAGGATTAATATAATGCTGGAGACTGGCTGATTTGGGTCGGTCAAACCAGTTGTTAAAATAATCACTGGTCCCTGAACTAGTTGCTAGAATTTGGCTTCAGAAAGCTCTTAAGAGTCCTTATAGCTGCTGCCCCATCTCTGTAACCTGGAGTGCATGTATGTTGTTGGGTGGCAATGGGGTGGGCAATTATTTTTCCCTGCCCTTGCTTTCTTACTCCTGAAGTCCACTTGCAAAATCACCTGATGAGAAATCAACCTCTGCCTATAATGTCAAGAATTAATTTTTATTGACGGAAATATTGGATGTTCTGGTTATGTCAACATTTAAGTTTAAAATGCATAGCTAGAAAATCTAAGGAAAAATATTAGAATTAGCATCAAACCCAAGCAGTATAAGTATGGGAAGCAGTGATCTCAAGAGTATGCATCTTGTTTTGATTTCTAGAGAAGTATATCCCAGCAGAGCCTTCTGACTCCTAACTAGATGAATTATAAGCAGAAAAAGTAAATATGTTCACTTTTATGAAAACATAATTGCTAAATGTTTTTGCTGTTTACCTATTTCTACATTTCATAACTATGAATATCACAGTAGTGGGAAAAAGTGGAACTGAATGTCATTTTAATTAAAAATATAATGAAAATTGACACTTCATTGCAACATAAGCAATTTTAGCTACTCTCATTTAAATGTTCAGAACAGTTTTAATATCTCACTTTTAGGTAATTATAACTGTCTAAAGATTGCATGATTTCATACATTGATCTTGACCCAGAAAAAAAAAATCTTTCAGCAAGCAGCCTTCAGTACACAAAAGAAAAAAAAAAGGCTATGGTGATGTAAGATGCCTGAGGTCAGATCCAGGAACACACCTTGGTATCTTTTTCAATCCTTGCAGGTTATTTACTGCACCATGACCTCAGGGCGCAGTAAAGATTCCAGTCTTTCCAGCTTGATGTCCCCCAAATGTCACTCAAAAGTTGTGCTGTGTCCAGAGCCCTTTAATTATACAAGCCCCAACTCAATAGGTTGAGGTTTTTGGTTAGTTCTGGTTAGTTCTGTTTATTTGTTGGGGTAGTTTGTTGTTTCTGTTTGGTTTTGGTTTTCTTTTTTTAAATTTATTGTTCAGAACAATTCATCATTAGACCTTTAAACTAAGATGATGGTATTACAAAATGGCCAGCTGCAATTTCAGTCTTTCCAATACTGTGATTCCTCTGAGTCAAACACATTAATCCTGCATGACAGTCAGGGAGAATCAAACTGTTCTTGTTGCCCTTCTGTCTTTGCTGGATATTTAAAAGTCTACCCAGACTTTAATGCGCTGAAGTCTTTACTGTTATATTTGTTTTATTGTGTTTTTAAAATCATGGACTTACCCAGGAGCTGAAAGAGCTGGTATGGCTGAAATGGGCACTCAAACAGGCAAAATGGTTTTTGCAGCGTGTTTAGAACCCTTTATATCACTTTCTTTTGGGATCTGAATCACATATTTTAAGAGAACTTTAAAATAATTTAGTACTTCTGCTTCTAGTAAAGTTGTATGAATATTTTTGCTCATAGTGTCCCTGTTATCATGGAAAATGTCTAACTTCTCTTGCCTCAAGATAGTTTTTTCAGCTAGCTTCCTGAATTTTGGTGCTTATATTTGCCTCACTGGTCCTTGTTAATGGCACAAGTTAAAGATGACTTTATATTTTTCCCTAAAGCTGAATCATTCAGCTCCAAGGAAAACTTCTTAGCCAGTGGGAAAGCCACACAACTGCAGCAATGCTGTGGTACATCTGCTTGAAAATCCACTTCCATGCATTTTGCTGGTCTTTTCAATGACAATGAACCAAGATATTGCTGCTGTGCACTTTGATTGTTCCCTGCACTTTTCTCTCCTGCAGTGGGAGGTGTAAATCTAAATGTGACTTTCAACATTCTCCACTCTGTCTGATGGGGATTTTTTATTTGTCACATCTCTGCCCTCTGTGACTACAGTGATTTGTTTCTTTTCTCTCCTTCTGAGAGTAATGTTATGTGATGTTGATTTGAAGAACTGGCAGAGAGGCCAGTTGTCCATTTATCTCAGGGAGGACGTTGGAACTAAATCATTACTCAGTTGCTGAAATAAAGGTATTGTAGAGGAGCTGCTCAGCAGTGAGAGTCATAAGCTTGTTCCCAAAACAGTCTGTCTTACTGAAAAGTAACTGCTGTGTCAATGAAGCCCTGTTCTTCATCCAAATAAGTGAAAAGACTGTTCTCTCATGCATCTTAAGTGCTTATAACTTGAGCCACTCAGAAAATAGGGTGTATATTTCCAAGGGAAATCAGGGATCATTTCTGATCATCATTTTTGCTTAATTTAAAATCTCCTCTGGACACATTTGGAAAAGCTCTACTTCATGGATATCAATTTGCAGTTTATGAAGCTGTGATACCAAATGTACTCTTTCTGCAGGAGGTCATAACTCAACATTCACAGCAGTGTACTGTTGATGCTCAGCCCCAAGAGAAGAGGTGGGCAAAATTTGTGAATCTGGTTTCCAAGACTGACTTCAGCAAAGGAAAATGTAAATAAACTGTTAACTTTTATATCTTTCACAACAAGGATTGCTTCCCTCTTTATTCCTCTTTTCCTATATGGGAAATAGGGCTTTGTCTGCATATTGCTGCATGCCATCCTTCCATGTTTCCACTTCTAAAGATTTTTTCTTTCAGACTTTTCATCTATTAGGTTTGTATATGCAGTAATATTTAATCCCAATAAAGAGGTAAGTGTTTGATTTTCATAGTTTTAAGGTATGAATGTTGTCATTTTGGGGCATCTACTTCCCTTTTGACTAAGAAATGAAATTTCCAAAGTTTACAGTTGCTCTTTCCAAACCTGCTGGGTACCTCTCTCTCAGATGCAGTTATATTTTGAAGAACTATTTCTTCATATAGAGGAGAATAAACAGCAAGTAGCCAATGATTTATTTTGCCTCTTGAGCTTCAGTGTTTGAAGACATTTGTCATCTGGGAACAATGACTCAGGTAATGCAACTGGAATTAATAATGAGTTATGGATGATGTTAAGCTCTTTTTATTCTGTATTAATAAGAAATAAAATGACCAATGAGATCTTTAACACATGTATAAACACAAGTTTAATTCCCTGAACTACACAAGGAGCAGTCATTCACAATTAACATATGACAAATACATTGAAATTGGGGATTCTAATATCAGAAGATAAAAAATAATGCTTTTAATAACATAATATCTCCTCAGCAGTTTGGAAAATAGGCATTTAAATACACTAAACATATTTAAAAGATGTCATGCCAAAGTGTTACAATGAAATGCAAACCTAATACACGGGCTTGGTTCACCAACATTGGTTTTTGTATATATCAGCAAGCTGGGTCAGATTTTGGAGACATTTAACTTTATGCTTATTCTCTTGATCTTTTGAGGGTTGGTTTTGGGAAAAGAGTAACAATATTCTTTTAAAATGTGGTCTGAGCACTTAAATTTTGTAGGACACAGGGAAATTAATTCTAATTTTACCTTCCACATTGTACTAAGTACTGTTTTCCATACTGAGTTTACTAAGCAAGTTCTACCTGTGATAAACGTAAGCAGTGAGGGATAGAAAAATATTCAGAATCTGAAACTTGTTCTGCAATGATTTCCCACTTAATCATCATTACGTTTTTTTGAGAACTGGCTCTGAAATGGAGCTCCCTATACAGGCAATCACTTATATGCATTACTAACTCATGTTACTTGATTTTTGTGATTTTGCCAAGATAAGAAATTGGGGCAGGGACATTGCTGCTTGAATTTTATTCAAACTAATCAATCAGAACAGAAAATAAAGACATTATTAACATTCAAGCTGCATTTTCACATCTCACAGACATGTTTTTTATTATTATGACTAACTGTGTCAGCATTCAGACTAGACATAGACTCATTGCCAATTAATATAAAAATTCCTTTCTTTGATTTACTAGGAGAGACTGAGAGGACAGAATTGTTTTATTTTAGTTCATGCATTTCCTTTCCCCAGGCTTCACCTGACTGAGGTATTTGCTCTCTGTGGGTCAGTGTATTTTAAAGTTATTAATTACTTCACTCCAATCTATAGTACTTAATTAAAGCTTTAAACAAAAAAAAAAATTGGCTATGTTTGGTGAAAACGTTGTCAGTCAGATGGGATTTTAGCAACATAATAGATTTGTTTTGTTTATAGCGATACTGAATGACCTTGAAGTGTTCATCTGGCCAATGTGGACTCTTTAAGATAAGAACCCAATTTCTTTTCTTCTCTTTACCTGGGTTAGGATTAACAGTCTGCATTATCAAAGGGATATTAGTACATGACAAGCCTACAGATATTTCTTCCATTATTTTGCTTGCTGTCCCTCAGAGCCAGCATGAAGGCACTGTCAGCAGAACTCATGTATGTGGCTGCAGCTCTGGCTGAACAGAGAAGATGGTAGCTTTAGTATTCCTCCTCCAAGATCTGCTATTGCATTTCTTAAAGTTTCATTGTATGACTGACGGAACAACACTGTTGTTGTGTTGCTCTGAGAGGCAGAATTCTGAAATGAAGAAGTTATTAGATTGAAACAGACATTTCCCTGCATCCTTAGAACAGAGAGGAACCAGATTAAGAGTTAGGTATTAAGCTCTTCCAACCCTCTCTCCTTTGCTGGAATGATTAAAGTCCAGAGGACTTTGTAGCTGGTATCGTTTAAAACCAGCTGGGCAAGTAAAGCATTTTCAATGTGCCACAAAATATTCTGCCCTTTTCTAGACATCAGTGATAGCTTCTCTGCTATTTCTATCATTTTCAGTTGCCAGCCAGGACTAGGAACACATGTTCTTTCTGTAATAAAAATAGAAACATTTTCAGTAAATAACTCTGTTATAAACTATTTTTATCCCAAATTCCACATTTATGCAACATACCGTGATGTCCTAGTTTTCATCCAGCTGTTTCTCTCAGGTTAATTCTCTGTGAACAGAACTTGCTTTTGATATCCTAGAGAGACTTTTATACCTTTTGAATAATACTCTGTTTTCTTTGGAATAACTACTATGGTCTTGTGAGGTACTTTCTCCCATCTTCCTCCCTTCTGTAGTACAAATGCACTCCTTTAAAGGCAGCATCTGGGCCGGAGTTTTCTCCTGCTTTATACAAAACCAAATGTTAAAAATGAATTTTAAAAAGGTCATTGTTTGGGCTATGAGTGCCAATCTGATATAGATGTTGCTCAAAACTGAACACAGGCAAATGTCCCTTTGGCCAAGATCGAACTTAGCTGTGGTTTAATATCTGATTTATCTTACATTTGGCATTTTTCACGTTAAAACTTTTAAAAAATGGTATGTAATTTTCACTAACTTTTTTTTTTTGTGTGTTGTGTACTCTTGAAGATCTAGGCACTAGCTTTTGAGATGTATTCACTGTAAGTTGAAAACTCCTATAACACCTGTAAAAATTCAGCTCAAATCAACCCCAACATTTGCTGCTCTGTAAACAGTCGCATGGTATTACAGGTTGCTATCCTGCCGATCCTGAAAGACAAACCTTCTCCTTATGCCCTGATATTTTCTATGTATATGATCTTCACTCTGGGAACACTCTGGAGGCTCAGGTTGTCAATATGTACCTTGCTGGTAGGAAAATGCTGTCTCCGGGCTCCTGGGACTGCTAACACTCGGGAAGCAGGCTGAGCTGAAGCACTCACAGACACAGAGGAAATACAAGACAGGGAGTTGAAAGAGGAAATGGAGAGACAGAAAACGCATGAAAATATTAGTCTCCAAGTCATATATTTGTGTCACGTGCAGCCTTTACTGCACAGATTTGGCAGGCCCTGTAGTGGAACCTACAGCTCTCTGGCAAGAGGAGAGGCATAATGTCAATTTATCTGAGCCGAAGAGCCAGTTTAGTGGAGCATGAATCTGCAGTGTACCTGAAAGGGTAGGCTTGGATATACAAGCAGAATTTCTTGTTTATATGCCCATTGTGTAAGAGAGATTTTCATAGAGATTTTATTGCATTCAGCAGAGGTTCCTAACACAGGAAAGTCTTGCACAAGGTATGCAAGTCCAGGGCTTCATTGTATACCTGGCTGAGTTACTGAATATTAAATCTTGTGTGTGCACATGGAAGCACTGAGAGAAGATGCACAGAGGCACATAAACCTAGGTATGTATTTTTTGCATCTGCAAATTTTTCTTTGGTGTTGAGAATGTAGTCTGCTTTATTTTTTCAGAAAATATAGGAAGTTGGAAAAATAATATAAGCATCATACACATAGGAAAAGCAGACAGTATGCAGCCAGCCCAGAAAAATGAAACTCCTGACCATGAAAACTTTTTTAAAATTATGAGATATCTGTAGTGGTTCAGCCTGTGCAAAATCGATCAATAAATTAAAATGTTGTTCAGCAAAAGCTTCATCAGTTCAGGTTTGCAATTATCTTGGACTCAGTAATTACGTAATTCTCGATCCTTTTTACCTGTCACACCCTCTCAGAATTACTTTTATTTCCCTTAGTGTCACAATGTCATATATTAAATCAGTTGATAATGACTTTGCTAGGGTCATAGCTTACATCTTATAACCTGTTTCCTATTTTGCATCTCTAGTGTGGACCTCATGATACTCTGTGATGTTTATAAATTCCCTTCAAATTTAGAATCTCTAACTGTTTTATACATAAAAGTGGCATTTCTGATCTGTTGGTTGTTTATGCATGTCATAACCCAAGTAACATGTAACAGGGAGACATACTGAGGCTGTAAAGAATTCAGTTTCATTAAATATCTTAGATATCACTGGGATTTTAAAATTATTTGATGCAAGACCTTCAGATGGCTTACTTTAAAATGCACATAGGTAAATTTTCTTGGTCATATTCATTTTCCCCATGTCCATGCAATCAGTGCTTTAACTTTCCAAGACTCTTAAACCAGGGAGAGAGTGATCAGCTTGGGAAGAATAGTATCCTCAGCATATCTGAGAGAGTCACATTCAGAGGGCCTCAGTTATTTTAAGCCAATACTTTTGTCTAGAAGTAGTAAACCTACTGTGAGGAAGTTAATTATTATGGGAAGAGGATGCCAGTGGACAGCAATGTGGATAAAGGTGTCAGCAGAGCAGCATGGCCAGGTATTTTCTCCATTCCCAGGGTGCAGGAGCAGCACTGTTGCTGGCCAAAGGCTCAGGTGAACACTCTGGTGTTACTCATATTCTGGTTCCTGGCTTTAATAAATCCCATTGCATTGACAGAGGGGTCAGTTCTCTGAAGGTGCTGTCATGTGATAGGGGATGCTGACATTACCAGGGCTCCCCTAACAGAAGGCAATATGTGGGTGTGAAGTGGGCTCAGAGAACATAAGCTCTGTACAAACATCGTGCTCTTTCTGCAGGTTAATCAGGTCTTTAATAAAAGACCATGAAAATGTCAGCAGTCTGAACAAATAAACCAGAATTGTAACTGAGTGTTCATTCAAACAAAGAAATATAAACCCTGTTTTTATTAATGTTCTTCACACAGAGAGAAAATGGATTAGAATTCTAATTAGAAAATGTATATTTTAGAAATATTATCTATAAATTTCATAACACAACTGAATATACATTACACATTAATCTTAAAGAGATGATCACACTTTAGGCCTGCAGTATTCATTTTTTAATAAAATTCTTTTCCTGTAAACAGACTAAATAAATAGAAGAATTAACTAATTAAGTAACCTATGGTGTAGGATTGATTGAGAGATGATAATGACAGGAGAAAAAATATGATAATTTTTTTATAAATCAAAAGGCGAATCATTTATGTTTTTGGTCAGAAATATAAAATGCCTCTCAGCTAACCCTTTCTTGCAGGTAGCGGTGAAATACAGTTATCCATGGAAATATATTTTTCTGAATACTGGATGGTGAGACTGAACGGTGACTGGTCTTAAAAGATCCCACCATTGTATCCTGAATTCTATATTAGATATAACTAATTATCTTTCCAGTTAGTGTAATTCCCATGATACTGTTCTAGGAGGGGCTGGGAGAGGTTTATGTTGGTTTTTTGTGAAGGTTATTTTTTTAAATAATATGAAAACCATCTGACAAGCCAGTTTTTTGCTTGCTCTTCTTATAACACTTCTCTCACTATTTTTAAAATATTGTAGTAAATTTTATTTGAGCTTGCTAACCTGTAAAATAAGGTTAATATAATGACATATCTCCTAATCACTGGAAAGTAGATTGAAAGACAGGAAAACTAAATGTTTTGTACACTGTAGATAGGTGGGAATACAGTTGGTAAAGCAAGGTGGATTGAATTGCAGTCTGGAAAATTTACATTTGGTATAAGGAAAAATATCCACTCTTTACACTCTTTACTATGAAGGAGATGAAGCATAGGAACAGAAGGCCTGGCCAGACCCTGCAAATTTTTTTTTTTTCAAGAATTGATAAGACAAATATTAGGAATGACGGTCATGTCTGATCTTTCTCTGGAACTGGGGATTGACTGTGTAACCTTTGTAGAAGAATGAGTGTGGAAGGAGTCATGCATCACCTATCTAAAAAGACTGATGAGAAAGTCAGTATGCACTTCATCATTTTTCACTGTAGGAAATGGTTTTTGCCTTTTTTTTCCCCTTTCTTTTCATTGTTTCCAGATGAATTGGAACAGGGTTTCCTACATTCTGTCATTCTATAGATGTTGTCAAAGTTGATCATACCTGCAGAACCATGACCACATCTGCTGGATCCTCCCTGTGCGCTCAGATTTGCCTCTATTTGCATTGCCCTGCTGGAGATAAGGTTAAAAAGAAGATTTATACTTAGTAATGCAAGGTTAATTCTAACTGACATCTTGTTTTGGCAAGGCTTCTCCTCTTTTATATGCTCAGCTCTAAGCTCTGGGTTTTTGGTGTTTTTTGACACAGGTGTGGTGTAGTGCCATCGTGTGGATTCAGCATGGGTGGAGGCAGAAAATTGGCTTGAAAGACAAAAGCAGGTGTGGGGTGGGTGTGCAGGTAGTTGGAATCACCACAGCCAAAGAAATGAAGGTGTCATTCTAGATTATCAGGTAATGGATAGCCAGTCCTCCAAGATTTCTTGAATAGCGAGCATCATTCAATCTAGTAAACTGTGGAAAGAATAAAAATACATATTTGTAATCCAGAATTTGTCACAAGCAAAACTATAGATTAAGAATTCTTAAGTGCTCTTCTCCTTTCCTAAATGCTTTTTTAATTGCATATCTATCCTGCTTATTGCATGATCATGCACGTTGGTATATTTGCAAAAAAGTTTTGTTTTTTGCATGATAGTCTCCTAACTAAGCTCAGCGGCATAAATAGTGTTGATTATGCCAGGACAGTGGAGTCCAGAATGGGACAGAAAAAAGAGATACACAGAACAGTCCTAATGGAGACTATCAACTGCTTTTTACATGGAAACAACTGAGTCTGGAATGGGGCTTTGCAAATAGTCCCCTAAACTGGGCCATATTTTGCAGAATCTGTTAAAGAAAATTACATATAAGAGCTCACAAAATGGGATATGAATTAAAATATAATGTGATAATTGTCTTGTAACTGCCCATGGAAGACAAATGCTTTACCGTTTGCCATATAGAAAATAGCAGTGCATATTTTGAAACTTTGTAATGAGTTAAAATAACAGTCTGGAATTCATGTAATAACAGCTTCAGTGCCTACAGGGTTAGATGGGTAGAGTAATGTTGGGTAGCTGATTCAGCTTGCTGATTTTGGACCAAAGCATAAGAAAGTTTTCATCATCATTAGTCTTTGCAGAAAGGTGTTTAAGTGTCTAACAGAGTTCCTGTTGGGTATTGTCCCTGTCATTGAACATATTATCCAGACATTAATGTTGATAGCTTTGCCAGTGTGTTTATGAGAAAGGCCAAAATCTGGAGGCACAGACTAAACTAAGTCCTTCCTTCCTTCCTTGCCATGGCCTTCGTACTGCACGTGAATAGGAAACCCATTATTACCTCTGCAGTGCCTGTCTTATGGATTAATAGCAGAATTTAGTCTCCCTGCATGTTAACATGCACTGCTCTCTCAGCAGCAATAAATTCACACAAAGGTACCAGCAGTTCACCAAAAACATTGAGTCCTGTGCTCTTTTGTTTCACCTCAGGTGCACTATGCCTGAGATTTCATATGAGTGAGTCTGCTTGATGACTAGTACATGAGAGAAGCCACATTACTGCTTTAATTACTTATAATGAAGGATCACGAAATGGTGATGTCATCATTTTAAGGCTGGCTATGTCTAAGTGCACTGCCAGGAAGAGGAAAGCTGAATGATGATTTATGTACATTGGACAAAATTCAGGTAAAAACCACTTCAAAAATGTTAATTATTTGAGGTCATTTTCTATTACATAGGATCTGTTCTTTAAAATTTCTTCCAGGTTAATAGTGTTCAGCCTGGGCTGGTTTCACAAGAAAAAGCATCAACTGTGTGGGGGAGGGAAAAGAAAGAGACAAAGGGTGTGATTTATCGACGTGCACTTTGCTATTTGTGACTAACAAAGAGATGGTTCACAAATGTCTCAGACTCAAAGCTGTGATCTGTCAGAACTGCTGAGCTGGGGAAATACTACCACTAAGTAAAAATAGATTGGTCAGCAGTTGCAGACTTATCTGTAAGCAGGTCATCCCATACTATCTGCATGTGCAGCAGGCAGACCATTTTGCTGGGTTAGAAGAGTAAGATAACTTTGTTGCTGTGTTATGTTTATCAATCAATGGTTTTAATTAGTTACATCATTGACTAATAAAAATCCTCCCTGATTAATTAATTTTTTTTTCCTGATCTGGCCTATACTCACTTTATTACGAGATGATTTTTCATTTGAAGTAAATACTTTATCAAAGTGCAGAAGGTTTTTATCACTTCTGAGGGGGTGGAGGAGTAAAAGTGTGCAGAGGCAAAGGAATACTGGCATCTGTCAGGAAAAAAAGATTTTAAAGGTATTACTGATCAGCGTTACTCTGATAAAAAATATTTGAAGGCTCTGTGAAATAGTTGTGAGGGTTCCCACATTTTTTTGAAGTTTCCTGCCATTTCCAAAAAATCAACCTTTTTCAATGATGAAAGGGATTTGGCTTAATATTATAAATATTTTAACACTTCTCCTATGCTTTGTGATAATGTTGATTGCATAATCTGTAAATACACTTATATTTACTAAATAAGAAATCTAAAGCTTATTTACAGTTTTCTTAACACTCAACTCCAACACGGTTGTATCTATATACAATCATAGAATCAGAGACTATCCTGAATTGGAAGTAACCCACAAGGATCATCAAATCCAACTCTTAGCCCTGCACAGGACCATCCCTAAGAGTCATACCATGTGCCTGAGAGCATTGACCAAATGCTACTTGAACTCTTGAAAAATCAAATTGTTATCATGGGTAGTTATGTGCATGTGAATTGGCTCACCATAACCCTGAGGCAAGCTTGACTGTGGTTCACAGATCCCCTCACAGTAAACAAGTGGTGGCATTGATTTGGCTCATGAGATCTAATCCACGCATGTATGTCATTATAGCTCATGGTAATATCTCTGGAGTGGCAAATACGCTGTGTGTGTCACAGGAATGAGTTTGTAGAATGTCTGGAAACACTGGAAGAACATATTGAGTAACTTGTTACACTAAGACTTCCAGGGGAAAAGGACTGAGTTGTATAGTACAGGTTGGGTTGTAGGACTTTGGAATGTTAGGCTGGAAAGTGTGAGCCTTGAATAAGAGTCTTAAGTAAAGCAATTTCTCCTGGCATATGGACCAGGGTCTAGTTTTATTTTTCTTCACGTCAGTGGCTTTATACTGTTCTAGCATTGAACAGCTATGTTCCAGTGCCTGTCATTAACCATGTTGGCTGTTTCCCTTGATTGAGAAAATGTTCCTGCTTGCTTGCCTCTGTCTTGAGAAAAAAATGTTATTAGACTAGTGACCCAGAGCCCCAACATAGTAATGTGATTGAAGTTCTCCAAAGACTGTTGTGAGTTCATCTGCAGGCCTAGAAGTCTGACTAACACCTGCAGGATCAGAGTGAATGACACATTTATGATTTTCAGCAGATAGAGATTTAATGAGAAAATATCGAACTGACTTAAGATGTAGCAGCCTGGTAGCTGATTTTCAACCAGGTCAGGCAGTGATGACTGTACATCGCTGGGAATGAAGAATGTACACAGCTAAGCTTACCTGGGGCTCCCTGCCAACTTCCAGCAGACAGGTAAAACTTCCCTTTGTCTCTCCCTGACTGTCAAATACTGTGGTCCTGGTCTGAATGTACTGATTCTGAGCTCTGTTCCCAGCTAGTGGCTCTGGGCAACTCATTTTGTACCACAGACCACCTTTGGGGTCTCTAAGAGCAAATGTGTTTTTCAATGACTTCCTTTTGAGATTAATAATAATGATAATGGAGAGCATGTGGTTAATGTTCATGCAACACTAAGAGAAACAGGCATGAGTTATTTCCATGAACAACACTGTATTTCTATTACAGAAAGATAAATCATAAGCTTATTTTGCACTGGAGCAACAAAAGCAAGTTTCCCACAAAAAAAGTTTCCCACTATGTTCTTCTAATACTTACAGTGAACTTTTTTCTGGCCTCTAGATAGGAAGTAGTTGAAGTGCTTTTGCTGCAGCAGCTATGCAAATAAGAAGTACTCCATGCCTGCTAAGGCATCATAGCTCTACTTTTTGGTACCTGATGGTTTAAATGCCTATTGTTAGTCAAAGGTTCTTGAGCCAGTAGCTAATGAATTGCTTTCTGCAAATGGAGAGCATTACTGTAATTCTAATACAAGTGCAATATTTCCAGCTACCAGTCTTTTCTAAGCTTTAATCACCCTTATGCAAAAACAGCGAAGCAGATGATGTGCGAAAGGGAAAACTGTCACTGCCAGATCCTGTGTTTCAGAGCATGTCCACTCACACACTGGAGACACTGAGCAGCTGCCTCAGCCAGGCTCTGAGCTAAACTGGCTGGTGACAGAATCACTGGGTTTATTCACTGGAGCCCAGTGCAGCTGATGAAACCCTCTACTACTAGCTGTGGAGTCAGCATTTTTATACTATGCAGGGGGAAAAAATGTTGAATAGGTGGCACAAGCTAGTTGGGAAAAAATTTTACTCTGTTGCCTTTGCCTTTAAACTCGGTCAAGAGTCCTGTCCCAAATGTTGCAAGCTCTGACACCTGGGACTGGCTTTAGATGCTGACTAAGAAGATTGCAGGCTGAGCCATATATGAGCTGCTTGCTGATCTGTACTGGGTCATGGATGGCAGCCATGCAACTTTCCCAGGTTCATTGCACAGCTTGGAGCAGTAAGGCAAATCCTGTGGGCTCTATCAGCAGCAGCTCTGGACCGCTCTGTGACTCGCAGCCAGTCTGTAGCACCCAGCACCAAAGTCTAGAAATCATGTGGGCCTGGGACCCTAATTTCCTCAGGAAGCAGATCCTGGTGAGGCCTATACAGGTAAGACATCTTAAGTCAATCCTGAAATTTCACTCAACATTTGTGCTGGAAAGGTGGCTGTTGGACAGGACATCGACAAGGACTGAGCTTGTCCTGCCCTGAGGGTGTCCTCCTGAAGAGCATTCACTGCTCCGATGCAGTGATGCATGTCCTTAGTTCAGGTCCCCTCACTGTGCCTCACGTGAGCCCTTGTGCTTTTACATCTGTTTTATACAGTCTTCAGGGAGGCACTTGAACACTTGGTTGCAAAAGCCTCATTAGCAGACAGAGAAATTACACAGAGAAGTACGGTAAGATGTAGACAAGAAGAATGTGAACCACAAAGTTCGAGGAGGAAGTTGGAAGTACAAACAAAAAAAAGTTCAGAGGACAAATCTTTAGTGTGATCTCATAGTGGAGACATTTTGAATTCCGACTCATGCAGGATTGTGTAGTGACATTAAGTCACTCTGCTTAAGTTAAATTCTGAGTCATCTTTATGAAGTCACTGCAGGTTTCTCATGGCAATAATCAATAAAAATTTCTTTTCAGTCTTATTTCAAGCATTTCCTGGAGGGGAAACTATTTTCAGGAGTTCTCTCTCATGGGTAATCACAGGAAGTTTGAAGAGCATAGGTGTATTGCTGACACAGGTACCATGGTATTTCAGGGTGTATTTAAAAAGACTGGATTAGATTCACAATGAGTGCACAGAGCAAATTAACTTTGTCTGAAAACATCCAGCAAAAAAAGTTTGATTAATATTGTAAGAGCAAGACTCATACGCTAACAGCCACAAATTTGGGATCTGTGGGACACTTAGGTGAGGTTAAATCTTTGACATCCAAAATGGAAGATGTTGAAGGCACTAGGCACTTTAAGATTACTTCTGGGTTGTGATTTGAGGTTTTTTATTTAATACCTTAGAAGAAGCTATTGCTCTTAACTTCACGCTCTGATAATGTGGTTCCAGTTGGTTTGTGCCAGAGCCTCTTGTCATTCTCTGTCTATTTAAACTTCAAGTCCCCAGTGACTTGGAAATCTATTCTGACAGAGCAGGCGTTCTTGTTTCCAGTCTTCTACAGAACAAGATGTCAGCAGGTGACAACCTGTGTTTCATTAATATAGTTAACAAGGTTCAAAGGACTTAATCCATGGCCCTTTCTTGTGAATGTCTTACTATTCTGACACTGTTTCCCACTAGCATCTTAGGCGGTGGGTATTGAGGACTGTCAGCTTAAAGTCTAACATTGTACTTCAATGTAGACTGCTTAATTTCATGTCCTCTAATCTGCGGAATCTTGTTAAGAATTATTGTGTTAGGCGTGCAAAATAAAGCAGGTTCACCAAAGGCAGTATTTAGCTTCTTGGAAGACTCTATTGAGCCATTCTCAGGTACTTTTAACCTGTGCTTTTCTCTTGTTTCCTGGCCAGTGGCATAGAAAGCTATGTATGCATTGTTTCAAACAGGCAGTTTTTTGTTTACTTTGATTTGACATTAAGCATCTTTTCCATGTAGACATACAGCAGCCTCTGAAAAAAGTGCATCCAACTGCTCTACAATAGATCCCAGTAGAGCTGGGATTGTGATCAGTAGAGTACAGACAAATTCCCTACAAAGTAATATGTAAGTAGTTACTGTTATATGGGGGGACAAACTGTGTTATACAGGGATCCCTTATCACTTTAGGCTGTTTCTGTGATACCCCCACAAGGTGTGGGGCACCCTCAGGAGACCCAGCCTGCCAGTGTGGCTTGGGACTGCACTGACTGCACAAACCAACATCTTGTATATCCACACCTCTACAAGTCTCCACTCTAGGACCTCATTTCTTACAGTCTCCAGGATCGTTAGTTAGAGGCACTGCTGCTTTTTAATGTACCAGACATCCCTTTCATTCAGAGATGCCTTACGCAAAGCATTTGCTGTAGAATCAGTATAAAAAAACTTAAGACAAAACCACCTTCCCCACGGGAGCACTTCCTCAGTGCATGTTGATGAAATATGTCAAGACTCTCTAAATTGACTTCCTAGGTTCACTGCACAGTTTCTCTTTCAATCACAATCTTTTGTCCTGTCTGTACCTTAGTTGTATATATTTTGTTACTCCTTCAATGGTTGATTTATTGGTGGAGAGACCAGCTGTGCCTAGTTTACATGAGCTGTGATACAGGAGGCCTGAAAAGGTCTGGTTTAACTTAGAAATATTACAGCTGTAAAACTGATGATTGCAGGTTGATAGAGCATTGATATACCTGATTTCTGTTTACCTGGATCAGTCAAACCAGTTTCTCTGAGGTGTTAACTGACTAGTGTTGCAGTGTAGAAAGGGTAATGGGGAAAAAAGGCCATTTCAGGTTGTATCTCGTGAATTTTGTTTGTCAGAATCTAAGGGACAAAGGCAAATATTTCCAAGTTTTCTCTTCTAATTATTGAGTGGTGAGCCTACCCCACAACTATTGCCCTGCATCAAAGACCACTTGCTTGTATTCAGTGAGCTCCTAGTTTTAGTTAAATGCTGCTCTACGTGCTAAAAGAACTGAAACAGCTGTGTTGAATTGCTCTGAGTTGTGGTAGTTGCAAACAAGAAGCTGTTCCCTTCATATGTGCTGCTTCAGAGAAACTCCAAGGAAGACAAATTTCTCTGAGCTAAAATACAGGATGCTCCACAGCCCAAACAGATAGAAACAGACTCTGAGTAGCTGAAATGACCATGATAACTTAAAAGAGAAACTGCCTAGCCGTTGATAATAGGAGACATATATGACTGTCAGCTCATCTCGTAATACGCATAAATTAAAGATACGATGGTAACCTACTTTTGGTTAGCTGCTTTAGGTACTTAAAGTTTCTCCTGTCTTTCTCCCCTGGGCTCTGATTCCTGCTCTTTAAGTTCATGGAAGTCAAGGCACAAAGGAATAGTAGGATGAACTTCTAAGGGTTTCTGTTATTTCTATGCATGTGTGTAAAGGTAGGCAGAGTTTCCCTAAACCAGAAGTTTATCATTCCTTCTATCTGAAAATGAGAAAAAATAAATATGAGACTGTCCTTGGTGATTTGATTTGCAACACTAAGACAAAAAAAACAAAACAATGCTGCTACTTTTATAACCTTTTAAATACATGTTTTATACAGGTAGAGCTCAGTTTACTATTATCTCGTGCTGTTGTTGCTGTTTTTACTAAGGAAAGTGTAAGTCAGAGCCTTGCACTATGTGATGAGTAACTGGACAGACACCCTGTCTCTTCTCAAATAAATCTTGTGTAATATTTTGTACTTTCATATAGGTAAGTGTACCTTTTAGAAAAGAAATGGTGTCAGTGTGTACTTTGGAAAGCTGTCATGACCTGGCATGTTGGACAGGGACCTCAGGGAGGAGAGAGTTCCTCTCATTTCCTTAAAAAAATCAATCCACATCTGCCTGTGCATTAAGCCTCTAACTAAAAGAACTTGTACCTTCAGCATTTTCTGAAGACTTTCTGCTAAATCTCCAGAGTGGTCCATTTGACCATCATGTTCTCCACTGTACAAGCCTCAGAGCCATGCAGGATATCAGAGGGTCAGGGACCTCGTGCCACAGGGTGAATCCCTACTGGGCTGGTCAAGACTTAGCGTCCTTCATTTTGCTTTGTTTGCCACGATGATTTTGAGAACTTTCTAGTCCTTTTAAAGTTCAAATTATGATCAAATTCCAAAGTTAAAGCTCAGATATGAGCATATTTTTTTGTTGTGTGTTATTCTTGTTTTGGGTCTTGTTTTCTGTTTTTTGCTTTATTAGGAAAACCAGGTTGTACTAATATGCTTGGCATTTTGGTCATGGCTACCCACAGTAATGAGTAAGTAAAGAGTAGAACAGACTCTTTTCCTTTTAAATAGTTGTTTTTGGCCATTTAAAATCTTGTTGTAACTTATGCAGCACTCAGTGTGGCTCCGTGTGGTATAATTCTGAAATTTTAATTTTAAAAAGCTTTAGGAAATTGCATACTGGAAAAGCCTACATTAAAGAACAGTATCCTAGTATTAGGCACTCAAAACACAAACAAGGTTTACCTTTTCAATCTGAATTCGCCCCCTTTGTTCGGAGTGTCTGTATGTGTAATGTATATTGCATTTACCAGAGTCTGGGCTTACTCAATGCACAGGAAAAACAGAGTCCTTCGTGAGTCTCAGGTATGTTACTTTGAGGTTACATCTTTGGGTTGAATCCTAGGAATTTACAAGTTCCAGCACTAGTTCTGACACTCATTCCTAGCTGTTCCTGAATGATATTTGTCAGGCATATCAGTGAGCAAATAAAAAATGCATGGGGCAATCTCAGTCCTAACATTTCCTCACAGGCAAACTCTTGATTTCATTTCTAATGTAATGCTCTTTAAATGTAGAGTGCGTGTGCATGTGTAATAGAAAAACACATCCTGTTAGATCGATGGAATACAGGGGCAAACGTGCCTCTATAAACCATGGCGCAAATGAAGATGTGTGACCTGACTACCTGAGTACTCTCTTTTATGGCCATGATACCATATATTTAAAGTTACAGTATAGTGTGAATCCAGATCTCTTGAATTAGCCTAGGATCATATTTCCTGGTTTCTAGTGATTACGATTTAGTAACATATGGTGCTGAAAGTAAATCAGATTATGTACATCATTTAACCCAATACAGGTTAACTTAGAGGTGAAGTCCCTTATAAGTCCTGATTCTGATATTTTTATACTAATTCCTATAATGACAAAATTAATTGTTATTCCATTGAATGTGATCTTCTCTTCATTAACTTTGGTGTGCCTTCAGGCTTATATTCATAACTGAATAATGGTCATGATTTTGTCATCTCTTCCCTGACAGAAAAACCCTGCTGGTTTTGGAGACTGGAAACTCTCAGGTCATCATTTCCACTGATGGCTAACCCATAAGTAACATTGGGCTAACCCATTGGGCTAATATGGGCTAACCCATAAGTAACATTAGTTATAATGCCTCTATTCGGAACCTGGGAAAGTTTGAAACAACCGAAGCCTCTCGTTGTCACTATGGCGTGTACTGAACCTTGCTGTGGGTGGCAGGAACTGGCAGGAAGAGTAGCACTGCTGGGAAGTCTCTCTTGGCTCCCTCATGCAAAGCTGGCTGTGCTGTTTCTAAGGAGCACTGAGGCAAAGTTACACCTGACAAGATTTCAGAGCTTAGTTGTTGAACTTAAAGCACACAAGATTTGGTATTGCTCAAGGAAGATATACTTTTTTCAGTCCAATTTAACTGCTTTTCATACTGAAACCCAAATATTTATGTATTTTGAGTTAGTTTCTCTACCTTATTAGTTATTTCTAAAATTATGATATTTGGAATGTCTTTTCTACATTTGCAAACTACATTTTCTTTTCAGGTTTGGAACCTCTAGGGTGTAGTGTGGTTATGTTTTCAAGTTCTCTGCAGCCAAGAGTAATAAGGAATGAAAAAAAAAATGGAAGTTCAGCTTCACAAGTATTTACTGGTCATTTAGGACGTATCCCAGCTTTATCTGGCTGTTACTATTTTTAATTAAGTTAGTAATGGAATATTTTTTAAGGTCACCTATAAACTTCAGAAAGAGCTGCGGTGGGTAAATCTGTACCTTGGACAGAATCATTCTCCAACACATTCACCTCCCCCAGGTCACTATAGGGGTACTGCAGCTGGCAGGGAGCAGGAAACTTGCCTTGGTCATAACCCAGGCTGGAACTTCTTCATGAACTTTATGGACAAGTAGGGAATTGAGGTTATACATCTTTCATGTGGGCTGTTATATTTGACACCAAATTCTAAGAAACTAGTATGAAAATAATCGTTTTATTGTTATGATCATAGTAGTGCATTATCTGCTGGAAATGGACCCAGAGAAGAGTCAACAAAGGATGTTTTCTATTTTGTTAGCTGGATTTAATTTATCAGCTGCCAGTTTCAATGTATTCCTCTAACTAGTTGTTGGAAAATGATCTACCCCCTACCATTCAGATTCTGATGGGGGATGTGTGAATATCCTTGTGCGTGTTCATAACATTTCTAGGCAGATCCCAAATGTTTGTTTAAAAGCTAGAAAAATCCAGCCTTCAAAGTTCAGAAGAACTTTACTGCTCATACTGATGCAAAGAGATTTGTCGTGCCAATATTTGTTAATACCTCAGGGAAACTAATGCCTCTTGAGTAATGGGATAAATGTTGAGCCTCAATGCCAAGGTGCCTGTGGCTTACAACTGTTGGCTTTATGTTATAGTATGGTTCCAGGCAAAAAGGATTGTGGCTGCAAATGAGAGAACCATGAGTCATCAGCCCTGTTGCTGTCCCTGATGCTAGCTGGGGATATTCCTGCGGCGGGGGAATGACAGCCGCGGGCACAGCTCTGCTGGATGCCCTGCTGCAGGCACACCAGGGTTGCAGGCTCTCTCACATGAGGCAGTGCTCATCATCACAGCAAGAGGTTTGCATCCTCATTCACTCACACTCCTGTAATCCTCCTCGTCCTCGAGAGTACAGAAATCCTAACTTTGGATTTCACTGAGTTTTGGAACTCACATTACTGAAAGTACAACAGTCGAGCGCCAGCATGTATCACAGTGACTCTCGCTCCAGATGACTTTTTCTGATGTAAGAGGTGCATCCATGGCACTTCCAGGACAATCCTTAGAACAATGACATGAAAACTGAACACTTTTTTTTTTTTCCTGTCACTTTAGAGGGCTACTGTAACAAGATAGATGCAAGATGACATGAGATTCTGAACAGAATTGAAACAAGAAAGCATTCGTTGTTTGCAAATATTGGGAGAATTTGTTTCCTCCTCGCATGGGAATACTCCAGCATGGTCATCCTGCACTTCATGGAAATCTGCAGCAATAAAGGCAAGCAGGGGAACATTTCAGATAAATCAGTGGTTAGAGGCCTATTTTGATACTGACTTCTGATGGCACCAGACACTGAGCCTGTGATTTATGACTTCATGATGGTTTTGCTAGTTAAGTTTATGCTTTCAGTGAAACAATCTGATGGCCAGGAATCAGGCAATTTTTGTGGATTAATGTATTTTCAAAAAGGCTCTATATTACATTTACAGTGACACAAAATACTGTTGTTAGAGGAACTCAGAATTTTATTGGCAAGGAGCAGCAGTGAGGTCAGATGAGGGCAGTCCTGGTGTAACCAGCTCCCAGGAGGGATAGCTTTGTCAGGTCACCAAAGGACATTGGTTCTTCCTGGTCCAGGCTCATGGTCTGTTCTGCTTTCCCTTGTACAACATCTTCACTTTTGCCCTGGTCACTGTATTCACAAGAATCCTAGTTTTGCCTTGAAACCTTTAGGACAATCCTGAGCTCTTGCTTAAACTTCTTGTTATCGGGACAGCCTGTAGCACTTTTTCCACAAGAATTGTTTTTTTTTTCCTCCTGACTTGACAGAAACAGCTTCTTGGTTCCCCTCTCTAGCTGCCAAGATGGAGACATCTTCTAGCACTGGTTTGCTGCTTCTTCACAATAATCAGTGTTTCTGACCAATTCATAGCACTTTTGGATGAGTATTTTGGGAAAACACACTGCTTTTAGCTCTTTCAGTGCTCTCAAATGGACAAAAATTAAGTAGATAATGTGGATACTGTGCAGTTTATATGTTAGCTGTATCTAACAAGTAGAAAAGAAATTGACAGAAGGATGGGAAAATAAAGCCCAGGGATTGTGGGAAAACATGTCTATAAGAACTTTAATTAAGTATGACATGTAGATAAATTCTTTGTCACTGTCAGGATCAAAATTTGATCTGTCCTTTTACTGTTAGAACTACCACAGGAAGAATATCTGTTCAGTGCCCCCCTTGATGTAACTGTATGGAAGACTTGACAGTTTGATCACAAAATAGTGTTCAGTGTTAATAACCACTTTTTTGGAGTTTTAAAATAGTTTTTTTCTACATGATCAACCTCTGACTGAGTTTCTACAGTAGCCAACCTCATAGCATGGGGTAAAAAAGTATTTAAGTCCTGAACTGATAAAGAATTGGTTTTTAAACACAATATTCTAGGAGGAGTTTTGCCTGAAAATATTTCAGTGTTCATGTACGAGTGTTTGGAAAACACAGGAAGGTAGAACAGTCCTCAAGTGTCCTGCCCTGATGCTAAATTAACATTACCTAAGACTTCTGATGAAACCAAGAAACAGTTATCAATTAGCATCAGTTTCAGGAAACATTATTGTATCGAGACATCTCAGGGTGCCTTTATAAAAGAAAAACCTACAATAATTTAATAGCTCAGCCTGCTGTGCCAAATAGATGAGTCAAAGCAGTGGGGGGAAAAGAGAAGGAGTATGAGCCATAGTCTCACAATTGCACTAGCCTGCAGGAAAGTGTTGATTTACTTCCAAAGTATTTCTGCTAGGAGAGTGATGGGAGATGTCACTGTAAAGCTTGAACTTGTCTGGGAAATTAAGGACACCTCGCTTTTTTATTCCCCATTTACAAGCACTGATTTTCATTCAGTTTTCAGAAGGCCTTCAGACAAAGAGACCAAGTGAGTGACGTGAATGTGTATTTTATGCATAGTGGAGCAGAAGTTAGCTGTTGGAAGGAGATGGTTGCTATAGGCTTGTACTGCTCATGTAAACTCAAGGGCAGATGGTTCGCAGCCTGTGTTGGGCCTCTTCAGGGATGTGGAAACCAGGCTGGGCAGAAAGGGTTTAAGTTTTTTCTCCTGAAGTTTGAATTTCAAGTGGAAAATTTAAAATGCCTCCATTTTGATAGGCTTTTGCAGGGTTTGAGAGATGCTGCAGTTACGTTATTTTTGTCTCCCGTATGGTAGGCTGCGGTTCCTGGATGAACTATGTTTCCTCAATATACCATTGCTGGCCATAAAGGACAACAGCTCCAGGAAGAATGGTGACTACATCAACATGAAAGACATGATCATAGTAGCTGGAACACAGAAGACACCCGCATTTAGTCCTATTTTCATCCAAATGGGCCAGTTTTTTCCAGGTGTGTTCTGTGTAAGCTACAATCCTCTGAAAACTGCTTAGCTTAAAAGCCTGGAAATCAAATGAAAAAATTATTCTGGTGACCTTACTTCTGTTCCTTGTATGATGAACATGATGGCATCTAAAACCAGTTTTAGTGTGCTGGAGCAGAGCCTGAAGCTGGCAGAAGAGTACAGCTTTGGCTTCAGTTGCTAAGATGCCAGAAGAGATTGTAAGTCCTTGAAATTCTTCCAAGAAGTCACTTTGTCCTGGATGAAAACTGGCATTTGTCAGTGCAGATGATAGTGGTGTATTTTAGATGGCATCAATATTGATTTGTATACTGCACGAGCTTTTAAATATGATTTAAGATAAAGCTTAGCTTAACGTAAGACATTTCTCCACAAAGCATTGATTTAATGTTAATGTTTTATGTGTTGCTTTCTTTGCTATAGACTTTCCTTTGGTTCATGGAGACTTCCCAAGTATCCTTCTCAGTTCCCTCTTTCAGGCACTTGCAAAAGCCCCACAAACACTTGACACGTGAGTAAGTATTCAAAAGTTTAATTTATACTATCTGACAGGCACCTTCAAAAGCAATTAATTAATGGTGGTCATTATTGCTCATCTCAAATTCATTATCACCCTTCTAGTTGTTTTGACTTGGTTTATTGTTTTCCCAAGCCTTATGAAGACCATGGGAAGAAGATCCAACTTGATTAAGATCTAACAGAAAAGTTAAAATAGGTTAATTCTTTTACCATTCCTATAGGGTAATTTCTCATACTTTGCCTCTTAAAGTGCTGGGTATCTTAAGCAGAGACCTTATTAATCTAGAGAGAGAATTTCCTATTTGACTTCTATTTAAATAATCTATAGCAGTTCTTGCTAGATGCAACAGCACTGAGTATCAATCCACTCTGTGTGTCTACTTGACCTTGCTTAGGCGTTTCAGAATGTGAACGCTGGGGAAGCCGAACGCTGTAACTGCCGATCTGTGTCTGAATCCTGACGACCAGATCTCTGGAGCAGCGCGGCTGTGTGGAAGCAGCATCAGCTTTCGGGAGAGGAGTAGAAAATACCTCCTCGGCAGGTTGAAGATGCCCTGACAGGAGAGGCGCTGGGAGAGGGGCAGGGTTTCTTTCAGCCGGCAGTCGCTGTGGCGCCTCCAGAGCCTGCGCGGGTGCGGTGCCCGCGGGGGTCGGGGGGCCGTGCCCGCCCTGTCCCGGGGGCTCCCCGCGGGTCCGGCGCGGCTGCGGCAGCCGGGGCAGGGCGAGGGCGGGCCGGGCGCTGCGGCGGGGCCGCCGGGCGGAGGCAGCGCCGGCAGCGGCGGCTCTGGGCGGTGTTTGTGAGCGGCGGCTTTTTCGGAGTGCTTCTCTCGACGAGCCCGACCAGTTAAAGCGTATTTCTGCTTTGGCTCGGTTAGATTTCCCACCCTCCCCTCCCGCTTGCGGTTTAAAAGTGGCGTTTCGCCGCTCAGCGGGACGCGTGCGTTCCGGGTTACTTTGGTTGCCTGCCAGGTAGCGCACATCTTTTACAGCATCCTCCTACCATCAAGCAAAAATTGTCTCCTCTCCCAAGGATTAATTATTCAACACGTTTAATGTGTTTCGGCTGGCGGAGAAGGCGGCCACTCGGGTACATCCTGGTGCCGCAGCGCCTGTCCCCGCTTTGTCTCGCACCTGGTGTGTTTGCGCGGCTCGCCCGTCTTCCTCCCCCCAAGCCGCCGCCTCCCGCTCCTCCCGCCCGCGCCCCGCTCCTGCCCGCGGGGCCGGGGGACGCGGGCGGGTGCCCCGGGACGCCGCGGTGCCGCCGCCGCCCGGCCCCGCACCTTGCCCGCGGGGATGCGCGGGGCGGGGCCGGCGCTGCGCCCCCTCGGCGGAGGCTCCGCGGGCGGGGCGGGGCGGGGGCTGCCCGCCGGGCGGGGCGGCCCGGGCAGAGCGGCCCGGCGGCCGCGGAGGAGGGGCCGGGGGCTGGCCAGAGCCGGGCGGTGCCGGCGCCCGGGCAGCGCGGGGGGTTCGGCAGCGGGCGCGACGGAGCGAGGGCTTCGCTCCTGACTTCGCTTCTCCCCGCAGAGCCCAAGAGGCGCCGGCACCGCTGAGGGGACGAGGCGCTTTTTTCTCGGCCGGTGGCGGCGAGGCGGCATCGGACCCAGTAGGACCGAGGAAAGAAGCATCCCGGCGCGGGCCGTCCCGTCCGTGCCCGGCTCCGTGCGTCCCATCGCGGCTCGCTGCCGCCGGCCCGGGCCATGGGCCGGCCCGACTGAGAGCCCGCGGACCGTCCGGCAGCCCGGCCGGTGCTGCCCGGAGCGCCGAGGCGGGGCCGCAGCCGCGCGGGGAAGATGCGCTCGGCGGCACGGACAGCCGGGTTCCTCCTGCTCTGCGGGGGTAAGTACCGCCGAGCCCGGCCCCGCGGGAACTTCGCTGGGCTCAGGTGGCACCAGCGGCTCGGTCCGGCTCCGAAAATCCTGCGACAGATACGGACAAGATATAAATAATCCTGATACGTTTTCTTCGTTTTTTAAAAGCTAAGTTAGAACAGATGTGAGTTTGCTTTTCTCGGAATTTATGATGTGAAAGGGAAAATATTAAAGTATATTCCCATTTTAAGTTTTTAAAACATGATTACTTCTCTGTTTTCCCACTCCCAGTGCTTTTTGTATTATCAGACAGAATGCATTTTGGATTGGTAAATGAAAATGACCAGAATATGGATAGTGATTGGATCGTAACTTAGATGATGCTATCCACAGATGTCAAGTTTCTAAAGCAAACAGAGAATCCATTATATCTCTTTTTCTTCCATATGGCTTTGTTTGCTGATGGATTTCTGACGTTTACATGAATAAATCAAAGTTGCATGCTAGAGAATGCAGTACAACCTTGCACACCAAAAATGCATTTATGAAAAAAAGTAAAGCCCAGACCAGCCCAGTAGTTCACTAGTTGGTCTAACAGTGAGTAGAGTGCAGTATTAATTCTGCCCTTGTGATTCCCCATAAGCATGTGACTTGTTCCTTCTTGTTATTAATTTAGATTAAGTGTATTAATTTGCACCATTTTAAACTACTTTCTGTACTTGCAGAGATTATAAAGCTCCTATTTAATTTTTAATTTTTTTTCTTTAGTATGCTAAAACACTTGAGGTTGCACTTATTTTTTCTCTTCTTAATACATTATTGTTAAGACCTCATTTTGTAAAATCTCACTGGTAGTGAAATCTAGGATATAAGGGGATAAAATGTGTAGGATACACTGCATCTAAACACACACATCTAGTGAAAGAAAATAAAGTGGGTTGTATCCCAAGACATTTCACTGTCAAGAAGAATTAGCTGTACTTGTATTGCTAATGGATGATCTATCATGCCTACTTTGCTTTTATCTTTGGCAAATCCATTTTCTTTAATGTTTTTGGCAGAATTAGGAGAAATATAATTTACGTAAGTTCTTCAGCTTGAGGGGTATGTTTTCATTAGCCAAAATGATTCACATGCATTTGCTTGAAGATGACTTTCAGTTATTTCTGTTTAAGCTGGACAGATGAGTTTACTTTGATTCCTGCTGTGATACCCCAGATTGTTGCACATCCTGAACTAGCTGGTGTTAGGAACTCTGGAGCTGCTTTCTCTTACGGCTTTTTTATTTTTTTTTTCTGCAGCATTTCTCTTTCAGTTGGACCACCATTTGATTTTACTTTCAGTTGTACTACTTTATATAACTTTATTCTGAAACTCCCAAATGGTAAAGGTGTTCTCTCCGCTCAAGACAGACCTCTAAACCTTTCTAAATATCAGACCTCTGCAGTTGGAAATAGTTTCAAAGACTTTTTATTATTATATGTAGGCATATATTGTTAACTTTTGAATCTGACTATAGTTTGGAGGAACATTATAGGAGCTAATTTATTTGAGTAGAGTAGGCTGCCAAGTAGATTTTTTTTTTTTTTGTATACTGCTTGCTTATACTTAAAATTGCAAATATTTTGCTCATGCTATCAGCTTTGACTACTGATACTTAATATTTGGTTCCCCTTAGTTTCTACTAAAACTATGTGGAAGAAAAGTTGTACACATTTGTGCCCACACTTCGGAGTAACTATATTCATAGTTATTTCAAGAAGTCCAGCGTATTAGCAATGTTCTATGAGTGTCTGTTTGTAGAGAAGCACTGCTTCTCATTGTTTAGGTGTGTGAGACTAATTAGCTTTTATGCAGTAAGAGCTGAGTTTACCACAGGGGTAAGATGAAGTGTTACGAGGTACTAGCAAAACCCCTGCATGCATAGAGTTCCAGTTTAGAAACACAGCTGTCTTAGGAGTGATGATGCATTCCCGTGGTGGGGAATGCAGTGACACTTCACTGGGCTCCATCCTAGGGGAAAGGCAGGGATTTTTCAGTGGTAACTGTCATGCTCTTGCCAGGTGTTGTGGAGGGATCCCTTTCAGCTGGGCAACACCACATCACAGAGGATTCCCATCCGAAATTAACCTGCAGGGATACCCTTGCACGCAGTTGCTGTTGGTGTATCTTTGGTTTATCTAAATGTGAAGTTTTGGAAAGCTGAAAACTGCTGTAGTTCATAAAACACGTGCTCACAACAAACCCAGAGACGTTTTACTGAGTAAGCTGGCGTAGTCAATCTGGTGAGTGTGCTGTTAGTTGAAAGGATTAGATTTGGTTATTTTGTGTTGGTGGGCTTCAAAAAGCACACTGGGCCATTTGTTCTGAAGCAGAAAGGCGCAGCCTTGGTGCTTTTGCACCACAGGCAACGCGTGAGTCTCCTGCAGGCATTGTTCTTAACGTGCAGTAGCCTAGAAATAGCAAAAATAAAAAGAATGCTTCTGTCTTTTTTACCATTTCAAAGAAATGCAGGGTTTTGCGTGCACATATCTTTTTTGAAAGTTTTGCATCTTGTCAATTGTCGGACTTCAGGGTGTTTACTTGCATATCACGCTGCCTGGCTGTTTGGTGCTGGAGTTTTGATTCTGAAAGCTCATTGATACCAGAGGGGGGCCTTCTTCAGTTAAATGTAGGAAAGAGTGCCCGTGTGAAAGACTTGGTAGGATTGTCTTGTCTGGGAAGTAATTTTTGTTATTAAAGGGAATACTTTTGACTAGATAACTTCTCAGTGAATAAAACACAGTTTGTAAGCATTACGCTACGCAAATTTTGTAAAATTGGAAGGGAAACCTGCTCATGGAAATAATAGGGATCCTACTTCAATGATGCGCTCTTGCATGTAAATTATTCAACATTTTTTTCTATTTTATTGACTGTTATGAAACTATTGATGAATGTACTAGTTCTGATACTTGTTTATGGACTATTTGGGATCGATTCTTGCAGTGCATTTCCCTGCTGCTAGGATTGCTGCTGATGTTTTGACTGGTTACAATTTATAGCAAGTCCAGGCTCAACTCGTGTCCAGATCAAGGACAGACCAACTTCAGAAACCAACTGCAAATATTGACATTCTTCTCCCCCAAGTGTGGTTATTTCACATAATATTTGTATTTCATAATAGAAAATGGGTGCTTTCTCTAGGAAAAGAATATTTACATGATTCTGCCAAATAAAAGATCTCCTGTGCACTCACACCTTTAGATCAAACCAGTGCCGATCAGATCAAATGGAGCATAGACCATTGACTTGAGTCAGGAACTGGCTGAGATAGACATAATTTGTGTGCCTGTTTTTTGGTTTTTTTTAAGCAGTTATCTGGTCAGACAATATATGATCAGGATTTTACATTGTAAAGTAAAAATTCTGTTTTATTATAACCCTGACTGTGAGTAAAGCCAGTCTGTGGAGGACCATGAGGGGCACTTCATTAGACCTTACGTGTCCTAATCAGGAAGGATCAAAGAGTTATGTGGGAATTTCAAACCTTGCTGCTCTTTTTGATAGGAAAAAGGGTATTAATCACAACGCTTTAGTTCCTTCCTACTTTGTTGTTTTTCTCTGTCCAGGGTTTCATCATCTTACCTTCTGGCTCTTCCCCAGCTGGCACGTGCCCTCTCTCTGGTCACCTGCTGCTGCCTGCATTGGACTGTGAAACTTCTGCTTTGCTCGCACAGCACTCACTGGGATTCATTCCAGTGCTCCTACCAGGGAGGGAAACTGGCCCTCTGTGGCTTCATGTCTCCCTTCATTGTACTCCCATTGTCAGGTCCTTCACCTTCCAGTTTCTTCACAAATGAAATTTTGCAGTGAAGTTCACCTCCTGCAGCGTTTTCCCTTTCATAAAAAGTAATTTACTGTGTCGGGTTTTTTTTTTAATTCATGCTAATTGGATCCATGTTTGTGTTATATTTAGTTCCCTTCTCATTGTTATGTGCTGCCTTCTCAAGGTGTCAGTCAGGGCAATATGTGCTATTGGCTTGATTATTTCTGCCAGTCAGTGGGTTGGAGTCTTGGTCTTTGGCGTTATTCAAGGGTTTTGTAACTATCATAGAGACAATATAAAGGAAATGAATACGAAGATAGCATAAAGCCAGCATTTTAATGCTTAAAGCTCATTTGTTAGTCTTCGACTAACAGACAGGGTTTCTCATAGCATTAACATCAGCAGTCAGTCTGTAGAACAGTGTGGGTTCAGCACTTGAATGCAAGATGCTTATTCAGTAGCATGCCCACCATCAGTTTTCCATCTGTATATCATCTCATAGTCTCTTACGCTTTTTGTTTTTTCACTGAAATGACAGACGCAGCTGGTGAAAACACATGTATTTTGTTAATTTTCCTTTCCCTTTCCCCTAGTTTGGCCCCTGGCAGAATGGAAAGGATTTGTTCACTTGTTGCTGTACTTTCATGCTTGGCTTGGTACTGCTGGTCCTGCTCCTCTAGGCTGCTTTCTCTCCTGTAAAGCAACCTAGCAAACACAAATGTGCCATGGGTTGGAAGAGATCCACACTATGGAAGCCTGGTGTTTTCTGGAGAGCCTCGTTGTGTAAAGGTCATTTAGAGCCTGTCTGCGGTGAGGAGAGGGTTTGCTTTGTTCAGACATTGGCATCCTTCAGCTTTCCGGCAGAGCCGTGAGTGGTGCCAGCTGGTGATGGACTGCAGTTATCTCTTGGTTTTGAAATGTAAAGAATTGCCTGCCAGTGCTTATTTGGTGTGGGTATTTGCATCAGGAACATTGTAAAACTTACCTGAACACAGGTGGTGGTTCCCTGTAGGAGCAGGGTGGATATCAAGAACATCTTCTTCCAGTTTTGCGGCACATTCATGCTGTGGTCTGTTCTTAGCTCTTACTTTCTACTTTTGTTTGGTTTGGCAGAAGCAAAGCTTTAAAATTCACCAAAATGTTCTAAAGAAACTTTGGAATTTCTTTTGTTCTCCAGATGATTTTTTTTTGTAACTGTCTTATATTTTGGAAAGCAAGCAACTGAAGCATTGCAAGGATAAATTCAGCAATTACTGCGGGAGAAGGACAGATTTGAGGTTTGCATATTAGTTTGGTTAGATCAGGATTCAAATTAAGTTGACAGCTGTGCTACACATTTGCTCTTTGTCTCACTCTCTCTCTTAGTTTTCTGTAAATTACCACCATCAATTACTTTATCCTTAGAATATCATGTGCATTATTGGTTGACTGACACAGTTTCAAACTGGGCTGCACTGGAGCCAGTGCAAAGTAGGGAGAACACAATGGGAAACCTTACAGAATCTCCAGAGTGATAATGCATCAATGAAAAACAGCATTGGAGAAGCTGTAGAATGAAATCCATTCAAAGGCTTTATTTTTACACAGTGGTTTTTTTCTTTTGTCGGTGAAATATACTGAGATATTCCACAATGTTTAGGCAAAGTCATTATGAGCCTTTTGAAAAGTTTTCATCTAGATATGTTGATAGTTAATAAAGTTAAGAAAGTTTTTGTTAACAAAATAGTGAGTCAGCTGAGAGGTGAATAACCAGATGGATTTTGCTCCTTTGGGAGCCCAGGTTTTTTAAAAAAGATCTAAAGTGGTCTTTTTTTTCCCCCACATAAGGAGAACACAAAGCTGTTTTTTTAAAGATTGCTTCATAAAAATGGCTAAATAGTTTCAGATTTCTGGATCTTGAAATGAGACCATAAACAAGCTAAGAACTAAGAGATGCTCTGTAAATCTGCTGAAATGAAGATGATCATCAGTGCTTTAAAGCCTAAGGGAAAATTACAGTGATCGCAGTCAAAAAAGGGAATTGGAAACTTTGTTGGGGTAATAGTGCCAGAAATGTTGTTTGACTGAATTAGTTTAGAAATTTGGCCGATTGTAAATCAGGTGATTGTAAAAAGAAAATGGATATATTACTCCTAATGGCTGTCTAATGGCTTTTCAGTGTATGCATTTAGAAAACTAATTAAACAATATATTTAACTGATATAACAAAGTTGCTTGTGTTGCTGTAATGGGTGGTTGGGTTTTGGTTGGGTTTTTTTTTAGTGTCCATTATGGCTTTTTTCTAAGTGAGACAAATTTCAGTCTTAGATGATAAAATTAAAGCTAGCTTTTTCTTCTAATTCAGAGGCACCAAGTTTTCTGATATGGACAATTCCATTATCTGTTCTTTTCACTTGTGAAATGGAAAGACTCATATTGACATGAGTAAACCAGAATTTCATATTTCCTTGAAGCTCCTTAAAGGCTAGATTTGCCACTGACTTAGAGCAGGCATCCTGTGGTCCTGTCAGTGACATTCTGAGGGTGTCTTGGAGATGAGACTCAAATCTCCCAGTGGCTTAAAGACACAAATAATGGTTTCTCTGGATTTGGGAATAGTACAGGTGTTATTGTGGGCAGTTCTTTACCACTCCTGCATAAAAAGCTGATACTTTCAGTTTGGCCCCTGACAAGGATGGTGCAGAGCAGCTTCCTTTGACTCCCTTAAGGTGACACTTCTACACTGGTTGGCTTCTGGAGATTTTTTGTCTTTGTTGATAAGGTGCCCTTCCATACTCTTTTATGTTGAAGTAGACACTGAAAAGTATTTCTGTACAAAGAGAAGTAAGGATGTATTAAAAAAAAAATCAATGGTTCACAAAATGTTGAGAATGGATTTGATTCTCTAGGTCCTTTTTCCACTCCCTGCCACTGTGTTGCTTACATCTTACCTCTCCTGTTAAAAGCAGCTCTGTGTGTTGCTGCTGTGCTTTTGGGAGGAAGGTACTGACCTCTGGTGTTCCTGCTGTTTGGTCAAGAAGGGGAGTAATAATTTGGATTAATGCAAATAAAATGTAACATAAAGTCAAACAAAAGCTATTGTTTGCTGAAATTTAGACCATAACAGTCTATGACTTTAAGAAACTGATAAAAAATTAGATTTATTATGTCTATTTGGATGGGAATACCCATCATAGGATGGTTAATACGTATGTTTATTGCAGTCAGTCATCTCAGAAGACCATAGGGTTTGAAATGTATATGTACTCTAAGGCAGCAATCAACCTTTCTTTTACACAGCATAAAAGCAGACACTAGGAAATTATATGAACACATTTATATTGCCAGATTGTGGTGTGCAAGACTGTAAGTCAAAAGTGTGCTGTTCATGAAATCCGAATAACAGCGAGGGGAAAGGAAAGAATCCAAAGAATTCTCATCAAGAAAAGGCTTAAAGTTTTTATTTTAACAGGAAAAGAAGTTGATTTTCCAGAGGGAAACAACCCAAAAAATTAAAATTGGGAGCAGTGGAGGAGGAGGGATTTGCGTGAGGGCATTGGCTGCCATGTGAAATTGCACTGTGATGACTGGGAAGTTCTAACAGGAGCTTTGAAGAAAGTATCCAGCACTGATTATTAACAGAGTGTGGCTTTGGCACCTGCAGTGAGAAGTCGTAATTTTGTAAAACACTTGAGTGGAGCCTTCTCACATCTCTGGAGTACTTAGGCATATGCTTAGTTTTATGCCATATCACCAAAGCATTTTAGACTGGGACTGCTGCATCAAAGCCCCTTAAAGAATTGCACAGTTCCCAAAGTTAAATTCCCTGGCAGGACATTCGGTGCCGGATTTCTCTTTGCTCCCATTTGATTTCAATTCCCCTTTCCTGGTGTGTGCTGTCTAACCATGGAAGTGGCTCCGAGGTGCAGGATTTCCTGTTGTGGGACCAGCACACCAACAGTCAAAATAATATCTCAAATTCTTCTGCTGCTTGGAGAATACAAAGCTTCATCTAGTTTGGAAACTGCTGAGGTGTTGTCACTCCGGAATGCAGGTGAGGTTGGCTTGCCCAGAATTGTTGGTTCTGTATTGCCTTGGTTTACAGTATCAGGGCTAGTTTGTTTAGAGCTGGTTTTGGATGTCTTTGTCCTCCCTGTGGCCTGAGGTTTAGGTACGATGTTCCTCACCACTTGGTCAATATGACTAGGCTGAGATACACATCTGAGATACTTTTTGCTAACAGCATGAACAAAGATCTGTGTGCGTGTGTGCACAGCAAGAGTGACTCTTTAGACTGGATAGCTTTTATGGGTAGCCTCAGGAGTCTGACTTGCCTCAGTTAGACCAGGGAGGGTGCCTTAAGCCTTTCTGTAGGACTGTTGTTTCCCTGGGCTGTAGATAATTTGGCAACGGTTTCTGGTGCTGCCTTGGCTTGCTTTGCTACCTTTGGAGTGTGAGTTATGTATTGGGTGCCCCATTTGTGTTTTGATAGTCACAGTGTCTTTGGAGAGAACTACAGAAATAAATATTTTAAAAAATGATGATTGTCTGTTACTGCTTTTCAGCAATTCTGAGTAGAGCTTTCTCTGGCTGAGCTTGTGGATGCCAATGAAGTAAAAAGGATGGAGGAAGATGATTTGTGTGGAATGGCTCATCCCAATTGCTATTATGAAACAAAAAAAAGAAATGGGAGTGTTTAGGTTTTGGGTTTGAACATACACGTTTTAAAGTAATGAAGGGGAAACAAGATGGCTGTAATATAAATTTTATTGCACATTTCAATTCAGCATTGTTGACGTGCTCTAGATGAGAAGGCATTTTAAACAATTTTATTGCTTTGGTAAACTTTTGCCTTTGTGAAGATTAGAAAAGTTGTCTTAAATTGCTTTGCTGAGGATTTTCTGGCTAGTGAGAGAGTTTATAACGTGTATTTTCCAGATTTTTTTATTTAAAAAAGGAGATAAAACCCAAGCCTTTAAAACTTAGTTTCTGTAGATTTAACAACAAACAGGATCATCTTAAGAGACTGCGATAGATCACCCTTATAAGCTCTGTGAAAATCAGAAACATGCATAAAGTTGTTCTTTCTTACTGAGGCATTGAAGTGAGCCTGTTGTTGGAAAAAGGGTCTCTTTTAACTATTTATTTTCTTAGATTCTAGTCTAATAAAATTTGAAATGAAAGTTGGACCAAAGGTTTTAGGGCAGTAAATGTCTAAAGAAAACCAGCAATAATAGAAAGCCCTCCACCTTTTTTTTTTCTTTAATCTTGCTGCCATAGACTATTTTTATTTGTGTTTTTATATTTTTTCCAATAATTTCTTAGATCCTTGTTCTCCTGGCATCATGCAATTGGGTGTCAATTTTTAGTTTATTGGACGAATTTTTTCCTCTGTCTTTGCAGAGGCCATTTTGGCATCATGGCAGAGTCATGCTTAATACTTGGCAATTAGAAAGCAAAGAGGATGAATGTGGAGAAGTCTCTACTTTGGCCTTTCAGAATTTGTTTGTCCACAACACAACTTCCAGCAGACAATAAAGGAAATGTACATTATTTAAATACTTAGATTGGTCATCAAAAATCAGTTTAAATTGAATATAGTTGTTACATTTTTCAGTGTAATAAGACTGGTAGCAAGGACTTCTATTTATTTTATAAAATGTTCTGTTGCTAAAGAGTCCTTATAACAAAAGATTTTTTTTTCTCATTTCCCTGGTAAACCTTAGTAATGGTATGTAAGATCGTGTAAGAATTACTACACAGAGTCATACCTGCCACAGTACTTTGTTTCCTGGTGATGCCTGGCAGTATCCAGTTTTGAATGGTGCATTTTGGTCTTCATTCTTCTTGAAATGCAAAGGATAATGACAAGAAATTTAGGAAATGCTGGTTTTGAAGAAAAATAGAAGTGAGTGGGAATATTTATTCACAAAGACAACTGAGAAACCACAGGATTCTAATTTTTCAGTTTAAGCAGAAGTATTACAAAGGTGAATGTACTGGTGGAAATTGAGTAAAGGTGGAAACAAACACTTGGGACATAGCAAGTGATATCAGGGAAACATTCTGGCAGCAGGGAGCTACAAAGATCTGTGGTCTGCAGTCATTGTGGGGTTTTGTTAATTGGGAGTATCTTAAGAGCAGGTGGGACAGCAGTGTATTGATGTTGGTTATACATAATCAATCCTACCTTGGATGATTTAGATGACCTCTCTAGGAAACTTTTGACTTCGTCTTCTTACGGTTTTGTGCTTGGGGTGCTAAACCCAGGACAAATGCAGCCTTTGTATGTCTGCTGAAGCTAATGTCTGGTGTTTGGTCAATCAGGGCTCCTTATGAGATCATGATAGCTTAGCCTGCAGCTAATGCAACTTGAGAGTTCATATCAAAATACTTACATTGTTAATCATCAACAGCTGAATAGACAGGAGTTAGATGCCTTTGATGTCAAGATGAGCTTCTGGAGTTTCTGGTTTTCAGAATATCCCCAGGGATATATTTGATATATGGTGGTTTTTGTCTTCTCAAAAATCAATTTCTAATTCCATGCTCAGCATTCTCAAATCCCAAACAGTGAGTTGGGGACCTCACACTGGCGCTGAGCATTTCCAGTTAAAGCCTTGAAAAAGTCTGTATATACGTGGCCTAACCTTGTCACCCAGAAAAGTAAAGAGTGGTGTTTTCTTCAGATAAAAAATGAAACACAGTGGAGCGATGATGTTCATTGAAGTAGACACAGCATTTGAGGATCCATTTTCTTAAGGGTTAAACTGGATTTATGATATGGTGGGCAGTTCTTGTTAAATGAGAATTTAATGACAGCAGAGAGACCATGAAAAAAATTAGCAGTGGGATTATAGCTTTACTGTCCATATTTTCCACCCTGAATCCTAAACTGCAATTGCCACGGCCATTTATCTGCCTTTGACATCAGCTGCTGAGAACTCTCACTTTTATCAATGCAATGCTGTGTTAGATTTTGATCTTTGAAGAACTGCAGCTTGTATTTTTCTACTGTTGGTTCTGTTTCACAATTAGCATCTTCCGCTGCATTAATTATAGTTTCACATTTTCAATTCAAATGTTTATGTTTAATTATGCTTAATATAAAAGGGGTTTTTGGACATGAACTTCTTAACTACTGTTGGTTGGCAGCACTGGTCTCATGGAAGGAGCTGGTGATAAGGTATTTTACAAAACTCCAGGGGAATATGGTGCAATCCTATAATGTTGTCCTATTTCCCATTCTTGGAAGGTTTTGTTTACATGCCAGTGTGACATTATCTCACTCTGAATGCAAGAAAGACAGAGGAGATAGCTGTGAAGAAGAGAAAGGCTATTGTTCCTCCTTTCCTAGAACTAAACTCAATCCTTGCTAGTCTTGATTTGAAGCAGAATTGTTACCTTGTCACCTTTTCTGGCATTTCGACAGAAACCTACAAATGTGAAACTGGCATTGAAAATGAAATTGCACTGGGTGGGTGATTACCTTTCCAAATGTCTTGAAAGAGAGTGCAGACACTGTCACAGCATCTGTGATTGTGTAGACATGTGATTTTGTCTGGGAGGAATGTTTTATTTGGATTTTTTTCCACATTTAACTTTTGAATAGCTTGAGTCCAATCTGTCTGGCAGTAGAATGAAAACATTAAGCCTTAGCTCTTTCTGCATTCATTAAAAAGATAGGAAGGAGCATTATCATGGCAGAGATGATTCAGAGAAACTGCAGAACCTCATTTTCCCTTTCCACACCAGCCACTTCTTTCTAACAGCTTTAATTATGACTGTCCTTAGGTACTGCCAGATAATGGGTGTAGATACACCCCTGGATCAGGGAGTATATTGCCAAAATGGTACCAACTCCAAAACCTTTTGTGCAAAGGCCTGCCTGTGCCTTTTTTTGTTAAATGTCCACGGGGGTTTTGGATTGACCAGAGTTCCAAAATATAACCCTATTTAGAAACAATGAGCTTTAAAAAAAATTGTCTATGAGATAAGAAATTAAAATAATAAAAAACAACAATGAAATTAATTCAGCTACTACATTCCAGCTTCTGTACCTGTTTTACTTACCTAGGCAAATTTCAACAAAGTGGGTGTTAAAATGCTTGTTTCTTTTCTGTTCCTTACACCAGTTTTACTGGATGAGGGAAAACAGACTGAAGCTTAGGAAAAAACCAGGAAACTGTCAATGCAAAAGTACTGTCAAAAGCAGAATGGGCAAGTTTTCAGATAATGGCTTGTTTGTATGTTTAATGGGGTCATCGTTTTTTCTGGCATTACTTAATGAAGATGGATTTCTCACCTAGATTTTAGGTAACCTGTGGACTGTAAAATAATTAAAGCAAGAAAGCAGTTGTCATTATTATTAATAGCGGGGTGGGNGGTTTTTTTTTTTTTTCTTCTTTTAAAGATGCTCTACTTGCTTCTGGAGAGCACAGTGGGAGCTAGTTTCTATTCCTTTTGCCATGGTGACTTTTCCCAGCAGCAAAACACATTTGGTGACAACTTCCAGACTTTGCAAATCACGTTGGAAGAAAAACTTTAAGAGTGGGAGATTGTTCCATTTATCAGTGAGGCATTAACACTGAAATCTTAGTCATTTAAATGTGATCATTGGAAGCTTTCTCCCTGCTGATATTTTTGTAGAGCTGTCTGGATAAAAGATCTTTGGATTGTTGTGGGATCAAATGGCTAGTGATGGGCATTGTGATCTCTGCCAGACTTAGGTCAGTGTTTAACAGGGTCTTCAAGCCCTAGTCAGAAATCACCTAGCAATCCTACCAAAGGACTGTCCCACAGAAATTTTGCATGGGCTCCCTGTTTTAAGTATCCATGGGTGTTTTTTTATAACAAGATGTTGTATGGTGATATATGAAGTGTGAAGTTGCACAGTGACATAAAATGAGTGCCCTGGAAATTAAATAAGCCACATGGACTGTTTTGCTGATTTTATCTCCCTAAATAATGTTCCCATTATTTTGCAAATGCTGGTGGAGAATCAGGTGCATTTAAGGCACTTTGCATTTTCAGGACTCTGTGTTTCTCATTATGAAATTAAGAGTCTACTTAATTTCTTACTAAGAAATCCATTCTACTTAATTATTTATTAAGAGTCAACTACACAGACAAATATACAGAGGTTTATTTGGGTTTATTCTTTCTGGAGGGGTACTTCTCAAACTATGGTTTCCTTCAGTACATGATTGACAGATGGTGGTGGTCTTTGTCTCAATGTAGTGGTTGTGTACTGTGCCTCTGGCAGCTGAATATCCATGGGAAAATGTGTTACCTTTTGATCACTGGTTCTTGAACTGTAGGTTTCTCATGGACTGTCAGCCATGGTAAAGATCTGAGATGCCTTATTAAACAACTGTTTCAGTAGTGCTTGCAATTAAAGCCTTGATGATAAACATGTGTTTGATCATAGGAAGGGGATGAGGATTGAGAGATATACAGTGATACAAAATGCTGGGAACCCCTCTTGTGACAACCTTCCACAACAAAATTTTTGGTTAACAATTCTGAATTCTGAATACACTTCTCCTTTCCTTTTTTTTTTTTTTTTATTTTTTTTNTTTTTTTTTTTTTTAATTTTTTTGAGAGGTGTTTCATTTTTTGTGGAAAAAACTCAATTATACATATATTTATATGTATATTCCCGTATGTAAAAATAACAAGTTGAAGAAAAAAGTTAAAGCAAAAAAGCTTCTGACTGTCAAATAGCTTGAGAGCATTTGCTGCTATTCCTAAGGCATAGAAAGGACCTGTAACTTTCTGAAACAATGGACATTTTCATTATAGGAGGATTAAAAATAAGTTTAGAATCAAGGCTTTGTCAGAATATATCCTGTCTGCAGCTGTTAGGTTACTTGGTTTGTTTAAATATGGAAGTTGTAAAGTCAGGATTATTTTGCTGGATCTGTAAGGTAAGGATTTCCTCTTCATACACTGTCAGATCTGGTCTGGGCACTGATGTCATACTTAATATATTGTATTTTAGCAGTGGCTGATGAACACCAATTCCTGCCAGCAAAGCTGGATGCATTTGTCAGGGGAGAAAGTGAGAAACTGCCGTTCTGCATCATACTGTCACATCTCCCAGCACTTGTGGTGTTAAGCCCTGCTTCCATCACACTCGGTATGCAGAATGAATGAGGCTGTTTTAGTATGACTTCTGTTTTTATAGTTAGCTGAACTTTGAAATTGTCTCCTAAATCATCCTTGCCAATAGCATTAACTACCCCTTTGCTGGTAGTCAGAGATTATTCTGCAGTAAGTTAAAGGGTAACTCATCTTCTTTTGTGATGACAGGAAACATGGAGGGATGTAAAAGATAATGGCTAATTCAAAGCAGAGCACTCCACTCTTGCTTCTGGAAATCCATCAATTCCATTCAAACACGGATCTGAAATTTTGCAACAAACTTGGAAAGCCCTTTCCTTTTTGCTGCTTCAGTAAATTGTTATCTGGGGGAGGATGATGCAGATGCCCGTGAATTATGATGCCTTTCCTTACAAAGGGGTGAATTGCACATTAGCCTGGCATTTAGAAGCCTGGAGGTTTCAGCCACTGTGCTTTTGCTGTTTCAATAAAGGTAAAAGCTTGATGCAAAGTAGATAAATGATGTGGTACTAAAGAAAGTACCTCTTTATCCTTCCCTCTCCTTTTGCAGCATCAAACCCCTGAAAATAGATCATTTAAAAATGTTCTCGTGCAGAGATGAGTCATCCCAGCTGCACGGCTGGGCCAGGTAGTGAGCGACAGGGCCAGGTGGAGCAGGGGAACAGCAGGTGAATTGATCCTTGGGTAAACACCTGTGTTTGCTTTTTTAAAATTTTCTGGTTAAAGACAGCTGCAGCAAGGGAACAAGAAAAGCCTAATGTAGTAACAAGTCATGGAAGGATATTTTAGAGTTACTTTTTCAGAAGCAATCTGTATCGGGCTCTCTTCACATGGTGGTACCGTCCATGCTTCCTGTTCATCACCCGGGGTTGCTTCTGCTAAGTAAAATCTTGCTGTTATGGTTGACAGCCAGATTGTTGCTCCTCTCATTAGCTGCTTCAAAGAAATGACATTATTTTCTGCAGATGGAGGGGTGGGATCAAGAAAACATTGCTGCTAAGTCAAGAGCATTACCTTTTCATTTACTGTGTTCTTCTGGAGCAAGGCATCCTGTAACACCTTGAGCAAAACACATGAAAATTCTGAATCAGACTGCTTTTTGCTCATGAGGAAACATGGACCATGAAAAGACTCAGTGGAAACAGGAGCAACCCACTTTTTAAGTATTATAGAACACCTCAGGAAACACTGTGTCCAAGACAGATTTAAAGACATCCCTGTGCTCTGGGCAGCTCTGGAGGTGGAGGAAAAACTCCAGATTCTTCTGTTACAGCCACTCTTAATCTTTGAATATAAAAATAATTTACTTAGGCAGCATTTAGGTATGGCAGTCAAAAGGACTGTAAAAAATTATGAAGTAGATTGGTTTTGTTAGACTATGATTATACTTATTCACAACTCTTAATAGGTGTCATGTACTGTGAAGCATTTTTAATTTCCTGAGAACAATGTAACTTCAGATATCTTTCTTCACCAGGCCATTTGATTTATTAGAAAACTGCAAGATCCATGCAGTGCAGACTCTGTTAGTGATTGTTGTGTACCATTCCCTCTGTGAAATAGTAGAGGCATGGTAGCTTGCACGTGTTAAATTGTCGATGCACATTTTAACATGCTACACACAGTATATCTTATACATGCTACATACATTATATATGTCTGTATAAGGTCTGCCAGACATAAATAAAACAAATACTCAATGCTATCCCTCCACAATCATTGTAAAGGAGAGTAGAAGTTGCCTTGCTGAAGTGCTTTTTCTTCCTACGCTGCCACATGCGAAAGAGATTTATGGAAAATAGAGAAAACAACATTGATGAGAGAAACAGATTTACAGTGAAAGCCACTATCACAATATAGCTACACTGTTTAGCAAACACCTTATGGAAGACAATACAACGTGCCAGCAACACTGCTTTTATTTTACAGTATTTCTTTACAAGCTTTTAGTGTGCTTGATAAAATTAATCTTGTTTTGATAGATGTATTGTCATTGCAAGTAAGTTTTACTAAATGAATTAATTTGTTTCATTTACTCCTTACAAAGTCAATATGTTACTTGAGAATTAAGCAGTTCTTTGCCGTCAGTGAGTTAAATTATTAAGGGGGGGAGTAAATAAATAAATGAACTGGTAGGAGATAAGATAGGCATCCACCGAAGAGAGTTTAAATTTTGTCCAAACATTGGCAAACACCGCTGTCTTCAGAGGGCTTGGATCAATCCTTATGACTCACACCCTTAAGAAAAAAAGAATAAAATTAAAAATGCCTGAATGTTTGTGGCCACAAGCTTATCTATGGTGAATCAGGGAAGGATATTTTGCACAAAGTCAGCTATTGTCTGAAAAGGTTATCGCTGTTTAATAAAACAATTAACTGGTATTATTTTGTTGCAAGGATGCTTTTTTTTTTCCCAGATAGTAGGCTTACATGATTCTGACTTGGTACAGCTCAGGTGCTTTTATTGGCAGCTTTCATGATTTATGGCTTGCTGAGTGACATTTTATTTCCTATTCAAGGTAGTAACAGCTTAGAGTCTTCAATTAATCATTTTTATAAGTAAAACTGCGCTGGGTTTTTGCTAGAGCAATATTCAGGCCAGGTTCCTTGAGAGATCCAAATTGCCAAGAAAACCATGTGGATGAACACAAGCTAGTGCATGCAGGTATATATGAGCCAGAGAGGATTAAAGAAGAAGGAGGCTGTAGCTGTTATGTCTAGACCAGCATTTGTGACTGCTAATACACTGCTAATATGGGTCTGTTTTTTCAGACAGAGGTGTTCAGAGGGAGCTTAAGGTCTATTATGAGTTTTCCTCCTGTGACACAAGTGAAATAACTCCGGGTAGGATCAAGCTTTGTGGATTTCAGCTACAAAACTCTCATTATGTTTCATTTCACCTTTTGTGTTGGTTTTGGGACCCTGTCAGAATTGCATTTGGCACAGAGAGAGCAGTGAATTCATTGAAGAAATACAGGGTTTTAGAAAGCATGATTGCTTTTACAGTCTTGCGGTGTGTAGCCTGGCAGGACAAGTGTCTGTACCCAGAGACTGTGTAGTTCATATCCCTGCATTGATGATTAGATTTAATTTCTTAATAAAAACATCAAGTGTGGTTTAGGGAAAACGTTGCAGTGAGATGATTAATGGTGGAATTAAACAACATGCTCTTACTGGAATTCAAGTGCCTTCCTCTGATTTTAAGGCACACAGTGATGAATATGCTGCTGCTAGTGTGTGTTTTTCACTCTTAGCTTTAGAAGTTGAGAAACACTGAAGAGGTGTGAATATAAAAGCCTGAGGAACTAAACTGGTGTAGGTATCTGAAGGGAGGTTTGTTCATACTTGGGAGAATAATGGCAAGTTGAATGAACAGGTTATTGTCAGAGCTTCTGCATATCAAGATTCTTTATGTGGAAGAGAATAACCTCTATGATCTCATGGGATTTTTGCTTCTGAGAGGGCAACACACTGGCTTGTCAAGAAGAGCTTGACAGGCTGCAGAGGGACAAAATGTCAGAGGAGGAGTTAGGAAAAAAAATGGTTTCCTTTTAATTTCAGTTCTTGGCCGAATTTCTTGCGCTTTACCCATTATTTCCTCCTCCAGTTTATGGCGATGGAGATCCAATATTGTAAAAGCTCTTTGTGGTCTGTGAATGGAAAAATACTCTTAGTTCTAGTAACTAAGTATTACAGTCTTCTTGTTTGCTGTTCTCAAGTACCGCTGCAATTTTTTAACTATTTCAGTATAAAGGTTACTGAAAAATCCTATTTTTGTTTCTCTAAAGAGGTATTTTTGATCGATTTCATCATGAGACACTGCAACATTGAGGGAATGGTGGAAAAGGATAAATGCTGTTAATCCAGTCTTTTGTTGGTTTAAGTAGGATTCTCTCCTGTGTATTGCCTCCATTTGGAAGAATCAGGCAGTACTTTTGCCTGTTGTAATACGGTGTTTGTTTAAAGGCAGGATTCCAAATATGCTTGTTGGCTTTTCTCCTGAATCATGACTGTAACAGGGACATGGATACCTTAGAGAGCTCAATATCCTGCAGTCTGGTTTGCTACTGATGTGCATACATAATTTCCACTGACAGTAATGGGAGTTACATGTGTATAGAAAACAAAACAGACCCTCAAAAAATGTTGGTCAAGTAATAAAAGCTAGTCTAAAGAAAGGGTGGAAGTATAGAGTAGGAGGGAGACTTTGTTTCTTTTTTTCAGCTTGCCTTGCCTTTAACTTATCTTCACCCCACTCATGTTAGCTTAATATTATTTTTATGGATTCCATCCTGATCTATTACAGCATGAGGGGTAAGAACATCCATGTGAAATAGGTAAGCAGAAGATGATTTTAAAATCTATTTACTCCCTTTCCCAGCTCCCAGAGGAGAAGTGAGAAGTTTCCCTGTGTAGTGGTGGTACCACAGAGGAGCCTGCCCTCCCTATGTGCTGCTGAAACTTTTTTATTATGCAGGAAATTGTAATGTTGGCCCTGCAGCAAGGGCAGGGTGGCAGAGTCCCCCTGCCACTGAGTTAGTGCATCCCAGCAGCATCCAGCATCCAAAGTGTGAAAGTGCCTATCCCAGTGTGTTTATTGGGAACTCTGCTGTTCTTTGCATGCTGTGTGTTATTTTGAACTCCGAAAATGAGAAAACGTGGCTGTCAGGGCTCTGAGTGTTTTCCTTGAGCTTCATTGAGAAGGGAGAAGCAAATTCCTGGATAGTTAGACTCAGTGCTCTGTAGCCTATCTCTTAATTCAATTCTCTGCAACCTGTGTGTTTTCATTGTTAATCAATGGACATTTGTCCTCAGAAGTAACTAACCCTGGGGAGCGTAAGAAAGGGTGAAACTGTTCAAAACCCCAAGTTACACAAAAGGCATAAAAATAAAATCATCCTTTTCCAAAATAGCTGAGCATTATGGCATCTTAATAAAGGGAGTGCTAGAATATGTTCTCCTAATAAACCTCAGTAAAACCTCTAAAAATAACTACACAGATATATTCTAAGTTGATTACCAGTAATTGAACTGACTTAATGTAGTTGGATGATGTCATGTAAAATATTCCTCTAAAGTAATTTCTGTAGACAAGCCATTTGAAGTCCTCTTGCAGGCAGCATAAACATCTTCATGTTGCTAAACTGAGCACTCGGACTGAAGCACTCAGCGGGAGAGCTCTGACATCTCCCTGTTTTATCTCCTTTCTTTGTGTGACTCTGGCTTGTCTGTTAGAGGCAGCTTCGCAATGACAAATATCCTTGTTTTAGTGAAAACCTGGAAACTCTATAACAGTTTAGACTTTTTAGTTGTAGAATAAGAGAGGCTAAAGATGGAAAGGAGTTTTTAAAGTGTCTGGCTTCCAAGTTTCCCTGCAGTTCGCATTTCCAGTGTTCTGTCCAACTTCAGCCTGCCCGAGCAATGGGGACTGTTCCATGGCCTAATCCATCTCATGAGAAGGAAGCTTGGAAAATGATTTTCCTAGGTTTTGGTGTTGTTTTTGCATTTGCTTATACATTTCCTGGTGTATTGGCTCTTGTATTTTTATAGCCTTTTAAAGCTTTGTAGCTGGTTAATGCAGATAATATCTTCTTCCAAAATTTGTTTAGCTTGGATTGCTGCTTTTGTGGAAATGGTTTAGTAGGGTTCTGCGTGGGGTTTTTTGGTGTGTTTATTTTTTTCCTTTTTATATTTTATTGTTTCTTTGTTTGTTTCTTTTTTGTTTGTTTGTTTGGGTTTGGGCTTTTGGGGGGATTTTGGTGTAATTTTTTTGGTTGGCTGTTTGGGGTTTTTTGATTTATTCTGTGGGGGCCAAGACATCTATGACTGATTCAAGCATTCAGGGTGCAAATGTGGATTCTGCAGAAATAAAGGGCTGGTCTCTGCTCTGAGGTTTTTCTGTTTACGGATCTAACTTGGTTTAATATAGAAGCACCTTGGAGTTTTTCTTCATCAGCTCTCTATTACTGACGATTTCCTTCTCCATGCCCTGAGGTACTGGCATATCAGTAACTCTTGGGCAGTTTGGTTTACTGGGGCACCAGTATATCAATTACTGAATAATCATTTTGCTGATACAGTGGTGAAATTCAGAGATTTGCAGATGCTGCTCTGCTCTTTACCACATCTAAAGTTCTGGAGCAATACCCTGTGAGAAAATGTCACAATTTTGCTGGTTTTCTTCCTAAGGCCACAAGATTTATTTTTTTCCCCCCAGAAAGTTTGGTCAGTGAGTGATTCAGTGAAACACACTGATGTGCAAATCCTGTCAGAAATTTGCACTAACCTCCTGAACCTGTCAAAGTGCCAAAGGCACTGTTAGTTACGATGCTGCCCTTAATCAAGAGGCCTGGCAAGGCCAGAGCTGTGGCTTCTGTTCTTGTATTATTAAATATCAACAGCTAATAGCATGCTTAGTTAGTACTAGTTGATTCTTTAAATGATAGCTTATGGGGGAAGAGCACATCCTGTGTATGAGGGGAAGAGTCATTAACTTCCCCTTGAATAATGACATTTAGGAGCAGGCTTCAACATGCCCATGTTTTGCCCCTTCCCCTGTTAGCCTTTGAAGAGGAGATTTCCTCTTTCTCTCGTACACTGTTTTGCCAACTGTCCTGGGTTGCCTGCCTGGAGCATTGAGTTCAGTTTCCCCAGAGGCCTTGTGACATGTTTTTCCAGCTCCTGCTGGAGCATGAACCTAGCTGACTGAAGGAGTATCCATTTTAAAACCTCTGTTCTCTGTGCACTTGTCCATTGTAACCTTTTGCAGAATCAGATGCATGCCTTGCAGGTTCGAGAGTTGCTGGTGAAAGCTATTGTCTTCCTAGGCGCGGGATGCCAGCAGGATGAGGGCTGTCAGATTTTGGAGTCCTTCTGTCGCTTAAAGACAAGTCTTAGTCATTGAGATCAGGACTGAACCTACAGTGTTTTGAGAGAGGCTGACAATGCCATTTTTATGTGCAACAGTGCCCTCTCTATTCATCAAGGAAATGACCGCAGAGATGTGTACCCAGCTGTCTCTGTATCAGTAGCATCTATGCATGGCAGCTGCTGATGTTTGGGATCATTTCCTATCAGGCCTTTCTTATTTTGGTGGATAAGCCTCAAAATAATTAGTTAAAATCTTGGAACTCAGGGACACCTAGGAGCCAAAATCAAAGCCATTTCAGTAACTCTAGTGTTGCATTGCCTTAATCCAGTAAATGTAAGCCGACGTTGAATGATGTTCTTGCAGGGAGTTTGTGGCAGTATTCCCTGCAGTCCTTGTCCTTGAGGATCCCCTGCTGCAGCCCTGGTCTCAGGCCACTCAGCCCAGAGGAGCCTCTGGAGTCCCACAGCAGCCTGCAGACCCTGGGTTAGCCCTGTGTGCTGTGTGGGTGTGGGGTGCTCACATCTCCAGCTGCTCAGGACATGCCTGCGGCGCTGGAGGTGGAGCATGCCGTGGCCATCAGCAGATACCATCTGAGCAAAGTCCTACTCCAACACTTTGATTTTTTGTTGTGATTTTTAAATCTTTGTAACTGCCTTCATAAAGAGACCTTCTGGCTCTTAAAGTTGTTTTTGAAAGTCCTTTTTGTACGATTTTACAAGAATCACAGCAAGAAAAGAGATGATATTGTGGCCGGGGCTTTAATCTGTTATTTATTAGATCTCAGTTCAGTGAGGTGCCTGTGACAAAGCAGGGTGCATGGTTTTGGTTAAGTCCCCTGGGTCCCTTGGTATGCAGTGTGTCAGAACTGTAAGCACTCTTAGAGAGGAACTTTCTGGTTGGACATAACCCCCTTACTACTTCCAGGTTCTCTTTGCAGAGGAACTTGTATCCTTAAAAGCAGATTGTAGATGGATTAGGTCTGTACTGAAAACACATCTGTGTTAGAGATTTTACCTGATGGACATAGTTTTGCTATTTAGCTACATCCTTAGCCTCTCTGTGCCTGAGTTGCCCAGGTGTAAAACAGGGATAAGATTCTCGACGACTCAGAGAAGTGGAAATGCATTAAACATGGTGAGACTACTTAGTACTACAGTGATGGGGAAGAATTACCTAGTGAGGAGATACGATTTCACAGTTATATCTTTAAGGGCTTGACAATACGTACCCACACAGAAACTACACCGCAAATTTGTGTCCATTATTCTGTGAGAACCTACTGCAAAGAAGGAATCTTTTGCATCTTAGAATAGCTTAGAGCTGTTGTAGACCTGCACATTCAAACTGTTCTGTGCTTTTCTGTTTGGGCTAGTAAATATTTCTTACCCTAATGTTGGAACTTCTTTTTCTCGTCCTGAGTCAGGTACTGGGAAAAGAGCGTGAGGTCGGTAAAAAGGATGAAAGAAATATGCTGCTGATTCAAAAACTTTGTTTCTACCAGCAAACAACCATGATTATGTGAACAAACATGGCTTCTTTTTTTTCTCCCTGTTTATGTGATTTTGAACCAAATGAGTGCTTACCCAATCAGTGCAAAAAATATTCCATTATTTTGTGCTGTTGTGGTTTGGTCAGGAGGAGATGTGGACTGGGAGACTTTGGACGTGGAGATTCTTTGTGGATATTTTGCTCATCAAAGTGGCAGTCCCCATCAGACACTTCTCAACAGCCTTAGTTTTTCAGTAACCTTAATCATCTTTCAATGGATGCTACTTTGAGAGCAGAACTAACACACCAAGTACTTACAGAGGATGGAACAACATTTAAGATCAGGTTTGCCTTTTTTCCAATCTCTTGACACTGGACACAGAACTGATGTAGCTGACAGTGTTGTAATGCAGGAGGCCACTCTATCTAAATGGGTGCTTTTTCAACCACTTGTTGAGCTCTCAGTCTAGGCTTTGCTTCCTGAGCCATTGAAGCTTTCTCTGTCAGATCAGTGGCTTGGAACAGTGATCAGTGCAGCAGGTTTCTCATTTGCATGGTTTCCTGACGGGAGGTAGACTTCCTTTATTTCTAAGAGTTGGTAAGATCAGAACTCAATTGCGAGGCTCCCGGTCTGCATCCGTGTCAGCTGTGTGTTAGCAGGATACCTTTGTTTTCTAAGGTGTGTAGATTGATACTAGACATCCCCAGTGCACCTCACATATTGTGCTGACAACAGTTTTAATGAGCTACTCATTTACTCTGACCTTCTTTTTTTTCTCATGAGTAATACAAAGCCAGTACCAACAAATTGTCTTGATACTTCAGTTTCACGGTTGGTTGGTTGCTTTTGTTTTGAAGCTTTACCCTCTAGTGCTTTGAGCAGTTGTAGTAGTTGTCTTCACATGGAAAACAGGCAAATTTGTAGTCATTACAAATAGTTCAGAGAGCAAAGCCGAATAGAAGGGAGGAGTTCAGCAGTATACCTCCCATGTTTTAAGAATGTATAGAAAAATACAGATGGAAGAGTCAGGAACAAGTTACACCCAAGCAGTGTATACTGATAAGACAGAGGCACTTTTCTATGCAGGCATACTCACTGATGATTTGTGTAGGTGGCCACCTAACTATGCATCAGTATCTTTTCGATGACACACTGCTAAAATTGTACTCTTTGCAATTACCCACAAGTTTTGAGAAAAATAAAACCCAATTGAGTAGAATAGTATGTGGAATATAGCATTTTCCTGCCCAGAGTGGTGTTTTAATATCAATGAAGATTGATTTAATGGTATTTTCCTCATAAGAAGAGTGTTCAGAACACCAGTTTCCCATTTTTTCCTAGTATGTTGTCCAGGAAAACAGAATTGGAGTGAATTCTGTTGAAGTTACTGGAAAAGTCATGGAGGCTCTCCTCCTGGAAAGAATAATGGCAAATTTCATTGGGACATCTGTTTGGTTATTTGAAAAAGAAAAAAAAAAAGGCATGATGTAACTTGATTTTTTTCAGAGTGGTTATTTCAAATATTATTTGGTTTAAAATAAATATTTTGGCTTTTAATTGAAAGTATATTCAGTGCTTTTCTGGGTGCACATGTTTATATCTATGCAGAGGAATAAAAAACATTGTCNGAGAGGTAGGAGCTGAGTCTGAAGATAATGCTGATTTGGATTAAGTTAAGAATGATATTTCCATTTGGAATGTTCAGAGAGAGGAGCAAGGACCAAAGTACAGACCCAGATTAAACTGTATGTGAATTTAGCAATTTTCAAGGCCAAAGCAAAACAGAAGTTAAATTTTTTTTTCATGTCTATTGAATTGTGATAATTTCATGAAATTACTCTGCATCTGATCTGGGCAGGAAACCAAACTTCTCAGTCTGAAGTCTGATTCAGATCTGTAACTCTGAGAGCAAATTTGTGAGCATGGAACTCAGTATCACCTCTTCACTCATTCAGAAAAAAGTTAATTAAGGCATCTTTTTTGGCTCACTTGTGATTTCAGAAGCTTATTCCCACTAGTTTGCTCGTCTGCCTCTATATCTTGTTTTTACCAGATATATGTAGCCAGTTATGCTCAATATAAAGATATATTAAGTCATTTTAAGTATGATAGAACTCACATGATCTGACCAGCCAGAATATTTTTTAGCTACTCAGAACATGTTTTCCAAAACTACTTCATAAAAATAATCTCCAAACTCATAGTGCCTTTGAGGAGATCTCTGTAATTTCTGCAATCAATGCTATTGAGTTGTAATGCAGATAAAGGGATGAAACTTGTAAGAGTTCAGTCAGCTACTAAAATACTCACTGAATTCTTCCTTAGATATTTGCTGAAAGCTGCTGCCTTAAGGTGAGAAAGGTGTGAGCTGTGTAGACTGACATTTGAAGTCTGTAGATGCACTGTACCGATAGAATTTCTGCCTCTCAAGGTCTGTTGTCGTGGTGGAGTTCATTTTAGAAGAGCAACTAATTTAGCTGTTAAAACATGATGGAGAAATCTTTATCCATTATATCCAGATGATGTTTCCTGTTTGGGCTAAAAATCTGTCTTACTGGCTGTGCCCACCCAGTTGTTGAATGTGCTCAACCTTGGTTTACTAGTTTTCAAGATTTTGTTTTGTCTTGTACTTTTTGATGGTTTTCTTTGAGGACATTCATAGATTTTTCAGTGCAGCTGCCTGGTTAAATGTGTTTCCTCCATGTGCAATTTTGTAGGTATCCAAATGGACTGTAGAGGCTTTGGGTGTTTTGTCTGTTGTTTGAAGTATAAGAGCTGTAGTTTGTTCATTAAGAGCATGAGGTTCAGGGTTGCAGATTAACCAGCTGCACTGCCTGCATTCATGTGGTCACAACCTTCCAAATTTACCCCATCATGAAAGGAAGAATTAATTATAGTCCTAATTGACTGTTTCCTTGGATATAAGCAGGAAGGAACTGCTAGGAGGCAAAGTGATTAATCAGTTAAGCTAGTTACATCAATCAAATGTGTGAGAAAGTTCATCATCCCAAAGGCAAAGTAAAGTAATGCCAGAATACAACAGCCATCAACTCTTTTATTGGGGTTTTTCTGTGTTTCTTTTGTCAGTTTTCTGAAGGATTGAAAAAAACCCGCCAAAAACAAAAACAACCAAAAAAACCCCACATGGTGACTGACCCAGTCTGCTTGACAATCTGTCTGGATTGTGGTGGAAGAGGTAATGCAGCAATCTGTTCTCTTACCAGATACTGCATGTAGTCCTCATTAAAAGACCTTAGCATACGTTTTTCGTGCAGATGGACAAGTCACATGTGTCTGCCAAACAAATAACTGGGTGCCACTATCCCGCAAATCCTGTCAGTCGTGCCAGTCAAATGGAGTCTCTTGGTTGCAGTCTCAGTGAGATACTACCCACAGGGCCTGATCTAGTGCAGGCATAAAGCTTTAACTCTCAGTTGACAGTGCCTCGTAGTGCTCTCCATGTGTCCCCTGGCTGCCAGCCCTTCCTCCCATGGGGAACATGTGGGACCTTGAGGGCAAGCAAAAAAATTCTGGAAAATCCCTTGGAAGCATTATCATCTTCAAGTGAGGGTATTTTGAATAATTGTTATTGACTGGATTGTGAACAGCGGCTTCTAAAGAGCAGTTAAGTCTGCCTTGCTTTGGCTGACAACCTCTGTCAGAGGGGGAGAGAGAAGGAATTCTCTGCTGCTCCGGAGAGTCTTTGGATGGGTGAGGCCCCATGCACTGGGTTGTCTGTACATCCTTCCTTTTGGGCACAGTTGGTGTAAGCCCAGCTTGCTCCTTTAGTCCCACCCTGTTCCACAGCTGAGGGGATGGGGTCGGAGAGGAGGAGACAAATGTGGGTGAGAACAGCTTCTGCTGGCATTGCCAATAACAGCAAAGGCTGTGGCACGAAGGTCCCAGAGCCTCGAGGCACAAGCTCAGCACAGCCTGCCTGAGTGGCTTTGCTTCACAGGAACCACTTGTGTGCTTATACAGCCACATGAACTGTATTTCCAGGACTAGAAACTTCATTGTGGTGCATTATTTTAGGAAACAATCCAGTTTCACTCACTTTTCCCTGTCTACATCTAGAAAGCTGATAAATAGAAGGCTTTTGGTTTGCTGGAGCTCTGGAGAGCTGTGGGGGCCAATCGTGTGATGATTGAAGGAAAACTTAGGAAACAGAGCTGTGCAGGAGGTGAGGAGGGGTATGAAACTGTTGTAAGAACAAACAGGCTTCTGTAAGTTAACACTGGAAATACTATTTACAATTCTATAAAGTCTACGGGAAGTAGTAATGTATTCAGATATAAAATCCGTACACACTGTCCTATCTAGAAGAAGAGCATGTGAGCATTTATGTTGAACAGTTCTTGATTGTCTGAAAGATTAGGGTTCAAAATGTGTGTGTGTATCTGTGTTACTGCTTTCATTAGATTTTCACAGTGATTAAACCATTCATGCTTATGAATGAGCATATACTAGTACATAGTGTAGTTTGTGCATAACCAATATGAAATGTAAGTGTTGATATGTAAATTGTTTAAATCAGAAGAGAAGTATGAGCAGTATTAATCTTGTTCTTGCTTTGTTTCTATATTTGAAACATTGGACTATGTAATGAAGATCTGCTGAATGTTAGCTAACAGCTTCATTTATGAGCTTTCTAGGGTAAATTAATTGTTTTAGAAAACAGGGTTTTCTCCATACTTAAGAAGCGACAGATTTAATCCAAATTGCTCCAGAAAAAAACATGATTACTGGTTAAAGAAGCAATTTGAATATTTTTCGTGATTATAATTAAGGTCTAGGCAGTACAGTTTTTATTAGCATATGTATTTATTAAGTGTGGATTCTATGTATATTGATTTTGTTTGCTTTTACAAATATCAAATCCATAGCAACCTTTTAATGCAGCTGCTTTTAATGTTTTATCATTATGCTAAATCCTTAGCAGATGGCTCTTATTTTGTAAAACGAAACATTTCTAGGAAGGTCATCTTTCGCCTGCGTACAACTTTATTTTCTTGAATCAAAAGCGAAGTGTATGAAGTACTACTGTGACTGTAAATGTCTCTGTGTGATCAAAATGTCTTTTGGCTGGTGTACTTCTAGCCTTGGCATAAAAGAGGTTATCTTGAGTAATAGGACAAGTGGCTTTAGGTGGTGTTGCTTGAATAGGAGCATTGGACCAGATGATCAGCAGAGGTCCCTGACAACCTCAAGCCTTCTGTGATTTTGTGATATGTTGTTTTTAAAAAATCTATAGCACAAGACTACTGTTTCTGATCAAATACCGTCTGTTTGTGCATTCTCAATTTTCCTTTAGAAGTGGAAAGATACTGGTAACTATATATGCTTGAGAGATGGTCCAGGTGTCTCAAAAATGAACCGACCTCCAATGATGAGGGTAGTGCTGAGGAAATGGAAATGCTGTCTGCAGGTGAGCAGGTGGATCCAGTTTACCATGGATCCAAGACATACGGCCATGGAGGTTGCCCAGTCTGTCCTGGACTTCAGCCTTGCAATCTGAGAGGCCTGATGTATAACTCTACTCTCTGTCTCCTGCTCCAGAAGAGACAGAAGAGAGTTATATTTTGCTCGTACAGCTGTATAAGTTGATTTGCTCTGCCTTTTTTCAGAGAAAAGTGGATTAAACCCGTAATGAATAAATCTAATTTTAAAATTACATTGTTGATCTTCACTGCAGCAACATGTGAGATCCTTTCTGAGGTTTGCCAATCAAATGTGCAAAGACAAAACAAAATATCTGCAGCTAGGCATACCCATTTGCAGAGTCAGGGCAATATGATCTTTGTAAAAAGTCGTATTTCAGCAAAAATTGGGTGAGCCAAAAAGCTTTTGAGTAGGTCCACAAAGTCCTTATGGCGTCCAATAAAAAATAGTGGGCTTAATGAAATATAGACTGATTGACTCCACTGGGGGTTTTGGTAAAGTAGCATTCATTCAAACGGATGGGGATCATTGAAAAATTACAATTGATGTGCTGCATTAATTTTGGTTTAAACGGGAATATTATCTAACCTTAAAAACAAAATATTGCTGAATTAAAACCATAGCAATCCACATTCTTAGAATAGTGCTAATTTTCCAAATACTATTTTGAACCTAAATTCTGGACAAAGAAGTTTAAAACAACATACACCACTACCCAGGGAATTGTAGCTGAGACTTTTAAATATATTTTCCTTAGCATGAGTTTTTAAAACTTAGCACTTTCTCATTCTTTTTGACTAAACATTTTTATGCAATAGTCCCCAAGCATGCATCTTTCTCTCCTTAGGTGTGACCCATGATCACACATTTATGTCACTGTGGATATGATAAAATATGTCTTCTTATCCTGTCAGCAAGTGTTTGCAAAATGCTGTCTGTAGTCTCAAAGCTGGTGAAATCTTACAGGGTTCTTGACCTCAGCGAGTTTGGGTGGGGCAGTGATTGTATTAAAAACAGGTGTTTTCCTGAGATGTGCCTGCAGTTGTCAGTTGTTCTGAGCCTGTAGCCTGGTGCAGGCTCAGCACTAAGGCAGCAGCATGAATTGCTGTTCAGGAACATGAACTGCGTTGAAGCTTATGGTTCGTGTGCTCTTAATGAGTGCTCTCTGAGGAGGGTGGAGTGCTGCACGGCCAGGTGCTCCTCTGTCAGTGTGGGCAGGCTTTACACAGTGGTGCCAGCTGTGGTATCACAGAACTGGTAGGGCTGGGAGGGACCTCTGGATATCATCCAGTCCCACCCTCGTGCCATGGCAGGGTCACTTGGAGCAGGTGACACAGGGACATGCCCCAGTGGGTTTGGGATGTCTCCAGAGAGGGAAGGCTCCATGATGTCCCTGGGCTGCCTGTTCCAGTGCTCAATGGAAGGAAGCTTTTCCTCATGTTGAGGTGAAACTTCCAGCCATTTTACCTGTATCTTCTGCCCAGCTCTTCCTGACTTGTTTTCAATCTAAGAGACAAGACTACTGATGAAAAACACCTGGTCCTTAAAACTTTGAAGCATTTAAGGAAACTTTTGAGCCTGCTGTGCATCTTTAAGTAAGACAGAGTTGTTAGTCCATGGTTTTTAAGGTTCTTCTCTTTCAGAAGGACCAGTCAGATGGTGAGCTTGGAAGTTATTCAGAAGTGCTGGCAAGTAGTAGGTCTGTTTCTATGAATCTTGCCCTATTATATTGTTCCTCAAATTTCCATCTTCCCTTCAGCAGTAACTGTAACCCATGTACGAGCATCTGATGCCTGCTGATTGTTTTCCATCTTTCTGAAGCACTCAGTTCTATAGGAGCAGGTATGTAAGCTTATGCAGAAGGCCACACAGTGATCAGTGCTTTCAGTGCTCTTGACATTTTATTTTTTGTGTATGTATATGTGATGCCAGTCCTAAATATAGCGTTTGTCTAAATTGCTTCCCACAATTGTCTCAGCTTTTTTTAATGCCATGCAGCATGAAAATCCCAGGAGTTTAGTCCAACAGGTTGCTTTTTTCCCATTTCTTGTCTTTTTGTCACACTGACTTCACAAATTCTAGGAAGATTTAGCTTCAGCCTTGAGTCCTGAACCTGTTGGCAGAGGAGATATATGAAAGGAGGAGTCCACCCTACTGTGAAGTGTATTCATGGTAGCTGTGGCATAGAAAGAAATCTGGAAGTTGTAAAGATCTGTATGTTGTTGTGTCCCTTTGGCATGAAATTGACAGGTGTCATTAATGAAAACAAATGGAATAGATAAGTATATGCTATAAACTTAAGCTTTGTTCAGTTTTTATAATAAAAAGCATCAAACCAGGCAGCTTTTTATTCCTGATGCAGGGAAACTTCTGTTTCATGAGAAGCATTCACAGAAAAGTCAACACATTTGAGTTGCATACTAGGACTTTAAAACCCAGCTTGGTTTGTTAATGACAATGTTTGTGGTGTGTGTGGGGAGGTGTTTAAGGCATAGGTAAAGAAAGACGCTTCTTGACAGTGTCACCCAAGTTTTTAATTGGCATTTCTGTGGTATTCAGTTGAAATCTGAACTTGTATTTTCATTATATGTTACAGTCTTCTAGCCTGTGAGTATTGCTGCCTTGATCAGGTAAGAGGGCAAGCAGAGGAAATGAGTTTTTTTACTGACACTTAAATTTAAAACGTGAGCTCTTGCTGAAATAGTGCGACAAGCACCTTTGCAGAGGAGCTGAAAAATCAAAATGCCTTGATAAAGTGTGTATGGAGATACTGTGCTGTAACAAAACCTGATTACTTCTTTGTGACGGGAGATGCCACTGGAGGTGTTTCCAGCTCGTGGACAGAGCAGAAAGCATCAGTTTCACCATGTGAGAAAAATGTAAATGTATAAACTTTGTATTTCAATATTCTTTTTGGGTCGGGCTACCCAGGAGCTAATCGCTGAAGGATGATAGCACTTCCTTTGACTCTGGGTCTGTCACTTACGGTTTGTTTATACATCAAAAACGTGTGATCAGAATGACTGCTCTGGTAGGCTGAGTTCAGAATAAATGTCAGCATCAAGGACTATCTGTGTGCAGCGGGGCAAGCCAGGACTCAGTGCAGACCTTGATGTAGAAGAAATAGCTAATGATGAAAGACAGTATGAAGTCACCCAACAGAGAAACTGCAGCATATTCAGCAGCATTAGCAAAATCTTGATCAAAAAGTGACTGTATGTATCAGAGATACAAAGCATTCCTTTTCTTCTGTTGGCAGTGGAGGGTGTAAACATGGGGCAGAGTTTTAGCTGTTACAGTGAAAAATGTTTGTAAAGTAAAAAAGGCATTGAAATAGTTACGAAATTTATTAACCAAATTCAGTCTTTAATAATCAGAGGAGGATTGTTTTGTGCAGGCGCTGGCTTGGCAGCCTGTGGTGGTTTGGCATGCCCTCTAGCAAGGGACTGGGCTGGAACTCAGAAGTCCACTTAAAGGAAAATAAACCTCTTTTAAAATCCTGTAAAGGCCCCTGCTATTCCAGGTTTTGCTGCTGCTTTTACTGTTGTTTCTTTTAGACTTCTCCAGTTCATTCCTGGCCCTGTCAATGATGTGATGTAGTTTGTGACTGTGTCGAAGCCAGTGGAGAAGAGTGTCTGGAACAGGCTGCAGTGCCCAGCACATATCATTAGTGGTCTGTCGGCCCCTTTCCAAGCCTTGTCAATACAATTCTGCCCTTCCCCTGACAACATTTATGCTTTAAGACAACAGCATAATGAGTAGTTACTGTGTGGTAATGACTGAAAGTCCCCAAAGGAAAAGTTCTGTTTTATTAAACAGGGATGTTCACAGTTGGGATAATGGGGGTTCTAATCTTCTAGTCTTCCTTTTTTTTTTTTTTTTTTNTTAGATTTAATGATGGCAGATGTGATATAGATTTTTATGAAACTATTTTAGAAGCAGTCTGCCTTGTAAGACCACTTAAGAAAATGTATGCTCTGCCAGAGTGTCTTAAGGAATTAGAGATTCAAGTGAAGGTGTGTCTTAACAGTATTTTAGTTCTTATAGGTATGTGCTTTAGAATGAGATAATAAAATATAAAAAACCAATAGGATAAGACCTTATGTTCTGCATTTGATTGCATAGACGGCCTAAAATATAGTAAATATAGTATTCTTAACCTAAAATATAGGGATTAAACCAAAATGCTCTGTTAATTCAAGACAACTTTGAATAAATCAATAAACAAATAAGCTCACAGTTGTAGTGAGATTTCACTTCCTGGACTGAAAAATTGAACTGCAGGCTCATAGCTCCCTTGAGTGTTTGGAAAGAGAATAGCAGCTCTTAATAACAGAGCACTTTGCTGTGAGGGGTGGATGTTCATGTCATTACCATTTTTCTGGCAACTTTTCAAGCACCAGCAGCAAAAGTTTTCATTGATTGCCTCCTGCTGTAAGGCAATAATTATACTGCTCTGTCTCTCTCTTTCATGAACTGCAGGAATTGGAGAAAATAAAGGAAGCTATAGATACTAGATAGAGATAAAACACAATTCAGGCTGAGCTATTTCCTATGTTACTACATGAGGTCTAGCAGGCTAATTTTTACACATCTGCACTGAATACAGAAAATGGGTTTTCCATTGCAACAGTGGAGGATCCAAAGTAAAAATTCGATCCAGATGCTGTAAAGTCATCCACTCCCTAGAAAATGAAAAGGTATTGCATGCAGCTTTTCTCTGAAAATCAGGCTTCTCTTGCCACGAGCCTGATGCAGGGTCACTGGTGTTGATCAAGAACGTTGTGTAATTGTCCCAGATTGGCACTGTTATATTTGGTCAAGGTTCTGCTAATTGTTGCATTTCAGGCATGCTGAGGGGGAAAGAAGCTGTTTGTGAGAAATACTGGTACTTATTTCACCTGAGCGTGTTTTCTCTCTGAAATTGGCTGAGGCAGAGGAAATGGATGGAGGTGTTTGTGAACTGCACTGAGCTGTCAGAAAGTGATCCCTTATGTCTGACTTCATCTATTTATAATTGACAGGAAGACTTGTGCTCATTTTGGTGATGCAGAATCAAATGCAGCTGGAGCAAGAGAAATGGGGAAATTTGAGCTTAGGTAGCTATGGAATGCAGGAGTTCGTGCATATACAATCTTGGTCATAAATCAACAGGTAATCCGTTTTCATTCGTTTTCATGACTTGGGATTGTGAAAATGTAGTACTCTATTAAGGAATCAGCACAGTGATCTAGATCTGTATCTAAATGTAGGAAATGTATTGTGATGCCAATATCCTTTTAACTAAGATAATTAATTTAAACTTATTTGTCTTTGCCTTTAAGGATCTTTTGATCTTACCAAGTAGGCTGAACAATTTCTGCAGATAATTGTCCTGTGATTTATTTTTATGTTTTTATGAAACAAATATATTTGGTTGTCAGTGCTTTGGTCTCCAAATTGCTACTATAATGTTTACCTTCTGTATGAGCTCAGCACTGTTAGAGTAGATAGAGAGTAAACATATGTGAAAGCTAATTAAAGTATAACAAGGATGTAGAGCTCTTGTATGACACTACATTATTAATTGAGGATTTATGGTGTTGATGTAAGTAGTGTGTCAGTTTTAGCACAGAACAGTGAGACACGTCACTGGTCTTCTCCAGCTTCTCATTATCGCAGTCTTTACGTACACATGAAGGCACATGAGATCATACTCAGAGTAAATAAATTCTGTTCAGTATTTATTAATATAATTTGTTCTGCAATACAATGGAGAGTTTCCTTGTCTTGCATTTTGGCTCTCTACTCTTGCAGAGCAAAATCCAGGTATTCTCAAACAACTAAGCCATACTTTAAGGAAAAAGTATTTAATCACACAAAGAAGGAGAAGTGGCAGAATCAGGATCCAGAGAATTTTCTGAAACTCCTGCAGTATCTCACAGAAGTTTCTATGCGTATTAATTTCTACAAGGGATAGTTGAAGTTCTACTAACACTGATATTTAGAACAATGAAAGATCAAAAATTTGTCTTTTTGCTAAAGTAATAAAAAACCCCAAAACAAACAGCAAATCATAAGAATGCAAGAGGAAGCTTTTGTGGCACTTAGAGGAACTTTCTCAGACTTACCTAGAGGTATAGGCTTTGGAAGGAAAGTGTAGACACAGGTTTGACCTCGACCTGAACTCACAAGTGGAGCTTTAGTAGCGGTGCTGTCCTGTTCTCTGGCAGATCCTGAGCTGCACAGATTTTTCAGTCTTGAATTGAGACAAAAATGAAAATCGTGGCAGTTCTCACAAATCAAAATTCATTTCTTTTTGATACATTTGGGGTCTGTGTTTGATCTGGACATTTTTATATTTATGTTCAATATGCCTGATATAGGAAACAAACCTTTTCCAGATCCATCTTTATGCTTTACTGTGTCTGTTTTATTTTCCTGTACCAGAAAATCTTTCTCATTTTGCTGACTAGCGGAATATTTACTGCTATATCAAATTATATATTTGTATCTTATATAATTATATGTTATATAGTACCATATTTAATACAATATCCTATATAATATATCTTTCTGCCTATTTTCTATATTTTCAGTCTAAAATTCAGGGTTATTTTCAATATGAGCGTGGGAATCTGGTGAGAAAAATCACAAGAGAGGCAATTAAGTTAGAGCAGTTTAACGGGTCTGGAGTATATTCCAGTTAAGGACTGTTTCTGCTTACCATCACTTTGTAAGGACCTGTTCTCCCTGGAGGTATCATATTCTGTAAAGCACATGTATTTCACTGAAGCTGCTGGTACTAAAATTTATTCTGTTGTTCTCCAACAACTGTGCTACATGTAAATGTACACAACAGATGACATTTAGCAATTATCCAGCCCCATAAGTTTGACTGCAGCCACTGTAAGAAAATTCTGGTATGAATCCATACAGTGATCTTTCCCCAAGCCACTCTAACCTAGGCTCCAGAAGGAAAGCTATGTGGAAAAAAGGAAAAACATTTCATTTTGACTTTAATACAGTTTCTTATGTTTTTGGGTCCATACCACATCTGTTACAATTTCTGTCGTGATCAGCTTAAAAATGGCACATCTAAAAGTAAGTAACATCATGCTGCTGAGCTGCGTTACTGGCTTGCTAGTTACTGGGGGAAATGCCACTTGTTCTCTTTGTCACTGTTGTAGTGACTCTCAAACCCGTCAGGAGTTACAGCCAGGCAGGAACCCTTCAGCCTCAACGAGCTGGTGGCGGAATTTGACTGAACTTTGTGTAAAACCAGGAGAAGTTTTATGACTTGTGCAGGAGGCAGCCTCACCCTGGTGCCTGGCTGGGCAGGCATTTAGGGCAGCTCAGGGTCCCTGTGCCGCCACTACTGTGTCCCCCCTGGCACAGGCTGGCTCCTGCCTGACCCACCTGCTCAGCTGGCAGTTGAATCCAAAGTGCTGTTTGTGGCTCTGCTGTCCCATACTACTTTTCTGTCAAGTGACAATGTTTTTCCTAAATTACAGACTTTCTGGTTTATGAGGGCAAGTTTATTTCCTAATTATGTAGAGACTAGATGGGAATTAAGTGGGAAAGTCCTTTAATTTAAAATATAAAAGTGTATTACTGGCCTTGTTCTCTGATGAGTCGAACATTAGGTTTATTAATACTAGTAATGGAACATAATGGCTACTTGTCAGAAGTAAAGATAATTATTTCAGGAACACAAAACTAACCTTGACAGATAATTGCCTGTTGAAATCTGATGCTGTGCAACAAATGGAGGATTATTAACAACAGACTCCCATGTTCATCTGTTATATCATTAAATCCTGTATGTTACTTTGACAGGGCTATCATTGCATTAAAAGCATCTCCCTTTTCTTGAAGATGTATGTCAGTTTTGGATTAAAGATTTTGATTGCGTGGGGCCGTTCTGTTATAAATAAGTAGTTCTGTTGCCCTCCAAAATGCTGAGAAGCTCTGAGTAAATTTTGTCAGATGTGGGTTATATAGGTGTATGCTACTTGCTGAATGAGAAATCACCATCATTTCCATTTTGCTGATTTTTTTCCCTTTTTTCTTTTTTAAAAAAACAATCTGATGCTAGTGTTTTTAAATGAATGTTCATCCAGCAGGCACCTTGAGATCTGTGAAGATTTTCCTTTACTGGACAAAAGTGTACTAATATGAACTAGTGAAAAGAAGTTTGAAGGTAACAGACACTCAGGCTCGAGAGACAGTTTTCAATTACATAAGTAATGAAACCCAAAATAACTTTAGCGAGTAATGTTATATTTCAGCCATTTGAATTTCTTAAATCAAGAGTGAACCTTTTGTTCAGATGCATAGTGTAACTTAAACCCAACAGTGGTCATTCAAACTTTGAATTTTGACTGTGAGCTCCATAAGACATCTGCTACTTCAGAACTGTTTGTTTGAAGTCTGTGGATGTACCTTGAAAGATGGTTACAGACATTGTTTGGGAGAATGCCTTACAGTCAACTCTTCCTCTGTATCTAATTAAAAAAAAATCCTGCTCCTTCATTTTGTGATTTAAAAGTTAAACTGTATTTTCTGTCATTGAGGTTGATATTAAGAATATAATGTTGCTGTAGTCACTTGAACAGTTTTCATCAAGAGCGATCCCCAAATGCTACTGGAGGCAATAGTGGCAAGCATAAAAAGCACTAGAAACATCTAAAGTTTTGTACAGCAAATTGTGTACAGAAAAAATCAATTTGTATCAAAAAAGGCATTATTTACCTAATCATTCATGACTGAAAAACGCCATATGAAATATTGCCTTATTTCAAAAAGCAATCATGAAGGCTTCAAAGTACATATAATCTCATTTCTGTGCTCTCATTTTACCTCCTTTCTCTCCCTGAACTGGAAAACTGCTGTCATAACTCTATCTATTTCCTGTAGCAGCTATTAGTTAGTAGCATTACATCTGCTTAAACGTGATCACTTTTCTCTTCTCTGTGTTACTGATATGCTGTTATCCCATAATATAGCTCATCCATCAGAGGTTTCCATGTTTCCTGTGCTGATTGTAGTATGGAGAGCTGAAGCATCCTCTACAAAAATGTTCAGAGATGGCAGAATATTTTAATGATTCTGTGATTCTCTTGATGTTACAGAGCACAACCTTCTTGTGGTACATTTCAAACTTGTAATGTGAAATTTTTCTCTGCTTTTAATTCCTAAGCAAAAGCACTTTAACCATCAGTTTTGAATGTAACCATCTCAATTCCTCTTTATTTAAATGGCAGATTCATTAAAAACTCCATCTGGCTTCCATAGGAAGCTTGCGCAAGTCCTTGGAAATGGATTATTTTTTTTTTTTCAGGACACAAGGAACTGTGGCCAGGATTAGAACCTCTTCCTCCTGCAGCATACTTGCCAGATGGCAAGTTTATTGAATCTGGTTTTAACTCACTAGGGCTTAAAGGAATGAACACAGCTCTGAGAAATGGGTGCTACATTTCTACTTCAAAGGTCTCCTTTTAAAATTAGCCCCCAAAGATTTATATGCAGTGTGGTTGTGACCTGGGCAGTCTGCTCATATCTCTCATCTCTTTCAGTGCTTGAGTCAGTGACACAAACCACTTTACAAAATCCCCAGTAATTTCACAGTATTGGGTGAATCTTGCTACATGGCTAAATCAAATATATATACATATATATATATTATTTATTTTGCAGTGTTGTAAAGTCTCTTCACTTCAAATGCATGTTTTCTAAGTAAAATATGAAATTTTGACATATTCACTGGTGTCACTTAAAGCTATTCTTGGGTATTATCCTCAATATGGAAGTCTGCTCTGTACTAAAAGCTAACACTTTTGATGGACAGAATTTAGTTTAATCAGGTTTAGGTATGAATTGAGTAGAAAAAGATGACATGTCTATTTAAATCTCTTACGGCAGCTTTTTCTAATTTCTTGAAGTGGTTTGAAACTTGCGAAATACATTTCCAGTGAATTAGTGTGTAAATGCTAAATTGTTTTATTAAGGAATCCTCCTCTCTTCAAAATACAAAGCCTAGTTTTGCATTTCTGTTATTTACAGACAAATCAGATTTTTTTATATTACCGGATTTTTTCCCATTTCTTTCTGACAATGGAGAAGACTCCTCCTGTGAAGTGATGCCAAAGAACTTCAGAGGGGCTGCATCAGTATTAACCTTTTCTTTCAAATGCAGAGCAGTCAGGATGCTGACTCTGCTGAGATGTAGTGGCGTGCCAGGTTCCAGGCATTTAAGTGGCCATGTCTGTCGTAATTATTTATGTGCATGGTTAAACAGGACTGTACCTGTGTGCAGTGTGAGCCCTCATTTGTACAGCAAAGCATATAGAGATTAGCACAATTGTTTAAGATGAAGAAGCAAATAATTGCAACCCAAAATACTCCATTTTTCTCCCTTTCCAACTTCCCATGTTACTCATTGGTGTTGTTCATGTATGCTGTATGTATGCTCCTTCTGCTGGAGGTGATTTTGTATCTCTGCAGTGGTGCTGGTTCTTGCACTGCGTGATGTGAGCACACAGGGCTGTTCACCGCAGACTTGGGAATAAGGAAAGAACAGCTACTGTGTGTAAGCCTCACTGGTATGCATTTGTGAGTTGAAAGCAGTTTTTCAGTCTTGAGTAGTGAATTTTCAGTGTTGAATTTTTCATGAAGAAATTTTCATTGTTTTAAAATCAAGTTTTTACACAAAAATACCTCAAGGGGGTCTATTTACTTGCACTGGGACGTGGCTTTGTATTTGGATATCACCTTATTCCTCTTGTTACTGAACCCATTTGTTAGGAATTCTAGCAGCACATATTCCCTACGTTTTCCTGCATTTCAAAAAAGATGGAGGGACTGAAAAAAATACTGGAAATTTAATATAAATATTCAGGAATCTTACTTACAAAGAAGAATCAAAAGTAATAATTTTTTTCTGGACAGAGAATGTCAAGGGTTAATGCTTTCCTAAAACTCTCTAATAGTGCCTTGTTGGCTTCTCTTTGAATTAATTCCTTTGGAACAAATTCACCTACCATGTTACTTTACCACTTCATTCATATATTGCAAAGTATATGTAGAAAAAACAATAATGGGCTTCTGAAAACCTGATGGATGTAATTGCATCCAGGGATACAAATGATGTCATGAATAATTTCAAGGTGCAATAATAGTTTCTGTGGTATTTCTAAATGAGCTTAGAGGTCTCTCGTTTGCAGTTTGTTCATGGTGCACTCCATTCAGTAGAACAGTGTATGGATCCAATACTAATACATAAATATATGCTATAGCCTGATGCTGTTTTGAAGATGTTTTGTCTGCTGTGTTACCATCATTTCCAGTTGTATCTGGCTTGATTTAAGCTGGGAGAGCTTTGTATTAGTAACATATGGAAGTTGTTATTGTTTACATTTGTTGAGCCGATGTAGGAGCATTTTATATGCCTGACTCCTTATCGGTTGGATTAAATGATGCATAATTCTGCAATATTCAAGTATTCTGTTGGATGAGAACAAGTACTGACTGTCAGTGCACGTGAAGTCCAAGGGTAGCAGTTCCAGTATTTCAATCTGTGCGAGCACAGTGAGCATCACTTAGTCCCCCCCTTGCAAATCAAGCATTCCACTGTGATCCCATTTGCAAGAAGTGAAATTGGAAGGGGAAGCACTGCAGGCAGGTAGGGAGGCCATTGCACAGTGACCTGGTGGGGTGAGATCAGCTGAAGAAACTGACACCAAGGGACAGTTGAGCCCTGCTAAATGTGAATGCCTTCAGTGGCAGGGTGGGAAATGATGGGTCAGTCACAGTCATTGTACTAAACAAGAAATGTACATTTCCCTTCACACTCACTTCTCAGCTTTCTCATGTGTCATATTTAAAACACTTCCAGTATTTTTTAAGAGCTCCTATTTTCTGTACCAAAAGTATCATGCTGGCCTGTTTAGAAAGGGGGGAGCCAAAAAGACTCTATAAGAGGGTGTTATGTAACCTGAAGAAAAGTGTACAAGCCACTGATAAATTTTTGTGTTTTCTCTCAACAGAGAGCATGTTTAAAGGCTTTTAAAATCTGTGATTTCATCAAAGGTTTTTTTTCCCCTTCTTTGAATATCGTCTGCGAGGTGATGGAATTAAAACTGAGAGCACCAGATAGGGACTTAAGCAAAATTTGGCAAGCAGAGCTTCCTTAAGTGTTCATCGTAAACTGGGACTTACCTACCGCAAGGCAGTTTTGCTTTCAAAAAGCAGATAATTTTGTAATTGAACATAAACGATAGGCCATATTTTTGGTGGCTGTGTCCTTGGCTTCAGTGAAGTAGAACTGTATTTATTTACACCAGATGAGGATCTGCCTTTTTCCACATCTTTTTTTTAATGCTTCTTTACTTCTTAGAGAATGAAAACTTTGTTTCTTTGGAAACACATCTGTTAAGAAAACACCGGTGCAAAAATCATTTAACTGGGCCTACCTCTTCTCTCGTGTGCTTCTCTTTGCAGTGGCCTTGGGTCTCTACTTCCCCAGGAAGGAGTACTTGGAGAATGTGTACATTGACGAGCCAGCGGGAATGCCACTTCTGCACATCCGTGCCTTGAGGGATTCACAAGAGGAAGGGGTCCACTTTCATCTGTGCCAGAATCTCATAATTTCTCGAGCAAGATCACATGAAAATAATTGGTTCCAAATCAGAGAAAAAACAGGACTTCTCTACCTCAGCAAAAGCCTGGATAGAGAGGACTTTAACATGCTGTGTAAGTATGAGAAGATCAGCTTTTCTTCTTGAGGTATCTGCTCTTAAAGCAAAATAAGTTCAGACAATGAGATTTCTCCATTGGAAGATAAGCATCAAATTTGGGAAAAACACATCTGTCCATTTAAAAGGAGGAACCAGACCCAATGAAACCCACAGCAGTGTGCCAGAGTAGATGCTGACCTGGGACAGATCCTGTTGCTCACACTGGGAGCTCCAGTAGGGTGGGACAGTTGCATTACTGGAAATACTTTCTCTGCATTTCACAGCTGTATAGGTCACAGCTTTACACTGAGATTTGCAGTTTGTTCATCTACAGATCCAAGTGAGATGTTTCATTGTGTTGGGGATCCCCAGACAAATGCTATGAGAGTGGTTCAAATTCTTTCCTAAATGGTCCTTGAAGTCTGGTGACATGGATTCACAAATTAGATTTGCTTGTAACACCAAAGAGCTCTTAGAAGAAATGGTTAATTGTACCTCTCTCCCTCTCTTGAGATTTGGCTTTGTTAGAGAAGCTTACTACAGAAATTCATTATCTCAGGTTTTTTTCCTCTTCTTTTATGCTCTAGCAGTAAATTGGTTTTGGTGATTTTGATCTATGAGGAAATTAGGTATCATTAGGTGGTGGAGGAGGAAATGGATGAGGAGTTAATGGCATACCACTGTGATCAGTTGCAGAAATTTTACTGTTGAAGAGAGTCTGTAGTAACTGTCTTCAGTTTGTAAGATCCATATATCAACACTACCTGCAGACTTAGGTGCCTTGATGTTGAAATTTTCAACTTCAGACACTTAATGCTTTATTTTTGAAGTGCTGAGTGTTTGATATTTCATCCATTTTTGGTACTTGCCGTTCATGTATATCAAATATTTGTGCTGAACAAAGGAGGAATAGCTACTTAACACTCAAGAGCCTTGTTTTGTTCATACAGATCAAAGTGACCTAGAATTTCTTTTCAAGTGAGTTAGATCTATTGCAGAGATATTACTGTGCTGTCTGTAGTCAAGCCAAGGGAATCAAAACAAGGTTTGAGGATGTAGGTGCCACAGGTTGATTTTAACTTCTATTTTATCTTTGGTCCACCTCTTTATATTTCAAAATGATTAAGCAATCTGCTCTCTGAACCTAGACACTTTGGTCCACACTGTTGGAATGCTGTGACTGAAATGTTAGTCCTGATATGGGTTTGTCCTCAGTATCTGTTGCCATCTCGTGCAGTATTTTTCCTGTTTGCACCCCGCTCTGCTCTAGTCCCTTCAAAAAGCAGTCCTGTCAAAGAGCTGATTACTGCCAGTGATGTGTTTTTATGTCACTGTCCTACAGACAGAATGCTGATACTGGTTCTGAGATTCTATAATGCAAAATTGGTGCCAAGGCCTGTAGTTTTAGGCTTATTTGGATTATTAAGGTTTAAGGTCTTCCCACCAGCATCTGACATTTTGAAGAATTGCTTTGCCGCATAATATTTATGGAATAATGGACTAGGGTAGAATATAAGGAAAAAAATGTTGGCTTGTCTTCTTTAAAATATTTCTTATGGTGATTTCTTCTTCCTGAAGCTGTAGGAAATTGGATGCCATTATCCAAGGTGATGCTGTATGTCTTCCTTTCATCCCACCCTTTCCAAGAGAAGGAATGTGACTCCGCTACACGCACCACGGTTTTCCTCTCTTTGATCAATGCTACTGCACCAGCTTGCAGTTCCCTGACAGCAAGGCAGCTTTGCTTCACAGAAATGGATCTCTCCTTTCACATCAAGGAAAATAAACCACCTGGTACATTTCATCAGCTCCAGTTACCCTCAGTTCATCATCTGTGTCAGAATCTCAGCATTTCCTACAAATTGCTTGCAGGTAAAACTGGATCTGAGCCGGTCACGTACTAGCAATAGATGCAAACAGCTGCACTGTTAAAAGATGTCTTTTGTAGTAGATCTTCTAGATTTGATTCTATAAAGGAAGATCTTTTGCAAACCGAAACCGAGCTTGAAGATTTTGCCTTTGAGATAATACAGAGGAAATGGGAAGGAGGACTATCCCCTTCCCTAAAGAGATGATCAGTTTTAGAATTTTATATCTGCTAAAAGTAGACTGAGAATATCCTGAGCTTTAAATTGTGCTGCTTCTAAACTGTAGAACCTTCCCATATATTCCATGCTTTATCCCTACCCTAACATGACCCCACAAGTTCCTTCTGATTCACTTCTGAGTCTTTTATTGTGCAGTCATGAAGTCCAAATGGATTTACTGAACTGCAGAAGAGCATTAAAGCCATGGACGCCCTGTCCTGGGAAGTGATTGTGCCTGTGTATGTTGTGTTTTGCAGCTGAGGGTGTTCCCTTTCGGTACAATGAGAACACCACCGGCGTGCGGGTGACACAGAGCCTGGACCGGGAGGAGAGGGAGAGGTACGAGCTCATTGCCAAGTGCACCGTCAGAGAGGGATTCAGGGAAATGCAGGTTGAGGTGCCTTTCCTGGTGAACGTCTTAGATGAAGATGACTCTCCTCCCTTCCTTCCCAATGGCACTGATACTGCAGATGCTGTCGTGGAGTTCAACAGGAAAGAGGTAATGTTGGTAATGTTCTCCTTTATTTCTCCCTGAAGTATGAGCACAGCAGTGGGAGGCAGGACTCCTGGGAAGCATCCTGTTCTGCCTGGGTAATGGATCTTGGCAACAAGCCCACCACACCACACTCTGCAGATCTGTGCTTGTAAAATGCTGTTTGTAGGATTCCTCTGCCCCAAGTTATGTCTTACTTAGATCCCAAAGAAGGAGGAGTTTGGGTTAGTAATTAAAGAGTGTGAAGAAATTTGAGCAGTTTCCAAGGTTGGGATGGACAATTGCTGAGTCCGTGGTCAGGATTGCTCTGGATCTTGCCCTACTAAGCTCTGCTCTGTTTGTTATGGGATTGCTTCTTCCAGGGGATTAAAACTGTGCTTTTAGAGCAAGTGTGTGTGTGTATCTGTCCCATACACGCAAATCTGTGTAATGTATCAGGACTACGCAGAGCATTTATTAGGATGCTGTAGAAGTAGTGATTGACCTCTACAGACAAGCCACTGCACCTGTGAAGTTTCCAGGCTGTTAATGGTGAGCTCCAGGATCTTGTTTTTGGTGTCCTCCCATTTTTCCCTTACCATGCCAAGCTGATCTTTGAAGAGGTCTGAATCCCTGGGTGTCTTTGGTGCCCCTGCACATACACACACACTGCTAGCGTCAGTAGAAAAGTACATGTGGGCTCTTAGGCTCTTCAGTGGGAGCAATGACCCTTCATGAGTCAATGGTATAGAGAAGACTTTTTTGCGGGGCATAAAATGACGCGTATTTCATGAGAGAACTTCTGTTTCCTAACAACAAAATCTCTTGGTAGTCAATTTTCCATTTAAAGTACATTCTGATTGTATTTGCGTCTGGAAGGGAAAGTACTGATTTTGGGAGTTTGCTGCCATCTCCTGACTAGAACTAGTCTTGACAAGATGCCTGTGAATGCATTTGCCTGGGTTTCAGTGGAAGTTGTAAGGTCTTGTTTGACTAGTATTTCAATCTCCAAAACAGAAGAAAACTTCAGGTCCTTCAGCAGTGCCATTTATTGTTTTCTACCAGGGCACTGTTCTTTCCACACTGACTGTGTACGATGCGGACACCACACCTATTTACCCCCTTGAAAGCAGCAGAAGGAAATACACAGGAACCATCATTACTGACGATCCCTGGATCAGTGAAACATTTCGTGTAGAGCACATCTTTGATGAAATCCACTTCAGCCCGAATGGCAGCCAAGTGAGGGGAACTCGGCACGAGTACAGTAAGGACTCTTTCTTCAAATAAAGGAAAAGTTGCTTGTTAGTTGACCAATAAGCTCCTGATTTTTTCTGACCATTTTGTAAATATTGAGCCAAAGAAAGCTGAGAAATTTCAAGTAAAGAAAACACTGAGTTTTAAATATGTACTGAAAAAATGGAGCTTGTGCATCTCTGCGATAGGGAGTGTATGGGATGGTGATGTATAAACTGAGAAGCAAGAGGTTTTGATTGTAGGATTCTCAGCTTGGTAGGGAGAAGGGAAGAAGACCTGCCAAACATCTTGGATGACAGAGAGCATAACTCCATAAAAATATATTTCATATTTAACTTGCCTTCTATTTCCTGATAGGAAACTTGGATGTGTATAATTAAATTTGGTATATCTGTTTTTGTTGGGCTTGCGGTATTAAAAGATACATTTGCAGATAATGTGGGTTCCTAATAGACTAATCTTTTCCTTCACAGAGCTGGTACTGAATAAAAGCATTTCAGTCACAGAGCATCGTTCCTTCCAGCTGGATGTTCTGGTGAATGACACAGAATTTCAGGGCCCAGAAAGATCGGTGATGCTTCATTTCAATGTCTCCATCCTCCCTGTCAGCATTCAGTTTTCAAACATCACTTACCAGTTCACAGTGAACAGAAATGCTGAACGCTTCGCACAAGTAAGAGCCACGTTAATTACACATCTCCTTTCTGATGGAGCATAAGGGCTGGATCACTGGGGCCACACGTGTTACAGTGCTCATTGGGGTTAACTGTTCAAGGCAGAATCACTGAAACGTGTTATCAGCGTGGTTGTTGCTGGGTGTAGGAGGTAGCAGGCTGGGCACTACCTCTCCCACAATCCAATAACAGAGGAGGGTCCACACATGGAAGTGCTAGTGGAGAGAAATAACGCCTTGTGGGCAGGAGGACTTGCAACCGTGAGTGGCTTAGGCATGAGTAACTGCAACAATGTCAAGGGCACAAAAAAGGAATTTGTCCAGCTATTGGAGTCTCAGTATATTAATGGCTTTTCTTTAGGTAATGGCTAGTTAGTAATTAATGTGTTTCCTCATTTAATCCTTGTTTTAGCTTAATCACCACCATTGCCATTAATAATGCTTTCCAGAGACACTTCCTAACAGGTTGACATTAATCAGGTGAAAATTACAATGTAATTCCTATGGAACATGTACATTAATAAGGAACTAGTTCAATATAATTAATATTATGAAAGTGAATATTAAAAACATCAGTGATGAACCCTTTTGGGAGAGCTGCTGGAAAGCATGCCTTGTAACTATTGTAGGAGAGAGGAGGACTGAGATTAAAATATGGTCATCCCAATTGCAGAGAAAACCAATTCATTAGAAGAATTTTATGGAAGAATTAAGTTTTTATTAATCTTTAAGCCTCTGGCTAGTTTTAAAAAGAAAGAAAAAGGGAACTTAGATATATTGCATGTTCTTATATCTAAGCTGATGAAATGCATTGCAGCTTGATAGCTCTTCAGAGTACAGAACAGGCTGTACGTGACCAATAAAAATTCTTCTGCTCTGACAAAGGACATTTTGTCCATAGTCCGCACTGAATATTCTAAATAAGAAAAACAGTACCAAGTGTGCTCCTGTAGCAGCCTCACTACAAAAGCTACTCCTTTATGACATTTCTTGATGCCTTGTGGCTGCAGTTTTTCAATTTGCAGTCTGTTAGGAACTTCAGAGGATAGTCTGTTCTTTTTGTGCAGATCAAATTATTTTTGATGTTAGGTTTGAGGCTTTTGTAGCACCAAACTGTGAAAGCTTTACCCTCGCCTGTTGCCTGAGGATAGGGTGAAACCTGGGTTTCCCCAAAGGAAATAACAGCTCAGGTATGTAAGATACTCATAGTGTAACCCTTGCATCTAGACCTCTTGCATCTGTGCCACAACATGACTGTAATTGAAACAAATGTGGATAACTTACCTGGTAGGTAGGTATGAATTTAGATTAATGAATTGGTTGGGCTTTTTTCTGTGTGCATGTTTTTATATATAGGTGTATGCATACAATATTATTATGAATGAATGAGTTCCAGATTAAATTTGGACAAAAATGGTTATCTGTGCATACCTTAGATTGCTTGAACACTTTAGTTTTAAAATCTGGTAGTATGTGGGTTTTTTTAGTTTCAGGTTGCAAAACCAAAAAAAAGCCAGTTGACTTTTAAAGCTACTGGTGTTGAATATTGTCATGAGAGCCAAACATCTTGAATAAAAAAGAATTTTAGGATCTTTGAAAACAGTGGCGTTTTCCACTAATTGTGCAGTTTCACTGGGTGGCAGTAGTAGCAGGGAAAATTGTTACTGGCAAGAATTCCAAGTCTCTGGGAAGAGATCTTTTTCTTTGTGCTGCCTAAACACAACTTCACAAAGAGATTTTGTTCTGATTCTTGAGCAGCGAAATGCAAAACCCATCCTGGCTCTGAGGATGGTGTTCTCAGTTAAAGTGTCATCAGCTTACTTCTGAATGTGGGTTTGAATTTACAGTGTGCTCAGCTTGGAGCACAAGTCAGAGTAGGGAGCTTAGTCCCCAGCACTGCACATTATTAAAGTTGGCTGCATAATTAGCCTTGATGTGCCAGAGTAGTCAGGGAAAGTCCTGGGCCAAATCAATATGAAGGCTGAACTGTCTCTTGCCCTAAGGAAAACACAGGAGCGTGAAGAAATTATTAACTGCTGGGCTGATGCCATTTGTCTATTTGAGCAGCTAAATGAATTGTGTAACAGAAGCATGGCCTGACAGTGCAGGCTTGCCCAGTGGCATTTAACTTATCAAAGGACTTAAAGCTTTATTGACATTTACTGAGACAAATGATGAATAACATTGGCTGAGAATTTTAGAGAGGTTATATGTTGAAATGTCCCTGGAATTCAGTGAAGAGGAACAGTATCATTACCCAGACTTTATTAAACATTGGGACTTGGAAGATGGATTTTTCTGTTCTTATTTTTAATAATGGTATTTCTGTGTTAACTATTGAGAGTCTTGGAAATTTGTAGGTTCCTCCCCTGTAAGCTGATGTTAAACCTGACTACCCTTTACCTTGATTACTTGGTTTTTCACCCCCACAAGAAGGGGGAAATGGCTGCTTCTACCTTTTTCCCCTGGAGTTGTGCTCTGCTGCACCTGAGAGCTGAACTGCCTCCAGAATTTGTGGAGCAGGGCAATGTTACAAGGTTGGGCTTTCCTTAGCAGAATAAGGCAAAAGGAGAAAGTCTGTTTTTCTTACAGAAATCTCTTGAGGGAGGCCTTTAATAGCTTCTTCTCAAATTATACAGAGAAAGCAAAACTGGCCAATGTGCTATTCTAAGGATAATCGGCTCTTCAGAGACCCTGAATTTATGGGATCTTCTCCAATGCCATTGGAGGAAATTGCTGTGATGGAAAAGGTGCCTGGAAAGGGCAGTTTAATGTAGTTAAGGGTGGATGCCATGGATCATGACTGTGTTCTCCTGCTGCCTGGAAGGAGCACCATTGGCGCAGTTGCAGAGCGCTGCCAGTGGCAGTGCGGCACCAGAGCTGCGGTGACGTGCTTCTGGAAGGGACATGTCTAGACCTTGTGTCTAGACAGAGTTTATGAACAGTGGAAATCTTGTCTTCTTCTTCCTGCCAGTCCCAGCATATTGTGAGAGGAGACGGCCAGAAAGAAATGGCCTTGTTTCTGGTGGCTTTAATAGTCTTTCTATGTTATCCTGACACCTAAAATCTCGACAGGAATGGTGCCAAAAGACCCATCAGTGCTGTGAATGGGAATAAATTAGATGAAGTGGGATTATCCTATAACAAAGTATGCTTCTAGAACTGCAAAGGCTTCCTCTCTGACTTTAAATAGTCCAGGTTCATGGGAAGAGGTCTTAGTACACAAAAACTTCTCTTTTTTAATAACATTCTTTAGTAAGAATGCTGAAACCAAGATGTACAGATAGGCTTTTACCAGCAGTGGTGCTTCTTGGAAACATTTCTTAGCCGCAGCATTTGAAAATAATCTATCACCAAGTTCCTTTCAATGACACCCCACCCTTCACATTGTGGTTTTCCCTGCAAAGAAAGCCAATGCCTCTGGGCCTGATCGAAATCCCACTCTTGTAAATGGAAAAACCGAAGTGAGCTTTGGATGAGTTCCTATAGGAGCTGGACAGGAGATGGGGCTTTACATTCCTGTGCTTCTTAGATGATGTGTTTTAGACTGAGGGGTGTTCTAGCCTGGATATTCTGGCACACAGAAGTTCAAAAATGGCAAACTGACATATTTTCGTTTTTAGATTAAAATGTTTTAAAATTGCACATGGGAAACAATGAGGTTCTAATTCCTTTTAAGGATTTCAGAGAGCTATTCTGGCCAGAAACTTTTTGACTGTAATATTATAAATATTATGTAATAGCAATTTCTGTGTTATTTGAAGAGAGTCTCAGTTTTGTCCACGCCAAGCTCCTTGATTTCTCAAAGACAACAAAAGTTTTTTTCAGTGGTCAGCCTGGGACTAAGCAGAGATTGAACTCAGAATTTCCCAAATCACAGGGTCTTGTTCTCACTGAGCACTGCTGACCATCAGCAGTAGGCACCAAATACCACTGAGTCTGTGTCAAGGCTTTTTGCACTTCCACTGCTAGTCTGAAGACAACAGTAATATTTTACATCTCTTTTTTACCTCTAAAGCATTTACACACTGCATTTGTAGGAAAATAAAAAAATACGTAAATCCCATACAAACACTGAATTTGACGGGGTATAGTATGCAGCACTTTATTTCAGATATTTTTGAGAAGCACTAAACATTTTCTGTGTAGAGTGTTGTTCCTGTCTGTGATTTCTCTGTTGGTGTTTGAGCCTAGATAGGAAAGATCTGCATTGAAAACTGCATGAAATTCCGTGGTGTAAACATCACCTACAAGTTGCTGTCCCCCAACGCCAGCTGCTATCCTGTCAGCATTCTGCAAGGCCGAGAGGACAAATTTGGGAGCCTCTATGTGAACGATTCCTCTGTGCTGCGCAGACCTGAGTGCAAGGAAATACAATACACTGTTCAAGCTACAGACAGGCAGAGCAGGAAACACACCAAAACCCTCCTCACTGTTGTCCTGGAAGGGACTCGTAAGTACCCCAGTCAGAACTATTTATTTATTAACAAGTGTTACTGGTGTGAGGTGATGCATTAGCAGGGGGATCTGTGAAATGATGGCATTAACAACAAAATTGAGTCTGAGCTACAAGATACGGGTCACAGAGTTTGGATTTTGAGTTTTGATTTGTACCATTCTGTAGCAGCAATTTGTTTGAGGAACTAATGCACAGAAAGGTGGGATATTAGATGCAATTCATAATGTTCATGATGACCTTTGATTTAGAGGAATCTTCAGAGTGTGTGTGTGACCTTTATTTTGTATTTCACATATTCCAGTGGAAGAAGAAAAAGTGTCTATAGGTATATGTGTGTGTGTATATCTGTCTATTTGAAGGAAGAACTATATGGCCTAAGTATGTTTGTTCACTGATTTTTCTCCTCCCTTCTCTCTACAACTTTTTTAATAGTTTTCTTAATATTCATGTAGCAATCACACTGAATTCCAAGTTCTTAAGGGCAGTGTGATGACCCACCCTTATGGGGAAGGAAGTTAGAAATAGCCTGTAACACCCACAGAGGAGGATTTCACTGGAAGCATACTCATTTCTCTGCAAACTGTATTGCATTTTATGCAAAACCGTGCAACTGTACCTGATAAACACCTCTGTTACGTTTTATCAGATCAGAACTCCTATGCCAAGAGCAGATGAGTTGAAGAAAAAGAAACAAAAACATGCAGTGGACTTTTCTTTTTGTACAAGCCTCATATTGTCTGAAAACACACATTTCTAGCTGGTGTGTCGCTTGGACACATCTTGGGGTCACCACTTGTGGTTTGGTCGCTGCGGTCCCCTCTCATTCGGGGGACCACTTGTCGCTAGCTGAAGCTGGGTGTGTCCCCCTTTTAGGGACAGGAAAGGAGCAGGCAGACACAGCAGCAGTGAAGGGATCAACTCTCTCTTTTATTATTTACATTTTCATCTGACTCCATTATTTATACATATGTACAGAGGTCAAGGGATTGGCTACAAAGGTCGCCACCTCTTAACCTGTTTGGTGGACAGCACCATCACTCAATTCTTCTCTCAGAGGAGAAGAATGCAAACATTCCAAGGATAAATTTTGTTTACATCAGAAGGCTGCAAGAAAGCTTCTGCACAGAGGCAGAAAGCTGAAAACATCATGGCAACACTGGTGCTCTTTGGTTACTACTGTGTTAGCCCAAGAACTAGGTGTTTTCCCCTAATTAAATGTTCTGTATGAAGCTGTAAGTATTTGTGTTCTCCATTCTTCTGTAATCAGTATGTTTGCACATATCTGTAGTTCTAGGCAATGGCAGTGTGCTGTCAAGCAGACATAACCACGTCTTCATGATCACACTGTTTATCTTTTATTTCACAGAAGAGGAACACCTGGGCTTTTTTGAATTGTTTTCTAAGTTTACTGATAATTGGGTCAGGCAGTTTTCAGCAGTTTTCACTGCTTGCTTCATCTTTCTTTCCTTCCTATCTATCCCTAAAAGAGTTTTCATGTTTTGAGCTGACCCCCTGACCTTCATTTCCCTTGTCCTGAATTTTTCCCAACAGTTTTAAAAAAGGAAGAGGACTGCCCTGACTCTTGTGCTATAAGTAAGCACCGTGCTGAATGTGAAGAGTGTGGTGGCCTGGGAGTGCTAACAGGAAGATGCCAGTGGAGACAGGGGAGTGGGAAAGGTACATTTATGTTGTGTGAAGTCAAACTTCTATTTAGTTGTAATGGTGCATTTGACTTCCATAGATACAAACTGATTTATTCTGGCTGGAAAAATGGTATGGTAAACTACACAGAACCTGGGGCTAAAAATAGTAATCATAATACCCATATGAAGTATGCACTGAAAAGGAAAAGGAGGGGAAGTTGGAAGGGCCATTCTTTATCTCGTCCCTGGTGATGCTGAACATGATACACAAGGCAGCGGGTAGTGAACTGAGCTTGCAGCACTGTGGCTGGAGCAGGTGCTGAGCAGGTGCACCCAGCAGACAGTGAGCACAAAGCAGTGTTTCTTTCTGTGGTCTGTAGCACAGATCTGATGGGTGACAGTGCTCTGCTCTTGCAGAACAAGGATTCTGTGTTGGTGCTTGATCCCTTCAAACTGTGTGTCATAAATTCTCTACAGCCACTTGTAACCCTTGTATTCAAGTGGGTGAAATTGTGTAGAGAAATCCTCGGTTGTGAAAGCTGCTCTTCAGTCTCAAAGTGGTCAGCCAGCTCTTTTTCAAACAGTATTCACAGTAACTGCAAGTGACATGACCAGAGAGCTGTCAAAAGCAGAAAAGGTAGCGAAAATTTGTTTCTTCAGTAGCCTTTATCTGTTGTCTTGCCTGTTACTTTAGCAGGTGTTTGTAGTCATAGATGTTCATTTTAAAAGGCACCATAACCTGTGCTTTGGAGTGTTAGTGTGCCCTGAGAAGATGCAATGAACTTTCCTTCCTCATGGTATTACTGCAGCTGTTTCTCTGTTAACAGGGATCACCACAAACTATTCCACGTGCACCCCGAGCATCAAGACTTGTCCGGATGGCATCTGTGATGTGGTGGAAGGCAGAGACCCGGCTGTGTGTCCCCAAGACTGCACAAGTAGGGAATGTTTTAGGATGGGCTTTTCTGTTTCACCGCTGATTGCTTCTCAAATGTCACTTTCCCAAGTGCAGATACTTTTCCAAGCTCAACATCTCTGCATTGTCACACTTGCATTTGAATCATAGAAGCGGGTTAAGGTTTTGGGGATTAATGCTGATCTTTTTTGAGCCAGGCATGTGACACCCATTGGCTGACTGATGGAAGGATAAGGTTTTCTTAGTAATTCCTATTCTGTAATTCCAGTAATTCCCATTTTGCCCCTGTTCATTCACAGGTGTTTCTTTCAGTGAAGGTACTTGCTGAAGAGGTCTAGGTTCTAGGCACATTAATGCCTCACTTCCTAACTCAAGTACAGTGTGATAGGAACTGTGCCTATTTGAACTCCTGGGTAAATAAATTAGAAGAAACAAATTTCCATTTAAAATAAATGTGTTTACAAAAGATGATCTGGGGAAATGGGCCTGCCCTTTTTTGACAGGTGGCCATCAGAATGATCCAATGCCTTATCTATCTGAAGATCCAGGCAGAGACTCATATGAGCAGAATTTATGAAGGAAGAAATGAAATGCATTTGTGTTGGTTCTTTTTCTTTTTACTTGAGCATATCTTTCTACACTCCACTCATATACCTGTGAATACCTGCAAGTTCACAACTCACCCTGAAGATATACAGGGTAGAGAAAACAGTGTAATTCTCTTGAGCAATTTCCATCTTTTGTGAGATGATAATTTTTAAGTGGATCTTTTTATCTGACAGTCTAATTCAGGAATAAAGACGTACATGTTTCTTGGATGCTTCTTTTGACTCTGACACAATATACTCTAAGTTTAGATTTTAAAATGGAGTCTTAGAAGAACTGGCATTTTCTTACAGGCTGGGACTCCATGTTCTTCTGTAAAGTTAATTACTGAAGAGGCTTCTTTGTATTTCTTACATGCAAGAATGGATTGTGTATTGTAAATTAGTGTTATCGGAAAGATAATTATTTCATCAGAGTGAATAAAAACAATCCCTTAAGTGGCAGAAATGCTTGAAGGAAATGCAAGTAACTTCTCTAATCATCTGTAAAGAATTCTTTATTGGTAATAATTGCAATAATTTGTCATTTTGGAAGTGGAAATATTTGTGCCAGGGGCTGCAATGCTAAAATATGTATAACATATGCAACATCAAATGTTTTGCTCAACAGAAGCCTGAAAGAAATATTGTCTTACTGGGTAATAAGCAGGCGAGTAAGACAAGTTTTCAGGATGTTATCCATGCCCTTTTAACGCCTGAGTTGAATAATTGTGTACATGACTTGACACAACTGAGAACCTGGGCTGGTGCCCAAAAGCAGTATACTTGCAGACAAAAAAATGAGTGTGTTGTGGGAGCTCAGAGCTGCAGGAGTACCATTTTATCAGCTCTTACTGGCAGGAGACATTTCTTTGGGAATGGCAAACAATAAATAGGCCAAGATGTGTTAAGATCAAGGGTATTCTTTAAGTACAGACAGTTGTGAAAATGCTTATTATTGTAATTCATTTGTCATTATGATGGCTATGTCCTTGAGTCCCAAAATTGCTTTCTCACAGTGACACTGTGAATATTACATTCAAGGGCACTCAGCTGAAGCAGCTGGTGCTGTGGCTGTGCCTATCAAATAGAGGCAACCTAACTGCATTCTGAGCAAGAGACTTCCATGTAGTCAGCAACGGCTCAGGAACAGGTTAGGTGGGACTGGCTCATTCCCTGCTTCCCTCTTCTTCCAGGTCTTCAAACATGGGCAGGTATAGATAAATCCATATGATTTTCTGTGGCAGATAGAAACTTTATTTCATCACCTCTTCATGATGGAGGAAGTTGGCTGGGCAGAGGCAGGGCGGATAATGAGGAATTTTTGAGAACACCAATGCTTTTAAGTGTCAGCTCAGAGGGTGGTGACTCAGCAGAGTCTCTTCCAAAATTAACCACTTGAGCTGTCTGTAAAATGTTGTTTGTGGTTAAGGCAGTTTAGAGATAGAAATGTCACTACTAATGGTCATTTTTATAACATATACAGAAAAACATTATTTACTTGGAAATGCAGCTACTCTGCATGAAGAGCTACTTGAAATCAAGAGTATGAGTTTCTGCTCTTCTTTTTCTAATATTAAATAATGCATTTTTAGATAGTGAGATTCATTTTTTTAACACTTGCATTTGGCATTTACTCTTAGTACTTTGACTAGACTTTCCTGTGGCATTTTGCAGAGGTGGTTAAGTGTTGCTACCTCTGTTTGACAGTGGAACAAATGATACCTAGACCAGTAGGCGGACTTTTCCAAGGTGAGGGGAAATTGGCATCAGAATCAAGAACAGAATTCGGTAACTGCTGATGAGGACTAATGTTTAAACAGTGCAAGGTCCCCCATTTCAGGATCTCAAAAATTTCACAATTCAGAGTCTTCCATCTCCCTCCTCTCCATGTCATTATCCCTGCACTGTGCTCCCCAGTCAAATTTTAGATTTCTACTGGGGTAAACTCATGGAAAACAGCCTTTTCTTTTCCTTTTACCTACATGTAAGAATCTTAACCTGTTGTCTGTATTTGATTAGGTGGAAACATTATTGGTGGCCATGGAAAGGGCATTGGAAATCTTGGAATTAAGTCAGGACATGGGATTTGTTATTGCTTCCCAAGACAGAACTGTTACTGTGAGAAAGATGATATCAAAGGTAAGTCTATCTGCTGTTCTCATAGTAATCTTCTTCTCTGTATATATCATGTGGACATACAGAACAGTCTACACTTGTGGCCATGTTAATAAATCATATCTTTGGTCAGAGACTGCTAATACAAAACTAGTGAGGAACTGGCACCTTGACATCCACTATGGAGCCTGAAAATTTCCAGAGTGAGTTTTTTACAGCCGTGGCTAAGGATTCTTTTTTATTCATGACTACTTGACAAACAAGTCGGTCATCCTTTGATTTCCAGCAGCATTTGCATTTCAGTGAGACTTACCTGATATTTGCAGAGGCAGCTAGGAGAATTAGAATAATGACTTCTGTTACTTTCAAATAATTCCAGCTTCCTGATAATTGCTGAAAAATCTCAGCTTCAAAATGTCAGAGATAACCATCACCCATGGTATTAGGAGGAGGAGTGCATTACTTATTACCTTGACCTTTGTTTAAACAGAAAAGCTTTGTGCAGTTGTTTGAAACAGATAATGGATATTTTAATTTGTTTTTATTTTGGCTAAAATAAACATAGCATGAAATGGTTTGCATCTTTAAAACTGAATGATTATGCAGAAGCAAGAGACCACAGGGAAAGTTCTAAGAAGCTGTTCTTGGTCTGCAGAGCAACTGTGTGATGAGGTGTGCAAGACTGTGATCACAGGGGCAGTGGTGCTGTGCTTTGTCATCTCGGTGCTGGTCTCCTTCTACTGCATCCACCGTTACCACAAGAACTCCCCGAAGGCGCCCATCGCCTCGGCAGAGATGACCTTCCGCCGCCCCACCCAGTCCTACCCCATCAGCTACTCCTCCAGCAACGTCCGCCGCCCGTCCCTGGACTCCATGGAGAACCAGGTGTCCGTGGACACCTTCAAAATCCCAGTAAGCCTGATGCCGCTTTGCACGCTCTGTTTTGGTGTCAGCCTTGTTTATGCATGCAGACGGTGTTGCAGGAATGCAGGCCGTTCATGGAAACACCCATTACCCAAATAGCAGCACTGGAAATCATGGGCACTGAAGATACTTCATGAGTAATTGGATAAACATTTTAATTTGCTCTATAAGGCCAGTGTGTTCTTCCTTTTTGGTTATGCTTCAATATATTGTAACAGTTTAGGTCTAACTTAAACTGATGATTTCTTACTAATTTAACTGCATGTGACAGTACTGTGGTTTTACTTTTAACATTATACTTTTAACAGTTCAGTACTAATGATCAGCAGGTTTGTACCCTGCGATGTCTCAAAGTACTACAACAAGGCTATGTTTAAAACATTACAAAAAAATCCCTCCCTCCTGAGATCTCTTCCTGACTTCTGATATATAGATTGTAGATCTCAGTTGGTGTGGGAGTTTTACCCACATTAAAGGACTTTTGCCCAGTCATGCTGTCATACCTTTACTCTATTTTTTCCTGCTTTGAATCACACACTGCCCAGGATTCCTGCCGGATGGGGTATTTTCATGAACCAACATGGTAGAGAAACATGGCCATTTTATATGGCACCATCAAATCTATTTGAGTGTTTGGTAGTGAGGTCTTCACAGATCTTATGCTCTGTTTGCCTTAGTTCCTTGACTGGTTTGTACATCTGTCATCATTTTGCGACCTTAAGGCTTATTAGCAGTTATTTTATAAGATAATGATTTCTGTCTCTGATCAGTCCTTGAGAAAAAGCCTTCTTCTGTGAGTAAAACTGATTTACTTCTCCATGAAAGTCACATATTCGTACTTATTCTGAAAGCAAGCATTTATCCTGTATCACTTCATTTTTTCATTTGTACCCCGTTTCCCAGACCTATAAATATAATCCATTATCCATAGACTTCATGTACAGCCTGTTTTGAAGAAGTTGTTTTCAGGTAAGAGAAAATATATTTGCAAAATACCTCAATATCCAAAAACTTTTAAAAGAACACACTGATACTAATCAAAAGAGCAACCAAACACTGCACACTGCAGTGCACCTAATCCTGAGGAATAGCCACTCCTTTCCTTGCTTTGTCTCACAGGGCTCCTTTTCTCTCCTGCAGGAAGATCCAAAGTGGGAATTTCCTCGGAAGAACCTGGTTCTGGGCAAGACTCTTGGAGAAGGAGAATTTGGAAAGGTGGTCAAGGCGACAGCGTTCCGACTCAAGGGAAGGGCTGGCTATACCACTGTGGCAGTGAAAATGTTAAAAGGTACCTTCCTGTCGGGGCTTGACTTGCAAACTATTTGTGGTAACCTCTGAATGGATTTTAAGAGGGGCTAGTGTGAAAGCAAAAGGTCAGCTAAAAACCCATCAGTGTCACATCCTCTCTTTCCTCCAGCGTTCTGATATATTCTGACAGTCACAATCTGCAGATTTGTGACTTTAGCAGTTGGCATCACATTGATCCAAGTAAGTAATTCTAAATCATGAGGCGCAAGGAGCCTCTGTCTTAACATAGCAAATGTATTCAGTTTTGTTTGGCATTGATGGAAATGCTGCAAGGGTTTGTTAAAGCTTTCTGATTCTTCTCCTCTATCAAGTTTCCCTGGACAAAGCTTTTTAAATAAATCATGTTATAATCATGTGAAGAGACAGAACAGACCTGTTAACTTACTCTTCTGATTAGAAATTCTGTCTAGTTTTACCCTTTCTGATCTGCTTTTCAATCAGTAGGAGCTCTGTCGAAATGGCTTGAATAACCCAGTGCTGTCTCCTGCTGTCTTCAGTTTTCCCTAAGACTTTAAACCTGGGGGAAACAGAATGCCTAGATAATGTTAAGATTATAATATGAGATGCACTGAACCATTCACTGCTGCTTATAAGTAAAAGCATGTCATTGCAGGAAAATGTTATACTTCTTATTATCATTTCTGTTATATTCAAAGCACATTTGCTGCTCCTTGAGAGGAAAAAGCTGCTGCATATCCCACCACTTTCCCTAAGAAATAAATGCATTATGCAGTGCATGCCTTCATTGCAAGAGGTTCAGTGCACGATAGGTCATATGGAGGAAGTCTAGGGACTAAAATATTTCACAAGTGAAGATTAATTAACTATTACTTGTAATACTCAAGTAATGACCTGTATTGTATTACACTGTCAATACAATAGTCACTATTTCATCTCATGTTTATTTGTGCACTTAGTGAAACTGCTTTTTCTGGCACGTTTTCATGAACCTGTGACTGAGTTCAGGTTCCAAGACATAGTGGTAAAAATGTTGCTTTTCCTTGCAGATGGTTTGACATTCAGTTTTCCCTAGCTGTTATGAAGGAAAGAATTGACAATGCGAAGGAGTAAACCTTTATTTTAAGTACCTTATTTTAATAAATTGATCTGACATTTATAGTAATGCTTCAGGCTCTAATGAATCCCTCTGTAATGTAAATTAAATTGCACATAGTCACCTGAAATTCCATTTTCCAACTTTACTGTAGAGAACATTTGTCATTCTGCAAACATTTATGTGCTTATTTTTGGCTTAACTTTACTGCTCACACATGACAATGGAAGGACTAGTGCATTAGCTTTCAGTGGCCTTTGCAATGCTGCCGGAAAGGACAGAGGACAGTTATTTTGGATCAGGCCAACATCTCCCATGCTTTCTCTGTACCAGGTGCAGAGCAGGTCATTTGTCTGAGTGTTCAGGACTGCAACACACTGATCTTTAAAAGGCAATGGTGGGTACACCAGTGTGTTAATGGGGAAGCCTCTTACTGCATAAAAGAGATCTCCTGCCTCAGCTGGGTAAATGGGCACAGTCTGCTTAACAACAGACCAGGGCAGGACTCTCTCTACTGTGACAGCTTGGCATTAGGTACTGGGGAGGGAACAGAGAGCAATTAGCTGAGCCCAAATAGTCTTGGGAGATGTGGGTGGAGGTTTAAAGGAACAGATGGATAGTTTTTTTCAGCCCATTATTACCACTTTTCTCATATGAATTAAATTTGACCTCCTGCTTGATATGAATGTCCTCATTTCAATAAAATTAAAGGAGAAAACACCAACCAATACATATATACTTGTTATTCACAAATTGTTGAAACAAGGGGCATAAGGCTTTAGAGCTAAATGTCTCCATTTGAAGTTATTTTTTTCAGCAGACAAACAGGCATGGCACATGAGGAACTTTGCTCTGTTCTGTTTGTTCATGTCACACAGCTCCAGAACTACAAAAATGGGACTTTTCTTACAGACATTAAATTGACATGCTTAATTTTTGCTTTACATAACTTGTTGTAGTCTTTATCAGTAGTGAGAAGCCAGCTGATATTGTGCTCCCTGAGGCAGAAGATTCTCTATTCTGGGTGCAGTTTCAGACAAGATAATATAAGGCAGATACAAACATACAGTTCTGATACAAACATAACAGTAGAACAGAGTAACTATTTTTATACGGAGGGCAAGCTGGTCACACATGACAAGGCAAATACATCCTTTGGTGCTCACAGTCTTTATGGAAAAAACATACAGTACCAAAGAGCGGAACCTAAACTTGCCTTTATTATCCTTAAATCAGGATGAACACATCCTTGTCAGTGCCCAATAATGACACTGGAGGAACTATTCAGGCCTGTTCTGTGAGTCAGAGAGATTAAGGATGAGGAAGAAGAAGAGTTATCTCTGACCTAGGGATCTCTTTCAAGCCCTGGTGCACTCAAAGAGGAAGCTTGTCAGTCTGAAGAATTCTGCAAAAAGGCAGAACACTTGAAAGGCTAAGAAAGCCTCTTGGGGCTATATGTTGCCACATGATTCTCAGTGACATCAGTGAAGTCTGCATACATGTCCCCCAGTAAAATCAGTCTGAACTGTACATTTAGCTTCTGAACTCTAAATCTGAATGTATGCTACAAGAGTAAGCCAGTAGATTAATGGATTTTTACTCTGTTGGAAAATGTATTTAGGAGAAGGAGTGAGTCAGTCTTTTTTTGTTTGATCAGTGTGTGGTCTTGGCTTTCATATGCTTCTGAAGCTTTTATTGCACTGATTCGCCCTAAGAAGTTGCTTTAGAACACTTTAGAAGAGGTCTATAATAATTTCATGGCATCTCTAAGACATTACAGACTCTGCTCCTGATTCTTGCCTGACCTCCTTGTTCTGCAGTTGGAACAAGGACAAGAGCAATGCTCAGAGCAGGCTACTACCAAGTCCGAGCAGCAGCAGTCACATTCACTTGGTTCTGATGTGAATGACTGCAGGACACTGGAGATGGGAACAGTGCTCTCCTGTGGGGAAGTATGGAGTTTTCCAGCCTCTTGCTAGCTCCAGGAGAGGTGGTAGATCTCATACTTCTTATTGTACATAGAGAACTCCTGAGTGATGCTTTCCTAACCAAAGCTGTGCGTTTGGTTACCTCCTGCAGAAAACGCTTCCCAGAGTGAGCTGCGAGATCTCCTGTCAGAGTTCAACCTTTTGAAACAAGTTAACCATCCTCATGTCATCAAACTTTATGGAGCCTGCAGTCAAGATGGTAAATGCTAAAAGCTAATTATTAAGATGAAACCATTGAGAATGGAAATGAAATGGAGTTTGTTGATGGATTTCTACTACTGCTTAATAATTGCTGAACACCTTTTAAATTTGCTGTTGGCTGAAGAAAGAGGGCTATATTAAAAAAAAAACAGAACTTGAAAGCAAAGGGAAATACCAATTTAGTGTAATCAAGCACTCTTCCTGTGATTTTCCTCAATGTACATTTTGATTCTGAAGCTATTTTAAGGTAGCAAGTCTCCTACGAATTCTCTTCCAATCAATTTATATTTTTATATTACATTAATAATCAATGTTTTCAAATATGGGTTATATTTCAGGTTTAATTGAGTTTTCATTATTGTTGTTATTATTTATACTAAAACAATGTAAATAGGCAACTACAGCCATATATAGACAAATATAGCTGGATAGTTAGGTCGATACTCAGTTTTCCTCCACTGTCATAAAACTGCTGTCTCCATCTGGTTATGAAATGGTTTCTAAAAGCCACAGTCATCAACAAGTATGTTTCAAGGGGAAGAATCTGCAGACACAGGGATTATAAATTGCCAGTGAAGCCAATTTTGTTGTGCATAGGAATTGCTCATTTTAAGTGAAGTGGCATGGCAACATTCTCTTCCTTTTGCATCTGCAGTTGTGCAGCCTAAAATCACAGCTTGGATTCTGCAACCTTGGGCAAAGCCTGCCTTCTTTGCCCACCCAGTTCTGTTGCAATTGTCACTTCTAGTTGTAGACAGAGAATGTAATTCAGGAGTGAGTCATCTCTGAGTCTTAGTAAGGTACTGAACCAGTGGGGCGGGTTAGTTTTTTTCCTTTTCAGTACAATGTATTTTTCATCCCAAAGGAAATGTTTCTGAGTCACAGGCTTTTAATAAATATCAAGTTAATTCATTAGTGTATGAGGTAGGAGGGCTTTGATACAGCAGACAAATGTATTACAGCACCGAGTAGGTATTATTCATGTGGGTAATGGGGAGGAGAAATTATTGGATTGTAATGCCAGAATGTTTCTAAGTGCTCTCAAAAGGCACCTTAAACACAGTGCTGGAATTAGCAGATGATTTGGGCTCAGTATCACAAGCTCAAGAAGATTATTTTTATTTTAAAGTTTCTCTAAGGCTGTTTCACAGATCCAATTTGTATGAAGGTTGTCTGTTTTCTTGGTCTCAGATTATCTAGATGAGGGATTATAGGCAAGAGCCAGCATTCTGCTTTGATTTAGCCTGAAACTCATTCTCTTTGCATAAAGGATCTACGCTAAAAATACTCTATTTCATGGCTGACTCAGTGCATTTTACAGAGAGGGCAGAGGTATCTGACGCCTCTGACAGTTCAAAGCAACGTGCTGATTAGAAGAAACCTGTCTGAAAAAAAACCCTTAAAATGGTTATGTATTAATTGTTTACTGACCTGTGTGTTCATTTCAGGCCCACTGTATTTAATTGTGGAATACGCCAAGTACGGCTCCTTGCGCAGTTTCCTCAGGGAGAGTCGAAAAGTGGGCCCGAGCTACGTGGGCAGTGAGGGCAACAGAAATTCCAGCTATTTGGATAACCCTGATGAGAGAGCCCTAACGATGGGAGACCTGATCTCGTTTGCCTGGCAGATATCCCGAGGGATGCAGTACCTTGCAGAGATGAAGGTAGGGCAGGGCAGTGTGTGATAGGTGTGGAGCTGCTGGTTCCTCCACAAGAAGCATAAACACTCCTGTTATTTCCTTCCAAAAGCTGGTGCATCGGGATTTAGCAGCCAGGAACGTGTTGGTGGCAGAAGGGCGGAAAATGAAGATTTCTGATTTTGGCCTCTCCCGTGATGTATATGAAGAAGATTCGTATGTAAAGAGGAGCAAGGTACGGTGTGCATTAAAAGCAGTAGTGGAAATTACTGCCTGATCAAGAAAATGAATTTATACTGTGGGAGTTGAGCATGGATGAAAGGCGAATGGCTATTTTTATTAACTTAAGATAATTATTTTAAGGAAATAAAAATGACAATGAAGCTAAATCATGAGCTTAACCAGTAGGATAGAAATACATGCACATATATATATGTATGTAAAATATGTATCATCTTGAAGTAACTATTACCTTTTCCACTCCTCATTTATCTAGTCCTCCGGTTCCACTCCTTATTTATCCACTTTCTCATCAAATTACATTCAAACACAAACAAAAAATACCACCATCTTTTTCCTTTCTCTCTTCCTACTTATAATTACAAATATATACCAAAAATGTGAAAGAGGTGAAAAAGATATAGACAATTTATAGCAAGTTCCACACAACTTCCACAAGTCAGTCCTGGGCTAGACTGGGATGTTGGTGAACACAGCTTCCCACTGACTGTGTCAAATGAGCAGTGGTGGTTCAGTTCCCTCTATGGCTTTATATGAAATAGTTGTGAAGAGAATTTTTTTCCTCGTGAAAACTTTAAAATTTGACGAGAAGATTTCCATAAATACTGTGAATTCTTAGTTTAGCTCTCGCTGTATTTAAAGGCCAGTTTGTGTGAATGTTGCATAAGTCAAAACGAGTTGTGAAGGAAAAAAACTTCTAGAAGACATGATCTTACGTAAAAGGGCATTGCCATGTTCATTTAGCTCTCTTCCAATGGATGTATTTTTACATTGATTTACACCAGTTGCTCTGTATTTTAAGAATAATGCATTTACATAAAGGCAGTTTTGCAGTTTAATAGTTTCATTTGGTGGGGTATGATGTACTGAGTGGATATTTGCTCTTTACTTCTGAGATGCTCATCTTTGTAGTATTATTCAGAGACTAACAAGCATCTGTCTGCTTGGATGGGGAGACAGGGAAAAGAAGAATTTGAGAAGAAATAGTTTCAAATCCTACTGAAATACTTTTTGCATAGATATATATGGATTTCTTGAGAATGAGAAGTATGGCATATGAATGCTAATCATACTGTGAAAGTTATGAAACATCTTGGAAATTTTGCAAACCTAGATTTTCATGAATATTTGGGGCGGAATTCTCAGATTTTCTCAGTGAAAAATTTCCTGCCAGTGAAAAATAGCAACTTGTAGATTCCACTTAGAAACTAGTTCAGTTCTGAAATCAAGGGTATCTGTAACATCCAGGTGCTTCTATTTATGCATCATAAATGAGATAGCTCTTCCTCTGTAATCATCATTCCTCATCATTTTTGCATCTGCACATTTTCAAAGTTCTTTGGTCAGAGAAGAGTTGAGTTTATCTGACTTAAACTGGTGACCACCTGCAAAAAGCCACACCAGCTTATTGCACATTAGATTTGCTGAAGTATGTGAAAAGACATGAACTAGTTCTTTTAAAAACTCCTACAATTATTCTCCTCACTTTTTTTTCTTATGAAATGCCAAATCATAAGTGCATTGGCAAATGCTGTAGTATGGACAGGCTGTGTTTGACCACTTTGAAGATAAATAACTTGTTTTTTCACTTGGAAACTTATTTTTTTGATCATTACTGCTTTTTTACCTCTTAGGGTCGAATCCCTGTGAAATGGATGGCCATAGAGTCCCTATTTGACCATATCTACACAACACAAAGTGATGTGTAAGTAAATTCCGAAATACTTTCTGGTTTGTGTGATTGTTTATGGAGGAGGGTTGTTATGGGGGAGGAAGCACAGCAAGGTACGTAGGGGCCAAAGCCATTACTCTTGCAAAAAAACATGAGGGAATTCTGGATGGCACCATCAACTTGCAATGATACCTAAGATTTTTGCTGTTGAATTAAATCTTAAATAAAAGGTTATAAGAGGTAGTGATGTACATAATTCCTGTTGAAATTAGCAAGGGTTGGATGTGTTCATGTGACACGATTGACTTTGAATATATAGACACGAGTTAGTAGAGTTTGCTGCAGATAAGGGTCGTACCTGAACTTCTTGGTTCTGTTCATCACTTGTCTGTGACACTGAGTGGCAGGTGAGGGATGGAGTGGAAGAAAGGAAAGGGAATTTAATGCCTGACCTCTCTCCTGCTGAAATCAGTGACAGAACTCCAGTCAGCTCAGTCCAGTTTCAGTGCCAAGCTACAAGCTTATTTCCATGATTAGGGAAACAGAGACCCTGAAGATGAGTATGCTGGAATCTCCACCTATGATGGAGTGGAGGCAAAGCAACCACAGCTGAGCTATTCCCATGTCTGATAAGCATGGCAGAGGACTGTTTGTAGACATTTTTTTAATTCAGGATCAGATGCTTCCATTTCTTTCTCTCTGGGAGTGCATGATGCTTGTGACTAGTCACTGGGCAGACTCTAAAGCTGAAGATTATTTATTTAGGAGAAAAACCTCTAAAGGACTGTAAAAGCAGCAGTATTTAGCCTGATTTTCTGCTAGGTAGCATCTTGATAGCTTCTAAGTTTGCCTTGAAAGAGAGAATCTGACTAAAGTAATGTTTTTGTTGCACTCAAATGGAGTAAAACACCCATTAGGGTGGCATTACGCTTTGAGGGGAAAATCACTTTGATAATAGCAAGATGTCAAAATATGCACCTTTAGGTTTGTAGTTCTAAAGTTATTACTGTTCACTTTTTACTCTTCTCTCTGCAGATCAGAGCAGTTTTAGTGAAACAAAATATTTTGCATGCCTTGGAAATTCCTTACAAAATTAATTTCCAAAGTATTTTCATTTACTTTGTTTCCGTTGGAGTAAGAAAAAAAAAAAAGCGGGATAATTCTTGAGAGAATGTCACTTTTACTTAGGTCAGCTTACAGGTTTTGTGGGTCCCTGTTTATCCTCCTCAGAGTACCCACTGTGCTGACTTACTTCTCTAAAATTACTTTTCCCAAAGAATTGTTAAAATTCCTTTAAAAACTTCTTAGCAAATTTTTAATTTCTTCGTTTTCTGCAAAACAGTTTTTGTCACTATGATTTGGGGCGAGAACAGATTGTGTTTTCATGTAACTGCCTCTTCTTTGTTTGCTGATCGATCATCTGGATCCAATGGCATTCCTCCCATTTGGTTTTCCTGATGGGCTGCTATTAAGTAAGCCCAGGAGCCTGTTTCCTGTCCCTGGGATCCAACACCATGCAGAGATTGCCCGGCTGGCATCAAGCAAGCCAGCTCAGAGCCCTGGGCAGCACAATGTGCTGATGCTGTGTCACTTCCCTGCTTCCCAGGGCTGGATTAGGGTGTCCATGTGGAGCTGTGCTTATTGCCCACTGAGCTGCTCTTCCCTGGCTGTGCCTCAGGAGCACAGCATTGTGCCTTGCACGTCTGCTCCCGTGCAGTGCCAGAAAGAGTCCAGGTGTCTGCTGTGCTTACACTGTGCTTTTGTCTCACTGCTGGCTCACCTTTGCTCTGTCATTGTACATGGAACAATCCATGAGTGCTGTGTAGCAGCTCCTAATTTAGCAAGAGCGATTTCCTGCAGAGCACAACTGACACACATACAGAGTTGCAGAGGAAATCCTCTGCAGCACCAGGTTCCACAGTGGCATTTCAGCAGCAGCAGACTGATCAATGAAATACCCCTTTTGCAGCACTTTGATATTTTTAGACCATTGCACTCACATAAAATATTATTTTATGGATATTCTTTGGTGTTTGTGGTGATGCAGTTATATTTTAGGTGAACATATTACTCTACAAGCATTCCAATATGCTTTTTTTTCTGATATTCTGTGTTTCTGTTTTCCACCCTCTTCCTTCCCAAGCTGTTCTGTGTAGTTAGTGGTTAGCAGAGCTTAAAACAGTACCACTTGCCAGCATTTACAAAAACCCCATTTTTGCTTCAGAGGTCGATGACATCAGTGGAAAGCTAACCTACTATCTTCCTCTTCACGTACTTTTCTTTCCTGGCTTTTTGTGTTTTTATTCAGCAATAATACAGTGGGAAGTTCTTCATCTCTCATTTCTCCTCACATAGTACTTAATTTGTATAACAGTCTGAAAGTACTGCAGCATTTTACAGCATTCTGTTCTAATATGTTCACTTACTGAACAACTTCAGTTAAGAAATCGTTCATCTGATCCCTCCTTCCATATTCTATAAAATACCTCTTAAGCAGAAGTGGATTTTAAAAATAAAACCTCGCCATGCTCCAAAGTTTACTTGAATTATTCATGGACAGAATTGTAACCTGATGGCAGAGCAAATTGGCTTCAAAAAGGGTATGAGAAGTATTAATAAAGTATATGAATATGCTATAAATATTCATAAGCTTTCAAGAATGTGCAGACTGATTAAAAATTAATTCAGTGAATGGCATTAGGGAGAAGAATGGCAGCATACCACTTGGGACCATGTGAGAGTCACTTTGAGTTCTCTGACAATTTGGGAAGTTTTACTGCTATACCTTTGGAGTTACTGTTCTTTAAAATGTGAGAAGCGCAGGTGGAAGGGAGTCAGACAGGAGGTGAGGTATTTGGCTAACATTTTGAGATGGAATTTTCACAGGGAATTAGACACGGCTGTTTGGTTTGGCAGTAGGTGTCTAACACTTCCTAAAATTTTCTTAAAAATGGAGTTTACAGAGAAATTGCCCAAAGCTAGCATTTTTCATAAATTGTATGCAATTTTGCTTCCAGATGCATCCCATTGAGCAGTCCCAGTGTTGGCTGGTTTCCTTCCTTTCGAACATCCAGATTTTGTCAGTTGTCAGTTGAGCAGATTCAGAGTGATTTGTAGCTTCTTTGTGTCTCAAAAAGCCTTTCACTAAGAAAAGAAACACATTTTTGCCTCTTTTCTCCTGGCTTGCTCTCCAGAAATGGACTAATTTATCTAAATATTTCTCATCATGCAACGTCTTTTTTTTTGTTTGAGCTCAGTAGTAAAATGAGTTTAAAAATTCACTATTTCTTCTGTTAATTTCAGAAAATGGTTTCTTCTGTTCTGTGTCAAAGTTCATTTCAGGCATTTGGTATTTCCAGAGGAAATTCTTTCCTCTTCTTTCATCAACTCTAAGAAGAAAATTAAGTCCTGAATCACTGAAATGGCCCAACAGACCAGCTAAAATCAAAAGTGTTACTTATGATTGAAGTAAACACATTGTGTTGTCTCGTAGTCAATACAGCAAACCAGTCCTGTGGTAACTCTGTAAATTTAATTTAGAGTTAATTCTGAATACAAGGGCTAATTAGGGAGGTTAGACTGCTGCAGGAGCACTGTGCAGCAAAGGAACAAGTCTTGGGCTCGGCCACCAGAGGAAGGACGTACTCCTTCTGCTTTCTAGAGAAGGTGGACTTTCCCAGGGTCCCAGGATTTCCCAGGGTAATTAGCTTTTGTCAATGGATAAAAGAGGGTTATCTATTTTCTCTACTGTCTTGGTTGCTAACCTTTTCAATGAGCAGTATTTGGGAACAAGGATGGCCCTACTTGCATCCGTACAGCCCCTCTGGCTTGAGGTATCTTGAATTTTGTTGGGTTCTGAAAATACTAGGAGATTTGTTGTGTAAATGCCACACTAAGCTCCTGAATCCTACCACTCTGTATAAAAGCTCGTTTTGTCTTTTTCAGATGGTCATTTGGAGTTCTGCTATGGGAGATAGTTACTTTAGGAGGCAATCCTTACCCAGGTATTGCTCCTGAAAGACTCTTTAACCTCCTAAAAACAGGCTATAGGATGGAGAGACCAGAAAACTGCAGTGAAGAAATGTAAGTAACTCTTGATCTGATTAAACTCAGAAAACATTAATAAATATACTTGGAAAAAAAGGTTTAAATAAATACCTTGTAAATACTATTATGTATTAGAGATATAGTCAAAATATGTCGTGCTTTTAAAGAATGTCATGAAATTAGTGAACAGTAAAGTGATGGGAAAAAATCGCCCACAGAATGCCTACAGCTATATCCAAACCATTTGTAGGGTATTGAATCACATGCTTGCCAAACAATTAAAAGAGTTTCTACATTCAAAACTTCTGAGGGTTGGGGGAAGGAGGAAACTTCCATAAAACACAGTGGTAGCTGAAATATTCAAGAAAATGTCAGGACTTTCTGCAAATGAAACAGATATTCCATGCACGGTCATTGCTATTAGTTGTCACGGCATTCCGGAGGAAAACAGATACCTTGGCCCAGAAATCTACACCCTTGAAGATAAAATTTTTCTGTGATTTGATAAGCCCATGGCTTTGGAGACAGTTCATAATTTCTTGGCTGATTTATTAAAACACAGTCAGTGTGAAATAATCTTTTGTCCGTGATCTTCCATGGCATTTGGAGATGAGGCATGATTTTATGTTCAGCCTGCAAATTTGATCGTGGTTGTGGTTTTCTGAAAGTTCCCAAGCTTTAATCATGGTGACCACTCTTTTGACCGATTTTCAGTTGGAAGGATGCTTTGACCACATCTGGGCTGAGAAAAAAAGGTTTAAATAAATAATAGTATAAATAATAATTTTTTAATATACAGAGAAAAACATTAAGTATTTCCAAATTTAGGGCAGTGTAGAAGTTTACAAGAATGATTGGCAGATATTGTGTAAGAAATGTATAATACTAATTTTTTATTTGTTTCATTTGAGTGAGGAATACTAATTCTGCAAACACGTCATTGATAATTATTAGCTTAGGCAAGCTGACCACATCTGAGTTTCTGGGATTTTTTTATTGAAGCTAGATCATGATTTTCTGACTTTTTGTAGATTTTCTCAGAAATTCCTCTGACAGCTTGTGAAAGCCCACTTTAATGACCACTTTTCTCAAAGTGCATTCTGTCCTATACCCAAGTCAAGTCACGTCTTGTACGTCAAGTCAAGTACGAGAGGGATCGCGGATAAAGGCATAAAATGCAGTGCTTTTCAATAGCTTCCTCTAGTTCTCATAGCTCACTGTTTTCACCACTGGAGCACTTATGTGGACACATCACTCAGTCCTGAGAACAGCTGAGCTGCAAAAATGACATGAATGGCACAGGCTGGAGAGTTACACTTCCAGAACTTGACAGTGTCTGTCTGATAGTCACTCAACTATAAAACTTTAATTCTGTTCCCTTTCCTTTCCACACTCTATGCTATAGAAGGCAGTTAAAGAGAGAATAAATATAAGTTTAATCAAAAGAACAATAGCAGAAGTAATCAAAAGAACATTAGTTTCGGCAAATAGTCTTAGGCTAGGCTTTGCTTTGAAGAAAACTTTCCAGAAACTTAAGAATTTGAGCAAATGAAAAACAAAACTCTGCTTTTTGGTATAACAGCAGAGTTTTCAGGTTGATATACAAATTTCTTCAGTGTCATATACAAAGTGAATTAGAAATCTGGCATGCAGCCCTACACTTGAGGTGGTCCCTTGAGAAAGTGAAACCTACGACTACAGTCCTTCAAGGACGGCCAAGCGCATCATCATTTAAACTCATGGAGGCTCTTGAAAATAAAAGCCCATTGTTGTGAGTGGCAGTTGTTAATTCCAGGGAACATTTAACAGAGCTCACAGCAAAGATTGATGTACTTGTGGATGGCCTCTGTGCCACAGTTCAGTTCAGTACTGTAAATCATTCGAGCAGAAGCATGGCCCATTTCTAACAGTTTGGGGTTTTTTTCTCCCTGTGACGGGTCCCAGGTACAACCTCATGTTGCGCTGTTGGAAGCAAGAGCCTGATAAAAGACCAACATTTACTGAGATCAGCAAGGAGCTAGAGAAGATGATGGTGAAGAGTAGGGTAAGTGTGGAAAGCATGGATTTTGAAAGTTTTTGTGGTCTGAGTTTGAATGTACAGAAATAATTATTCTTTAATTTTGTTTTAAAGCAAAGTAACTTATTTTTCATCAAATCTTCAAACATTTTCATATCTAGTTCCTTCCACATGCATGCACCTTTTTGAAAGCAGTACTCCCTCTTCTAATAGCTTTGGTGACTTCAACCCAAAATGAGGATGGATTATCCTTAACCTGTCTATTTTCTTCAAACTACAGTAATAATTTAGAAACTATTGTGAAAAATTACTCCTAAATTTGACTCCTGAATAAATAATGTTAGAGAACTAGAAGAATGTAGTATTGCATGCATTTTAAATTAGTTGAAAATGCTTCTTTTTTTTTTTTTGCATTAAAGCAATTCAGCAACATAAATAAAAACCAATGAATTGTTATCGGTGACTTAAATATCTAGTTTTAGAACAGCAACCAAAGCTTTATTTGGCAATATTTACATGGTTATTTCATGCATTGTTATGCAATAGCTTTTTAAAAATTATTATGAGATCTGAGTACCTTGTCCTTTAAGCATGCATATGTATCTCCATATATATATTTCAGGCATACACATAGATCAGAAGCTGAAGGTCAAACAAAGCAGCTAGGGCAGCTTTTCAGTTTGTTGGGTGTTTTGCTGATGTGCAGAATTAAGCAGGGGAAGTATTCATATGTCTCTAGCATACATTTGCAGTGTTCAGGCAAATCAGATGCTTCCAGAGCTGCTGTGGCTGCTGGAAAGCAGAGCCTCCTCAGGTGCCAGAGGTTCTAGAGAAAGATGAGTGCAGTGAGTCTGTAGTTCCTTGCTGTAAAGGAAGCAGGTGCACGTTTATCCTTTTTACCCAAACAGCATTGACACAGTTTTTTGTGCGTTCATTTCTCAGGACTACTTAGACCTTGCAGCTTCCACGCCCTCGGATTCCCTTCTGTACGATGATGGGCTCTCAGAAGAGGAGACACCTCTCGTGGACTGTAATAATGCTCCCCTCCCTCGAACCCTCCCTTCCACATGGATTGAAAACAAACTCTATGGTAGAATTTCACATGCATTTACTAGATTCTAGCAACACACACAAAAAAAGTTGATTTTTCTTCTGCACTGTTCTCAGACTCTGTAACCCCATTACAGTGTTTCTTGTCTGAATGAAGCCAATCAAAATTTGCTTGGAAGCTTCTTTTGGGTTTTTATTTTTGTTTGTTTGTTTTTTCTTTTGGTAAATGTCGAAGTTTGCATCAGGATCATCCTTTAGTCATTTTGCAGCTGTGTCTAAAATAAACTCTTTAAAAGGATGTGAAAATAAGTAAAATGACTAGATATCATACAGTAAAAGCAAAAAAAAATGATCAGGGAAGTATTCTCAGGGGAAATATAAAATGCTAATGAGTATCTAATTCAACTATCCTGTTGGGGGAGGCTACAACATTTAAAATATGTTAGATTCTGCACCTCTAATTTAAGCAATAGACTTTCTTTTTTGTTAATACTGTTTTTTGCCATAACTCAGTGACGGGACTCATCTGCAACATTTTTCATTTATTAAGAAGGAGATCTAAATTTCAGCTGCTATTAGTACATTTTGGATCTATAAGCTGAAATGTATTTAATGTATCATAGGATGAAAACAGATTATTATATACAGAAGGTAGAAATACTGTATATAAATATTATATACAGACTAAACTGACATGTAAAATCCTTTGAATAATTAATTAACAATGGGCATTTTGAAAATATCACCTGTTTTCACGTCCTTTGATTTGTTATGAACGTGTTAGTACTAAACCTCGACTGAATGATGTAGCAAGTGTTTTTAAAAAGAACATATGCTTTCATATTGTGATGGTGAGATGGACAGTAAAAATGGTTCTTGCCAAAACTCCTACATTTTGTCTTCTGATTAAATATTCTACATGGTTTTAGATATTTACTAACATCACAGATACTTTTTTCATTCTTCAAGCAGTATGACTTTTGAAAAGTTGGATCTTTTAGTTTAAAAGTTGCCATTAATACATGGCTTTGGGTCTATTTTTGATCTATGCCTTAGCTATTATTTTCTTCATTTGGTTTTCTCAACTCATGTTGATTTTGGGGCACTTAGTGGTCAGCTTGTTAAAAGAATGAAGTAGCAGAAAAAAGTTGCCACAAGGTTGATGGCAGATGCTGAATGCTTAATAAGCAACAGAATCAGATTTCTGTTTTTGAAAATCTCAACCCTGCTATGGTTCTGTGCTTACACAGCTGAATCAACATGGTGCTAAGCACTCTGCATCCATTTTGGTGATCACTTGTGCCTAAACACAGAAACAGTTACTGCACTCAATGCAAACAATTACAGGCCTGAAATGCAACTTTAAATGCTGAATCAAGACAGGAGTGCTCAGCACTTTGTTGGACTTTACTCAGTTGCACTCCTGGGATTTCCTGAAACTAAGCAGGGGATTCCTGCTGGGGGTATGAAAGTGTCCCCAGGACCTCACTGAAGCCAAAGGAAAAACGCCCATTAAGTAAATCTCTATCACTGAAATGGACTTTGGATCCTGTCCCAAATAGATTTATTAATTCTTGGAGCATTTCCTGTACAGCAAGACCTTTCTCTTGCAAAGCAATATATTGCTACATGATTGTTAAAATATAAAATTATGGAAAGTTGGAGGCTTATGAGAAGAACAATTCTTAGCTTTTTATTATGCACATGTGCATGCATGCACACAATTTTTTATTGAGTAAGCACTTTAATTTATCTAAGATTTTTGCCTGCATCTGAATTTCTGCTTCAGGGATTTCAAAACATCATTTATATGAATTGATTTGGGACAAAATCCAGTGGACTGGCTTAAAGTATTGAAGGGAGTTTTGCCAAGGGCCTTACTGTCTGCACATGAAGTTATGGTTCTTCAGTGCAGAAAAAATTATCTGTTTTCATTTTTAGGCATGTCATACCCGAACTGGCCTGAGGAGAGCCCCGTTCCACTCACAAGATTCGATGGCACTAACTCTGTGTTTTCAAGATATGCAAATGATAGTGTATATGCTAACTGGATGGTTTCACACTCAGCGGCAAAATTTATGGACAAGTTTGATAGCTAAAATTTTCTTTGTGAAAGGTAATGGACTCCTGAGGAAAACAAGGAGGCAAAGAGTGGGAAGTCCATTGGCTTGTTCTTTGTACAGTCAACAACTAACTTTTAAATTGGCGATTCCCTTTATTGGTAGTTTTTAAAGTGTGTTATTTATGCTGAAGACTATAATTGGTTCTCTCCCCTTTCAGAAAACATATCAAGCTGGATAAGAGTTGTAGTTCTGGTACTTCTAAGTTGCCAGTTTGCATACGGTTCCATTTGGCAACTTCTTAGTGCAAAAGGCTTTGCACTTCATCCTCTGTGTTTTTTAGACTAACCGTCCTATGTTACAGCGTCCTGGGATGGTAAAATGCACTTGAACTGCTACTTTTATAGTGGCTGTTAGCATACAACCACTTGATCTAAGCAGGAAGCACAAACAATATATAGAAGGGAGGAGAGAAACAGGCTCCCAGATTACTGAGCTTGCTATCAAATGACAAGTGTTAGAATGATGTTGGCACTAACAAAGCCAATATCTTGGTTTGGAAGCAAACATTTAGTAACTCAGTAGAGGACTTGAGATTCAACATTTGAAGTCTTGTAAAATGTATTGTCTTGTCTTAATAAGAAGAAAATTTTGTTTTATTAGTCTTAACTTCTCTTACCTTTAGCACAATGGAGATAAATTTGATACAAGATAAGCTGTATAGACTGATGGCAATCAAGAGTGTTCATCTGACACATTTACTTTCCATCACCAACATATTAGTAATGTTAAAACATACAGTCTTGTACAATCATAGTTTCTCTTATGAGTTAAAAATAGGCTATACAGGATTTTTAGACTGAATTCATAGAGTAGAATAGTAGTATCATAGAATGGTTTGTGTTGGAAGGGAACTTGGAGGTCATGTAGTTCCAACTCCCTTCACCCCTGCCCGCTCCTCCATTGTGGGCAGGGACACCTTCCACTAAAACAGGTTGCTCAAATTACTATCCAAACCTGGACTTGAACACTGCCAGGGATGTGGCATCCACAACTTCTCTGGGCAACCTGTTCCAGTACCTCACCACCTTCACAGTAAAGAATTTCTTCTTAATATCTAGCCTAAACCTGCCTTCTTTCAGTTCAAAGCCATTCCCCTTATCCTAACGTTACATGCCCCTGTAAAAAACTCCCTGTCCAGCTTTCCTGTAGGTTCCCTTTAGGTACTGGAAGGCTGCTCTAAGGTCTCCCCAGAGCCTTCTCTTCTCCAGGCTGAACAGCCCAACTCTTTCAGCCTGTCTTTGTAGGAGAGGTGCTCAGCCCTCTGATGGTCTTTGTGATCCTTGTCTGGACTCGCTCTAACAGGTCCATGAACTCCTTATGCTGGGGACCCCAGAGCTGATGGGTCTCACAAGAACAGAGTAGATGGGGAGAAACCCCTCCTTGACCTGCTGCCCATGCTGCTTGTGATATAGGCTGGGATGCAGTTGGCTTGTTGGGCTATAGAAACACATTGCCTGGTGATATTGAGCATCTCATCAAGCAACACCACCAAGTCCTTTTCCCCAGGGCTGCTCTCAATCCATTCTCCAACCTCCCTCTTTGTGCTTGGGATTGCCCTGACCCAGGTGCAGGACCTTTTCTTGGCTTTGTTGAACTTCATGAGGTTTGTGTGGGGTCACCTCTTTGAAAAGCCTTTCAAAGTCCCTGTGGATGGCATCCCTTCTCTCCAGTGTGTCAGCTGCACCACAGATCTTGGTGTCATTGAAAAACTTGCTGTGGGTGCCCTCGATCCTGCTGTCCGTGTTGCCAACAAACATGTCAATCAGTGCCAGTCCCAGTAACAACCCCTGAGGAGCAACACTCATCACTGATCTCCACTTGGACATCGAACTGTTGACAGCAACTCTGAGTGTGACCATCCAGCCAATTCCTTATCCACGGTCCATCCATCAGATCCATGCCTCTCCAGTTTCAAGATAAGGATGTCATCTAAGACAGTGTCGAATGCTCTGCACAAGTCCAGGCAGAAGGTATCAATCACTCTTCTCTTACCCACCAGCACTGTCCTGTCATAGGAGGACATTTGTAGGGTTTGCCCTTAGTGATGTCATATGGGCTGTCACCAATCACCTTATTTTCCATATTTTGTCATCAGGTTCCATGGACTTGGGGACCCTCAGGTTCCTTAGCTGGTTTGGAACCTGATCTTCCCCTATGGTAGGTGGTTCTTTATTCTCAGAGTCCCTGCCTTAGCCACCTCAGCAAAGGGGCTCGTGCAAACCTGGGCCTCAGTGGCTGAAGAATTTGCTAGTGAAGACTGAGGCAAAAATGTCATTGAGTACTTCAGCCTTCTCCATGTCCCAAATGTCCCATCTCTTTCTGGAGAGGGTTCACATTTTCACCGATGTACCTGTAGAAGCTTTTTTTTGTTGCCCTTGATGTCCCTGGCCAGATAGAATTCTATCAGAGCTTTAGCTTTCCTAACCTGATCCCTGGCTGCTTGGACAATTTCCCTGTCTTCCTCTCAGGCTATCTGTCCTTGCTTTCACCCTTTTTCTGTGGGGGAAGCATAGGCTTCCTTTTTGTGTTTTAGTTTGTCCAGGAGCTCCTTGTTCATCCATGCAAGTCTCTTTCCTGATGTTTTTGCCTGACTTCCTCTTTGTTGCATTGCTCCTGACCTTGCAAGAGGTGATCCTTGAATATTAACTAGCTTTCTTGGGTCACTCTTCCTTTCAGGGCTTTGTCCCATGGTACTCTACCCAGAAGATCCCTGAAGAGGCCAAGGTGTGCCCTCCTGCTGTCCAGGTTAGTGAGATTGCTGTGCGCCTCCTCGCTGGCCTGAGGAGCTTGAAGTCCACCATTTCATGGTTACTGCAGCCAAGGCTGCCCTTGAGATTCACATTCCCTACCAGCCTGTCCTGGGTGGAAAGAACAAGGTCCAGCATGGCAGTTCTTCTCATTTACTCCTCTGTCACTCAGAGAAGTAAGTTATCTATGTATTCCAAGAATCTCCTGGATTGCTCATGCCCTGCTGTGTTATCCCTGAAATGGATATTGCGGTATTGAAGTCCCCCATGAGGACCAGGGCTTGTGAATATGAGGCAGCTCCTCTCTGTCTGTGGAGGGTCTCATCTCCTGGTTGGGTGGCCTTAGACCCCCACTACAATGTCATTTGTCCTTACCCTCCCTTTAAACCCATCAACTCCTCATTCAACCCCAGTACAGCTCCAAACACTCCATGTGGTCATGAACATAGAGGGCAACACCCCTTTCTCCTGTTCCCTGCCTGTTCTTCCTAAAGGGCCTGTATCCTTCCACTGCAACAGTCCAGTCATAGGAGCCATCCTACCACATACCTGATGCCAGTAAGATCACAGCCCTGCAGCTGTGCACAGTCTACTACTGCTCTTGTTTATCCCCCGTGCTACGTGCATTTGCATAAAGGCGTTGAAGTTGGGCCCCAATGGAGCAGACTTACTGGCAGGAATGGTTGGAATTTCCCTGCACAGCACTTCGGGTTCTCTCTTGCTGATCTGCAATTGCTCTCCAGGCTCTGGGCATCCCTTGCTGGTGCTGGCAAGTAGGAGTGGAATAGGTTGAGGAGTCCCTCTCCCAGCAACTTCAATTTAATGCCGTCTTCACCAGCTTGGCAAGCCTGTGACCAGAGATGCTCTGCCCTGGCAGATGGGCCCCCATCAGACTCCATCAGCCCAGGTTTTCAGCGTGAGTCCCCAGGAACAGCCAGACCCCTGGCCGTGGCACTAGACCCCTAACCATTTACTGATTTGCCAGATTCACCTGGCCCTTTCAAAGCTTTCCCGTTGACAGGGAAGGCTGATGAATAAGCTGCCAGCACTTGAGTCCCTCACCACCACTGCCAGGATCTGTCATGTTCTTGGTCCTCCTCAGACTACTCCTGGCTGTGTCCCTGGTGCACATGTGAAACAACAGCAGATAATGGTCAGGAGACTGTACGAGGCTTGGCACAAGGCTCTGGGTGACATCCCTGCTGCAGCTCTCTGGTAATCAGTCAGGTTGATGAGTGAGTCCCTCTGTGTCTCTCAGAGGAGAGTCCCCTGCTGCTCTCACCTGTCACCTTTGCTAGTTGTGCTGATTGTTACACAGGGAGCAGATGGGGCTGCCTTACTCAGCTCCAGCCTCACTCCTGATGTGATGGGTCCTCCCTCTCCAGCCTGCAGAGTGCTGAAGTGGTTCTGCAGGGGCATCTTGGGCTTCAGGGACGTCTCTTCCTCCCACAGGTCCTTGTCATTTCAAGTGTCCATTCTTCTGCCTTACTGACACCCCTCCTCCCTTCCGTGTGTGCATGGTGGGGGAGTTTTTGCCACTTTGGCTGTGGGTTTACTGCAGGCTCTCCTTGGAACCAGCCATCCAACTCCTTCACAGCCTGAAGTTATGTAGCCTTCTCACCTCCTCCTGCAGCTCTGCCACGGGACATCCTCTGCCTTAGCACACCTTTTGTAAATACTCAAGTACAGAGATTTTGTTTGCAGTCTTGTTAAGTGGATTGGAGACCTCCTCTTGGCTCCAAATTGCATATACTGCCATGCACAGGATACTGCCATGCACAGGATACTCCCATTATTCCAAATAAACCTCTTACCTTGAAAGTAACAAATAAAAAAAACAGTTGCACAGCAAAATTGGTCTAAAACTCTGCTGTTGAAAGTACACAAGGAAAATGTCACTGGAATTTGTTAAGGTGAAATAGGAAAATGTTGTCCTTACAAAAGTGACTTGATATTTGGGAGAACAATCAGAGTGTGAATCATGTTCTACGTGGAAGAGTAAATGATCAGCACTACTTTTGTCTTTATTTGTAATCTACCATGGTTAAGGGTAACCTTTCGTTTGCTACAAATGTTGGGATGTAAATCCCGAGTGACTCGTTGTTAGCGTTGTGATGGTTATTCTAAATAATCCAATTCTACCAAAGCTTGCTCCTGTCACTTACAGTCCAATTTAGATGTTTCAGATCTGTTTTCAGATGTTGTTTTGTGTATCAACTTTATGTTTCCATTAAAGTCTGTGATTTCAGAAACCATGGTCTTGAGTCAGACTGCCAAAACCTGAACACAGATTTTCAGTTTGCAAAAACTGGGATATGAAGTGGTGTGTTGGAATGGAAGGAGCTTCCCTGTTGGATTGCATACTTGATCCTGGTTTCACACAAGCAGAAGGCACAGCAGCTTTTCCTTTGCACAGACATTTGCCACGTTGCGTAATGCTTATGCACAACAAACACACAACTCTGTATGCAGGAGGGGCTCTGCTGTGATACCGCAGTGATCTTCACTGGCATGACACACCTGTCAGAGTGCATACTTGGAAAACAAAGGGCACTGAAAATTGAACCCTTTATATAGGCTGTTTTTTCTATTGAGAGATCTGTGAAAAAGGAGAGAAAAATCACACTTGTGGTAACTTTATGCTTTGTCAAGTTGCTTTCCGATATTTTATGTCTGTAAATGGGAATTCCTCACTTGCCATGAGCAACCAAGGCATCAAGATTTGTGGGTTTGTTTGGGTTTTTTTCCTTCCTTAAATGAAGAGTGTAACTTTATCCAGTATCTTCAGCAACAGTATGCAGCTGAGAGATGTGAAACACTCAGTTTCTAATCCGACAGCCCTGTAACGACATTGCTGTATGGCAGGCGAGTGGGACAGTAAGTGATGCTGAAATAACCAGTGGGTGCAGGGAGTAAGTAGTGTGTACTTTAGACTTTCAGCATAAGCCAGTGTTGTTTCAGCCATTAGTTTGTGTGAGAATTTCACTAATAGTGCTACCTATCCTACTGGACACAGATCCTGCATATAAAACACATACACAGCCCATAATTACAGTTTCCATGCACAGTTATCTGCATTAAGTGCAGTTTAATGAAAAATTGTGTTTCCTAATCCAATTAATTTTGACTCCCTTCCTGCTCGTGAATGTTGACAAGAAATAGATTATTGCTTTTAAGTATTCAATCATAATATGAAAGCTGCTTCTGTGTATGCTATTTCAGTAAATATTTCCCTTGAAGTGTTTCCTGTTTGTTCTGTGTTGCCACTAGTCAAAATGGTGACAATTTTGTTTCAGTTCCTCTTTGGAGAGTAAATGTACTTCCCACATGGGAAAAAAGTGATACAACAGATAATTATTTCCATCAGTGCCAGAAATACTTATGCACTTGGCTGCCCTGAGGAAAGTGAATTCAGAGGGAACAAATGACTCACCTAAATATGCAGGTTGGAGAGAATAACTTTCTAAAAATTTCTGCAAACCTTTTCTAAATACCTGCAGAAATGATATGGTTTACCTGATCTGTGCTTTGAGTTTTGACAGATGGGGAGAGCATGAATCTTACATGTCAGTACAGTCCTTAGAGCAGCACAAGGAAATCATTGCAGTATTGGTTTCCACAAACTTCCAGAGGTAGGATACTCAGAAAATCTACTGTGAGCTTGCAATTTTTAATTTGCAGACATTAGCCTGTTTCATATAGTAGAAGTTCTTAAAAATATTATCCCATGAATATGAGGTACATAATATTTAAATCACGGGGATTTTATCTAGAACTCATCATGCAAAATATGGATGAATCTCTACGGTACCCTCAACTGGACCTTAGCAATTCTCAAAAACACACAGTAAAAGCAAGCTTATATTCCTTATTGATTTATATCTGTCTTAGATCAACAATACAAGCTTCAAAATACATCTAAAAAGAATATTTCTACTCTAACTTTTGAAAGTTTAAAAAAATGGTTTATAATTTTGAAATACTTGGTTTGAAAACTCAGTTTACCTGAAAGTGTTGTTTCTCATTATAGCTACAGTGGTAAAATTGTAACAAAATACTGGAGATAATATTCTAAAGCACCAGCCCTTAAGTAGCACTAGGCAACATTCCCCATGAACAGAGTGCAGACAGGCCATAATGTGATGAATGGTTTGATCTTTTCAGCCCAAGCAAACTTCCTGAAAAAGAACTGAATCATTCCCTTAAAATGTATGCAAGTACTTAAAATCTTAATAGAAAAATCTAAGCTGTTCACATCCTCTCTAACTTCATAAAATTCAAGTAGCCCCTCTGAAGTTAGTGGAACCATTCATAAATACATTATTCACAGGCAGTTGCTGGGCTAAAATTCAATATCCTAAGAGTCAACTAGCAAGAGTACAAAGGGTATTATCAAAATGTGGATAAAGTAGTAATAGCCTTGGTGTACCCATCCCTGGTACAACACTTTAACTTGCCTGTTGGGAAGCAGTCTGTAGAATTAAGTACTAGACACTAGAGAACAGGTAAGCACAAATAAATTTCTAATTTATACCTAGAAGAGACAGTGAATGAAATATTTTTTGGTATTTATCAAGCTCTCCAGTGAAGCTGAGTCGTTTGTTTAAGCTGTGTTTTGTATTTCTCATTTCTAAACTTGGGACAGCAACCTGTGTCTTCCAGTTAAAATAGAGAGATAAATACTCCTAATGCATTCTGGCAAAATTAATAGTTCCTCTCTTTTTATAGTGTGTTTTTTGGCTTTACCTGGTGTTTTAAAGGGTTACGTGTTTCTTAAAAACAACAGATTTCTTGCTGAAACCTCTTTCTTTGAGCCATTATCAAAGTTCATTTTTCTGATAATCGTCTGCCTGAGGATAGATGAACACACCTTCCCTTAAGCTCATCAGAAATAATTAGCTCCTTGTTTGGCTTAAAAAGGTACCATTCATAAAAATGCAACTTTATCTCATCTTCCAGCAGTTTCATATGGATTACAGAGTAATCTAAACAGTGAGAAGAGTTTAAGAGCATTGCAGTTGTACTTGCCATAGATCTGAAATCCTGAACAATTCAGCCTCAGTCTGGCTATCGATCAATCACTGCAGTTCCTAGGCTGATTTTTCTGCACTCAGCAGGTCACATAAATTGTTGTTAAAGCCCTTATATAATTTTTCAGCTGTTCAGGCCTTTCTTTCCTGACATGATCACAATTGAAAGGTTTGATGTGAACACTGATTTTCATTTGGAACACGAACATGGAACATTTTCATAGCTTCCTGCCAATGCAATTTCCTTTCTGAATTTACTGTGCTTAAGGATGGAAGTATTTTAAAATTTTTAATAAAACTAAATCAAATTAATATGTATTTTAAGCATTTGGTTTGCAAAGGATCTTGCTTGCCTGTATTTAGGTATATTTGAGTTACTTTGGGGGAGAAACCCCCCGAAAACTCCACTTACTGTCAGAGAATGTAATAGGGTGTAAGGCCAGTGCAAATCAATAAACCAGTAGGATACACTCGTCCTACTTTTTTTTGCCAAACTGCTGCCAATGACAAGAACAGCATCCCTTTATTGAAGAGTATTTTACAAAAAAAGGAAGAGATTCAGAATAAATTCTTGTCTTTTGGACAAGCACATGTCAAAAGGGTGGAAACCCACGGAAGGGGTGGCTGATGGGACAGATGAGGAGGCTGAGAGGGAGGTCTGATGTCATTCCTTGAGAAAGCTGGTAAGGATTCATCTTCAGATGATTAAAAAGCTTGGAAGAGCATTGTAAAGACTGAAATGTGGAGAAAGTGTATGAAAAGATCCAGGAGATCAATACCATAGCCATAGTATATATTTTTTAAAATATGCACAGAGCTTTGAGAACCAGCCAGTGAGAAACCAGCAGGGTTAACTGTTTTCTAAGATAGTTTTTGTGTGGTCAAGAGTGTCAGCAGAAGACAAGAAAAATTCTTTCTGGTGCAGGGTATAAATAATTGAGGGAGATTTTAGTATTGAGTCAGGAAATCATTTAAATATTTACTTCACTGTTTTTCCTGTGCAGAGGCTTTCTGAACAGTGGCCTGGTCCAGCCAGCAAACAGAAAGACATAAAGTTTATGCTGACTCTAAGGATTTTTATTTTAAAACGTTGCTGTTGGAGGTCTAACCCAGTGTTGTTCTTTATTTGTTAAAATGAACTGTGACAGTTTATTAAATACCGAGGAAAGAGAGATGATGTGAGTTTCTGTAATAATACTACAAAGAGGACTTTAATTTATACTGCGAAGTATTGATCCCCATTTTTACATCCACAAAGATAAAGTAAGCAATCAAATTAGGCTACAAGAAGTTACCATCAGAGACAGCTTTGGAACCAAATAGAAATAATGTTGATGGAATCAATTCTATTTGCTTATTGAGTCTCCATTATGGTTTCCTCATGTTAGAAAACATGAAATGCATTCTTTGAAATGCTAGACCCTAACCTAGAGATTGCTTCTAATTGTTAACATTTCAAATGATTATTATATTTACTAGGCAATACATAGCAGGACACTATTCAAGGGTATTAAACCTTGAAATGCAGTGATATGAATAGCACATATTACCTTTATTGCTGTGAAAGGCATCAAGTCTACACTAAAGACCTTGTCATACAAGATTTAAGCATAGCTCAGGGGGAGCAGAAAACACACATCAAATTATCAGCAGCATTTTAGCATTCACAAGTTAAGCTATTTTTTTTCACCTCCTACACATGGCCAAATTTTACGATTTGCATTTTTCTGCACTCATAATGAACATCTTCATGTTGTGAGTGTACATCAGTAATTTAAACACAGCTTGCACACAGCTTCCAAGATGCTCGAGTTGCAGAAAAAAATCAGTTTAAAGAACTTTTTATCTCTATGCTTATCCTGTCACAAATATGATTTGTTTTTTAAAATATTGCAAATCCTTGCTTGTCTAGCATAGTGCCAGAACTGGTAACTGACATTCTTTAAATTTAAATTAAAAAGAGAATGAAAATGAAATAGAAATGTCATTTAGAACTATTCACTTCCATCTAGTAAATACTTCTGAACTTGATATTCCATAATTTAAATGGGGTGTAGGCTGCCAGATCAAGTCTTTCTCACTCTAGTTCTAAAAACAGGCACAGGAAAGGAAAAGCAAAAACACATTTTCCTTGCTCTTGAGAAGGAGTAGGAACAAATTCAAGTGATTTTCAAAGTATCTTGCTGTTCAGCTCTCCTATAATTGCATTTCTAATGTAAAATCTTGCTTTGAATTAATTTGATTTGGAGTTTCATTTTACCAACAGATGTGAGATGTGAGCATCGCTGTAAGATGCTCATTAGCAAAACTTTTTCCTAACAAAGATAAAACAATCGTTACTAGTCAGCAATTAAAGAGAAGCTTGTGAGACTGCTGGGAATGCAGTGACATTTGATCCTGACTTTGCAAATCAGTTCATCCCTACCCATTGGTTTTATAAAGATAACAGTGAAGTCTCAACAGCATACTTTAACGCTTTTCCAAAATCAGCCACTGCTTTTATGCACCACAGGAACAGATGCCAATTTCCACGAAAATCTGAAAGTATTTTCAGCTGCTCAACTGAGATATGGTATTTTTTTCTGGTTGTCTTATTTTTTGGTACCCAGGAGGGTTCTCTTTTGACAAGGGAACCTTCCTTTTGCCCTGTCTTAACACAGCCCTGTGAGAGTTTTTCAATGATTGGTAAAGTACTGCTAACAAAACCAAAGTAGTTAGGTGATTTTATTATTACTTCCATGCCATTTTATGGGAGGAGTTTAAAAATATGAAAAATACTGCACTTAAAAACAGTTTAATGATGCATATGCAATGTTGAATGGCACCAGAAACAAGAGAAACAATTTTTTATATGAACTGGCTGGAGTTTTCACTCAAATGGAGATCTTTTTTGGGCAGTGACAGACAAGTCTTAACACTAGCAAAAAAATCCAAACCCTAAACTGGAGTAGATAAATATTGCAAACAATGGACCAGCAGAGTACAGACAATGAACTATAGAAGTTTCTTAGTCTCTGCTCCTGTCAAGTGAATGAAGAAATGAACACTGGCTTTGTTCTAACTGTTTGCTAAGCTATCAGCATGGATGATCATCTCTGTCCTGTGCCTTTCTACAATTCTGTTTTTATTTTGTGTGGAAGGTGGTGGTGGATTTACTGACTGTTGGGCAGGCTGAGTGGGTACATGTGATCATGCAGTAATGCATATTAAATGCTGATCTACTGAGTATTTTGTATAAAACACGGAACACATCAGATCAAGAAAGCCAAAATATTTCTCTCCAGACAGATTCCATTTACTGTAGATATTTATCTGAATAACTTGAGCTTTGGTGCATGAGGCTTTCAAGCACAGAAAAAACCCCAACCCGATAACCAACCAAAAGACCTTGATAATTTATATTATCTCATCAGACAAGGAGTGTTCATGAAAGATTTTCTGCCTTAAATCTGATATATAGAATGCATATATTGCTGCATTCTAGGTAGTCAAATCTACAGTTTAAAAAGTAATTTAATAGAATTGATTTTAAATCTATTACTTTATGGTATTCATAGGTTACTGTTTTGCAGTACTGAAGGACAAAATAAAAAGGAATGTGTATTTTTTAGTATGTTTTGCATAACACTGAGTCTTCCAGTCAAAACCCTCCTATTCTTTTTCCATTCCAGGCACAGAATATGGTTGCTTGGACTTTGTTTCAGAGTAGCTTGGCATCAGTGTATCTGTGACAAAATTTTCTTCTCTTTTTAGAAAATTGCCTCCAGCGCTTCTTGGTGCTATTAGACAGAAGCTGTATAGGAAAGGTGCTTTGGAATAGTCAGAAATAAACCAGTACAGAATTCCAGCACTACCTACATGGATTATTTTCCATGTATGTTGTTACTGCTGACTCCGATGTGATGCCCTGGTGCAGCTGCGAGTGAGCAGTGGAACCCTGGGCACACAACCCATTGTTCCTGCCAGGAAAAATAAGGCCATGTGGCCAGGAAAAATGCTCTGCCACCACTGCAGAATATTGCCTGCTGCTCTCAGCTGGAGCAGCAGCAGAGTCCAGGCATTTCACAAAGCTCCCTGCTTGTCCCCTTCTGTATTCCTTTTCCCTGTGGCATCAGCCGGAGCGACACTGTACTGGTGGTACAGGAATGTTTCCACAATCCATTTGCTACTGTCAGAAAGCTTGGCAAATATTTGTTGCTAACAGCAACTATATGTTGGTTTCAAAGAGAAAAAGTTATTTGAAGAGATTGTATCCAAAAAATTCTGATTTATCCTTCCATACACTTTTCCAGATGCTAAACTATCACTATTCAAAGAAAAAAGCAAGTGGACTACAGTAAGCACTTCTGTTATCAGAAGAAAGCCTTTTCAGATAGTAGATAAAACTAAATTTTATTTACATTCACTTATAGCTGTGATTGTATTGATTGTTTTTTTATGATAAGGAATGTCTTCTACGTTCATGAATTAGTACCATAATTATTGAGTCTGCTTTAATGTATGAAAGGACTCTGTATAAATTTAAAGTCAGTTATTACTGTTTTCTAAAGAGAATTTTGAAAGGAAGGAATTTAGCAACTGTGATCACAAAACAACAGGAAAAGAGCAAGCCATAACAGTTCATTTCCCAAATATTATATAAATTATATGCTTCTGAGTCCAAAATTCAGTACATTATAATTCCAAAGAATTACTATTTATTTGATCCCAAAACACTACATGAAAAAAATGTAGTCCTTCAGCATTCAAATATGTAGAGGCCAAAAGCCTAGGCAGTGACAAAAAGGAAATGTTACTCAATGCAAAATAAAGGGCACAGTAACAATAAATACTGGAAGATTTTTGCGTGGTGTGTTGGTACAAACTGATTTTACAGATGCACTGTCTCTCCTAAAGCTGTGGTAAATCAAGAGAGTATTCCAGTCTCTGCAAGCAGCGAGGTAAAATAGCCTGACATTCCGAGCACCTTTAACACAGGTCGCTGATGCCCCACGATGACAATAAGACTCTGTCCTTTCAGAGGCACAGAGCAAGCCCCGGGCTGGGCTCTCAGTGCCCCAGCTGGTGCTGACACTGCAGCCCTGCCAGCAGAGCCTGAGGTGCAGCCTGGCATAGCCCAAGGCAGCCGTGAGTTAATTCTGCTGGAGCACACGGCCTCTCCCAAGACCCCTTTCACTGCCCAGAGCAACAGGACACAGCGACAGGAGCAGTGACAAAGGGTTACACACTGCAACTCAGTGAGAAGCTCAGATTGAGGATTTCAAGGAATATAAATCACCATGATTAAAATATTGTAGGAGGGTTGATTTCAGAAATCTTCAGTTTTCTTCATGGTTTTGGTTGAATTGTTCAGGATCTGTTATGAATAATTTGCAACACTTAAGGAAAAAGGAAGCAGTTTCACATGGGATCATGTTGGAACTGTGCCATCAGTAAAGCTGAGCTGTGGTATTTGACAAAAAGCCTTGTGTCAAGGCAAACTAATGACTATTGTTTGACAATTAAAGCTCAGAATTTTCAGGCAAAATAATGGACCATTTTTCTTGTTCTACGTTTCTTATTTTACATGTTTGATTTTGGCTCAAGAGGTTAATAGAACAAAAATATTCTTTGTTGAAGGATTGTTTTTTTTTCTTTTCTCCTTTGGCCTCATTTACGTTACTCCTTCACTTTGGTATCATGTTCTCAGATCAGCTCCTCTCTTTCTTTTGTTTCTTCCCCTCCAGCCCACACAGATGCTTAAAAAAAAAAAAAAAGGCACAAAAAAGAAAACCAAAACCACTAGAGGCTGGAGCTAATGCTGTTCTGGAAAACGGTTCTTTTTTGAATAAGCTATGGCCAGCCAGCCACTTCCTTTCCCCCAACTGTACCAATTTAAGAACAGTGTTTAGCAAAGTTTAGGGAAACAATTTTTAAAGTCTGTCTCCTAAATAACCATCCTATCATAATATTTTAGGAAAATTCGAAGCTTAGTCACATAAATTATAAATATGTATACTATTGCTCTCAGATGCTAGAAGGTCTGCAACTACCTGTCAAAGAAAAATCCCCAGGCTGAAACGAATTGTATCTTAAAACACAGACATTTCCTAAATGTTTTATTGCCTGCTTTATTCACAAACAACATGGGAATTCCTCTGTAGGCCTGTAAGATTAACACCAAACAGGAACTATAACATCTATCAGCATAAATATAGGTCTGAGTTATGAAGGAATATCTAATCTTAGAACAGCTTGTTCTGATAGAAGAATCAGGAAACTACACACACCATCACTGCAAACCCATCATTTTTCCTGACACGGTAGACCTTTCATACAGAGATGACTATGAATACCCTTGTTGTTCCTATGAGAGGTTAAGAAATCTATTTTTTCCTTCTCTCAATCTGGAAAAAAAAACAGGCTTTCTGGTAGAGAAGAAATTCTGGTAAACAGAGGAAACAGGGATTTAGAGAAGAACAAGTATTGTGTGTATCATCTCCTGGAAGGCCCTGTATAGCTCTCCCCCCACAGCAGAAACAAGCTCACATGCAGAAAGGTGGTACCTGGGAAACTTGAAGGACAATGTTCAGAGTCTGGTTGCTCTCTGTAGGCCAACCAGTGTGTGCTGCAGCATTATCAGAGTTTGTTTCAGATCCACAATGTAGGGTTAGTTACCAAAATCAAGAATTTCAGTTATTTCCATTCCGTTATCTTCTTGTACTCACAAATATTATGTCTCCAGAACACTGCAGTCTCCAGGGTGTCGGTGTCTACTAAACTCCTACTCATTATCCACAACAAAGACGACAGGCAGGGTGCTCAACAGTCATCTGTACCATGCAATACTGAAACTTTGCATGAGGTTAGGTTTAAAATAGTATATTTACATACCGTTTTAAAAGAGTAATGAAGCCACATTTACCTAGTTTGAGGAGTGCATGTGTGACTATTTAAAACCTTCTGGTAATTCTCTTCTACGAATGTACTTTCCAAGTATATTTTTGAGGAATACCTAAAATGATGATCTAGCATTGTGGCAAGTTTTAATAGCTAGGAAAGTGCCTGGATGGATGGATGACCACACCAGCCAAGTGTCTTTTCCCTGTTCATTTAAGGTATTCCCTGAAAAGACCTTTGCTGTCTGAGGGCTTGAAATCTAGACTGATTGAACAGACCTGGTCCTTGGACACCCAGCCCCCTCCCATGCTGTGTAGTGTAGCTATTTATTAACAAATGGGTTTCTGCCTGCCTGAAGACAAAGGGCTGCTCTGTGCTAAATGGGGTACAGACCTCGACAAAGCAGTAACGTGACAAAGGATGCAGCCTCTGCTGCTCAGACCACTGGGGCTCTGTTCTGGAAAGCCCTCAGCGCCTGCCTTTGAGGCAGGTGAGCAGTCACAGACAATCCAAGATAGAGATGTCAAGTTAGGGGGTGCAGGCCTGTACATAATAAGCCTTTCTGGCTTTCTCTGGCTATTGTTGATGAGTGGGATTGGTACATAGTTGTGGAAGAATATTCCTACTTTACCTGGTTCCTGAGTTTTACCCTTTTAAACTGCTACAGGCCACCATTCATGCACGTGGCTAGAAGCTGCATGGCCAAGCCTGGCTTCCTTTCAGGTCAAGCCCTGCAGAAATCCAATAATTTAAAAAAAAAAAAATTAAAAAAAAAAGTGTAATGAAATGTTCTTCTGTAAATACAGAACTGTACATAAATACTTGGATAACTAGAAAATAATTACCGGTGAATTCTGCTTCTTTCCAGCATAAAGGCTACATCACAATTTCACGGTTTTGCTAACACTAGAGATATCAGCATCACTGTGCTGCTGCTGGACCTCTGCGAGCCATGAGGCGGCAGGGCTGGCAGAGCAGCGTGTGCTGTGTGTGCTCGGGCAGTGCCAGGGCTGTCCCGGGCCGGGGCAGGGATCCTGCCCGGGTGGGCAGCGGTGACAGGGGCAGCGCACGGGCCGCGGCCGCTCCGGGCGTGCTCCGTGTGGCTGCGGCGCTGAGGGGCCCGCCCGGCGGGGGCTGCCGGCACAGCTGCGGGCGGAGGGTGCATTGCTACGCTCCCGGCTCTCGCCCTCAGACACGGACTTCGCGCCGCTCTCGGGGCGCACGGGAGAGCGGCGCGCCCCCGCCAGAGGGGAGCGAGGAGCGAAGCCGCCGCAGGGCGGAGTGAGCGAGGGAGGGAGGGAGGGCCTCAGCCCCGCCCTGCTGCCGTGCGGCGGCCGCGGCCCCGCTTCCCCCACGGGACTGCGCGGGGGACCCGGTCCCGCCCCGGGGGCGGTCGGGGGCGGCCGGCCCGTCCCCTTTAAGCGGCGCGGCGGAGGGTCCCGCCCGCTCATTTCCGAGCACGCAGGAAGTGCAGCCGGGGCTCCGCGCCGGCCCGCGCGGTGAGTACGGCGGCACCGCGCCCCTCCGCCCTCCCGCCGCCCCGCTCCTCCCGGTCCCGCGTCCCTCACCGGCCCGCCGCCCCTCCCCGCTGCCGGCAGAAGGTGCCGCGCAGCGCCCCGGAGCCCGCCCGGCCGCGGGCAGCGGCACCGCGGCGGGCCCGGCTCCGTGTCCCGGCCCGGAGCGGGCTGCGGCCGGCCCGCACCGAGCGCCCCGGGCGGCCGTGGGTCCCCGACCACCCCGGCGCAGGGGCCTGGCACACTGGGCCAGTGGTTGTACGGTAGCGCTGTCTCAACAATAAAATGAATCTGTGCCTCACGGGTGCGTTTCCATTGTGTTAGCTGGCCGTAGGCGTGCTGGGAGCGCGTTTGTGCAGCCGCGGGCAGCGGGATGCAGCAGGCGGGCCCCCCCGGCAGCGCAGCGCTGGAGCGGGCACGGTGACAGCGCCCGGCCGGGCTGTGCCGGGCTACGGGGGGGCCTGTGAGCTTGTCGGAGCCGCGAGAAACCCCCTTTGCTTCCACCAACCCCCAAAAATACGGGAAATGATGATGGAGGCGCTTAATTATCCTCAATGAAATGTCGAGCATTGTTTAAACTATGGCTTACCTCTGTTTGTTTTTGTCAGACGCGTTCTTGCTCGGTAAATTCTGTGCTCTCGCAAACTGTGATAGTTGGAACGTTTTGGTATTGAACATAAAAGTAAATTGTGTAATTGTCACCAGTCAGTTAATTCAGAAATGCTAAAGCAGAAACGGGGGAGGGGTGTTGCAATTTGCAAGACCGTTTTTAAACTTGATAGTACATGTTTTCGGTGAAGTGTAATCAGTGTTTACTTTATTCTGGTGTTTTGTTGTTTGTGGTTTCTTTCCCTTCAACCCCTCTGTCAGGTGAAAATTGAGACACTGATCTCTTCTGCTAAATGTGTAGATGATGGATAAGGACTAACTTTATTCTCTTCTCACGGGTAGCTCAGAAGAACTGCAGAAAAGAGAGATTGTTTCAACATTGAGTCAGTATCTCTCAGGTTAAGGTCATACAGTAAAAATTCCCTTTTTTCCCCCTTTTTTTTTCTTGGAGACTGTAATGCTAGGCCTCGTAGGACAGTTTCTTCTTTTCCAGCATGCACCAGCTGCAAATTCTTATCTAGCTTTAGTGTGTTTGAAGGAAACTTCTGGCTTCCCTTTATTTATTAGCTAGATAGTAGGAGCACCAAAGACAGCAGTTTGGAAATATTCCCAGTAGGTGTCATGGAGGTAGATGCGTTTTTCAGAGGGGTGTTAGCTGTGAGCCTCAATTACACCCTGAGGCTTTTATGGGAGATTCTGCCAGTCAGTCCTTATCAGAAATATCAGGAGACCTACAGTGAGCATTGCTACAATACCACTGTCATAAACCATCAGCAGCCGAACATGGGAAGAAGAACAATGGTTGTTGAAGTACATGCCTGTACAGCCCAAGTAGACATTCTTTAGCTTGTCTGTTGCTGGAGAAAACATGTGAAAACTTCAATGTGATTAGGATTAGTTGATCTTGAATAGTTCTTTTCCTGCTTGCTCCTATGACTTTGCTTTAGTATCTTTCTCAGGCTTAAGGATGGAAGGAATAAAGGAAATAAAGGAACCCCCAAACCTGTTGGTACAGCTGCTACATTGTGGTAGAAGTTGCACCAAATTACTCTTGAATTTAAATTCTTTGCTTTTATGTTCCAACCCCAGGATATGGGTCTTCCCAAGGCAGTGAGGAACATCATTTGAGGGCATAGTTAAATGATAAGTAGCTGTGGACTGTTACCACAAGCATATCTGCCACAAGAATTTCAACCCCTGCATCACAGTCTGCTACTTCACACTTGCCAGAAGCATTCTGTGGACTTCTTCATAAAAGGAATCCATCAGAATCACCTGAACTTTTACAAGCGATAAGACCAACTTCCCAGGAGGGCGGGTATGAGAAATATGAGGTCAGTTTTTTCTCTGCAGAAAACAAATTGCACAATATTTTTCTTGTCTCTGAAGCAGCCTGTCATTATGAAGCAAGCTTCATGACTTGCAGTATTTTCTCCTTAAATAATGCAGAAACAGGATCATGGAGGTGGGAAGAAAGTCAGGCTCTGGAAAAGTGCTGGAACAGATAATGGCCTTGGCTTTTTGTTAGCTCATCTGCCCTCTAAAGGATCAGCCTTCCAGAATAAAAGTGTGGGAAAAGGCCATAATAATTTCACTTCTGGAAAAACAATGTAGAAAATAGGCAGGGGTTTCAAGAGTACAAGGCTTTCTTTAAAAAAACCCAACAACATTCTCAAAGGGCACAATGGGAAGAAAATATCTTCAGGAGCATGGCGTTTTCAAAAAAAGACCAAACCACAAATAACTGTGCTTTATCTGTGTATCTAATTATGTTCTTTTAAGCATAGTGCTGGAAATGGGGAAATGAGACCAGAACTCACAAGATGTTTATAAAAGAAATATAATGCTTTTTGAAGGGAATGGGAATATAGTTTTATTTCTAAGTTAGAACCACAGCTTGTAAGAAGAATTTGTGAAAGGGCACTTCTTACTGTCTGCCAGAACAGTTTTATTCTGAAAGATGATTAGAAAAGCCCAGCACATCCATTAATATTATAGCTCATTTTAAAAAAAATCTGAGTGTGCAATTATTTTAATACCTTTAATTTCTTTTTTATTAAGCTTTTTGAATTTTTTTTTTTTGAGGGCGGGAAAAATTCTGCAAGTTGCAGCCCTCCAATCATGAATGCCTTTTGGTGCAAAAGGAATTGAACATTTAGGGGCCCATTTTAGGTGTGGCCTACTTCTGCTTTTATCCAGGCCTTTTAAATTTTTTTTATTGTAAGGCTGCAGGTATTTTGTGTGTACCTGAAAATGTAGACAGGCAAGTTATTCAGCTTAATATTTCTTGGGTGTCTCACACTTCGTGATGTGTGTAATCTAAATTGGTGATTCTGATGGTCACTGCTAGCTGAGAAACTTTGTTTTAAAATGAAACTTTGTTTTAAAAATCATTGCAAGCTATATGTAGTCACTAAAGATGAGAGATTCAAGGGGAAAGGAAAATGGCTTTTTTCCCTTTATGTGGAAACATGACACACTAAAATACTCGTGAGAAGCTTGCACTCTCTCTGCTGGCACTGGGTCGTCTTGCTGCAGCTCTGGGTTATGGTAAGGCTGGCAGGAGCCGCTTGCTCCACAATTATTTCTGAATGGGGTGGGGTGGAATAATACCTTGGAACAATCTCTGCTTTATCTTACTTGTTTTTAAAGGTTCTTTCCATTCTCACACCAAATCCTCTAAAGTTGATAAAACTGGCAAGTTATTTCAAGCTCTGGAAAGAGCATCAACAGAGTTGGTGTTTCAGAGTGAAGTTCAGAGAATTCAAATCAGATGACATGAGGAAACTATCTTGAGGAAATCTTGTATGTTCTTTGTAAATCTATTTCCTGACAATCATCTCCAACTGTAATAAAAAGTGACTGTAGTGATAGGCCTGTTTACTGATTTGTGGCTGCCTGCAGTGTAGGTGCTTTCCAGCACAGTGCTCTTGGTTCTGGTTGCTTCCTTTAGCCCTTTGTTCCTGGGAGGGTTTTGTTCTGGAGCCCATCTCCCTGCCCAGCCTGCAGTGGAGGGTGCCCCTGTCTCCTTAGGGAGGTGTGTTTGAGGAGAGCATTGGCAGCTGTGTTGGTGGGTGACAGCAGGAGCAGAGCTGCCTCTGTTTTGCTTCAGGCTTTTCCCCCCTTTAATTTTTTCACTGGTGGAGTGAGTGAGTGGTAAAGGGCAAGTCTGGCTGGCTTTTGTTCTTACCTTTCCTCCTCCCCTGTACTAAATGACGGTGTTTCTCTGGTGAGGCAGCTCCTGGCAGAGGATCCTTCTCTTTTGCTACTGGACTTTCTGGTAGGGATGTCACTTGGGGCAGCTGTCTGCAAAGCACGGATCAGCACCCAACAGCCGCCAGATGCATCCTGCTGTCAAAAGTGTGTGTCCCATCAGCTCCTCTACTGCAGCCAGAAATGACCAGAAATGTCCATCAATGCATTCCTTCAATAGATGGAGGGGTAAGAATGTTTTCCTGTCTGAGTACAAGTACACACTTGGCAGCTAAAGAAAAAGTGTGCAGAATGGAAGTGCTATAGCTGTCTCAGCAGCGTAGGGATGGCTGGACTGATGCTGGGGGAGGGTTTGGTGGGCAGACAATTTTGGCACTTGTTCTCCCAAAAACTAGGGAAAGTAATTTTAGTCTTCTCTGGCATACTGGGGAGAATTTCTGTTCAAGGAAACCAATATGCCAGTTGTAGAGAAGAAGTAAAATTCTGTCATGGCTAACGTCCTCTGGAGATGCGTCCTACCCACATACTTGTAATGGCTGTCATTGGCACCGGTCATCTCCTTTCGCTGAATGTAGCTCAAGGCTGGTTCTTACATGTTCAGACTTAAAATAACACAGTGCAGAACAGGTAGGAGTTAAAAGTAGCTTAGAAATACAATGCTTGCAGTTACTGTATTTCCAAGTAAAATTGCTGAACAGATGAGGTTCTTTTATGCAGACCCCTGCTTCTTGTATTTAACTTTGACAAATGAGCATCAACCACAAAATGAGGTTAGTATGTCTGCACTGTTAATTGTGCTTTTTGTCGAGACAATAGATGAGTCCTTTCATAGAGGACCAAATTTATAGGACACCTAACTTCTCTAAAATGTTGTGTATGAGCCTACAGCAGTTTTGTATTGACTAATCCCAGTTAATCATGTAAAGAAAAGAGCCCTGATAGTTTTTCTGATGCCGGTTGCCAGCGACTTGGAAGGACAGTTTCTGACTTTCAGGTGTGTAATTGCAGGAAGACATGAAAATTTAAAGCTGATGGCTGAGGTTCTGTGTAGTTCTGAGCTAATTCTGAGTGTGGATGTTGTGTTTGTGGTGTTATGTATGCTAGTCAGTTGCAGCCAGATCGGTAACCAGGCAGATTTTCTGCTACCCCAGTGTTCCTCTGTGGTGTTTGCGTGTTCTCCGTAGAAACAGCAGAAATAATACTTAAAGAGTTCTGGGTGGAGTTTTTGTTGCTGCTGCAGGGGCAGGTGTTAAGCAGCAATGCACAGGAAGCAATTGAAGCTTGTTGGGAACACTGCTAAATTAAAGCAGAGGAAATGATGTAAATGAGCTTTGCGTGTGTTTTAAGCACACTGAAAACACAAAATGCTAGTCTTGAGCACCATTCAGAGTGAACCCACAGTTCTGAGGCTAAGTCATAAGTTTCTGTGGCATGAAGTCTGTCCTGTAAGAGTGTTTTGGGTGACAGCTTTCAGATGACAGGTGGTAGCACTTCTGCTGTCTCTTAAAGGCTTCCCCGAGCAGTGGTGTTGAAAAGGATGGCACTTGTCAGCACTGTTGATGCTGCTCATGGCCCCAGGGGCAGCAGATGTCTTGCATGTCTTGTGCTCTGGTAGAGTGAAAATTAAGACTGCTGAGTGGCAGTAGATTAATCCATCTTTCATGTGCTTTGTGAGTTCCTGATACTTGTAGAAGTCTTCTGAGGAAGAGACATACAATTTGTGAAGCAGGAGGTTGAGTATTGGTTGTAGTCAGTGCTGGCTGGACAGAGGCTGGCAGGTTTCTTCCCAGCACAGTCAAAGCACTGCTCCAGTAAGAAGCCTCTGCAGGGCAAACTTTGCCCCAGTGCCCCCAGTGTTTGGCAAAGGACTGGGGGTTAACATCCAAAATATTGTATTACAATGTTTGTATTTTGTACAGTATTATTCAGTATTAAATCCAAAATACTGTTAACATACAAAATACTGTATTAGATTCTGCTATGAAGTGCTGCTGTGCATGTTTCTTTATGCTGGATTTTTTTAAATGAGATTTTGGACATAATCCAGTGTTTTTGAATTCTTTTGCATTTAACTCTTCAGAATTCCTGCTTAGTTTAACGTCCTGAGCTTCTATTAGATGGACAGGTGGAAATGATAGAGATTTAGACCAACTGTGTGAGGGGACAAGAAGGGAAGGAAGAAAACTAACTTTAAACCAGTGTTCAAACAGCGTAGTAGAAGTTGTTGCTGGAACAGCGTGTTAAATATGGCACTTCTGACAAGTGTCTGTGGTAACAACCTGCTATGAAGCAAAACAAGCAAAAAAAGTTAGGAAAAAAAAGTAGTGAAATATGAAAACAACAAAAGAAAAGTACAAGGAACCTGCAAGAACTTAGCAGAGGTTTGTAAAAACCCGTGGCTTCTCTGCCCTTCAAACCACAGTGATCTCTTCCTGAAGAAAAAGGGAGGAATGGTGGTTCAGGTGGTCCAAAGACTGACTTCAGGGACTTGAAAAACAAGAGAGGTGAAGCAGCATAATGCAAAGTGTTCAGTGTTTGATGTTTCAGGCAACTTTTTCAATACAAGGAAAACATTGATAGATAGTCCTGACAAGCCGCTGGCTTTTCTGCCTCTGGTGAGGCTTGGTGTTGCTAGTCCTTTAAGAGTAAGTTAATGCTTAGTTGTAATGCCAAACTGAAAAATTACAGATGACATAAGCTGTGCTTCTGGAATGCACCAGATGTTTCTCAGTTGTTTGGCATCCAGCTTTCATGGCTGGTGACATATTCATGGCTGATGTATTGTGCTGAAAGCAGAACCTGAACTACTACGCTGAATTTTATCCTTTCTAAAAACATTTGTAGTTTGTGTTCCTCCTTACATCTTTGACTGTGGACGGAAGAATAGCAAAATGGGCACAATTTTGAAAACCACGTGTGAATTTAAGCTAGTTGATTTGGTTTTATTTAAGAAAAACTTGAGGGTGGTTGATTTTTCAAAGCAACATTTTCTCAAAATTTCTGGATCAAGTAGTGTTTTAAACTGGTTTTTGTTATTTTTAAAGTCTCAGGCCAAACTACCACTTGGACAAAATGCACAGAAATGTCTTTTAGTGGTCACTTCAGGAGTCTTCAAACTTGTGCTGAGGAGACTTACGAACAAATAGTCCCTGGTCCAGGTAACCCTCAAAAATTTGGCAGCAAATCATAACTTCAGTGAGAATACTGCTGTGATTCATAGTTGTCCAACAGAAATTTTTAATCAACTTCCTGTAAATATTTCTGCTTTCAAGATGGATATTAATAGAAATTTGAAAGGATTTTTAAAAAAGTTGAATGCACTTGAGAATTTAACTTCTCTCTGTTTTCACTTCAACTGCTACAGCTGCATCATAGAATATTACATCCTTGAAAACAGTGGCACTCTTACAATAGAAAAAAATGGAAAAAAAAAGTTAACTCCTCCACATTATTAAGTCTCTAACTTTTTTTTATATGCTGGCCAATTTGCTGTGCAACTGTTAGAAAGAACACTCTGGGTATGGACTGTCTTTTTCCATCTCTTCTTTTCCTAACTTAAGAAAAAGAAATCTCCATGTGAGAACCACCTATGAGGGTTTCAGAGGGAATCTGTTTTGCTCTACCACATTTTCAGATTTGCTTTACAGTACGAGGAAACTGGATGCATGACCTTTATTCTTATCTCCCACAATGAGAAGTCTTCCACTGGCTCTGTGTGTGAACTTGAATGACAATTATCCTTTAAAAACTGCTCCAGAGTTGGCATTTATATTTTCACTATGCTTAGGTTACAGTAGCTGTGTTATCTTGATCTCCATGTATAGAGAAGTAGATGACAGATCTGAGAAAACAGTAGATAACTTGATTCTGAGAATGTCGTTAGATGTGGAACTCAGGTGAAGCAATTACAAAAAAACCACGTTATTCTCATCTCCTTGCTTTTGCCAGCTACCATTCCACAGTGGATAACTGCAGTCATTCTCCTTGATTGGTTTTACTAAATAGAACATGGCATCAGTGGAAATGTAGGTGTGCTGTGCAAATGCTGTCCATGTGAGCTGGGCTCACCGGTTTTACTCTGCTGTTGCATTTGAGGGAGCATGCTCATCTTCTGTGGGGGAAATATTTAACTGAGGCCTCTTAAGTTGTTTAGACACTTGGGTGCCTAAAGAATATTTCACCTTTCCCCATTCACTTTGGTTCAAGGTGATGTTGTGTTGTTAAGTGTAACTGGTTTTCTGTCCTTCTAAAACAGGCTGTTTTCTGTGCAAAAAAGCCCTGCCTAGAGCATTACTTTTTGAAGACTGCTGGGCATCTTAATTTCTGCCTCTTGCTGCAGCTGTTGCTCTATTCCACAGAAAGAAGTATAAACATCTCCCAGCACGTGGTCTCATAGAGACTACTGTACATCCTTGAAGAAAAGCTGCAGTTGCTGTAAGAAGTGTGATTTAGTTTTGCTTGAGCTGTCCTCCACAGTCTTTTTCCCTTGACTGGGTGGGCAGTGTTACACTGTTGGCAGACTCTGCCACTTTTCAGTGCACAGACTGCTGGGTGTGGTTGCTCAGGTGTTGTGCCCTGGCCCAGGAACCCAAAGGTTGCTGTGTTACGATTTATGCCGCCCCTTATGGGGACTGTGTCCTTAATAAGGGTTTAACAAAGCCTGTTGTAAAAGTAGGCTGGGTTCTTGCCTAATGTTCATGTGAAAAACAACATTACAGGATGCTGGGAATACCAGGAGAAAGATCTTCCCTGATAACTGTGCTAAGGTAGCTCTCTCTGTTCTTATTTCTCGGTTGAACTCTAGCAACCAACAAAGAAGGCACAGTAAGTGTAGTCATATAAAACTGCTGTCCCTTTAATTCCCTGACAGTAAGGGGAAGAAGACGTGCTTCACCAAACTTGGAATTTGTGGTTTTATTGCCAAATTTAAAAAGAGGAATAGCACCAACAGCAGTGCAGAAACCCACAAGCTGAATAATATAAGCGATAGGAAAAGTTGTGTCATACAGAAAAGCTGCTGTTCTGTGAAAGCTGAAGGTAGAAGAGCCTGTCATGATGGCTGTTCAATAATAGTTTTAAAACAAGCAAGCAAATGAAACTCCTTCAGCTGGTCCTACCTAGGACGTTTAACCTAGTTTTTCTTGCCAAGCAGATGTCTCTCTTCATAAAAACAATAAAGTGAGTATGAGTTGACTTTTGTATCCTGGCTTTATCTGAAATGGAATAATACTGACCAGTGTTGTTAAGGTGTAGCTGGTTGGGTTTCAAGTTTCAATTTCGATTCAGCATTTTCCAGACAACTGGACTTGCTTTGGATTCACTGAAGTCAAAGCAGGACGTCTATTCATAAGCTCATTGCTTACTTTGGATTAGTTATAAAGTAAATGATGTGAATAATACGGTTCTTTCTTTTGTCCACTTAACTATGTAATGGATTTGGTTTTGTTTAGGAACAACAAATGCCAAGACAAGCGATAACTTGCTTGCTTCTCTCACTTATAGGAGATAAAACTGCTTCAGCAAAAGGTTGCTCTTTTTCCTTGTTGTTTCACAGTAGGTTATGAAAGAATTGCATTTAAACCGCTACAGTACAGTTAATACTTCCTTTGAGGATGACAGCGTGACTGCTTTTTCCAAGTATTGTGGCAAAAATACCACCATTTCTGGGTTGTTGGATATCACCTTCTGCTTGTTTTCTCTGAGAACAGAGGCAATAAACCCCACAGTATTTCCTATTCTCTTGGCAAGCTGATTTATTTTTTTGGCCATGTACATGGGGCAGGCAAGGGGTGTGTGGTGCATGAGCAGGATGGATCCTTCCTGCAGCCCCCATGTGTTGCTGTTGTAAAAACACATTCCAGGGTACTTGAAACTGAGGCAGAAATTGTGAGAGGGTTTGGGCAAGCTGTAAAGAGCGTGGCCTGCTTGATTGTTCTTGATTTCTAAGATGATTGAACACTGCTATTAAAATGAAACCTTACTCTTTTCTATGTTTCTGTGTTTTAAGTTAGTACAAAGTGTGTCGCTTCAGTTGCATATCCTGAAAAGATGTGATTAATAAGCAGGATCTGGTCCTTGGAAAAGGCAGGGTTTCTTACTGATTTTATCTCTCCCTGGTGTTGAGAGTGAGTTGATCTATCACATGAAACAAAGGAGATAAGAAACCCAATCTATCTTCCCTGTATACTGCAGTCTCTGATGTGGCAGTGGAAATTTGTGGAGGTTTGGTCTTAATTTTATTTTGGAGCACAGCATTTCTGCTGGCGAAACAACAGTGTTGCTTTTTGTAAGAGAAACCATTTGCATGGAGAATATTCTTTTTTGAGTAATAAATCCTGTGATTGTTGCACCCTTCACTGAAGTAACTTTTTCCTATGGTTCCTGTGCCTGAAATACTTATTCCTGGTGTGCTGTGAGTTCTAGAATGGCCCTTGTGCCAAAGGCATGATTTTCTTTTCCTTCCCATTTAGAAGCTAAAGAAATGTCTGAAGTTACCTATTGCAGATCTGCTTGAGCACTTTAAAACTCGTCACAGGCTGTTCATAATGTGGACAGTTCAACACTTCATTTTTTCCCACGTCCTTCATTAAAAATGGAGTGAGATACTCAGTGTTCAGTCATCGTTGTCCCTCTGTTTCCCCCATGGGACTCTGGCAGAGGAAAGGAAACTGATGAAAATCAAGAGGTAGCTTGAAGAATTCCTTTTGGTGTCAACCAGGTGAGGTGAGCAGTAAAGCTGAAGTTCAGTGTTTACCAACTAAAGGGGGGCGTTGTGATGAATTGGAGCAGAGTGTCATGCTCTAAACTTTCAGAAAGTTGAAAATAAGCTGCTGTGTGTGCTTGACGTGATTGATTTACCGTGGGCAGTGGTTGCAATGCCTACAGGCAAAACTTGTAGATTTTTCAGAATTTAGTGTGAAACTGGTAAGTTCTAAAATATTTTGTGATTATTTTCACTTTCCTATTGGTTTTATTGAATGCAGATTGTCTTTCTATAAACTGATAGTGGCTTTTAACATCTCTCCCATCCAGCAGTGCATATATGTGTGTGCTTGGGAGGCAGAGCCCTAGCTGAAAAAGCATATGAAATGGCAGAATTGTAATAAAAAGATGGGGTTTTTTGGTTAGTAAAAAGGGTGAGACTCTTGACTAGTTTTCTGTGGAAAGTGACGACTTTAGCAATTAATTCTTCTGAATTTTTTTTCTCTTCCTTCCTAATAGCTGACAAGTCTGATTTAGGTACTGGCTTACCTAGAACTGTGTAATAAAACCTGGACAAATTCTTTTGTCTTTTCTGATGCTATACCTCAGCAGAATGTCTAAGCAGAGATGATGTGATGTGTATTTAAGGTATGGTTTGAGGTTTTTCGCTCTGGGATTTATGCAAAGATTTTCTGCAAGAGAAGATGCCCAACTTGCTTTGTGTTTGGTTTCAGCAAGTGAGAAGATAAAGGTGTGCCCAGTGTTCCTCTGACATTCCGAGCTATTCTGTTCTCAGTGGCACTGTTCTTCAGAATAAGAAGGGAATATGCAAGAGATGAGATTGGACCTTATGTTTTCATTGTATGACTTGCCAAGAAGAGAAGTATGTGTGTGGAGGAGGCTTAAGACAGCGAATATCTGTGGCATCTGGGTGAAATTATGAACAATAAAATAACTCTTGACTGGAATTTCACGGGCAGCTAAATGGTGACCGTCTAGGGCATGCTGAATGAAAATGACATGTCTAAAATAAAACATGCTCACACAAGGAGTGTCCCCACGGTCAGGCATGAAGCCAAGTGCATATTGAATTAGGTCACTTCAAGTGTGAATGTTTCCCCACTTCAGAAAGATGTACTCATCCTTTGCAACAAGGAACAAAACCAGAATGCTAATATAATAAAAAAAAATGTAAAGCATTTTCAGTTAGCATACTGGTCTATTCCCTTGTGCTTAGAGAATCAATGAACTTTTTTTGTAAGGAACAAAAACATTTCCATTGTTGAATATACAGAAGGCCCTGAAAATGCAGAATGAATTAACAACCAGGTGCCTCTGGAAAACCTGCAGATCTTTATAAGTATTGTATAAACCTCAGATGTCTCATTCTTGGGAGATCATACAGGCTACTGCAAATAGATTGATTCTGAAGGACTGATATGAAGTACCAGCATGTGCAATTTAAAATTAAATTTTGGAACTTAATCTTTAAGCACTGAAATTCCAAGGACTTCTGTGTGATTACTTATTACCAGGTAATCTTACTGTTCTTTTTTATGAACTTCAGAATGTTCCATGTAACCCGGTTAGTTTTCCAGTTGTGATTTTTTGGGATCCCATGTGCTTTTGCTTGTTCTGGGGTTTCACAGCCTGCTTTCTCTTGTAATCATATTCCACAGCCTAGTTACTGGAATTCCTAAAATAGGGCTGTGCCAGACTGAATTCGTATCAAATTTGGGTTGTAAATGTGAAAAAACAGGACTTTTTTTTTTTTCTTGACAAGAGAGGATAGTGAAATAGAGTGCTCATAAGCCCTCTTTTTCCAATGGGATAAGAAGGAAGGAAGGTTCTTACTGCATTCACTCACTCTTTGAAGTATTCAAGATGAAATGTGTCATACTCCTTTATAATGACTTCCCTCAGCAGAAGTAATATGAAGGGGAAAAAAAAGATGTCATTTGCTGCTTTATCAGACTAACTTACCCATTCAGTTCTCCATGTGCAGTTTTAAATTTTAATGTTCAATATAACTGGTTGCACAAACATTCCTAGCCTTTAAAGGCCACGGTGAAGCTCTAATGGGAAAAACGCTTGCTCTTTATGGTGTTGCAAAGAATGGTCAAACATAAATAGGCCATGCCTGTCTCTGTAAAAAGGCTGTCTTTTTAATAGGATTGTCACTAGCCCATAGATAAAGGGTTTCAGCTAATGAAGGGGTAATTAGAGCCTAGAAGTAAAAGTACCAGGGAGCTCTTTACAGCCCAGCTCGTGTAGTTCTCTTGGCTTCAGAATTGGCTATTGTATCTCTTCCCTGAGCGCCCCTCAGGGCAGCGCTCCCCCCACAGCGCTCTGCTGTAAATGTGGGAAGGACCAGAAATCCGCAGATATCCAGCAGCGAGCCCCGCGGGCGGGTGTTGACTTCCCTAATCCGTGTTTACCGTAATGATGTCTGTTTGGCCACAGTGAGGAAAGGTATGGAGAGCAAGAGTTCTCTGACTGCCCCCTGCTATTCATTGAGGGGATCTTAATCTCCTGGTGCTTTGTGTCCTCTTGACACCACATCAGGAGATCTGTTCTTCGCTTCTAAGACATCAATGAGACCTAAAGAAACTTAGTGACTCATCAGAGTTGAACACAGGGCAATTTATTAGTGGAGCAAGAATTGACTACAAACGCCTGCTAGAACTAATGCTCCGTCTTCAGGGGTATCGATTTGTCAGTTAACAACAATTAGAATAGTTGGGGCTTGATTTACTGGTATTTTATGCAAGTTAGATAGATGATTTTTTAATATGCCTTTACTGGCTGAAGATATGTCAGCTTCTGCATGGAATAGCTTTAGTACAGTTTAGCATTTACTGAGGTTTAAAGAAACTTACAGTTCTTTATGCTATTAATTGTGGTTTCACCTCTTGCAGTCTAACAGAACAAGAATTCGGTAAGAAATGTAAAAAACCCTCATATGGTCATCTTTGTATTAAAAAAAGCTTGGGATGATACTGTGTCATTGCTGTGAACTGGCTTTATCCTGTAGATTTTTTTCTTCTCTTTCCCTTGATTCATCGCATCTGGACACCGGTCCGCAGTCTGAGGATACATCTGGTGTTGATCACTCTTTATAGGCATTCAGCTTGCATTTATATAATGTTGTGTTTGTGCAGTGAGGAGTGACTAACTTCTGGCTTGTCTGGACTTGAAGGGATGTAATCTAGTATTCAGTTGATAAAACTGTTACTTATTTTGTATCAAAGTCTCCAGTAGCTTTCCATGAGTTCCAAAAGCTTCTGTTTCAGATAAGTAATTGCCTTCAATCTGCTGCATTAAGAATTTCTACATAATCTATGTAAATTATTCAATAAGAGACTTTCACACTACAAATACTAAAAACGGCTTCAAGCAGTCCTATAGACTTCAGCTGGACAACTCCAAGGTGTGCAGCTCTTGCCAAACTTGGTGTGCATGATATGCCTGCAAACTTCGGGTCGGCAGTGACAGGCATTGCTGCTGGTGGTGTGAAAACGTCACTTCATCTTTCAGGCCTTGTAATTGGAGCTTTCTTGCAAGTGAAAATGCAGAATATGACGATACCACTGCTCAGGGGTACCTGATTTGGACTGGAGCAGTATCCTAGTGCTGGAAGCTGAATGGGAAGGGAGGAGTGTCACAAAGACACAACTGGGGAGACACAGTGCCAGATGTATGCTGTAAACACGTGGGGAGTGTTGTGGCACCCTGACTGACTGGCAGGGTCAGCACAACGTGGGCTGGGTGGCAGCTGGCAGTGCCAGGTAAGTGTCTAACCCATATAGAAGGAGTATGGGAGTGAGCAATATTTTTCTAGTCTCATAAGGATAGTGAAACTAAGCTGGGAGTCTCTGAACTTCCCCCAAACCATAATTGCATAACACAGTCAAAATGGATGTAGAGCTAGTAAGTTCCTGGATAAATTTTAATGAGCTTCACTTATTTTATACAAGCAAATTATAAATGAAAGTATTTTATTAATGTCGAAAGTAGACTAACATGCATTGAGCTTCTTAGTTTTTTATGCTGTCATTGAAGAGGCCCATAAAACATTTAGCTGACTGTCAGTGCTGAGTAGGATTTTTGGTATCCCCCTCTTGCACAACTGTGGTCTGTTTCTCTGGTCTTTCCCTGTAGGCTGGTTTGGTCAGTCACGTAAGAGTGTGACCCATGCAAATGGTCACTGCCTTTTTGTGCTAGCCTGATCATATCAGAACATGGAAATATTAGTGGGTGGATAATTTCAGGATCCCTTTCATCAGTCAGGGATTGGCATTTGAATTTTAATTTCTATTGACTTTGACTTAGTCTGAAATGCGGTTTCTGTAAACTTTGATATTTAAATCTATAATACTTTATTCATGAGTGAACAGTTATAGCCTGAAAGGTGTTTACATAAAGTAAAAGCAAATGAAATTGCAAGCAAGCTTCTGCTGCTTCAGTATAGTTCATGGATTTTTTTTGTTTTTGAAGAGTAGGAAAGGCATGGGGTTTGTTGGTATCTTTTTTTTCCTCCCACAGAGTAAAACAAAACAAAAAGCCCAGGAAGGAATGGGGGAGTTAAAACAAATGTGAAATAAACCGTGGTGAGACTAGAAGAACCATTACTGCTTTGGCTAGCTGTGTGACAAATGCATTTTATTGGACTGTCCATATTACTGTTTTCCAGACACTGTGTCAAAGGGAGTTGCTGATGGGTAATGCAAAGGAAAGAAATGTTTTTTCTTTATCCCCTTCTCACTCCTTCCACGAGCAGTCTTTTACATGCATGTATTAGAACTTAGTCCATGTGTTTCTCAAATGATTGTCTGCTCTGTAGTTCTAATATGCACCTTTCTCTTAATTTTAGGTTCTATCTTCGCTTTGCTGACTCAAACCACAGATTCCAAGGAAAGGAGGGGAAGTGGAATAAAATACTCGAGTGCCAGAGGAAAAGCAAGACTAGCCGATGAAAATTACTATTGCTAAAATGTAGATTGCTCTCACACGTAGTGGTGGGGGGGAAAATTGCTGTCTGTTCAAAGCCTACAAAATTACTTTTGCAGATTTCCTTCACAAAACTTCAAATAAGCTAAGCCCCTTCAACTAAGGCTGAATTAGAAAATGGAAATATGATTCCTTGCTGGTGTCTTCCATCTTCCTCCCCATTTGCAGGTTTTTTTTGTTTGGGGTAGGAAATCCTGAACAAATTGTATGGCGTCAACCAGACTTGCAGTTGATGGTTATGGATGACATTGGAACCTCAGATGTCCGTCTCTGCAATGACACCTGATTAAGGCAAAGCTTGAAAACGGATCATCAGCTATGGTACCAGAGCTTGTAGTAGTTATCACAGTTGTGGTTTCTCTCTTTTTCTAAGATTTGAAGTCTAGGGTGATGTCCCCTGGAAAGCAAGAGCAGGCAAGTCATCTTTTAGGGTTGGAAACAGAAATAATATGAGAATGCCCAGAAGAGGCTTAGTAATTCAAGCCAGGACTCGTTGGCTATTGGTGGGCCTTGCTTTATTATTCAGTTTAATCTTGCTCATGTATTTGCTGGAGTGTGCTCCACAGACAGATGGCAACGGGTCTCTGCCTGGTGTTGTAGGTGAAAGCATGGGTAAAGAATACTATCAAGCTCTCTTGCAGGAGCAAGAAGAGCATTATCAAAACCGAGCTACCAGTCTGAAACGTCAGATTGCCCAGCTAAAGCAAGAGCTTCAGGAAATGAGTGACAAACTGAAGTCCCTGCAGGAGAAAAAGAGCCCGAAGGTCAATGGTATGAACTACCAGGGCACCAAAGAGCAAACATCCAATGATCTCCTAGAGTTTCTTCATTCCCAGATTGACAAAGCTGAGGTGAGCGTGGGGGCCAAACTGCCTAGTGAGTATGGAGTCATTCCTTTTGAAAGCTTTACATCCATGAAGGTATTCCAGTTGGAGATGGGGCTCACTCGGCATCCAGAAGAGAAACCTGTTAGAAAGGATAAACGAGATGAATTGGTGGAAGTTATTGAGGCTGGCCTAGAAGTTATCAATAATCCAGATGAAGAAGATGGACAAGATGAAGATGATGGAGTAGGAGACAGGCAGCTATATAGTGAAAATGATTTTATAGAAGGTATGTTTACATGCTTCCTAGCCCCTTGGCAGAATGTCACAAGGCATTTAATGGTGTTTGTACTTGTAGGTGTTTTACCTACTTGGATAGAATCTTGAATAGTAATTGCACAATAAGAACCTTTATTTCTGCTGATGAAAATATTACTGCTTCATTACCTTGTGTTTTAAGTGGAGAACCAAATGCATTTCAGAAGGGCTCATCACAAGAGGTGTATGGGAGAAGCTGTATCTGCTTAAAATACTGATGCATTCATAACTGATTGTAGCCAAAGTCAGTGTGACACAGCTGCTTATGGTATGAAATAACTGAAAGGCTTTCAATGAAACTGATGGCAGTGGGAGGGAGAAATTGATTCATCTCTCTAGTTAAGCAATCCAGTATGAAGCTACATGTTTTTTCTTCACTCTATGCCACTTTTTGTTAATATTCAGGCATTTGAGTCTCTTAGAGTGGGCACAGAAATACTGGAGGGAGAGGTGGGCTGTGATCTGGGCCTGTCAGCTGAAGAACTTGGTGTCCTTTCATGGTACACAGTTGGGTCTGCTAAGCTGTGCAGCCTTGAGCAGTTCTCTTGTTCTCGCTTCAGTTTTGTCTCAGTGCCTCTAAGTTTAATTGCAGAACACATATTATAAAGGCATGTGTAGCAATTAAACTTTCAGCACTTAATAAGGCCCTTAAAAATGAAGTAGTGACAAATCACATAACAGTTGGCTTTAAAGGTATGGTCTCGTGTGATGGAGATAAGTATTATCAAAAACTGCCCTAGTACCTCCTCTTTATACTTACAGTATTAAATACAGTTCATGCTGCCATTAAAAACCAAAAGGTGGACCATGTTATAAGACCATTACTGTAGAAGGGATTCTGGAGTAAGTACTGATGTCTGTATCATTAATCAATCATGCTGGAGAAAGATACCATTGGTGTTGAAATAATGGATTCTTTCAGTCTCAGAAGATGTAATTGGTCTGTAGTGCAAAAAGTCTCTGCTTTTAGCAGCTACTATGTTTAAAGTTTGATGCAAGTACCCTTCTTCATTCCAGAAGGTGGTGCAGGGCATGGAATCCACTCAGCTGGGTCAATGCAACACAGCCTGTTGTGGTGCTCGTAGTACAGTTCTCATTTAAAACCCTATTATTTTTTCCAGGAGTAGTCAATCTTGTGCTTTATTTCTGCATTAAGTATTCAGGTGCTTTTCCATTGCTGTTTTAGATATTGCTCATACTCTGGTGGATTTTTATTTTACCATGACTAAAATAGCTGTTGATTTTTTAGTGTACTGCCTTTAATGATGGACATTCAAGAAAGCAAATAGTTTTAGGACCTTAGAATTATGCTTCATACATTTGCATCTGTTCACACCAGTATGTTTTTGGAAATCAAACTAATTTCCTTTTGCTGTAAAGGCAGTAACTTCAAACACAGAGTTACGGGAACTATAGAAAGACAAGTCTTTTATGCTGAATATGGGTGTGTTAGCAACCAGCCATAGTGTTATCTGTATCTATTAGTATCTTTCTTCAGACAGAAGTTGTGGGTTGTGTGGGTATTCTGTGGGTTTTTTATGTGCAAATACTACTGTCTAATTTAGCCAGCAAAACAAGGCAGCTTTTGAATGTTAGCATATTTTTCCCCACCCCTGTTTTTTCCAAAACTCGGAGGTAAGAAGCAGACCCAGCTGGTGTTGGTACACGCAGGTCCCTTGCCCTGCAGCCCCCTGCACAGTCTCTAACACTCTGCCTCCACTGCCTGTGCATGCCCCTCTGATGGAAGTCCAGTTGGAAAGCTAATGTTATTCTTTTAATAAAATACTACTCCCTTAAGCTGTCCTAAACTGGTATTGAATTGAAATTGCATAGCGGACTTGGTGTATCAGCTGAAGTCAGAACAGGTCCTGTAACTGTCCTAAGAGCACATCAGAATTGTTGCTGGGTTGGTGTTGCTTATTTAGAGAAACAGTTTTTTAGATTTGGCTTCAATTGAAGCAAATAATTTAAGTTCTACATCCTCTTCAGTTGGTAATTATTTTGTAATAAGTGGTTTGTGACTAAAACTAGAGTATTGTGCAATTTGAAACTGGAGGCTGAGAAACTTGGTGTGTTTTGGTTTTTTTTTTTCTAGGACAAAAGAGAAAACATGGTGCTGCATTACTTGATACACAGCCATCATGTTTTATGCTCAATATAGATAACTTGATTTTATTTTGACTTGCAGAATTCTTTGCCTCAAAACTACTGCATATCTATATACAAAAACTTAGCCACAAAACTGTGCTACAAGAAATAGGCATTTTTATTCTAAAATATTCTAGCTTGTTACCTCAACAGGCTATTTTTATATAACAGGCTATATATATATAGTCAATATTTGGTTCTGGCAATTATGTCTGCTGTTTTCCTAGACTTGTGAAATAGTAGACTAAACTTTGAACCATGTAATTTTTTTGTGACATGTACTTTCAGGTGCTCTCTCCTTAGAGAATTTGGTGACTGTTTAAATAAGTTTGGAATATCTTTTCTTGTGGACAGTTTTACCTAATGGTATACTTTAATGTCTGCTGAATATGTCTGAAGTTCTTTATGTTGCCTCTGATGCCCAGTCAGTGAAATATCACTGTCTTCATTTGCAAAAAACATTGAGAATTTTTTGTTTCTTACTGTGCTTTAGAATTCATCTATATTGGAGTAACTTGAGACAACAAATACTGTCAACTTGAATTTAAAATTGATCTGCTTTCTATTTTATAAATAGGAATTTCCTAAATAAACTTTTTTCTGAAAAAGTACACTTAATTAGCCAATAATACTCGTGGTAGTCTGAATCTACTGGTTTTTATTACACTTAATACTGTGCAGGCCAAAAAAGTTCCAAATACTTGCTGATGGATGCAACTTTATTGTTGCCACTCTGCGTTTTTGCTCTGTGTCTTCGATTTAACTGTTCCTGCAGCTGCCTTGCTGCATGCTCAGCCTCTGTGGGCTCTGCATGAAGATGTTCTGTCTTCTACCAGTGGTGCAAGGAAGCTGTATCCACAACAGGGAGCGCTCTGGCCAAGTGTTTTCTGAACTGATGTTACTTTTTTAGTGTTGCAAGACAGAGTGATGATCCAAATCAGCTTTGGAATTGTGATGAGGCAGAGCTGCTACAGCCACGTCATGGTTATGTGCAGGCTTTGAGCAATAACACTAAGTTAAAGAGATTTCTAAGTGTATATTACAATTACAAAGATACTTTCTGAAAACTTCAACTTATTTTTCACAAAGGTCAATTGACTTGTTCTACTGATGAAGAGAAAACCAGGGAATTTCTCAGCTTGGTTTGCTGTACCTATTTTCCTGTGCAGCAACCCATAATGAAACTTCCAGAATTCTAATATTAACAGAACAAAAATCTGACCTGGAAAAAAGTCTTGTTCTGCAGTTGCTGTTTGAGAAACACTTTGAAGTTGGTTTTTTTTCTTAGTGTTTACATTAGATCTAAGTGTATGAGAAACAAGAGTATCCTATTCCCTGTGGATGAAGAGTATGCCTAGAGAGGATAAGGGATACAATTTAAAGTATTTTCACAAATGAATGCATTTAGGATTATGACTAATGGACCGAATTACTGAACTGCACGTTGTGAGATAGACCTCCATTGAAAATAGTTTTGAGATCAGTATTTGATAATATTGAGAAACGGAGAGTAATTCAGAGGAGATAATAGTATTACCTCTGTTCCCTTTCTCCAGAAGCCTGTGACATTGAGTCTTGAATGGTGATAGAGAAGCCTTGAGGAGCCTTCATGGACACACTTCACTATCAGTGTAACTGGGTTTACATTTATCAGTGTAATTGGCTTTTTTAATCAAGAGATTAAAAGCTCTTCCATTGCGCAAACATTTAAAATGAACCTTTGGAAAATAGAAGCACTAGCATGTTTTCAGAAGCTAATAGCAATTAGCTAATCACTGATAAAGGTCTTGTTATTGAATGTCTAGCAGTGCTGTTTGGGCCCAATTCTCCTGCTTCTGTGTTTCCAATTGGAACTGGGCAAAATCTAGAAACTTGCTTTAGGTTGTCATCAAAAGGAAGACTCCCCACCCATTCTTGGCATGTAAAAATGCTTTATTCCCATGCTGCAAGCTTCCAAGTGCTGGCAATCGTAGAACAGTGTGGACTGTTTGTCATGCAAACAAACAGCCCCTGCCTGTGTGTGCTGCATAGGACCACAAACTGGCCACTGTCCTGGGAGCTTCAGTGGAGAAGGCCAATACACAACAAGAAAACCAGGTCATACATCTTAAATTCCATAGAACAAACGTTTTCTTGGTAGTTGTGAAGCAAGTAATATTCAAGGCAATAGGAGAACAGCTTTTTGGCTTTGATATTAGCTGATCCAGAGGATGCCTGTGTTTAATTTGTTTGGTGAGAAACAGAACCTTCTGCAAAGGGAGTAAAGCTTTGTGGACCAGGAATAGCAACTGTTAAATTATTTCTGCTGCTTTTTACCTCTTTGCTTGCGGAGTTCTGTTTTGGATGGCAGCCAAATGTGTATGCTAGTTGGAAGGTGAGATAACAGGTTTTATTAAATGAGTCAGTTCCAAGCATTAAAAACCTGAATACACTAAGAAGTAAACCAGATGTGGGTTCTTTTTCTAGCTCTTCTCAAATCTGGTTTCTGTGTATAGAAACTTTAGTCTCATAAAAGTAGCCAAATTAGTAGATTAGCAAGAGGCTGGCTCATAGCAAGGAGAATAACTCAAGGAGTACATACTCTTTAAAAGAAGTGTGGCTCTAGTAGCATGTTGAGATTCAGAAGTTTGGAATCTTATATTTCGACACTTGAATGTTGGCAAGGCACTATTCAGATTTGAATTTGCATATTCAGGTCGTTATGAAGTTACAGCAGTGGCTTTTGCTTTTTGTTTTTTTTTTTTTAAATTAACTTGAAAATTTTGTTCTGTAGTACAACCTTCTGTTGTAGACTGACATCTGAGCTTATCGTGTGATTAAAGATAGGCTATTGGCAGCTGGTATGCTTTTTAAAAACTTCACTTATGTTTTAAATGGTATTTTTATCTGTCAACAGCTATTGGATAGCAGAGAAAAGAATAAAATATAAAATACTGAATGTTGCTTTTCCCAGGAGTCTTGGTACAGAGTATTTGCTGTCTATTACATGAAAGTATGATGTATGAGCTGCACTATTAACCAAGATGCTGTTTTCAAGCTACTGTGCTAGACTGTGCAGCAATGGAAAAGGGTTGAGAGGGATTTAAGATCTGCTGCTGCTTCTGACAGCCAGCATTGTGGATTTTCATTGTTTGAAACATCATTTTCAGTGCTTGTAATTAGCAATGATTTGAAAATAAGCATGAAAATGTGGTGCATACTTTATGCATCTCTGTGTTGACAAAGCCATAAATGTGAATTTCAGGCTTTGCAAGGAGAGCGTTGCAGAATTCTGTTCAAAGGGTAAAAGCATCTTGGTTAAGAGGTGCAGTCATCACTGACTTACAGTGTGATGGACCATCTTGTCCTACACCATGTGGTGGTCATGCACATTTCCCATGGGGTCTGCTTGTGCATGTGGTTGTCCACAAGACAGGATGGATTACAGAGCTGAGGATGGGAGGGGCACGAGGAGCTTGCTGTGAAAGAGACACTGCTGGGCAGAAAGAGGGAACATCAGTGAATGAAACTGGGTTTGGTTTGGGGATGGAGGCTGGAGTACAGGAACACAGAGGTAGATTTAGGGAAAGGATTTTCTTTTTAAATGGAATCTGGGATATAGAGAAAGAAGTTAGGTCCCGGTGGTGTGCACATTCCTTTGCCTCTTGTGTGGAAAGGTAAGGGAACATGGAGAATACTTGCCTGGGCATAGGGAGAGACACAAAACTCTCTCACCCCTTCTTTCTGGTTCCTGAGACAGTCAAACCTAAGCTGCTCAAAGGCTCAAAGCTGCTTCCTTCACACACTTTGTCCAGTGTTGATTTCAGTCGCAAAGAAAGACAACAGGAAGGACAATATCAATGCTGGGTACAAAAGAGAACCTTTTGTGTCACCAGTATGGCTTGTCTACTCTGTGCCCTGCCACCAGCTGCTTTCTGGGAGGGATTTCAGCTGCTGAGGAGACTGGCTTGGAGAAGGGGCAGTTCAGGGCAGCCAGGGCATGTTCAGGGGCATGCATTGTGTGAGGGCAGGGTGTGCATCACGCTTGGGAATTTGCAGCTGTTTGTAACTTTCTCTATGGTCTGGGTGGCCACTTAACTGGAATATAATGCCAGTTCATGGTATAGCTTGTGGTTCTTATGGATAGTCCATCTTTTCCTTGCTGGTGAGAGGAAAGCAGAGATGGGATGAGCATAAGGCATTTTTGTTGGAGGATTTTTTCTGCCTTTGTTTCTTACTCTCAGGTTAGCATAGGTATGGAATTAGCAACACGGAGTTTAGTAGGGTCAAAACCACAGATGAGCCTCAGTCCTTTCCTATGTGGTATAAAATTAGAGTCTGTTGGTTTAACTTCCTTCCTTGATGGTCCTTAAGTTAAAGGACCGTGTTCTGAAAAGGACAGAGTTTTTTCTACAGGTCAGGAGTTAAATGTGTCTCAACAGAGTCCTGTTTCTGGAGGGACTAGCATTGTTGTCCTGAAGTGTGACAGCCACCCAGAAAACATCTGCCTGTGTCCTTGGAAGATTATGGGTGTAGTAAAATACCACTTATTTATCACATAGAAAGCATTAACTACCGGTCAGCAGTAAAAACAATTTAAAAGCATTCCAGCATTATCACACAATTGTTTTCTTTAGATGCCACATGTCAGATTTTGCAGACTTTGTCAAGCAAGTTACTGTCATTTGTTCTGCCCACAGAAGAAAATATACTTTTCTTGTGTTGATTGCTGGCCAGACAATCTCAGATTTTATTGTGGACTAGCTCAGGGCTAGATTCTTACTGAAGGGCTTAAGAGCAGGCAATATTACATTTCAGCCATCTTTTTCCATGACAAATAGCTGAATTCCCTTTTTGTTGGGAAGACCCAACTCTTAATTCTGTCTGAGAAGTTGGTGTAGGACCATGAAACCTCTTGTCTGTAAGAAGCAGGGAAGCTGGAGTTCATTTGGGATTGTTTCTCAGGTCTGGCCTAAAATGTTAGAAGGGTGATTGTGATTAACAACAGTTGTGGAAATTTATTGTGTTTTTAGGCGAAACCCAGAAGCTTTCCCCCCCTTCTTTAGTTCTTAGGAGAATCAGTGTTCTGAAATACAACTGCTGGGATCTTTGACTTTACATATTACTTGTGTGACTTGTTCTTCAGGTTACTATCGTACAGAAAGAGATAAGGGGACACAGTATGAGCTGTTTTATAAGAAGATGGATGGCATGGAGTACAGGCATGTCACCTTGTTCCGACCTTTTGGACCCCTCATGAAAGTGAAGAGTGAAACGGTCGATATTTCTAGATCAATCATTAACATTATTGTTCCTCTTGCTGGAAGAACTGAGGCATTTGCACAATTTATGCAAAACTTTAGGTACGTGCATGAGATCATATAGTGAGCTGTGTTGCTGATTTTCAGTATTTTGTTTCCTTTTCAAAGTGAATTCCTGTTCTGGTTGAGTTGCAACAGAGCAAATGATTCCAACATTGTGTGCAACTGCCTTGGGATGTTTGTAATGGAACCTACTGTATGGGAAAAAACCATTCCTTCTAAAAGGACTTAACAGGTTCTCGAATTGCAGCAAAATGACCAAATGTCAGGGTCATTGTGAACCTCGACACAGATGATCTTGAACGTAATTTCTATATTTACATCAGTTGTAGAGTGCCTGTTTATAAAATAAGGTGTTGGAATGTGACACACAGTATTGGAACCTTCTGACTTAAATGGGCAAGATGGGGAAAGAAGAGGGGAAAACATCTTCCCTTGTTTTCTTTGAAGCCATTTGATGCCTAACCAGAACACTTCAATCTGCTAATACTTTTCAATGCAGTAGCATTTAAGTACCTGAAGTTTTTTGTTGTGCTGCAAATAATTACTAATATCAGCTTATCTTTGTGCTTATAGGGATGTGTGTATTCATCAGGATAAGCGTGTTCATCTCACAGTTGTGTACTTTGGACAAGATGGTCTATCAGAAGTAAAAAACATCCTAGAATCTGTAGCTAGGTAAGTGTACCAATCCAACATCAGTCAGCACAAACAATATTGATTGGCATTTTAAACAGTTTTTAAAAAAGAATGAAGAAATAAATCATATAAAGTTTATACTCCATTGCAGGTTGCTAGGAAATTTATTATTTATTTACTGTACACTATTTATGGTTGCCATTTTACAGCTTAGGTTGCAAAAGTTTCCTGAAGACTACTAAAAATCAAGTTATAGCCAGAAAAGACTTTGAGGTTTCTATCTGACAGTCCAAAAAACAACAGGGGTGAGTTTTGCAGTGGATGTTCAGTCATGCTAACAGAGTGATTAGAGTTTAAGTTCTTTGGAACTGGGATGTACATTTTAATAGTTACTTTACTGGAGAAACAGTTTTATTTAATGATAAGGAAGAGAAATGTAGTCATCAAAGTAGGCCTGTACATGCTCTCAGCTGTAAAGTAACTAAGCACAGTTCATTGTGGCTGTCTCAGCAGTAGCATTACATCAGTATGGATGTAAAATTCCCAAATGTGTCTTTGATGGTTTTTGCACCAGAGAGATGGGACAGGTGCAGCATCCTTTACCCCACAGCCAAGGAGCTCCTTCACTACCTGAGCTCTTGCATTCATCCCTGAGCTGGGAGCCTGTTGCCCTTGAGCTCTCTGTGACCCTTGTCTCACGCTGCTGGCCAGGCTCCTCTCCATGACATGGATTACACACAGGCTGCTTCCTCACCAGCTTGGAGCATGTGATGGAGAGCTGGCCTGACATGTACAGGCATCTGGTAGGAAGGGAGGAGAGAATTTCTGCATTTTTTGCTGCAGTCTCCCTAGCCCCTGCCGTGTGCTGTACCCCTCCATTTCTGTGGCCTCTGCTGCCTGCCCTGCTCCCTGTGAGATGTCCCTCAGAGCACTGAGTCAGTGCTGCAGGCTCACTGGGCATTTACCTGGTTCCATATCTTTTTAGTTGTGCCACTCTTGAATATCTTCAGTCTGTTCTCTTCAAGCATTGTCCTCTGAAGTGTCTCTGAAGTAGACACTTAACTGTGCTTGAAGATGTTCTCTGAGTGTTTCCAGTCTCCTTTGGCTGCTCCTTCCCTCTATTGCTGTGAGTACAGGCATGTGTGCTACTGTTACGTAGCGAGGAGAAACAAAGTGCCTGGGTTATGGTGACACCACCACACAGATGGCCTTTGCCCCTGAGTCTGATGATGCCAGGACTCTGGTTTCCTGTTTGCCCTCTTTTCTGAACTGGTGAAGACAGATATTTCTCTGTTAGTCAGGAATTCTTGGTTTGTGGTGACAAATTTTAGATGCTGTTGTAATTCAGGAGAGCATTTTAATTCATGTCAGTTAACAAAAGGCCTCTTAATGTGTCTGAATGATTAAACACAAAGTGAAGTTACAAAGTAAGACTGGTTTCTATCATTTTACAAAGTTTAAAATTAAAATAAACAACTAAGTGTAACAGGTTTTGTTTTCTCATTATGAACACATAACTGTTTTTCTTTTTAAATTTCTGGAACGAAATTCCTGTAAAATGCTGAAAAAACTATAAATGGTCCCTGTGCCCCTCCCCACAGATTTATTTTGGGTTTGGCTCTGTTTTTCTTGTAGAGAAACTGACTTCCACAATTACACGCTTGTCTCTCTGAATGAGGAATTTAACCGAGGCCGAGGACTTGACATGGGTGCCAGAGCCTGGGAAAAGGGCGAGGTCCTGATGTTCTTCTGTGATGTTGATGTTTATTTCACAGCCGAATTCCTCAACAGTTGTCGCCTAAATGCTGAGCCCGGTATGTTCCTTTATTGTCGCTGGAACAGAGCCTTGTCACCGTGCTTGGCTTCAACTGGCCTGTGCTGAGCATATGGAAAACAAAAGAAAACTCAACTAGAACGGTGGAGCTTGTTCAGTACCACACACCCTGGAAAATTAATCACACTCTGCACTAAAGGCAATAATATTTCAACTGAGAAATAGCTTCTGCCTTAGTGCCTTTGTTTTAAGAATACATTGTCCTTTCTGTACAACATATATAATTTTCATGTTTTCTTATGATGGAGTTGTCTGAAGAAGTGGACAGTTTAATTGCTTTAACAATTAGACTGCATGTAAATCTGTATAACAAAACTCAGTGTATTGCTCTGCAGTGGAAGATGATTTTTGTTATGCTGAAATCTCTAACAAGTTTGTTTTATCTCTTGTCACACGCATATGGCCAAGACATGTCACATGTGAATGGTTTTCAGTAGAGCTACAGTGTGCTCCTTATGGAGACTGAGCTAGTGTTCCACTTCCATCCCGAGCTCTGAAATACTCTGATTGTTTTTCTTAAGTTTTTACAACACTTGCTTGTTCTACAAGCTTCTGTCAGGAAGGGTGAAGCTTTCTTGAGTTAACAAGCATACTACTGAAAACCTCCTCCTGTCAAACTGTGTTTGGGTTCTTTTTTTAATGCTTACTCTTGTTTCAAATTTGTTGCAGTCATAAATCATTTTCTCCAACTGCCAATTTGGAATCAGTAGACGTTTTTTCTTTACCTAACAAACAGGCAAGAAAATTCTTCAGAAGCCAGATATTTGGGTTCTGTTTCTTGCTGTTTCTTTCATTTCTGTCTGTCTCTGTACTTCATGCAACAAGTTGTATAAATAATGTTGGAAAAACTTTGGAGATGATTATTTTGTGAGCTTTAACAGGAAAGAGAGTTCAAGAGACTGCTTGAAATTCATACTGGCAATTTGTCACCTTTGCTTCAAATGAGATCTGAAAATGCTGCTCACTTCTTCAGAGTTCATCCCCAAATTGGGATAGTGAATATTCTTGTGGACTGTTGTCAATACCTTTGCAGCATTGGTGGTGCAAGACATTAGTGGAAAAATATTTACCTGGCTTCTATAATAGACACAGAGCTGGTGTTTTCAGCATAGTCAGGATTCTCATGATGCTTGATGCCCTTGCAGGATATCCTGGATGTACCTGCTTTTACATATTTGTGGAAAGAGACAAATTCATGAAACTCAGCAATGCAAGGTGTTACTTGGATTTAATTATTTTTTAGTTTTACTGCATATCATTATTACAGGAATTTTTCAGTCACCTAGAATGGTACTGAGATATCTTTTATCTAAGCATGTATAACTATATGTAAGTATAAATCAAGTGTAATATATATCATATGCATACATATTTTTTTTAATCCTATGGGCTCTGCCCCACTAGATGTTACAGGCTTCCTAGGCAGGAAATCTGAGCAGTTGGAACTTGTTTTTATTTATTTCCACTAGATGCCTGATAGGTAATATTTTACATAAAAAGAGTGTTTCTGCTTTGTTTCTGCCTTCAGAAGGCATGCCTACAGTGAGGTAACAATTTATCTTTTGACTTGCAGGGAAAAAGGTTTTCTATCCTGTGGTATTCAGTCTTTACAATCCTGCTATTGTCTATGCCAACCAAGATATACCACCTCCTGTGGAGCAGCAGTTGGTAAGCATCTTGATTTATTCTGGGTAGAATTAGGTGTGCTTTGTATTAAAACAAAATTAAGTGTAACTTAATAGTCTGGGATATGTTATGACCTTTGGCACTGTATATCTAAACCATTTTCTCTTTTATTGGCCAAGCATTTGGAAAAAAACTGTACAAAACTCATTCTTAGCTAAACTTGGAGTTCCACCTAGTTTAAAAGAAGTAATTGCTATTAACCAAATAAAGTTGGTAGTTCTGATCTGGTGCTTATTCTGGTTTGACAAGCCAGTATTTTAGGAAGATGGTGGCATTGCGTGGCAGCAACTTCCATCTTATGTTCCAGCAAACAAAACATTGGTCAAAGGCAAAAACCTCTGAATGATGTGTCCAGTCTGACTCTCTTTCAAGAGGCTGCATAGATGAAAGTGGGTTTTGCAGCTGAGACTTCTGGGTTGGACAGGTTTGGAGGAGGAAAAGAAGAGAGTAGGAAGAAGAGCTGTATTAAAAGGAGGACATAATAGCCCTCATTCACTACGTTGTTTGCAAGGATCCTGCTGAAAGCTGGAGGGAAGGATTTGCATATAGTCTTGGATAATCACAGCTGAGAGAGGAGGGAGCCCCTGGCCTGACAGCTCTTCTGTTCACTCTAAAACTTCACAGTATTATGGTTGCTGACTTCAATTGCAAAGCTTACTTTTCTTGTCATATCAGATCAAGAGACAAATGTGGCCTTAGAAAATGGATAGGAAATGGAGTGTTGGGAACAGATCATGTAGCAGTTGACTAATTTACTGCTTGCTAAGATACATAGGAAATAGAGGTGGTGTAGCAGAAACTGCTGTGGAAACTGCAATGAGGCTGAGTGGAATTGGAAGGCAGAGAGTGAACAGCAGATGACTGGGAAGCCCCACATGAGTGCGTGACACAGAAATACCAGAAGTGTTATTATGCTCTATCCTGCACTGAACAAATGATCGGAAGAGCTTAGCTTTCTGCAAAACCAAGTGCAGTGTACCTCCTTGGTTGTATTTTACATTTCAAAATGATACTGGTTTAAAATTGCAGGTACACAAGAAGGATTCTGGTTTCTGGCGGGATTTTGGCTTTGGGATGACTTGTCAATATCGGACAGACTTTCTGACTGTTGGTAAGATGAGACTAAAGCAGAAAAATGTGTGTTTAAAAAGTGATTCTCTGGTCTTACCTAATGACAGGAAAGTAATATGTTAATTTCTTGTATTAATAATTGTATTATTTCCCCAAGCCCAGCAGTCAGACTTGCTTGACCAAAGTTTGATCAATGAGATAAATTAGCTTTTCTGGATTTTGATGTCCTATCTGTTGAGTGTTTTAAAAGACAGTAGTTTTAGTAGAAACGTTTCATTCTAGAACTTTTTAAAATATATTTTTTTTGTACTTTGTGTCTGTCTGAAGCAAATGAATCAAGTTTAACAAACATGTCACTCAAATAAACCACTCACATAGAGAAGAAGCATTCAAATCCTTTCTTTTAAATAACCTTGAGAAGTTGAATACAGTTGTGGGAGTCTTTAGGAATGTTCTTTGCCCCCCCTTGTGGCATGTTCTTAAAACTGAGAACAGCTTGGTGTTCTTAAATGTGGAAGATGGTGGTGAGGATAGTCTGCCAGAAGATGTAAATCTGCCAGAAGATAGAACGACACAGCCCTGTGTGCTGTCTGGTGGCTTGAATGCAGGCTGATTGCTAATAGCAGTCCTATTGCCATCTGTATGGTAGGTGCTAAATGAAGACTTCATAATTCTGGAATTTTGAAATTGTACGAGAGCCTGGGTTGCTCTTCACTGTGGTCCTGGAAAAACAAGAGAACTTAAAATGGTGAACCATGTTCCTTTCCTTAATCCAGCCTTTTGAATTGTGACCTATGGAGTAATTACTGGCATTGTTTAAGAGGATTTCTCATACGGTGCATTACTGCTTCATTTTCCAGCTGCTAAAATCCATTACGCTTCCTAAAAATAATCCAAAAGCATAGCCAGTGAGGTTTGCCTACAGTTTCCTGCAGCTGTCACATGGGATGTCATGCATAATGCAATTTGGAGACACTGCTCTAAGAGACTTTCTGAAGTCAGCAGATCTGTGTCCCAGGCAGTTTCCCCCACAAAGGATGTGGTATCCTTGAAGCTCCTGTCCCTCAAATTGGCATGCTATGGCATGGGAAACTTAGTTAATTGCTACAGAATTTCTGGAATGTCATGCCAGATCTGGCAACACGTTAGGCACGAAGTGTTGCTCTTCTTGCCTGTGCACCCAAATAACAATTTCCGATGGTGTTTTTGTAGGGGGTTTTGACTTGGAAGTGAAAGGCTGGGGCGGCGAGGACGTTCACCTGTACAGGAAGTATCTGCACGGCGACCTGATGGTGGTCAGGACGCCGGTGCCGGGGCTGTTCCACCTGTGGCACGAGAAGCACTGTGCGGACGAGCTGACCCCGGAGCAGTACCGCATGTGCATCCAGTCCAAAGCCATGAACGAGGCGTCGCACTCGCACCTGGGCATGCTGGTGTTCAGGGACGAGATCGAGGCGCACCTCCGCAAGCAGGCCTACAGGACTAACAGCGAGGCCGTGGGCTGAGGGGCTCCCCAGGGCCTTGGGGACTTCAAATTCACAGTGAACCAGCATCGTTTTACAGCCTTAATCCAGCTTACAAATGCAGTGCCTCTCTTTTTCAGTGAAGAAGAGTTTAGAGGGTTTTTGGTTCTCGTGTTTGTTTTCCGAGTAATCCTTTGACTGATATGCTCTTACCTACATATCTTGCGAGTTGAAGCACCTCAGCTAAATTGGACAGCTTATGTAGTTCAAGGAAAGTGTCTTCAGTATCGACTGGGAAAAATCTGTGGAATGTACAATTCAACACTTTTCCATGCGGTACATTTCTGTTCCTATATTTGCATTCATTTGAGAATTAAATGAAATAATCTTTCGTGTCTTGACTGTTTTCAGTCTGTATGGCTCACTGCACTGTGACTTTAGAAGGATACTCTACTTAGACTCCATTGTAGAAACAAGAGAAAGGTGTGGAAAAACAATCTCACCGTGAAAGGTATATGGACATGCTGACCAGTACAGCAGCTGCGCAGGGTGCTGATTCCACAGCAAGGGCTTGGTGCCACATTTGCTGTATTAACAGACATTGACATGGTTGAATAGAGAATAATTTGGGGAGGGTGGGAATGAAAATCCTTTTAAGTGGAATTTTAGAGCATATAATGGAAATTCATGCTGCAAAGGAAATGCCACCTTCTTGTTTGAGTGATGGATAAGACAAGTTGGGAACATTCCAGCTGGGTGTTCCTGTGCCTGCTCTTTTCCCACAGTACATGCCACATCCCTTCTATAAACTGAGCTGTGCTATTAAACTTGTTTGCTTAAATATTTTTGGCCCCACTCCTTCTTATTCCAAGGCCCTGCCTATGTATATCATCCTTTAAGTTGAGGAACCATCTTTTCATTCCCATATGAATTTATTAGAGGCCTGTTTGCTATTATGCCAGTGTTGTCCTTGTGCATTCTTTCTCTTTTGGGCATTTTCCTGACATGTTTTGTAAGGTGTCATATACTCTTAGTTGTTTCAGTGACTGAAAAAGCAAGTGCTATTACAGTCTTTCTATACAGTGCTTTTCATTCCACTGATCATCCTAGTAGCCTTATTCTTCACTTTTTCAATTGGAGGCTGTTTTAACATGTTGTTTTTACCTCTGGGTTTTTTGTTTTTTGTTTGTTTTTTTTTTTTTTTTNTTTTTTTTTTTTGCTTATTGGGTTTTTTTGAGCATGTTTAAGCAGAATTTATGCTGTGGTTTCATTAGTGCCTTGTACAATGGCACTACTGTTTTGGTACTTTTGGGTGTTTTGGGATGCATAAACAGTTCAAAGGCAAGCAGGTCGTTTTTCTCCATGTTGTCTTACATGATACCATATGGCATGCCTCGTTTTTTAATACATTTTTTTATAGAATGAATGCAGAGAATGCTAATTCAGTGGTTAAACCATTTGCATGGTTTCTGCTGAATTTAGATATTAGTTGAAAATCTTTCTCAAACCAGGTAGTTAAGATCTGTTTATGGATTTATTTTGCTCAAGAATTCTGAAGGCAACTAAAAATTTAAATGATTGATTTCTGAATAGCAGATATGCTGTGCAAATAGTTCTGGGCACTGATCCTTTTTTATATGTATATAAAATTTGCCTTTATGTAACTTATTGTGGAGAACAGTGTACTGTATTGTACTTAGAGTGAAGAGAATGCATTGCAGGGCTTCTTGCAATTGATATTCTCAATATAATAAATGGAATTTCTGCATTTTAGAAATTGTTTTAAGCTCTTTGTTTGAAATACGTTTTTACAATAGTATTGTACTGAGCATAACATACTGGATTCAAGTAATATTTCCAGTGAGAAGTTCAGCCAGCTCCATTTGGCATCTCGGGTATCTACCCAGACCAGATATGAGAGTTTGTTCCTCGGACAACTTAAACTTAGACCAGATGTTACCTTACTTGGATATCTTGGTGGTTTTGCTAACAAAAATTGTAAGGTACTGGTGAGGACAAGATTAAATACACTGGAATTGTGACTTGAGATAAAGATACAAGTGGGGCACTCTCCTGAGACTCCAGCCTTTAAAACTTCAGGACAGCTGCTGCTGTTCTGGCTGCACAAGAATAAGCATCCAAAAATGCCTCTCACTGACATCACCACTGCTTGACATGCCCTGGAATGGACACAGAGGTAGGGCACAGGTGTGCGGCACTGCTGCACCTCAGCTCCCAGCACTCAGGTGCTGCCTTGGGAGGATGCAGTTGTCCCAGTTCTCATGTTTTGGAAACATGGCAGAGTGCTGATATCCAGGTGTCTTAGGTTCCGCTGTTTTCCACTGCGCGGTCGTGCTTCTCAGCAACGGCGAGGGAGATCAGTGTCAGCTGTCTTCATCTGGGTGATGAAAGCCAGTCCATGGTGTCGATGCTGGAAGGCAGTGGGGCAGGTCTGCGGATGAATGTAGTCACCGGGAACCACTTTGGAAACCACCTTCCATTCGTTATCCCAAAAGGTGGAGGCAAATACATTGGCCTTAAAACGAAGTCAGAGCACTTGGAAATATTTAATGTGTGTGTTGGGCAATATACACAAACATTCTGAATGGCTCATGATTTGAGAACTTCTGAATTTACAGGAGCCCTTGCCAGGCCCGGGGTTTCCCATGTCCTAGTTCAGCTCCCTGCAATACCCACCTGTGTGAGATCTTGCTGTGGCACATACCAGCTCAGCAGCTCTGTGCATTCAGTGTTTGGATGCACACCATTGTTTTTGCTCTGTAATGGAACTAGAACAGAAATGATGGGAAATGCCTTTATCAAAAATGAAGTGATTTCAGTCACCTGAGCATGTTCAGGTTCTGACTGCCTTTGGGCACAGCCACACTGCTACAAGCAGCTGTTTGTGAGCAGCACTGTCACTGTTTTCTGGCTGCTGCTGGGAGCTGTAGTGCAGGGTGGGGATGCTCTTTCCCAGTTAGGTGGGTTAACTCTTCCTTGGATGTACTTCCTAACTTCATCCAAGAAAGGGAGCAAGTTAGTTGTGCTTCAAATATGAAAATCTCTTGCTTGGGAGCAAGACTGCTTTCCCAAAGTGTGCTCTGCCTGCAGAGGAAGAATAAACACCATGCTGGGGGTGGTTTCTTCGGCTTGGGGTGCTGCTGGGGCACTGCAAAGAAGAGTGACAATATCAGGCTTTTGGAGTCACTCTGTGTGCCCAGGGTCAGTGCTTGGGTTATGTGGCCAAGTGCTGGGCCTTGTCCTCCTGTTTTGACAGATGCTGTTTACATAACACACTTTTTTGAGCTGTGGTCCAAGTGTTTTCCTGGAGTAGTCACTGTATTTTAGTGCTAGAGTAGTAAATATAGTAACACTTATTTAAATAGGAACATGCTCCACTGAATCATGAAGTAATTTTTGATCCGTTGCATGCTATTCACATAAATTGTAACCTTTTCCAAGGAATTTGCAATCTGTAGTCTTCCCTAGAGAGAAGTGTTCTTCATTAAAGGAAGTCAAGATGAGATTAGCTCAGGATGCACTTTTACTTGAGACCCTTGCAGGAGAGAATGTGGGTTGTGCTTTTGAATTTGTTTAAAAATACGTCATTCAATGAGATTAGTAGATACTGGTTTGGAGAATCAGCAAATACAGATGGAAAAGTGGAAGAAACTTATGGAAATAGTTCTGCGTCTCCTGCATCTGGAAGAAAATACTGGGTTTTTTTAATTTCATAAAAATTGGACTCTGAGATGCACACACCTATGAAAATCAAAACTTATTTGCAAACTGTGCTCAAGAAGAGGATTACATGAGAGGGGAAGAGAAGTGATAGATGAGCCCTAACCACTTGTATCTGAATGCAAACCCTTCAATGATTTTAGTTCATGCCACAATGTAAACTTTGTAGAACAAATTTTTTGCCTTGCCAGATCCATGAATGAAAGGAATAAAACTTCAAATAACCTTTAAAATGGCGTTTCAGCATAAATTGTAACTTATTGATGCATCAGTGTAATGATAAAAGCTTTCTGTGTATCAAAGGTGGGTATAGCTTTCATTTATCTGAGGTGTTCTTGCTGTGTGTGGCTCCCAAATACATCTTAACGAGATAAATTGTTCAAATTTTACTCAGCTGTGAAAGAAAATGAGGATAATGAGCTTAAGCAGTGTTTAGTTCATGTCCCAACAATGCTCACCTTTTCCTTGTTAGGCCTGATTGCAAGCTAAAGGACTCCACCTGTTTTGACTGGAAAAGCTTCACAGGAAAGGAGACTGATAAAATGGGGAGGGGTTATGTTTCTGTGGTTGCAGTGGCTCTGCAGCCCCCTGCCTTTGTGGTAGAGTACATCCTTTTTCTGAACGCTTGGCACTGAGCATTTGGGCTGTGCAGACACACCTGGGAGCTGTGCAAGCACCCACACAGCCCCAGTGCCCCTCTGCCGCTGGCTGCCCATGGCCCAGGCTCCAGCTGGTGTGAATTTCAGCATCGTGATGGCCTTCAGGCCCTGGGGAGCCGGTACCAGCTGGAGATGGGCCCAGCCCTTCTTTGGGGAGGCGGCAGAGCAGTGGTACCCCCTGAGCCAGCAGCAGAGACCTGCTGGGGCCGGGAGGGGCTGCCCCGCCACAAGCAATGGCAGTAATGATGGCACCTGGGGCTAATTAGCCCTGGGGAAGAGCTGGCTCCTCTCTTTTAGGACCTGAAGCTGCCAGAGAAAAGTTCTCCTTTCCCAAGAAATGTGGTCTCTCTCCTGGGTTCGAGTAAGGTAAGTGTTCTATTGTTATTTTTGAGATTGCACTAGAAAGGAAATGCCTTCCAGCTTTGTGTTAGGAGACCTTTTTTGCTTCTGTAGAGGTTGTGGTGTCCCTAAAGAGTAAGGGTTGTAGCTGGGATCTGGATAGAAGTGCTGTGCAGTAAAAGTACTTCTGACCTGCATGTAGAGTGTTAAATAAATCCCTTTTATATTTAAATCTAAATGTTTCCATAAGGTTTTATCAAAACACAGCTCTGTTTTGGTTAGCTTAGTCTCTTCCAGGATAAGGTAAAGAAGTCTCCCTGAACTTGAAGTTTGTGGTCATTTACCTGGTTTATTTGAGCTGCTCTAAATTTGTTTGTTACATGCTGAGTGTTTCTGGAGCATTTTTAGCTCTTACAGTTTCCAGGTTGCCTTGTATCTACAGGGCTTGTATGTAACATATGACTAAAGTGTCCGGACCTATGCCCTCTCATCTTTCTCTATAAGTATTGTAAAAACTCTTTGGTTCTTGGCTGGTGCAAGTTAACTTAGCAAAGGGCCTTAGAGTTTTCTTTCATAGGTAGAATACTTTGCAGTTGTACTTGACTTGCAGGTGAAAGAAGATATCAACTCATTCCTCATTCATTTGGGGGGTTGTTTGTTTCGGGGTTTCTTTGCCAAGTGCTTTGGCATTTGCATATCCATGGTGGGAGCATGTGCTCTTTGCCAGCACTGGTGCGTTCTCAAACTTTGAGCAAAAGTGCTGCTTTTAAAAAAGGCTGTATCTGTGGAGTGAAATGGGATCTAATGCAGAGGCTGTCGAGCAGCCTTCCCAGCTGCAGTGTCTGACCTGGCTCCTGCTGAAGGCAGTGGCAAATGTGCCCAGGCAGCAAAGTCACCGCTGTGAAACAATGGGGAGCTTCTGTGAGGAGCAGGGGGAAAATGAGATTCTCCCAGTGTGATGGATGTGGAGGAGACAGGAGGTGAAGCTGAGCAGAGCTGTGGAAACACGAGCTAACAGGCACAGCATGGCTTTGGCCCTGGGAGAGCCTCAGCTCTTTGCAGATTTCCTGCAGCCTTATGCAAGCTTAAGTGGCTTCTTGCTGGCTTCATTACAATCCGTGGGGAAAATGATCGTGTTAAAGGGATAGTCTGAAGCAAAACTAAAACCCTTTGAGATTGCTTGGTGCTCAGGAACGCGGTGGAGAGCAGCTCTGAGACAGCTTTGGCTACTCTCAGGTTGCAATTCACAGCTTTTCCTGGGCCACGCAGTTCCTGGGGAGCAGCTGGGATGGTGTTCTGGCCTGGAAATGCATCCACGGAGCAGATGTTGGCAGGGTTGTGTTTGCATGCTCTTAAAAATCTTGTCAAAGTGATTTTTTTGGCTGCTAGATTATTGTGAAATTCTCTTTGGAATACTTGGATAGTCTGCCATTTTTAAGTAGCAAAGTGAAGTAACAGGTGTATAGAAAAACAAATTGGATTTGTTTGCATCTGTCAAACTATTCATTGCTTGCTTGGATTTTATGTTTTTGAGATGTGTTAGAAGTGTGTTGGTTTTTTTCCAAACTGAGATCAAGTCTTCAACAGCGAGCTATTATGTTCCCAGACAAGAATAATTCACTGTTTAATTAAATTCTGCTACTGCCATAAACATCCAAGATTTCAGTCAACTCCATCACTTACAACTGTGTTTGCTGAGTCCTCCAGTGCTCTGTTGCTCTTACTGAGGATATGTTGTACTTTGTTCTTTGATTTAATAGATATTTGTGGAGGTGGAGTGTTGTTAGCAGTATCTTCTTTGAATTGAATGTAAACAAATGGATGTTGTGTAAATATTTTAAAGGAAACTTTCGATGCTGACACTGATGGATAACAAGATGCTATATTTAATTTATTATGCCTCAGAAGAGGCCACAGTGTGCTCATGTGACAGGGATTAAAAAGATGTTAAGTAGTTTTCTCTGTAATGAGATTCTGTTAGAACTCATTTGACTTCTGCCCCCAAACAGAATTACATTGCTTTTAAGATTGCTGCTTAATCCAAAGCAGTTAGATAAGATTAGAAATATTAGAAGCAAATTTCCACTAAATTTCAAGTTTCTTCTTTTCTGTCCTGGATGAGCTGAGGATGTTTGAAGCTGGTGCTTTGGTTTGTGTTCACTTTCAGCTTTCTTTCAATCCTGTAAAATGGTCTCTGGGCCTAGTGCTGAAGTAGGTTTGTGAACAGGACTCCTCTGTGTGGCCACTGACCTGGGTTTTGGCTTTTTCATTTGCTTTAGTTTTGGTTATAGTTTATGTTGTACCTCCATGTTACTGCAGAACTATACCCCCAAATGTGGTTTCTCTCTCTTCCAAAGCCCAAGGTCCACCTTGGGGAGCAGTGAAGGACAGGGAACCTCTGTCAGAGCCCACAGGAATGTGCTGCAACCTCAAAACACTCACAGTTATCCCTGCCTTGCCGGGGACAAGCATGAAAGAAGCTATTGCTAATATTTACATGCTTACTGGTCTGGAAACTTCCTTGATAACATGCATTAACAATTGCAGATGAATTCTTTCTGCAATTTGATTTTTTAAATTATTTAGATCTCTTGCTGTCCACGCAGCTGCAGAGAACAAGGTCAAAACTGTGTTTCCACACACTGCTGTTCTGGTTAGCTGGGAAACTGGGGCTGCCCTGATGGAATTGCATACATTGAAGGCCAAAGAGAGCAGCTCTGGTAGCACATCCTCAGAAGAATTACTGATTTCTCCCCGGAAGATGTACCAGTATCAGTTGTCAGCTAACTGCTCAGCTGAATTTTGCCCCTTGAGTCATTTGCTACAAGAAAGCTGTTTCTTGGGAATTATTAACTTGATCAATCAAATTGCTGCTAACGTAACTAGGGATACTTTACTGGCATTGAGCTACTGCTTGTCACACTGTGTTGTGCTCTAATGGCAGTGAAGTGCCTGGGAAGCAATTTTATTGTTTACTCTTATGCCTGTGTAAATAGCTAATTTATCCTAATGACTGGATGGGACATAATTGGAAGTGAGTTTTCAAGGATGCAATATTCATATTAATTATGGGTGTGAACTGGCCATCAGGAAGACTCTTATCTGCTCGATCCTCTTAATGCTGGTAAACATCATTATCTTTTCTAATGAGCTGTGATGACTGAGAGTAGCACTGTTCAGCTCTGAAACTGTGATGTGGGTGTCTGGTTACCAAAACCATTTCCCTAGAGAGTTTCCAATAGATCAAAAATGCTTATGGGGACTTCCAGAGCTCCTGCACTTCCAAGATGTAGGTTTTTTTTTTTCCAAAGCTTATACCCCTGAGAAAGGAGTGGTACTGGGCCAGAAAAGCTGGATTTTGCTCACAGCTCTGTGCTTGTCTGTTCTCTGTGTGACTGTGGACGAGTGGCGTTGCTTCTGCACAGCAGGCCACAAAAAAGGGCAGTGGTTGCAAGCAGAGAGGCTGGGGTGTTGAAATGCCAACAGAACGTTGCCACAGGAAACCCTGTGGTCTGCTGCAGCCAGCAAACGTTCCTGTGCTCTGCGGTTCAGAGGATAAATACAGGGAGGAAAAAATGAAATTCAGTTCCTAGGACACAAAATGTTTTTACACTGTGCAACTGTTAAACGTTTCCACTGAGAGAACAAAAATATTCTGTAGCACAAATCCATAAAATACTACTATAGAAAGAACATAAGAAATGGCAGCATATTGTTGGCTTAGTGTTGCTCTTGCCCTTGTTGAAAGAAATCTAAATATTTCATAGTATAGCCTTTCAAGTCAGAAAGAAACCATTTGGTTCATTGTGACCATATTGCCTTCCACACCTCAGTCAGCTTTTGGGTTGAGGTTTGATACATTTGCAACTGAAAAATAACTATGGAAAAAGTTAATCATGGTTGAAGCAATTTCTTTTTTTTTATTAATGCAAGCACATCCAGTCAAACACAGAATATCCTGCTTTATGGTACAGCTTTATATTTAGCATTTCAGCTCAGAATAGCAAAACACGGTATTTAGGGAATGTATCAAACTTAGGGAGGAAAAATAAAAGGGAACCAATGTAGATACTGCATGGATTTCAAGTATATACTTGGACTGATTGACCGGTGAAGTGCACATTCATGTGAAAGCTCTTTTATACATTTACAGAAAGTGTTCTAAAATTGAATTTCAAATATATTTTTTTTCTTAAATTTTAAGCATCCCTTTTAAACTTCAATTACATAAACAAAGCTGATATACAATCCCTCGTATAGTGTCTGACAATGTTACTAGCTAGAACATCTCTGAAAGTGCAAAACACTGTAATAATACAGTATAAATATTCTTTACTGGAATCCAGGGCTGAAGGTCAGTACTTCAGCACAGGAAAAATAGCAGCAGGTCATAAGAATTATCCCTTCCCCTTTCCCAGGCTGTTCTTGTTAACAGTTAGTATTCTACCTCTTTCTTCCTTGTGATGTAACTTGCCTTTGTTCCTCTTGGATGCCAGTGCTATGGGAATAGCAAAATGTTGATTTGTCTCCCTTGCTCACATCAACTTACTCTTCTAATTCTAAGTATTTAAGTCAAGGGGGAAGTGAAAGAGGGAAAGCTTTTTAATTTTTCACTGTGCTCCAGGGCCAGGAGAGCAGATTTCTGCTAAGTGCTCGCAGATGCTGCGTCAGGAGGTGGCACTGCTCTGGGCTGTAGGCACTCGAGGAGACTGCTGGACTGGAATAAACCAGACCCTCAGCCCAGCAAGTCTTGCCCCTTTTTCAACAGAAGGCAGGATAAGATAAACATTATCTACCTAGAGCGGGTCATTTTTAAAGAAGTCCTTGCAGACGTCCCCTGCAAGGCTCTGTTAGGGAGGTTGTAACTACTGTCAACTTCAGAGGGACTGCTCTTGTTTTGGGTTTTTTTAAAAAGAACAAAAAAGAAAAGAGAGAGACCAAATCTAATTATCTGGCTCAAGCTATTATCTTATATTCAGCCCTCAAGCCTTCAGAGGAAGTTAGTGGAAAAGTAGGTATTTGTGGGTAATAATTTGTTCATTAGACAAAATAGTTTTTAATCTGAGCCCATTTGTTTTTCTTTATTAACTCAGAGATCAGTTGACAAAAGTCCTAACTATATTTTTTTTTCTCCCTGCAAATGAATACCTTGAACTAAACAGAAGCTCTTCAGGTACTTAGATAGTCAAATTAGGTGTAAGTTCAATACTAAAAGGAGAAATTAGAAATGGCAAGCATCAGTGGGTTTGCAGATCACCTCTAATTTTGGTACTGACCTGTTCAAAAGGTTTGAGTAATTTCTTAGAGTGTTTGCCCTTCGATTTCAATGGGTGCTGTCCCAGACACTTAATCATGGCTTGCAAAAGACTAGAAAAACTTACATTCTAAGTTGGTCTTTGTTTTAATTGTTTGTAAGCGCAGACTGGAGTTTTCAAAAGAACCAATGGAATTAAATAACCAATTCACAGCGATGAACTCTTCTTAAGTTTCTTTGGAAACTTTAGCCTTAACTTCAAATTGGACATCTGAGTTTACTTCCCTTTCCCATGCTGATTTTTTGTTTTCCGAAAATTCTTTTAAAAAAGCATATTAGGCCTATTTTGCAGAGATTATAATCTAGGTTACACATTCTTCTCTTCAAACAAAACGAAAGAAATTTCCCTGATTTTTCAAAAGGAAAACAAACTATTCTGACAGCCAGAATGTAAAGGATAGTTCCCAGAAGTATTAAGACTTAGACATGTGTGCATCACCACATGTGCACACACACATACTCACACACAAACGCACAGACCCCAGCAGTTACCCCCTCTTATCTCTTTAAATCACGTAACAAAAATAGGTTTGCTGCACCATCAGTGTTACAGGCAGGTATACTCTACTTCATGTGCCATAATTCTCCGCTTTATTTAAAAATTACATTGTAGCTGGTTTCGAGACATCCATATTTTTATTTCCCTTACTTCCAGCTCAGTCAGAAGGTACAACTACACAAGCTCAGTACCTTGTAAGGCACTATTTGCTGATGGAGGAGAGGAACAAACACTTGTGAACAAATCTGTGAACAATTCTGCTGATTTGAAGGAGACCCTTCATTTCAAAGCTGGGGAGACATACTGAGTGTTCTGTAGGATACTGGTACAATGGGGTATTTAACCTGAACACTGGCTTCAGTTAGGATGTGTGTTTTAATTTGTATTTGTTTTGGTGGAAGTAATAAAAAATAAAAATTTGGATGCTGATAGAATAAGATACCATCTCCCATGATACATTTCATCTCTGAGAACAGGGCCCTGCCCTTATATTTAAAATAAAAAACCAAAACCCTTCAGTAAGTGCCTTAAGGTTGACATGTGAAATATTTACCACATTTTATTTCATAAAAGTTACTGTATATACAAAACAGACCTCATCCAGTGAGGTCTTTCTTATTAGCTCAGTCCAAGTCTTTCATTCAGGTTGTAAAAACATGTCCATTAGATGTGCTTCAAAGTCTGCAAATCTGATCCAAAAATCTCAGGCTCTATTAAGCAGAGTTGTCCTAAAAGATGAAGCAATAAAAAAAAATAAAATTATCTTTTCTATCAGAACAAAAAGCTTTTCATTTTTGGCAATAGATCTATCTGGCATCATCAGCTGACAGCCTCTCTTCAAGGGATAGTTTTTTCAACTGGAATAAATCCGTGCATTTCAGTAAAAATGCTGGCATAAAATGAGATGAGAATTTAGCTTGCATAACATTACCTCAGGCCCTTAGGATGAGCTCAGGCATATAACATGTGTTTTATGTCTGTCATCCTAAACCACCACAGCCTGAACAGTGCTGGATTTAATTCAAGGTGCATTGCATGGGGGTCATAAGTGAAAAGCTCACGTGGACATCCTAGGAAACACTGGGATCAGTGGGAAAGCATGTCTTGTCTAGGACACTACAGTCCTAATGTGCCTCAACAGGGCTCAGGGCATGCAGGCCTTGTTCATCCTCTGTCTGGTACAGATATGTCAGATCTTCATGTTTAGCACAAATCTCTTTGTCTTGGCCTCAGTACTGGAAAAATTCTAACGAACTGATCTCATAATGTACACAGGAGTGGTGCTTCCCGTTCTCAGAAGGATGAGGAGTCTTTGAGACTTCATCCCTTAGTGTAGGCTGACAGCGTATTCCTAGGGATTTTCATCCTTTGATATGATTTGTAAGAGCATAGCTGTGATGAGAGCACTTTCTTAGTATCTCTATAGGTTTGTTCACCTGAGAAAAATCACGTCTGAACACTACTACAAATGCAGATTATTTTACTGTATTTGATAGCCTAAACAATGGATATTCTCTTTCACAATCCCAGCAATAATCTTGCAGCCTCACTCAACAGATCTGGCTGGAAAAGCTGTATCAAAATCCAAGCCCCACTGAATTTTTTCAGATTTAAATTTTGAAGGAAAAGGAACTGTATTATGGTTTTAAACTGGGTATGCAAATAGGACAGAAGAAGCTGATGGTTACATGCCTCTGTGTGTCTGCAGAAAAGACTCATGTTTTGAGGAAGCTTCATACCTGAGTGTTTTCCAGCTGTCTTTTTCCATGTGGTTTTCTGGACCTTCACTTTCAAAGGATGCAATGAACAGAGCTGGTAAAAAAAAAAACAGTAACAATCAGATACATGAGTTCTTTACCTGAGGAAAAAAATCTAAGGGTTGCAATATAGCAGATGTAACTTGGCAGTCTTCATAAGGAAATTTGTTCTCATCAGAAGCCAACAGGGAAGTGATAACAGTTAGGAAATTACTTATAAAATATATTTTTGGCATGTATGTATTTCTCATCTGCATATTTTGTATTTTAACACGTAGAAAGGCTCACTATAATGTTCGACAAAGGATTTTACCTTCTTCACTGTAAATAGGTGCTGTGAGTAGATAGGTCTGGATTTTCTTGTCTTTTTCAAAAGGACACTCAACCTGCTTCCATGTCAGGAAATCATGAATCTGTCTTGAAATTTCCCAGAATTTCTGCATGAAATAATTAAAAGAGTATTATTAAAGTGGTATTTGTTTTCTTTGAAATATTAGTTCATTTCTATTTCAGAGCCTCTCAGTCTTATATATGCTGCTTTTCTTATTGTCCCTTACTCAGACTTACGTGGAATTGGTGCCAGCACCAGCCTGACAGAATTCAAGAAGAATTTGGACAATGCTGTCAGGCACCTGGTGTGACTCCTGGGGATGGTGCAGGGCCGGGAGTTGGGCTTGGTGATCCCTGTGGGTCCCTTCCAACTCTGCATATTCTGTGATTCCTTGTTATCCTATCTTCTTACGGTCCCTCCATTTCCCCCTCGCTGCTAGTTCCTCATCTGCTGCCAGCCTCAAGTTTAGAACAGTGTATCTCAGCCAACCATCTACCTTTGCCTTTGACTTTTTTCATCATCAACCTTTCCTTCCTGTATAAGAGTGCCTATTTTCTGTGTTGAGTGTCTAAATTTCTGTGACTGGAACTGCAAAGTAAATAGTTTATTCGCATTACTTTTTACGTTTCCAAACTTCAATTTAAATGGAATGTGACATATCTGATCTTTCCATAAAGCACTCTTTTAAATTTAGGAAATCACAGGAACATATAGAAACATTTAGATATCCTTTCCTTCCTAGGATTTTAAGAAATCTGTAATTATTTAAGGTTTGCCCTGTATCTTCCTGTGCCCCCTCCACTTACACAGCCTTAATGATGACAAAAAAAAATTGCCAAGAAGTTCTTTTGACAGACTGTGTTTGCTTGGACATGCATGTTTATTACCAGGGGAGAGACAACCCAGAAGCTGTAGAACCTCCCTTGCAGACCTGATAAACACTGGTTGTGTGCAGTGTTTATAGCCAGCGAAACCGAGGAGGTGAAATCACCTCAGGCTGATGACTCAGGCTGAAGTTACCTATTAAATTTGATCAGATATGATGGCCGCTGGCTTTCCCAGAATTTGATTCAAATCATCTCCCCCGCCCAACGACACGGCTTGGATCCCACGGGCGCTGAGGGAATGGCCAACACCACGAGCTAGGAGCCAAACGCTTGCAGCGCACCGGGTTGAAGTGGCAGTGCAGGCTGTGCAGCAGCAGAGCCCACCTTGAAGTTGATCTGCCCGTTGGGCAGGCGGTTGGTGTGGATCTTGTGCAGGAAGTAGATGTCCTTGATGAAGAGGTTGAACACCGGGATGACGATCTTCTCGCGGCTGCTGTTGGCGGTCTGCGAGCGCTGCGCCGCCCCCTGCAGGGCTGTGCGGTAATTGCAGAAGTTGCTCGACGGGTCCATGTGATGCTGGATTTAGAGAGCGGGGGGGAAAGGCAGACAAGTAATGCGGCTTGCCTAAAAATTAAAAGCTTTGCTCTAACCATCAGAATTTATTCTTTGTAACTTCATTGATCTCTTTTTACATTCTCAAGGTAGTGTGCCTTTATACTAATCAGGTCTGGGTGCAGGTTTTACTAACTTCTACCTTGCTTGAAAGGAGGGTTCTGTCCTGGCTTTGCATCTATTCCATTAACAAAGCAGACCAAAAGGAAATCATAAATTACTCTCTGGGGGAAAAAAACAAAATTCTCCTTTGCTGTTACCTCTGTTTCTGATGAGTTTCAACTAGGTTTTGTTTCCATGCAGGTCTCCACTAGGTGGAGTCCTCTAATTAGTTTTAAGGGCAGCATTCACTGGAGTGGAAATTACCTTGAAGTTAAATAGGCAGAAATACGCCAGGAAGAAATAACATAAAGAGAGTTGGCGTCCACTTTTCTTTGCAGATGAGTAAAGCGTTTGAAATGGAGGAAACTCTCATAATGATTGGCTGGTGACCACTGACAGAGGTGTCTGCTCTCCAACACAGTAATTAGCAGAGATTTGGATAAAACTATTTGGTGGATTTCTATATAAAGTCAAAACTTTATACATACCTCTAAAACATCAAATTTGGCTGTTTTGACCTTGGACCAGGTTTTCTTTAACCGTGCCACAGGGCTCAGGTTCATGCCAGCTGAATGCAGGGAGAGAGGAGACAAAGAAACAACTGAGCTGAAAAAAATCCAGGGCTAATATGACTGGGCTTATGTATCAATACCACACGTTCTGGAAGGTGTTTCAGCTTGACAATCAGACGCTGCACATAAAGCTCACCCACCCACTCACCCACACAAGAATCTGTCACTGGCAGATACTGTCCCTGTGGAAGTGTGCATGCTAATGTGGTGGGCCAATTCAGGGCAAGTGTGGAGTCTTGCAGTCAGGCTGTAAAATGGAGTGCCTTTTGCCATCTGTGTTAAGGATACTCACAGATAATAGCCATCATTGAGTTGAAGTTTCCAATGTTGAAGCATTCTCTTGCCACATCAATGAAAAATTCCACCATTCTTGTACGCTGCTTTTTCTTTACAATCTGGAGAAAAAACCAAGAGGGAAGGGACAGTCTGAATTTTGAATAGGATGTCCAGCCAAAGGCATTGTAGCAAGTACAGTGAATTGACATTTCAAGACTTTGTCCAGCTAAATCTTAATACAGGCCTCAGGATTTTTTGTTAAGATTAATTTTTAATAAAATAGAAGAAATATCTGGGGTGGCTACCAATTGCTTGTGTAGTTCTGGGGGGGGGCAGTGCACATCTCTGTTTATACAAAAAAGTCCATGTCTTAGGCAATTCTGCAGAAACAAGCTGGACACTTTCAGCAATTTCCTGTTATTGGAAAAAGAAGATAACGTGACACTGCTATCAGAATATATGCAAAACATTTCAACCTCTCAAGACAGGGGAAAAGCACTGGACAGACTTAAGATCAGGGGCATGAAACCTAAGTGTGAGAGAAAGCAACTGCCACGTCCTGCTTTCCTGCTCCTGCTGCATGTAGTCCTAAATGACGTGTTGAGAGCAGGTAGTGATGATGAGCAAATATACAAATTCCCACTCACAAACATACACAGGATCAAGCAACTGATAGTGAACATCTCATCTGCAGATTCTTTTATAAACTGCAAAGCAAAATAAATTATTGCCTGGATTGCATTCATTCATGAAAATATTTTCCCTGTTCAAACCTAAAAGTTCTGTCTGGCTGATATAAAAATGGCTCCTAAGTCATTGCAGACTGCAGACTCTCTGACCTAAGTACTTTAGTTTCCGTCATATCAAAGGGAAATGGTTCAGTAGTTGAAGGCCTGGCTTAGCCCTCAGTGTGTTAAAACCTTTCTTTGATGGTTTACTAAATGTATGAGCTCTAGCAGCCATCTCTGGAAGTGTCTTGGTGTGTTTCTGCAATCCATTTCTGAGAGCAGGAAATCTTAAGGGATTAGGATCAGTACATTGGACTCCATGAAAATGCAGCAGGCATTGGGATTTCCACAGAAGGGCTACTGACCAAGCAGGAATAGGAAAAAAAAAAAATTCCCATTTTCTAGAACTGGAATTAATAGAAATCTACAAAGAATAATAAGAAGCTAAAAAGAGCACACACAAGCAGAAAAAAAAAACTTTTCTGGGGCAGTACACCTTCCATTTCTCTGCCTATTATATGACAGAAGTTACCTTAACCTCTAGTAAGGTTATTCTTCCTCTTTTTTTTTTTTTTAACTTTCTAGTAGTCCACTTTCTTTCCAGACTTTAAAGAAAGCTTATTCTTGATTTTTCTACAATGAATACTGAATGAATAGAAATTTTAAAAATTAATATATCACAGTGGTAATGTTATCTAAATGCAGTGGAAGGACAGCTGTTTATTGGTACATCTGCATTTAAAGATGAGTATTTTTAAGAATCTTTTGATCTATTTAAGAAAAGATAAATCCAAAAGAGCTCCTAACTCAGTCCACACAAGTTCCATTTCACTGCATGACTAATGCAGCTGCACAAAATTAGAGGATATATGTGAAGTCAAACATAGCCTTGAACTCTTAATCATATGAGCATGCAAATAATTTAATGCTTGAATAATGCTATTATCTTTAATTGCACTGCTAATGTTTAAATCTCATTTAGAGCATTGCCTGCCTCTTGTCCTTAAGGCCAGGGATCCCTTTGCTGTCTTGTTTTCTATGAATACCTACCCGACAAATCTCTGTAGCCACCAGCATACTGAGGCAATTGAACCAATTGTCATAGGCCTCCAAATTATAGGTTTTGGTCACGTCACTTCGGCACTGAAAGAGAACAGGTCATGTGTTAAACCTCTCCTGTACCATGATAAAGTCAAAGTTTACCAAAGAAAGACTTCCTTTTCACGTCTTGACAAAATCTTGCTGTACATGTTTTAAGAGCTTAAAGCAGCTTAGAAAATGTCAGTCTCTTGCACAGGGCATGCTCAAATTATGGAGCATTATTCTTTGCTCTGGTTTCTATATTTCTTTTTCCCTCTGTACACCTTTTTGTACCTTGTGATTATCCAGGGAGTCCATGTGGCTGACAATCTGCATCAGATCCTCTGGGTAAATGTTGCTCACCCTTTCCTGTGTTTGGAGAGAGGAAAGATTGTCATTGTACAGACAGACAGAGAGTTCTGTAAAAAAACCATCGAAGTTAGGAGAACATTTGGGTAACTTTATCTTCCTGCAGTGTAGGTGTGAGAGGTGTTTTTATCAGTGTACCTAATTGGTCTTGTTCATTTCTTGACTTAGTATTTTTTTATTAAAATACTGGAGGCTTTCAGTGAAGTCACAGCAAAATTCCTATTGAAGAGTATATTAATATTTAGTAAACGGAAAACAGAATACTCCACCCCAACCGGTGTCTCACCAGTTCGATGTAGGTCAGCTGCTGTGCCAGGATCAGAGGATCACAGCACACACTGAGGATGTCCTTCTGAGTTGACTGGGGCTTGGTTTTGAGGATGGTGCCCTTGTCAGTAACAGGCTGACGGAATTTCTCTTTGATTTCCTGGTATTGGCTCCGTGCAGAGAGGGCCATCAGGAGATTCTGTGTCATCTGGCTAATGATCTTTTTCACTGTTCCATTTTCCTAAGCAGAAGGGAGAAACAACAACTGCTGAAAACCTTTAGCTATTGCAGACATGGATCACCAGAGAATTTCTGCCTGGGAAAAATAAATGCCTATTATCCATTTTCTTTCATCTTTTCTGAGCTGATCCTTCTGTGACAAATGACCTTGTCCTAAATACCCACACAACTCTATAATGACACTGTTCTGCCTGCCTGCCTTCCCAGCTCTGCTCTGCTTGGCTGCCTGGTCTGCTCCTTTGGGTAGTGCCCCATTTCAAAGGCATCCGTGTCAGCAGCTGGAGTGGGCATGTGGAAGGTTTCCTGGAACCTCTGTGCACCAAGGGCCAAAAGCTCTCATTCTGATCAGACCCACTGAAGAATCCAGTCTGTCTAGGTCAAGCAGAATCCAGAGAATTCACATTATGTCCAGGAATATACCCTAAAATATCCTAACTTAGCTTTGAACAGTTACAGCATCCAAATATTTATATAAGAGCACAATATACATCATGTTGTTGGACAACTAAAATGCCTTTCCTGTTTATCATGTGCAGATTTTAAATGTAAGATTTGTAAGGATTTGTTGAAAGGTAAAGCCACAGGAACACAATCCATCTGCTCAGTGTTTTGACAACCGAGGTGACTTTTCTTTTTTCTGCCATTGTGTCCTACGGACATTTCTCTGAGATCACCCCCAAAGAGATAATGTGATTGCTTTCCTACTCCTCCATCCTGTCTGCTTTAAGTGACTCAGGTTTCTTCTGCTGCGAGGAAAATTAATTCAACCAGACAGTCCTTTTCCTCACAGAATTATTCTCTAGCTTTAATGCAAATTACTTTTCTTGAAGTTAACCACAAGGTTCACTTCTGCCAGTCAACAGGACACGCTAGAAAGAACTACAATGACTCTATGACCATTCAAAGGAGCCACTAATGTGCAGCAGTGACTGAAATTATGTAGCAGATGTGAGAGATGACTACCAAATACTTGTATATTGCCTGTTATAATTAAGCAATAATGATGTCAGAATGGTGCTTTACAAGGCAATAATCTGACTCCCAAGTGAAATCAAATGAAAAGCTGAAGGCAGTGTAGCTCATCCTGAGGCTGGATTACTGCTGAACAGCAGCTGTCTGGAGTCATTTCTGATACTGTGCTACAAGTGTTCAGAAATGCCAAGGGAGCCTGGTGGAGGGGACTAAAACAAAGCAGAATTCTCTTCCCTTCTCTCTTATGCTGAGCTTTCCACTGTGAATGCTTTGCCTTCAGCCACTGTGGCTGACCTGCCCACATGTCTGGGAGGAAGCAGACTTGCTGACAGGATTGCAGAAAATGACACTTTAAGATAGGTGAAAGTATTGCAGATATTATGTATAAGTGAAGAAATAAACTCAGATATGAAAAGCTATGGCTTACTTAAACTATTATGAATTTATTAGTATCTTAATGCTTAGACGAATGTCCTTAAGAGTTTCCTTTCATTACTAGTTTTACTCTAATTTTCTCTACAACTGTGGGAAAACAGAAATTAAAAAGATTTTGATAAGATATATAAACTTGGAAGATAAGTCAGTGACTGTACAATGATCTGTGCTTGTTTGAGTTTATTTTTAGTAACTTTGGGGTGCAATCCCAGCTGTAGCTTTAACTATTTGGTATGCTGCTATCACCAGGACAACACCTGACTGCTTTGTGAGAGTTCCCAGTTGACTTTCCACCTTATGTATGAAGAATAGAGTCATAAGAGGATTTGAAAAAGCTTTAAAATGCAAAATAACCCCCCAAAATTTACCACATAATTCCAGGCTGAAGACTAATAGGAGCAGTAATTTGATGTACTAACAAAAACTTAAGAGTGAGAGCTGCTTTTTGTCAGTGTCAAATTAGTATTTCCTGGGGGTCAGATGAGGCATAGCTCTTCACTGATGAACCTTGATTGGCAGCCTTGTTAAGGGGGTAAATGAGGTGGTGCTGTAATTAATGGATGCCATCAGATGCCTGGGACACCACAGCACTGAGCCATTCCTTGAAGATGGGTTTTCTCAAACGAGAATTATCCATACATAAGAGAGGGAAAAGAAGGGGAAGAGGAAGAAAGAAAGAAAGGGCGCAACTTTTTTCTACTTCAAAGTAACAGACAAATGAAATACTAAGATAGAGATGCTAAATAAGGCCTCTGCCAAGTCCCCTTTCACAGTGTCACAGTGCTCTCTCTGCCAACATCCAGCCCTCTGCCCTTGTCTGCAAAGAGAAGAGAAGGTTATAGTCCTAATTCCTCTTCCCCTCCTCCTCAGGCACTGACATTCTCATCTAGCACCCATGTAAACATCTCTGCTGATGCAACAAAACTGACATACTTCCTTCTGACGACTTGGTAACACCTCACTCTATTGTCTTTTCCCTGATTCATGCTGTGCTGTCAAACCTGTTGTTCTTCATTTTCTCTCTACTTGAATCAACAAAAGCACATAATACAACTGTCTTCCTGGTTCCTCCTAATTGTTCTCAAAAAATCTTGAAGTTGCGGGTTTAAAAACAGTATGAAGCTTCTACTTCTACATGAGTAAGACTTCATATTTGTACAAACACTTTGCAATTAATTCTCTTGCAGTTCTTGATTATACTCTTCATTCTGTCTATTGCTGTTAACAGTGACTTTCTCAATGAACAAAAAGTGTAGGCTTTGTGACTGTTGGGAGAGAGCCAAAACTAACAAAAACACCCCCAACAACCCCCTTCCCCAGGCTCCCCCCAAAAAACCTAGGAGCCCTTGTTTTTATTCCAATTCTCTTTATCTGTTTGCTTTAGGTTTTTCCTAGGCCTACTTTTCTTCATGGGCTAGAAATCCAGAGCTGTTAAGACTGGTGATGGACTAGTTAGCAGCGCTCAGATAACTTGCTTTGTGGAAATACTGTGCCTGTCACCTGAAACTTTGCAATAAAACAGCTGCTTTTTATTGTTAGAAGCTGGGAATGAGCTGCTAAATAATTAACACCTTCACCTTGGCCAAGAGTACATGTGATACAACTAGTTGGTGTCTAGCAGAACTCAGACATACAGAGTAGTGACAATGTACAAAGGATAGTGTGTAATTCATTAGTAAATCCTCTTGAGCCATTACAGCTACTGTTCTTTCTCCTTCTGCACCACAGTCATTTTTCATACTGCCATGACTATTTTCTCTCTTCTTACATGATAAGATGTAGACAGCTCCTGCTAATGGAGCATTAAGTCCATCAGGCAGCCCATGTCCTGTGGTTACCCTGACAACTCAGCAAACTGCTGCTGGAGTTCATTTAGAAAATACTGCCTGCAGGATTCTACAGGACATCGCACAGTTCGTGTAACACTTGGAAAATATTGCTTTAGCACTTAACTTTTTTTCCTTCCCACCCCTACCTCATCACATTGTGTGATCCTGTGAGCAATCTCCTTCAACTCTTTCATGGATTTTTCATCTTGGAAATCATAGGGGAAGGTTTCAGTCCATTCCTTCAGGAGCTGAATGATTTTGGCAGCGAAGGATTTTAGTTTTGCCTAGAAAGAAACAAGGAGTTGATTACTGACTGTAGACCTGTCTGACTGCAGATTAAATTGGCTGATAAAGACTCACAGAAATCTAGAGACACCCTTGAAAATACTTTGCATTAATAGTAGGTGATTGGGACAAAAAGAACATATTTAACTGTGTGCTAGATTCCTAAATAGTATCATTTAGCCTCCTTTCATGATAGCTTGGTGATGTCTCTTACCAAACACTTTGAAGATAATTTCAAGGTTAGTTGTATAAAACCAGGAAGATGACAGAACAGTTCAAGGGACTTATTTAACTGAAGTCCATGGGCTTTAAGCTGATTTATGCCATCTGAGGCAGCAGTACTGTAGTGTTTGAACTCAAACGTGTACAAACCACAGCACTCTACCAACTGTCTTCCATGGGAAAGAAACATTCACAAAGGTATTTCTGTCCTATAGAATTTATCAGACCATCAGGCTGAGCTGTATATTAAATAAATGAATGACAGGAAAGACGTGTGTTCTCTCCATGATGTCTAAATCAAAACAGACTTTGACAACAAAAGGTATTGGCTTTTGTTCAAAAAAGCTATCAACCACAGAAAGGGCAGGGAGAGTATTTTTCTATCTTTTTTTTGTTACCTGTGAATCTTGCAAGGCTTTTCATCAGTTAGACCTGAATTGGGTGCCAATTACTCCCCTCTCCATTGCATCAATGTACAGCAGCATCAGTACATCCAAGGGAGCAGTCTTGCAAAATTGGGAGTGTGAGTGCTAAGAGCACTTGTAATGAGCAAGAAGAATCAAACCTTAATTCAGGTTATATTTATCCTCCTACCCAAATTGTGATGCACTGAGGAAAAAGAGGAAGCTTTTTTTGTGTTCCCTCCCCACTTGTGTAAGTGCAGAGGTCCCTGAAGGCAACAGTTCCCTCTCCTCAGGCCCAGCACAGCCCTTCCCTCCCCGTGCTCCCTCTTTGGGGACAGGAGGGCACTGAGCATGTCACTGTCACCACAGCAAACTGGTGTAAGACAGAGAATGTCTCCAAATACTGGCAGCAGCTGCTGCCAAAACATCGTGGTACCTCCCAGTTTATTTAAAACCAAAGGTCAAGGAAATTAAGCTGGTTTTGTTTTGCTGCCTTTTTTAAAAATATCTCACTATTATACAGTCAATGAGAATATTAATAATCATTGATAAGAACGTTGAAATTAAACCATGCACTCTTGAATCCTCAATCTGACAATTAGCCAGTGCCTCTTTGTAAGTCTAGAGGGAATTTTCTTGGGTTGTTTTGGTTTTTTTAAAACCTGCAAACTGCTATCTGCTACCATGCATTTCCTACGTGTTTTTATTGAGAGCATTTAATTGATGCAGCTAATGAGATAAACACAGAATAGCTGCATAAGGAGGGCAAAAATAAAACATCACCATTCTTTTTGCCAGCAGTGGGCATTCCTGCAAAGCAGTGTCTGTCAGTGCCCCTGACAGCTATTTCTCAACAGTGTGGGACAGAGTTCCAGATTACAGCTGCCTGTTCTCCAGACTCCCACTGTCATCTGCCTTGGGGAAAAGGCAATTTATACTTATTTGCTAGGAAATGCATGGAGCCTGACATTATTAAAAGAATAATCTGTAGGTGGTGATGGACAATTAATTAGCCAGGGAGTGCACTTCCATTCAATTAACATTGACGGGTACGTGCCTACTTCACTTTTGTTTACCAAAAGCTGTTACAGAACTGTTTTTTAGTATTAATCATCCTGACTATCCTTTCTTTTTAATTTTTGGAACTGAAAAAGGAGTGGTGAGGGCCAAAAGGTTTCAAAATCCCACTTTAGGCTGTGGCAAGCATCTCTATATGAACACTCAGTTCATAAAGAATTTATGGGTTGTCTAGACTGACCCCAGCAGCTGAAGAGACTAAATCAGTCACAGCTGATGCTTTTTTATGGTGGTGCATGTAAGGTTGCTCCTTAAAGACCAGGAGCCCACTGAAGAGGTAGCACTAGCTGTCGTGGTTTGACGTAGGTGCACCATAACACCAGGATATGTTTCATCAGTGTTTTTAGCCACTGATATAGGAAGAAAAGGTTTGAAGGGGAAAAATGAAACTTTGTGCTTGTAGTACTCAGCCAAATTACCCCAAATTATACTCCATGTCCAGCTTAAAACACAGTGATTTATGAACACTGACTTCCCATCTCTTGTATCTGTTTTTGAGTTGTTATGGTTTGCCTTCTTTATATGGCAAGCCAGGCACGTTGCAAGACAAACTGCAATGTGTATCACTCTTTAGGTTTAAAAAAGCTTAATGTTTCATCAGATGCTCTTTAACACTCATGAAAATAAGGTGTACACTTTCTGAGGACAATGCTAAAAGACCTCAGTGCAGTAGAACATGGGCCTCCTGTTTCATGTGCACTCTGATGAAGCCCAAAGCAGCGTGACAGGCTTGGAGCACGTGGTAACCCAGATGGAAACCTCACATGTCTGTGGGTAGCAGCACAGTTTCCTTTCTGTCATGGCTGCAATAAACCCACCAACCTACTTTTCTCCAGTCCCGCTCCAGACATGAGCCTCCCCTTGTGAGGCCTGACAGGGTTCTCTGCAGTCCATGGGAATACTTCCCCCATAAATATTTCTTTGAGAAGAGAAATGACTCTATTAATTTAAGTGTTCTGTGGATTGACCCTGTTCTGCATGAGACAAGACAGGACTGAAAAACAACTCCCAATTAGAAAGGAGGGCAATAGGAGCACTGTGCTTGTAGGAAAGGATTTAATGGCAATGACCTGGTTATGAGTACTTTTTCAGTTTTTGGTTTTAAAAAGGAGCACTTATTGGCAAAAAATCCCACGGGAAATAGTAATTTTTGAAGGGATTTACATATTCCAAGACAGGCAAAACAAACTTAATAGAAATTAACTTCTATGTCCTCTTTTAATTTCTTATTTCTTTAACTTCAGTTATGTAAAATACTCAAGCTGCCAAAAAAATGTACCACAGGTGTAACAACAGGGTTTTTTTTCCCATTCAATAATACTATATAAGTGATTTTTCCCTGATGATCTTTGAGACTTTCCAATCTCTAATGCAATTACAGAGGGTTAAATTTTTTTCCTTTATGATCAGTTTTAACTACTGACTTGTATGTTATAATTGATGCCTTAAACTGTGAAATTCTTGCTTTTTATGAGTAGTTAAAAGGACTCTAAGCAGACTCCAAGATACCCAACAGTGTTTTTCTTTGCAATCCACTTTTCTCTGGGTTGTATTTCTGTAGAACTCTTTGGCTAGCCAGTCATGTCAAAACCAACAGAATGATAAGTATTGTGGTGTGTAACCTCGAAACCTGGTTTCTTGCCACTTTTTCAGCTCACATGCTATCCAGGCACCAAGTTGCCCGCCTTGTTTTAAAGAGATTTGCATAAGCAAACTCTATCAGAGATGCTTTAACTGCTTTTGTCAGCTGTTTCCTGCTATGCAGCCACTTAATTAGAAGGTGCTGGTAGCTGATGATGCCTTAATAGATCATGGCTGTGAATACTTGAGAGTATCTTGAGTGAAGAGCTAATGTGCTGTATGTGAAATGAGATTTTATTTGTTGCCACAGAAAATAAATGTTTGCAAACGCTAGTGGCCAAACTATTCTGTAAAACATACAGGTGCTTGCAGTAGAGGGCAGTAAAGCAGTAACTTGAGAGGAATGTCAGAAGTTCATGCAGTATTTTCCAAGAAGTTTCTGTTTAGAAGGCAGGAAAAATTTGCAGCTTATATTAAGGAGGTAGGAAGGGATCAAGGGCATAACAGAAAGAGCAACCAGAAAAGCATGTAAATGAAAGGCACCTCCCAGAAGTGTTCTGTTGTCACCCTGCTGTTTTCCTGTAGGCCCATGTCCAAGATGCCAGCAGAAGGTGTCATGGTGTGGGTGTTAGAATGTGAGCTGCTCTGTTTGACATTAGGATGTGATGCTAGTTCATTTCTGTTGGGAAGCCATGACTTTTAACACATCTGCTGAGATTCCACACTAATACCACTTTACAGTTAGCACTGTATCTCTAAACAGCCAGATGATTTAATCCCCAGAGATGGCTTTCATTTGAAAATCTCCAAAGTGCATTGTTATTCACAAAAGTTTCATCTTGTATCCCATCCATTTTAAATCCAAGTATTTCACAGATGTATTTGGACATTTTCTACTCACTGCAGTCTTTCCCTACACACGTCTACAGCTCAGATGGACTCATTCCATATTTCAGATGGTCCTGGCATCTTATAGAGGTTCCCATCCCTGTTGTTTAGTTACGTGTTGCTGAGGAACCATTGCAACTTACAGAGGAGAATTTGCTTGGTCATAAATTAAGTTTGGCAGTGGTGCTAGGGACAGTTATCGCCTCAAAGTAGTAAAGTGGATGCAGTGGTTCTGGCACTTTGTCACTGACCCTTGGTTTTTTTCCCCTGCACCTACAGGATGAGCTACGCAGATATTTGGAGAGTAGATCAGGGCACTGACCTGGATGAAAGTCATTTTGCACCATGGTTAGTTTGTCCTGTGGAGCAATTTTGTGGCATTAATAAGGGCATGCCCATCAGGAACAGTATGGGAGAAAAAGCCCTTAGGTCAGTATTGCTGTCAAAAACTCTTTATTGACCAACCAGAGTTGCCTTTTTGCTCTTCACTCAGAGTGCTGATACACCAAGGAGAAAACAAAATGGGACTATTAACGAGCTGAAGATTAGGAATGTGAGCATGTAATGTCTCATCAGAGAAGAAAGGTTCCAAAACATGCCCAGGATTTCAACAATTTAGGTCTTTAAATACTTGTTGTTTATACCATCCTGTTCCTGTCACTCTTATTTGCTGCCCAGCTTGGACTTTTCTGGAACTTCAATTTCAGTCAAAAGTCTTTCATTACACCCTTTACAAATGGTGACACTTAGAAGGATGTAAGTTTGGTTTAACTGATGGTAATAAAATATGTCAGTGCAGGTTGCCATTTAAAATAAGTGCATCTCCTAATTTTTGTGAGAGGTAACTTTCTGATTTACGGTTATACTGAGTTAAAACACCCCAACAATAACCTAGCAGAGGTTGTTGTTAACTCTAATAGGATGGTGAGGCTGACTGGAGAAAGGGATTTTCTTGAATTTGATCTTCTTTACTTGGTGAAAGCTGAAAAGTGCAAACCAGCTTGCTGGGCAGGTTTCATGGCAGATACACACTGCTCCAGTGCACTGCCCCAGGGACCTGCAGCTGACTGCTAAGGCAGGACATAATCTCTAGCAAATGTGACCAGCAAATTAAGTAAAGATACCTCAAAGAAAAAGAGTCAAATACAAGTGCATCGAGCAACAAATGCCAATTACAACTCAATATTATTCTTCATCAGCTTTACAATGAGAAGGAGAGAGTGAAAAATAAATGAAAACAGCACAAGTAACTGAGGGACATAATGGTCCATTTACCTTTTCTGCCTCAGTCCCCGTTTCCAGCTGCTGCTTCTGTTTAATGCAGATCTGCCCCACTTTAGCCAGGAGCTCATGTGGGTGAATGAAGACTCGTGAGCTCAGTAGGAAAGTGAAGATGTAAGTTCTCTGTGGAAGGACAAAAAAAGAAAGGAAAACAACAAGTTAAAAGCTTTAGCAAAACTAATGTGTCTTCCTTGGAAAAACTAATCTGTAAACTATGAATGTAACTTTTCTTCATTTAAAATTTCTACATTTTTTTCCTGTCTCCAGAGAAATGCTGGTCTTTTCTAGCTCTGTTGAAAGGAAATGCTATAGGCTTCAAGGCTGTTAACTGGGGGGTTTTCCAATTATCAAATGATTTCCTTTTAAAATGCCAGACTCAGTGTGCCTAATTAGTCATCACTTACCAAAGCCACAAATGAAATACCTCTAATGTAGGGTGTTATGACTCTTAAACACCACTATTTAATGCTGCTTTGTTTCTTTAAGAGTGATTGTTTTTCACTGAGCTGCAGGAAACTGCTTCATGTGTATTCCAAACCACGGCTGTAATTTCTTCATGTATGGGGATTTTCATTCCTTTCTCCCCACAATCACTTACAAAAGTTTTCACTTAGTTTGGGAGCACAGGACAACAATTTAGTTTTAAGCCTGACTTTATTTGTTTGGGGCTTGCTTCAGAGTCTTTTGAATATGAACACTGCTAATAAATACCAACAATGATGATGTCCCATTAGAAATAACCTCTCCATTTGTAATTTAAAAGCTGTGATGCACTGTGCGGTACTCTGTACATGTATCCATTGGATCATATTCTGGATAGTTTAATTGAAGTGAGGATGACTCTTTTTTTGTCCTAGTATTGGTCCAGGCTTCTGTGTTGGACTGTAATTGCCTGACTAATGACAGTAGCACCTCATAAGTCCTTCCATTTTTCCCTTAGGCTTTCTGGCAAAATTTGGAGTTGGGAAATTACAGGGGATCTCCTTGGTATTGTATTTCAATTAACCTTTGTTATGTTTGAAATGTGCACTGTTATTTTGACCATGTTTTATGCAGGACACAGCCAAATGCATTTAAATAGTCAATGTGAGCTTGTACCACCTTGGGCTGGGCAAGTAAATTAAGACAGCTAAAATCTTAGGACCAGTTGTTTAAAATATGGCATCTCTACTATCAGCTACCAAATTCTGCTGCTTGCAGTCTCTAAAACAAGCTTATAATTAAACAAGAATGGTATATTTGTCAAAGAGGGTACGTGGTTTCTCTCTAGTCAGAGTAAAATGTGCTATTAATGAAAAATGTTTTCACTTCTCTAGTACTCAGTGTGCCCTGTAATACTAATTTAGCACTAACCACCAAATATCAGGGAAAAAGAAATTTTTTTAAACAAAATAACACTAACCAAAAGTCACAGTGTGTTCTGGGAGTGAGGGAAAAGTATACTAGATTAAACATATGTCTAAATATACAACTCTGTGCTGAGCTTCTACAGGAAGCTAATGGAAGTACAGAATGGAGTGTGATACAGCAGAGACATTTAAAATCCTCATTCTGATTTGAAGATCTTATTAGTTCTGGGGTTCATGTATTACATTAGGAACAGCACTAGTTCTGTACAATCAGAACCAGAGTTCAGTTGTAGTCTTTGCCCTGTTTGCTGCTTAGGGATGGAGGAAGAGAGGAGGGGCAGTTTGGGTCAGGTTCCTGAGTGCTTCCACTGATGCCCACAGAAGATGCCCCGTGGGGTCACCTCACAATCGAGCTCTTGGTGCCTTTGAGCAGCTAGGCAGGGCAGTGACAGGACACTGACAGCAAGGCCTCCCTCCTTAATGGCACGGTTGCAAACATCCCCCACAGGTGTATGTCTGGAAATCTAAGAAATTAGGCTTCTGTTTGGTATTTCATGTCTCTCCAGAACTTCAGAGTTTATTTTTACATTTACGGTGACAAAAACTTGAAGATCATCAATTCTATAAAAATCTGTGGTAGTGTATGTGATGTGTGACGGGCACTAAAATTAGGCTGAAAAGCTAAGCTGAGTCACAAAAGGGGACTTGGTTGTGTTATGGGACAACATATCAGATCTTCTATTCCTGTGCATATGAGAATGATTCCTAAACTGACATGTCATTCTACTCAGAATGAAAGCAAGGAAAGAACTGTGTTGGGTTGTGAGATCTGGGGTGTGTGTTTGTGTCTTTAACTATGCCTAGTTACCCTCTGTCAGAATTTCTACCTGTCTCATGTGTTCATTGCTATCACTGTTGTCCCTGAACTTAAAACAGAGTCTGGACTATGTGGAACAGAAATTTAGCTGTTGGGTGTGTCAGCTGTCACTGGGTTGTGTGAATTTTTTTGCACTGAAGACTTGAAGCAGCCCTCAATTTTTACTGTATTTTGCATTTTAGAGATGAGATAGGTGGGGGGAAGGACTTGACACTTCGATCCTTTCCCCACATTCTTGCTTTGGGAGTTGAGAGGGCCTGTCTGAAAGATGTCTGTCTGTATGTGTCAGTAGCAGGGAACCACAACTTAAGCCACACTGTCCTGGCAGTGACCTTTGCTCTGATAAGATGGAACACATTCTTTTAAGCAAAGATGTAATTTTGCTTCTCACAGTAATTTCAGAGTTGGTCTCCTTGGTGGAAGCATGTGTGATGTGGCACAGTGTTTATCCAGAGTGACTCTGAGACAGGGCCACTCACAGCATCATTTCCCTGCTGTCACACAGCAAGAGAAGTGTGACACAGATGACCTGTGCTTTTCCTTGGTTTCTTTAATAATGTTTTATAGGATGTTCATAGAAGTTTTGAACTGGAAAGATGCAGGAAGATACAGGCCACGACAGTGTGTACTTTCCATTTTAGGCTTGCTGATGTGTCTCTGTAATCAGTAATATCTGGACTGGACCCATGCGATGCTTTTTCAGACAACATCAAACTTGTAGGCTTTAAAAAACAAATTATCATTCCTTCTGGAATCCATCTGCTGTGTTTTTACTCCATTTTTAAAAATAATTTAACTGGAACTAGGTCCATTACTTTGGAAAACAGAATTTTTCCTTTGTGTTCAATCAAGATATGCTGGTGTGCACTATCTTGGCATCGAATTGAGGGGTTTTTGATACTCTTATTACTGACACAGATAAGGACTACAATTAAGAACCAAATTAAAAATGACAGCAGTACTGACCCTCCAATTTCCTTGCCTCTCTGCTAGCAACCACTTCCTATCCAATAAAAAAGTTTCAGAGTGCACTAAGCCATGCATTTCAGCTTAGTGGTAGGTCTCAGCGACTAGGAACACAGTTGTTTTGGATAGTAAAGATTTCATACTAATGTCATATTACCTAGATCAAGGATTTCTGTGATTTGCTGCATCTGCACTACTGTACACAGGCTAAATGTTACAACAGTGTAAAAACCTACAGTTTCTCAGGCAGTCCTCTAGCCATGAAGAGGATGGTTTGGAGAAGGAAATCTAGCTCTAAAGCTAGCTGGTTTGATAAAAAATGATTAAAAAATGCTTCCATAAGCTGAGTGAAAGTTAAGCTCCATTTATCCTGAAAGTGACAGGTATTTGGGAAGGGAGGCAAAAAAAAAATCCTTTCTGCACTTGGGAGAACCTAAGTAGACACAAAAGGGGCTTGTGCTTTGCAAGAGAATAAGAAGCCAGATTCCTTTAGTTCCTAAAGTTGTTGCTAAGAGATGAGCTGAATTATATTAAAAAAAAAAAAAAGAGCATGAGTGCACAAGACTAAAGAAGGAATTGTTACTCTCTGACCCAAGAATGCACTGATGACTTCTCGAGAAGGGGAAAAAAAATGAAATTTCTCTCTGTGCACTCACTGCTCATTCTGGAACTTTGTGTTTGTGAAATATTTTCTTCAAATATTTTCTTGCTTGGGCACAAGGGTTGCAGACTGGTACATTCCATTCCTAACCTCCTGAACTCCTCTGTCTCATGAGTATACATTTTCCTATGTGCAGAGCAAGTCCCTGCACACAAACAAGACTCAGAAGAGCAGCACACTAATGTAGGCGCTTATCTTTCCTGTCCTCCCTTGCCTGGCTCGTGTTCTGCCAACATGACAAACACATTTTTGTTCTGCCTCTGTTACCAGCACAGAAAGATACTGTGTGTTTGTTCTCTCCCCCACTCCCTTTTTCTCTGTCCAGAAGGTTACTGTGATCATAAGCTCAGTGTGCACACAGGCGGCAATGCCTTCTGAGCATTGTGCTCAAATGTAGTGATCAGGAAACTTGGATGAGTACTGCAACCCTGTCACTCTGAAACTAAGGAAACCTCTACTCCAGTACTGCACTAGCTTCTCTTGGTGAGAATTAACTGCTGATACCTTGCTGCCTTTCTTTGGATGAGTAGCCAGAGACATAAAACTAAGAGATTTTGATACTTCTTTCTTGAACAGAGAGGACTGGCTACTCTTCTGACACGACATCAGCCTCATGGGCTACCACGAACCCTCTGTGGCAACTCCCCTAAAACCACAAATGAGCATGAAATGAACTATAAACATGTAACTGAAGGGAAACAGAAAACTTGGGTTTGAGGATGACTCAAATACAGCTTCTTCTTTTTGTTGTCCAGAGCTTAATTATCTACTCACTTTATAATTAATCCTTTCAGCTAAATTGGGTGATCTGCCTTAACTAAAGGTATGTGCTGTGCCCTAGAGGAGATGAATTTGGTTTCATGCTGTTGTTCATCTCTCTTTCCCTGGAGTTACCCTTGACTGCTCCTGTTGGACGTTCAGCTGTGAGCTTGCTGTCTATTTAAACTGCAGCTCGCAGGGTGGGGTCCATGGCTGCTTGGTTTGTAACGCACTCTTGCGTGGGATGTGAAGGGATAGCACCATGGAAACTAGCAGCATTCCAAAGGAAGTTGTAGACCCCTTAAGTAATACTACTTTAGGGAACCATTTTCAGAGTAGCTATGTTATAAATAGATTCTGCATTGCAAGGTATAATAGGGGATGTGCATTAGCAGCCACTTAAAAACCAGTAGCTACGTTCCTGAAATCCAAGTAACAAGTAACCATATTCCAGTATCACGCAAAAGACAAGGAACAGACTCCTTGGATCAGCCTAAAGCTATTCATTCCACTGTTATACCACACCAGCTCTTCCCACTGCTTTCTTCTGTGCAACTATTCTACAATATGTATTTGGGGGTGTGGAAAAGAGATTTAATGTCTAACAATGGTTATCCCTCATGTCTTAGAAAGGATTTGGTACTGGCAGCACAATTGTATGTTTGCCATATTTAAATATGAGGTTTAGGATTACTTCTGAACTGGAATAGTAAACATGCTGGTTTTGCTTTTTAATCCCATACTGATGATAGATGGCAATTCTGCACATTCCCACTGAACTCTCACATGGAGAGTCCCTTTTCTGTGGATAACAATTGTAAGGATGCGTGGTGCTATATGTGGGACCCTGGAGGGACTTTATGGTGATTTCAGTGAGACCACAATAAAATGTTCTGCACAAATTAGACTGAGAAACATACAAGATATAGCATGGCCCACTACAATAAGCATTAGGTCTGACATACAAGTTAATAGTGATTGCAGTTCCCTGCTCCCTTATTATTATTTTTCCAAGTGCTGAGATACTTCTGTCATAGCTACTGCTTTTTCAGAGCTCAGATAGAATATAAGTTACATAGACTCTCTGATCTTTGGCCATTTGTTTCAATAGTATCTTTTGTTAATGGGCACAAAGAGTAATCCTGAGTGATAAAGTGATATCTTAATATCCCAGGTTCAGATTCTTATTGCACACCCTAGAGTTATATATAGGTAGTATTCACTTTGAGGACTGCACTGAGGATGTTCAACCAGTTGCAAAATCATTTTCAGGCTCCAGGACATACATTATTACAGCACTGGCCCATTAAAATGTCTTTGGAAAGAGAGCATTTTAATTAAAATCTATTTTGGGTTGTGATTTTTTTTCTCATGGCCTAACTAGGATATGCATAGAAAATTATGGGGAAAAAATACAAAAGCTGTTTTCAGGTCTGCTTCCTTCGGTAGGAGCTGGTTAGTAGTTAATCTTGGCTGCATTAGAGCTAAAGCAGCTTAGAAGTATGAAAATTCTGTGGCAAATGCTGCTTTTAATTGGTTCTTAAGGCACCCATTTGAGTTCAAGATGGTTTTATCTTTCTAACAAGTGCTCTCATTTAGAAACAGAGAATATCCCTATTGAGCAACATCTTTAATGAATGAATTTTGCCAGTAAAATAAATGCATCTTTAGTCTACATCTCAATCTTGAATCAGACAGGGGAAGAATTTCATGAGAAAGCACCAATCCAAATACTAATGCAGTAAAACCATGAGAAGTAAAAAAAAACCCTCTTTTGGTGGCTACTTACATCTGGGTAATAGTCCATGGTGGGCACCAGGCGCTCTATCAAGGCCTCCAGTGATCCAGAAACAAGGTTCCCATCCTGATAAACAGGGTCCACACATCTCTCTCCCATGTCTGGCTGCACTTGCCCACTACAACTGGAACCAAGCATGCTGGAAAATATTGGCGTCTGGGGCATAGTTTCCTGCAGAAGTGGCAAAGAAAGGCAGAGAGGGTTAAGCTTTCTTCCAGGATGTCTTCTGTGTGGGTTTTACAGAGGCACACATTAAACACAATTACAGATTTGACTGAAGGCAGCCTCAGCATTCAAGCTGAGTTCTGAATCCAAGCAGTCACACATCTGCAAGCTGGCTTTGGCATTTGAAATGCACTTTAAGCTGTCTCTAAGGCTGTAGATGCACGAGCGGTAAGAATTTTTCTCGCTGCACTTGATTTTTTTCCTTCTGCCCAATTTTTTCCCCAATTCTTTATGCATAAAACTAGACTGAGATGAAAATATAGAATGCTTTCTGAATTTCCAAGATACTGAAGTGGTGCCTTACTGAACAAACAAACAAATACTAAGTCTTGATGTCCCCATTTTTACTCATTTTGAAGTCAGATCTTCGGCCAAAATACTTCACTTGTGATGATAAATCCTTCACCACTTCTGTAGCTAGATGTAATCCAGATCTCAGCACAAGTGCATCTTCTGCATGTAGATATCACTGGAAACAGCAGGGGATATCCTGTTCAAAACTGCTCAGGGTTTTTTTGGTTTTTTTTTTTTACATGTATATGAAACCAGGAACTGGGTGGAACTGTGACATACATTGTAACATACAAGTCTAATTTAAACAGTCTCTTTGGAGATCTTTGCTTAGGATACAAACCTGTTGTCGAAACACAGAAACCACAAGAAGGTTTAGAGTTTGCACCTCCCTTCCCTTGGCCACAGCTGTATCACTGTACCGCAGCCTCTGAGTAAACTCTAGGGGGTCTCTTGTTTGGTTTAAATTGGCTACAGCTTAAATCTATGCAGAATTCTAAACAAAACATCCTGCTACTGTAGGTAAAGGCTGAAAATGCTATTCAGTATCAAAACAGTTCCCCCTGTCTGCTGAAACAGTCAAGACTGTTTTGGAGATCAAGCGCAAAGAAGCAGCGTTAACTCTTGAGCTGCTGTCTCACTGTCTCTGAAAGAGACAAGATATTGACGTAGATGAAAAGCACTTATGGAGATGAAAAGGATTAGGCCATTACTGGTACCTTTAACCTGACAGCTGTTTCTAACTGCGCTCATCTCTCACACTTAAGACTTGTCCTGAGCAATTTTTTAATGCAAGGCACATTTTTCCTTTCAAACTCCCTGAAGTCAATCATTCATGTTTACAACTGGAATACAGAACATTTTTCTCTTCTTTAGGCACTGATAAATGCTAGGTGCATTGTGAGGAAAAAATACCGGTACTAACAGAACTTGTTTATCAATGTGACAGATTTACTTATGTGTGAAGCTGATAAGTAGAACTGTTTTGTGGCTTTTACCAAAAGACCACTGCATACATACGTGATAAGAGATATAAGGGAAGTGTAATTCCCTGTAAGTTAAATATAGTAGCTGTTTAATAGCAACTACGGAGACCACAATGAGGAATGGAGTTCAGTTTCAGAAGTTCAGGACACAGAGTCCAATAAAACAGAAAATGCAGGATCTAATGTCATATCAAAAGAAATGAAAAATGACAGTTCTGCACAAAAGTGCATTGAGGTTACTCGGTATTTTACAGATTTATCTGTTAGGCCCGAGCTTTGCAGTACATGACACTGAGAAACGGCTGAAGCATACCCTGGAGCTAACGGCTTTGCTATCTGTACTATGTAACTCGCCAGTAATTTGCTTTTTTCCCTTTTAAGGTCCATAGCAATACAGCCCCTAGCTGCTTCTCAGGATGGTCTGGCTGTGATGAGCACTTCTGGCTAATAACGTGAAGTTGCACAGGGCTTTTAAAGCGAATCTAACCATCAAACAAATCTCCGCTGAAACGATGCTTTAGCGGGAAACGTACCCCGCTTTTGCCATCAAGCCTTTTAAACTCTTTTAAGGCGTTCATTGTTGCATCAGTTTGGTTTTTAAAGACCCCTCTGGGGCGCAGCCCGAACCGCTCCCCGCCGCCCCGGCTCTCCCACCAGGGCTGGCCGCCGCATCCTGCGGTGCCACCCCGCTCCCGGGGCCAGCCGCGGGGCTCGCTCGGGGGTGTCCCCGCCGGGCACACCGGGGCGCTTTCCGCCGCTGCCACCCGCGATCCTGGGGCGCTGCCCGCGCCCCCAGCCCCGCTCCTCGGGCGGCGAGCGCTGCGGCACAGCCCCGGCAGCACCTGCCGCCCGCTGCGCCCTCCCGCCTGCCCCGGACACGGCCGCTGCCGGGAGCCGCTCGCCTGCGTGCTCCGCGGGGCACCGGCTCCGCCGCAGGGGCAGCTCCGCGCCAAACCCACCCGCGCCCTCCACGCTTACGGGGTTCCCGCTCGGCGGCACCCCGGCGCCGTGTCCCCCCCGGAGCCCGCAGGTGGCGGGCGGGGCGGCTCCGGCAGCGGCGGCCCCGGCGCGGCGCTTACCCTCATCTTCCTGGGCGCCGCGCTCCCGCCGCGCCTGACGTCACGGCCGCCGCGGCGCCCCGTTGGCTGAGCGGCGGCGGGGCCCGTTCAAACGGGGCCGCGCGGGGAGGGCGGGCGGGGGAACCGGGGCGCCCTTCTTCTGTCAACACTCGGGTTTTCCGCTTGGCTTTGGGTGGGGGGGTTGTTACCTCTCTCCCTCCCCACCTTTTTTTTCGTTTGTTTGTTTTTTCCCTTTTCTGTGTTTTTCCCCCCCAGATACACGCAGGTTCTCCAGCCACCGGCCCGCCCGTCTTTCCGCGCCCGCAGCAGTGCGCGGGTCCGTGCGCGCTCCCCCCGCGCGTGCCGGTGCGCCGGGAGCGCTCCCGGGGCGCTCCGTCCGCGGGCTGAGCCACGGGATGCGCTGCTCCGGAACCGCGGCCGCCCAGCCCTCCCCGCTGATAATTGCTTTCATTCCTCTCTCGGACGGAGCTGTTTCTCTCCTCTGGTTGCCTGAGCCACTCATCCGATAGCCCCGGGCTTGTCCCAGGCCGGAGGGCTGACGCGGGACCAGCCCCTGTTGTGTCACACACGGGCACGGGTCCTGTCTGGAATCTGATCTCCCATGGAAGGGCACCGAGGTGCATCCAGCCGCCCCACAGAATCCCTCACCTGTGCCCAGGACCATCTGAGAGCTGCCATCTTTGCACACAAGCAAATCTTTCCTCTCCTGTTGTTCGTTTTACTTAAATTGAGGTGGTTTAGCAGTTGCTATGTTGTCTCTAGTCATTAATTTCATTTATTTTTGTTATTTAAAATTATTTATTTAATTGCTGCTTGAATATTGAGCAGAAGCCTTCAGTGGTTTCCATGGTGATTAATGTAGGAAAAGCCTTTTTGGAAGTAGGTACGCCAACTCTAGGTAGGTGGGCACGGCAAATGAATTTGGGCATATGCACGTACTCAGGAGTGTAAGGAATAGATTCATGATTGCTCACAATCTGAGGACAAGCACTGTCATCCATCCTAAACATGCATTAATTTTAGAAGGATGTGTAGCTACTCATCATCTTTACTGCTTGCTTACTAAATTCCTTCTTGGTTTCCGAATTCTAACAGTTCTGCTGTAGAGATTATTCTCCTTATTTAAAATGAGGTTTTTCTTTTAAACAGCTGCCAGAAAAGTCACAGTTTCCCCCCCCTGCCAAGTCTGCTTTGCTATTAGCCTCAATCCTAATCCAGTTTTATCTGTACTCCACAACCTTTAGAGTGTGCAGGTGCTGCAGCAGATCTGATGCCTGTTTATGTCGAGGCTTTCCTCAGTTGCAGCCCCCTGCCTGCCGCGGACACCGAGCATGTTCCAGGCAGCAGTCCCGGGCTGGAATCCAGTGTCTGACCTGCTGCACTGCCACGTTAGGACCTTACTGTGTAATGCCACAGGAGGGTGAGGGACAAGTTTTGTTAAATCTTGTTCAAACAGCTTGAATTTCTTTATAAAAAAGTTATCGAAAGCAGAAGGTAAGAATTTGTAGGCTGTCACTGTATAAGATGATAATGTTTCTTTCTGAATGCTATGAATATCTTTCAATACCTCATCTAGTATTTACGGCTAAGAACAATACCAGCACAGCTAAGAACAACACCAGCAAGCCTGCAAATAAGTATGCATGAAAAACAGGTATTGGATTTCATTCTGTTTCTGTGCTAATCTGTTTTCCCACCTTACTCAAACATTTGCTGAGACTTGTAGAAGAATATGTCCATTAATCTTAGCAAAACATACCTAGTTAATTGAGCTCTAGTCACAGATTCAATCTGTTGTAAAAACAACTCCTGATCTTTTTGTTTGTTTGGGGTTTTGTTGGTTTTATTGACCTCAGAAATTAGATCTGTCCTGTCACTGGAACTAAGAAATGCAGGAATTAAGAAACCTGCCAATAGAATTAAGGAAAACTATGCTAGCTGGGCAAGCTCTCTCTTCTCTGGGACATGTATCTGTACTGTGGTGTTTTTCCATATTTCTCCATTCAGTAGTCCAGCAGAGTCTGTTTAGACTTTTATTGTGTGTATATGTACAGGACCATATGTGTGTATATTTCTTGTTTATATACATACATGTGTATACAAGTGTTGGAGGGTGTGTTAGGATAAAAGTTCAGTGAAATGTCTTTTTTTCCTTTCCTAGGATACATGATGCTTGGTTTTGGGGACACTGGATTGTGCAGTCTTGTTGGAAAGGTAGTTTTTACAAGTCAGAGGAACTGGAGGCCTAAATTCAGCTCGTACAGCATGTAACAGATGAATCATGTTATCATTATATTTCATTTCCCCTTCTGTAAAGTATGGATGATGACCTTTAGCTATCTATATTCTGTGTTGAAATCTGTTGATACAGAAACTCTCTGAGGTCTAATTGTTTTTGTAGTTATGTAAGTTCTGTTCCTGAGCAAATTGCTTGCATTTTGAAGATGTTTCCATCAGGCATTGCCTCATGTTACTGGTGGGTGGACCCTGGAGCAAGTTTAATCAGCAGAGCCTGTACTCGTTCTGTAGCTTGCTTTTGAGGCAACACTGCTGTGGTTCATTTGAGCTGGTCAGAGCAGCATCTTGCTGCAGAGTGAGTCAGCAGCAGCCACGCCGTGACAGTCTCAACCTTCAAGGTTGCCTCAGCCTCTCTCACACTGGCTAACATCACCCTCACACATTCCATTATCTGATGATTAACGACCTGGGTTGACACTTGCAGTATTTGGGTTCCATTCCTGCTTGTGCTGTGGACACTTGACTGATAATTTTTTTAATCCCACTGTGCCCTTAGTAGTCACAGTATGTGAGTATGATTAGCATTCAGCTGTGAGATGCTGATAAGGATATTTTCACGCTGTTGCACTTACTTTGTATGTTTTTATATTTGGGCAGTAAGTTTTTGCTTTATTGTGTTGGAATAGTTTCCTAGTACAGTCACATCTCATCTTCAGTGGAAAATTGCTGGTCAATAGCTTGATAAAAACAAGAAATTTTAGCAAAGAAAAATGGGTGAAAATGAAGGAGAGATCAGTTTGAGAGTGAAGATTATTAAGAGAGGGAAGAAGTTTGAATTTTTTCCACTTGTCTTACATAACAGCATTTTGGAAAAAAATTGTTCAGATGTACCTGTATGTGTATTTAAAATGTAATTGTACTTAAGAAAAGTCAGTCATTACAATGTCATTAATGCTGATCTGATGCTATAAAGTCAATTATAAATGGACTCTCCTAGAAATGCTGTCCTTGGAGCTTTCATTGTCAAGCTACTCGAGTCACCTGCTTGGTCACCTTCCACAAAAGTCTGTTAATAATAAACATTTGGTTTCATTTAACAGAGCATGTCAACATGCTTTAAAGCCCCAGAATCTGCACTGAAGGAAGCAAAGAGGGACAAAGCCACAGAAACTGGCACTGAAAGTGAACCTAATTGTGTATGCCACTGTTCATAGTGTTGATTAAATACCAACATAGGATCGAGTCTTCATCTGTCTATCCCCACCCTTTAATGCACACAGTAGGATGAATACAGCACATTGCTTAGGTCTTTGAAGCTGCTGGGTTTATGCCTAGCCTTGTTTCTTACTTGGAGGACAGTCTGAACTGTTACCCGGAGATCTCCAGGCCTTGTAAGTGGCCAGGGTATAGAAGGTGACTGTGTTTGCACGTTATGTTCTCTTGCAGTGGTCCATCATACCCACAGAGCAGTACAGAAACCCTGCTGTATGCCCACCACCTTTACAGGTGCAGTTACAGCAGTGTGTTCTGCTTCTTGCCATTGTGGAAGGCTTTAAGGCATGTACAGCCTGATACTGTCATTTGGAATTAGAAAAAGAATGCTCTATTAAAAATGTGCATTTTATTCATGGGTTTTATGGATTGATGGCCTTGGGTGTAGACTGAACCCTTTTGTCTGGACTTGTGATAAGGAATTTGTCCAGGAAATGCCATTAAACTCCACAACAGTGGCCTTAGATAGGGCTTTTACATGGACACATGTTGGGATGGACTATTTGGAAGACTTTATAATTTAAGGAGCAGAATGTAGTTAGAGCTTCAAAGCCACAGGTGGCTGTCTTCAGGGAACATTTGGGTTCTGGTCTTATTTGTAGGGCTGAACAAGTGTTCAAGATTTCCTTGTTGTACACAAATTTTAAGATTTGAAAGCTGTTCTCAAACCACTTTTAGATGAATTTGAAGGCTTCTAAATTTCAGAGATTCATGCTGCAGAATAACTTGATTTCACATTAATAACTTGGCAGCAGATGGGAGTGGGAGGAATGAGTTTCAAATAGTGGTTCTGAACTGAGCGAAGCTTTATGAGCTTGAAGCAAGGTTGAACATGCCAGCCAGCAGTCTGTGGTTATTATTGACCATGCCTTTGTCTCCCTTTCTCTGACCTGGGGCATGAGGAATCTTTCCACACAATAGTTTCGTCAGATCCAATGGGTATTGTAGTTTGAATATGGCATTTTCCATTTTAAAAATGTTTTGCTGAAGAGGTCCTGACCAGCTCTACCCCTTAGGTATCCAGCAATTTTAAGAGAAAATCAAGATGAAAATATAGAAGCAGCTTAAGGTGAGGTTTGTTGCAATGTCTGTTTTCAGTTCTACCTGAAAGGGAAAGCCTGTTGTGAAAATTCTGTTCTGTATCTTTGGAGCAAATTGCATTTTCACTGGCATGAGGTCAGCTCTGTGACACCACTGAGGATAACTCTTTGCTGGGCAGTATGAAACAGATTTTTCCCTGATGCTCGGTGCTGTAGCTCCCCCTTGGACTGAAAGAAAAGGTCTTCCCCAGGATTTAGAGAGGACATGGTGCTCATCCCCAGGTATTTCTGTGCCTTTGGCAAAATAACAGATTTAACATAACCTACCACGAGTTCCCCGTGACATTGGTGTGCGGCTGCTAATTAATGACTGAGATTTTAATGGTTGTTTTGGCATTGCTGCCAAAAGAATTTCACTAGTAGTCTGTTTGATTCCTGGTTTTCATAGATACTCAAGTCATAGAAATCTGTAGTTTTTAGGAATTATCTTGCCTGCTTATTAAGATTTAAGGTACATTCAGTTGGGAAAAAACTGGACCATTCAGCTTTGATGAAATAAAATACAAATATAAAGGGTTGATGCTTTTGCTTTGCATTAAGGATGTTAGAAGAGATCCCTTACAGGAGTCTGAAGACCTCAGCTCATTTAAAGGCAGAGGAGAGTTAGTCGGAGAGTGAACCAAAAGAAAAGATCTCAGAGAAAGATGTAGGCTGGGCTTTCTCTGCTTAGAGGAGCTGCTAAAACTTGTCACACATAAATGGCAATTGGTGTGTTTTCAGGAGCTCCTGGAGCCTCCTCACTTTTTTTTTAAGAAAGAGAAAAAAAGACACCAAAAAACCTATTTAGCTGATTTTAATATTTGTGATTCAGTCTGATTTTGACTCCAGCAAGGAACAACAGAGGCATGTTAACGTAATATGCACTCTTTATATTAATTATTTCTCATGCCTTTTTAAGTTGACTGTTTAAAAACAACTGATATTCTATTTTAAATTGGGCTCAAGTTTGGGTTCAAGATGAAGGAGGTCTGGACTTATCCTAGCTAGCACGTCCTTTACTTGCATATTCATGCCTGCTGTGACACCAGCAATTCCAAGTCTGTGCCACTGAGCAGAAAGGGAAAATCAATTATGCCAAGAAGGGAGCATGTACATACATCAGCAGTTTGGTGCCCAGGGGAAGAAAAATCTGCGTGTCTGCTGATGTCAATCTTCTTGATATGGTATTTTTGTAAATGCACGTGGGTTGCTATTTCTTTTTAACTAGCTCAACAAAAAATAAGTTTATTTTTAGTGTTATAAGCTTCAGAGCATCACAATTAACAGATCAAAATTGCCAGTTTGATTAGTCAACCTTCTGTTTGCTTTAGCAGAAACTATGACAGTGACATTATTGGCATTCCCACAGGTATTTTGGAAGATTCATTATGATCATTTATGGGATCCATTTTTCCCCACTAATTTTCATTCTCTTTGGTCCTACAGTTTTTATTTTTCAGCTGATGGAGAGAAATTCTGGGCTGATGAGCTCATTTGCAGTAACTCACCAGCAGCTATGTTAGTTTAAAAGCATTTCTATTAAACATGTGATGTGTCTTGTCTTACCTGAATTACTGCAAGTAATTCAGTTCCCATGAACATCTATCGCTTGGACTCCTTTTGCTGACGCTGCCAAGTTCATCAGCAGTTTTTGGGGGAGTTTTACAGTAGTCTACAGAAGTCTACTCATTTTGCAGGGCTCTTAACTGCTCTTGGTTTAATTCTAATGGCTTTATTTGGAATAGAATCAAGGTGTGATAGCCTTGGCAATATCTTGAGGAAATACAGAGCAAAGCATTGCGAAAATAGTTAAATATGGTATAATTTTAGCAAGAGGCTGCCACCAAATTAAGTATTCAAAATTAACTTTTAAGGAAGCATTTTGATGACTAACAAGAGCTAGTGAACAAATGGATGACCTCCCAAGCCTACTTAGTTTTATCTATAAGCACTTTGCTATCACCTACAGTGACTTTTAGTAGAGCTTGGGAAGGACTGTCACATCACAAACTCTGTATTGAATTGGTGCTGGGTAGTACAGAACAGAGATTATTGTTTCATATATATGTACATTTTTCCTTTTTTACATATCCTAGGACACAGTCTCAGACTATTCAAGCATAAACTACTGAACGTGAAGCTCTAAAATAGCATTGGCTCTCTGTGGTCAAATTTGCACTGGGTTAAGCTGAGTACTGTTCTGCAGGTGAACAAACTGCCTGCTGTAGATACATAAATGTTGACAGAAAAAAATAAAAGAAAATTCAATTATTTACCTGTGTGCTAATGATACTAACTGAACAATTACTTAATCTTCTGTTTTGCTAAAGCATCTTGACATGAGTCAGTCACAGAGTTCACATGACTGAGCTACCTTGGCCCAAACCTTTATGAAAGTATTGTCGCAAGGACATAAATGTAAGTGTGCTATAAATGAAAGATTTACTGTCTTCCTGGAGCTTTTATTTTCCCTGTGGTCTGTGCTGGCTCAAGCCACAATTCAAATAGCTGATGATGAAAAACAATGTGCTCTTTGTACCTGTTTGCTTTGTCTTTTAGGGCTGGCACTCACCTGAAAGCTGGCTATGTCAGAGGACAACAAGCTTCAATAATTTCTAGTTGTATATTTTTTAAGGGCAAGGGGAGCACTTATATTTTTGTCAGGAGGATATTATTAGAATTTTCACCCTTTTCTCTGCCTTTTTAGATTCATTGTTCCAGAATTAAAAATCATTTAGGGAGGTTGCTTTATTATTTTATTTAAATTTTCCAATTTATAATCTTTTGCCCTCTTACCAGAGGAAGGGTCAAATGGTATAAAACAAATACAATGAATTCAAGAGCCATGTATGTTTTGATGAGTCTGGATTTCAACCCTACAGCTGCTGCTGTGGCATGAAACAGATGTTGTGTCAGCCAGCAACTTCAAAGGGGATTCCCTAGGCATGAGCATGTGGGAAACTTAAAACTGATCCTATTTCCCCAGGGGGAGCTTGTTCCTTCTGTTGCTCACTTGTGTTCCCCACGAGGCTCTGGTCTCGGGTCTGCTGTGCACACCATGGGCACAGCCTGCTTTAGTTTAGGTTTAGAGACTTGTGTTAAGGTTTTCTGTGGGTGGATTTCTCCGGTTTGAATTGTTTGTTTTGGGGGTTTGTTTGGTCATTTTTGGCTTTTTATTTTCACTTTTTCAAGGATGCCAAAGCTCCCTAAAATCCACGGTCACGTTAGTAAAAGGTTTTTTAGAAGAGATCTCAGAAGTCTGTAATCTGTAGAAACTGGAAAGCGCTGTAGTGGTTGATGCTATTTTCCCTGCATTTCCTACTTTCCTAACTGCCTTTTTTTCTCCAGAGCTAGACAAGGTAGAAGCAGATTCAGATTGTCGATACAGCTGAGGAGAGAATCTGTAGAGATGTATGCTGGGTTTGTGAAATGAACAGCTGTCTCTAAGACATGGCTGCAATAAATGTAATAAGGCATCAAGTGGTGTTCAGAAGTGTGGTCTCCACTTGCCCAGGAAAATATAGTCAGCTGTTTTATCTAGTTTTCCCTCTGTAAAGTTTTGAAACAATCAGACAGCACTCTACATACAAACTGTAGAATGTTATATAAAGCTCATATACAAACATGTTGCATAAAAACTAAAACATGTAGTAAATATTTCAATTATTTTGGATAGCAAGAATGAAAACAATTTTAAAAATTTATTTAATTTCCCTGCCATCCTGTCCCTCCCTGGTGCTTCTGTGTATCCTGAGCTGATAGTTACCTACTGTTTGACTGATATTTGAGCTGGAGGTTTGAAAGTAAAAGCTTTCCATGTCTTGGCAGACTTCCTGGCCAGTCTATTCATAATGCCTTTAACTTTCCTAATTATATGAGATTTTTGGCCAGGTAGTACCCTCACGCTTCTTTAAAATCTGTATTCATGAAAAAAAAGCCTTGTCCCCAGATGAAGCTGCTTAAGCATAACTTGAGAGTGTTGCAGTACTGATTGTTAATTTGGGAACGTTCACTGAAAATCAGATTGTTTTTCTTGTGTAGAAGACTAGTTCCCTACAAGTATTTTATAATTTCCTCTTTTCTCACTTGCAGCTCTCACAGAATATGTGCATGGGAAAGATGAGCTAGAAATCCTAAACTTACATGACATGCCACTGGGAGTTGGTTCAGACCTAATAATACCAAAGCAAAAAAAATACTGCTTGCTTAATGTGAAATGTTGCAAAGTCATTAAGTTATTTAAACAGTTATCTGTGCAAATCCTTAATAAAATCTAGCCCAATTTCAATTAGGGAGATCTAAAATGCTCAATTGTGTGTTTTCAGCACAAATGTTTTATAGATTTACATAACACAACCATTTTCTTCCTAAGATATTATATTCCATCATTTTATGTTGCTCTAAGACTAACTAATATAAAGCATTATAGACAAAATTGTCCCATGATTACCCTCCAGCCTGCATCAAATCCCTGTGATAAGAAGGCTGAGGAATTTCTTGTCATATTATACTTCGTGCAAAGCCAGTCCAGAAAAGGGGGTGTATCACATTGTAATTGCTGCCATGTTCCATACTGGATCTGCTGTTTCTTTGGTATTAAAATTTGGTGATGCTGGAGAAATTTGAGACTACAGAGGCACTCAAGGGTTGGCATTTTAAACACCTGTGTTGTAAGTTGAGCAGAGTCTTGCTGCATGCCCTTGGTAGATGAAGTTAAACACCCACCCTCTCTCACACCTACGTCTATTGAAGTAAAGAAGGGTTTGCTCAAGTGGAGCAGTTGGTTCTCGAAATGGAATTGTAATTTCAAAGCAAAAGATGAAAAGCATTGACTATGCTAGTGTTTTTATTGGTAGTGATTTTCTAAAGTAAAAGAAAGTCTTGAATGGCCCTAGCATTGCATGATACATAATAATTCATATTAGCTAGTCAACTAATTAACTTTTTTAATGGATATTCTATGAATTTGTTGAAATGGATGCTTTGTTTTGCAGTTCCCAGTGAGTCTATTGAGAGAAATAATTTTGTCGTTGTTGTTGCAAAAGCTTGTTTACTGCTACTAAAAATCTAGACAACATCGATTGTTTTATGTAATCACTTCATTTTTATGGTCTGCAAAATACTGGCAGACTTAAACTGAGGTTGGTGAAGGAAGGCAACACAGGATTTCAACAAGGGTGTCTGTAAATAACCATACAGAAACTGGGGCACAAAGTATAAAAGCTCATCTCTGGCCTGTTGTCTGCTAGCCTTGTCAAAACTGTGAATAACAAGGCACTGAGCCTGGGTGCCAACCACTGCCTAACATGGCACTGCCCACACTTCCACAACTCTGGAGACAGCAAGCAAGTCAAGGAAAACAGGTCTCTGGTAAGAGTGAAAAAGCCAAAGAAGTAGCCATATGTATCTCCTCGTTCCTACAATCTGCACTATCATGATGATCATATGAGCTCCAGTCTTCACAGAATCCACAAAATGAAGTAGAATTACAGGGATATAAGGACACGGTGGAATGCTCACCCCATATCTTTTTCTGTAATGTAGCATAGACATCCAAGCAAAAATAGCTTATCCAACTATAGAAGCATTACTAGTTGGAAGATTTTATTTAATTAAAATGCTAGATTGTCAGGAAAATTTCCCAATGAATGGAAATAGCCTGCTTAAGCACCCTTTGATGTGAGCTGGTGCTTATCTCTGTGTTGGCTGATGAAACTTTCAAGATACATGTTTTGCCTTGGTATTGACTCCTAGGATGCTATAGGAAATGACAAGATTTTGGCATGGTTATTTCTTAAAAAAAACCCCTCCTAAAAATAATTTTCATAAGGAACTTTGGCTTCTGATTTTATCCTGAAAACATCAGGAATTGCATCTGAAAAAATTTACAATCTGTCACAAACCCCTGCTTTGACATGTGTTTTGTTAATTGAACTTCTAAGGAAGTGCAATTCCAAGGTGCCTGTTTAAGGAAGCAGTGTGGCTTACCTGGTTCACGTATTCACAGCTAAGCTAAACTCTCATCTTTATTCTGTGCAGCATTGCCGTTTCTACTAAAACCTAATCCATTATTCATAACTGCTTCTAATTTTGGCCTAACTTTGAACTGGAGATAATTGGAATGTCTCCAATTGTCTTGCATGTTCATACATCAAAGAGCATCAATTCAGAAGTTAGCATTGTTCTTGTGGTATATGTATGTGCATGTTTTAAAGAGTGAGGAAATACTGTTTGCTTAGTGATATTGGGATATTCTGCTTTCTTCTTTCAAAAATAAATGATAATAAATTTGTAATCTTAGGGAAGGGGTGCCATAGGTTATCATGTCCAATGCTGCAGATCTGAGTATTAGTACAAAACTTGTTAGAGGCAACAGAACTCATCTAAGTGACCCCAAGTAAAGGTTGATGTTCAGTGTTACTTAATCCCTCCTTTACCTTTGGTGCTGCTTGTGATCACAAGTCCCTGTTTTCATTACTGAGCAAAATGATCTTATCCTTTTATTATTACTATTTTTCCTTATTTTTCCTTCCTCTATATTGTATTGATGCACTTGGTTCAAAGCCCGATTCTGCATATATTTTGTTTATCAAATGCAGATAAAAAATACCTTACCAAGAGCAAAAATTGAAAGATTTTTGCCTTTTTTTTTAAACTCTGGAGATGGAATCTCTATAAAAGTGGTTACTAATAGTCTACACATCCAGGAGCTCCACTGAATCAAGCACACCATTCCAAATGTTACAGTACTGAAGTTGCATCCCAGGTTGATACACACAGGAAGTATTTAGATTTATCTTGAAGTTCCCCATTCAGTTTCCTGCCAAGATCTCTGCTCACTTTAGAAGATAACCAAAGTTTTTACAGACCAGAAGCAGTTGATATCTCTTCATTGGCAACAGATAAAAACACACAAAATACAGTTTGATCAGTGAGGTTTTTTCTGTCTTTTTCTCCAAGTGAAAAAGTAACCTTTGTTAGAAATGGCTAGCTGTCAATACAGTCCTCAAACCTGAGCTAAGTAATCTGCTCACTTCTCTGATTGCCTTGAGGAGCATTCCCTTACAGCTATGGCAAATGTCCCAGCATAATTTTTCATATCCTTTTAGTGATAATTTGTGCTCGGTTCTCAGCTGCAAAGGACTAAAAGAACATTTCAAGCCCACACAAAGTCTGACGAGAGCTCGTGACTGTCTACAATTTGGAACAGCAGGCTGCATGTTCCCTGTTGCAGCAGGGAAGATGGTCAGGATTTCGTTTATTTAGGGTTTCTTTTTTAGCATTATTAAAATAGAGCTGATATCTACCAGAAAAAAAAAAATTAAAACCAGCAATTTTTTTTTTTGAGTTCCATGCTAGCAGATCAAATAATTTGGTAAGATTATGAGAAAATAAGAGGATAAGGGTGGATTGAAGATGCAGTTTACTTCTTAACATGTTAGTGAACAATGAGAGAAAAATCAGCCCAGGAAAGGCATCACTCACCTTGTAAGCTTTTAACCTTTCCCGGAAGGGCTGTCCTGCAAATTCCCTGAAGTCCCATGCTCAGCTGCCAGTGTTTTTTGGCTACCCATCTTTTCCTTCCCCTCCTCCAGCCATCTTCTTGCCCCTTCCCCCCACTTCCTATTAAAAGGAAAGCTACTGAGAGCCCAGAAGTGACAGACTGATGTTTTCAATCAAAGGAGAGGGCTGAATAGCCTCCACTCAGAGCGAGTCCAGCGGATCTGGAGTCAGGGCCCCTTCATTAATGAGAAAGGAATCTGTTCACCTTCTGAAATCTTTCAGCACTCCCTCAAGCTGCCTGAGCCACACAACTTGCATTTCTCATAAACTTCCCCACTGTGACCACAGTTCCATTTCTCTCATTCTCTCCTCCGTCTCTTGAAAACGAAATATGCAAAGGTAATTTCCCTGCTCTTGCCGGGTCCATGATGTTTCTTTGCTCATTAGCAGATGTCATTTCAAATTAATTTCTTTCCATGGCCTCTAAATCCTTGGTTTCAGTGGAAAAAAATATTTGGGCTTAGAATTATATGCAAAAAACACATAACATTTGCATCAGGCTTGCCAGACATCTGTGCAGTGCTGGTCCAAACACTGGTTTTGATTCTCAGGCTCAGTAGTTTCCACTGGCAGTTTTTTCACTCAAACATCTTGTTTCAGTTCACACCAGCTGAGTTTTGTCTTGAGTTTATAGGGGTTACAACAAACCCTGGAAATTCAAATGCAGAGCTCAACTGAAACATCTGTCCTTTCTTTTGGTCCAAACTACATTACCACCTAAGATGCTAAAATCATCCTCACCTCCTGAAACTTTCCTCAGCTTTGGTGGAAACCTCATAAACCTAGCATGGTACCTGCTTGGTTTGGGAACGTTTAATTAGCTCATTTATTAGCTCATTTTTAAACTAATTCTATATCATAAATATGAATATGTATCACATCTGGAATTATATAATTTTGTTTCACATGTTGTCAGAAACAGAGAGGCATTCTTTGTCATTATTTTAATTTTTTTTTCTGTATCTATGCTGTCCATAATGTGAAGGGAATAGTTACTGTCAATGAGAGAATAAAGGAGAATAAAGCAGTGGGGAAAGACATCATACATGATTTCTGTGAGAGGCACAGAGCAAGCCTCCAGTTGTTATTCTGTGGATGATCTTAATACTTTGGTCTGGGGAAAATGTGTTGGTAGCACTCCTGCTATGATCACATAGGTAAATATAAGTCACTTTTCTTGTTGCAGGTGTGAGGGAAGATGCATTGTATGTAGGGACGTGAATTGAAAAGGAATGGGGCTTGATCAGACATGGGTGTTTTATAGATGCAGTGTTGCTGAGCATTGGTGTAGGCTTTGATTGTGCCTTTGACATGAGGTAGTTTCAGTTCTCATTCTCATTTGGAAACAGTTATGCTCAAAATTCAGGCTGAATAGCCAAATTCAGATTTCTTTTGGTCTTTAGATCATTCTACTTCAAGAGTTGTTATTTTCTATTAATGCATAACTGATAGTGAATATTTTTTTCTGTTAATCTGCCTGGTGGAACCATGCAGTATGACTTTTCCTACTAAGAAAGAGAAAATAGTTTTGATTGTTGAGTTCTGTGTTGATGTTACACACAGCTCAAGGATATAGTGACTGACTGAATCTGAAAATCTGAGTGAAAAGTACGTAGAATTCTTGAATAAATAGAGATATCTTGTCAAAACAAGCCCTGTGTGATAAAGATTTCCACGGCAGAAAAGAACAAGGAGAGAATGTACAACTGGAATACTGTCTATGGGATGTTAATTGCTGTGGGTGCTGATTGGTTGCTAATTTAAACAGATATTGTGAGTGCTCAGAACTAGAGTATGAAATGTTGGCAGTAGCTTTCTCTGCCTGACAATCATGTAAAAGATTATTTTTTGATTGGAATTAGAGATGTAGCTCTAAGATTATGGGCACAACTGTGTTTTCCTCTGCTCCTCTTCCACTTGGTTGTTGGGCTTTTTTAATGCCTTAAGTAACTTAATTGAAAATTGAAAATAATTGGGTCAGAACACAGGGACTAGGGCATCAGCAGCAGCAGTGCTGTAGCAGGGAATTCAGCTCCTGATACATCCAAAGGCCATTGCTGCAGCAAGTGACAGTGAAATGTGCCAAACAGTGTCACAACAGCTTGTTGTGACTCAGCCCCTGGCACACCAACAGACCAGCAGCTGCTCCTGGTGCCAGTGGTGAATATCCTTAGGGCTCCTGTGTGTGCTCCTGCTTGTGCCTACTCTTCCAGCTGTGGCAGTGCCCGCTGGCACGCTCCTGAGCAGCCTACACAGCAGAGGGGAAGAGTTTGCTTCTGCTCTGCAGCCTTGGTTTTACACCGGCAGGCTTTTCTCTCCTTGCCATCACGTCAGGGCAGAGCAGGGTGCTGCTGCCTGCTGGGATACGCTGTGCTCGGGCTGTGCCCTCTGAGTGCTCCTGCAACCCAGCCCCAGGGCTGCCCAGATGGCTCCACCACCCCACAGTCCTACTTGCTACTCTCTGCCCTCTGAAAAATTAAGAAATCAAAGTTTTAAAGTGCAAGGCTCCTCCTCTCTCGTGGTTTGGTTACTAGCGCTGCTTTGAGATGTGGCCAGGATTCTCTGGGACTTCAAAGGGGGCACTGAGGCTCTGGGTTGGCTGCCCCAAGAGATCTACCCCTGAGGGATTGGTGTGTGTTGGTGGGTTCAGGAGTGCCTTGGGGCCCTGCTGTGCCAAGGCCAGCCAGCCAGGGGGTCTGGTGCAGTCCCCAGGCTCTCGTGTTTCCCGTGGGGAACCTGGGGAAGGCAGAGGTGGAAGCAGCTCTCCTGGAGCACATGCTTGGTGAATTGTGGGCTGCAAGGAGAACCTGGCTGGCCTGGACCTTTCACTGGTTTCTTCCTTGCCAAGTGCCATCTGAACATTTGACTTCCATTTTGCAGCATTGCTTGGCCTCACCCCTCTGGAAGCATAGGGATTGTTTGAGTCCCGGTGGTGCAATGACCTGCTTTTTTCAGGATTTTTCCAGTTAGGATCACTAGGAGAACAAAACTCCTAAGCACAGCTGAAGCTCCTTGCAGTGATTAAAACTTGTGTGTTGCACTAAGAGCAAATGGCATGAGAAATTTCAAGGGCTGCTTGATCGTGAACTGTTCCCTGCAGATGTGCTCAGAAGGAGTTTATTTAAAACTTGTGGTCCTATTTCAGTTTTCTGAGAGGAACATTCAGGCTCTATTAAATTCTGCCAAACCGAAAATAAATTAAGTTTTAGTGTCATCTATCTTCTGTATTCTTATGATTTTAGAATTGATTAAAAACTTCTTTACTCTTACAGGGCCTGCTCTGAATTTTTCAGGTAGGCAAAGAGTGTGATCCTTTGAATTATTTAAGGCTATGCTAAAACAGTTACCTGTTTACTTTTCTATTGCTATAAACTTCAGAAAAGGCTGAGGGGTAAAAATTATCTCTGTTTATTCATACCAAACACCTCAGCAAGTCCCACTTTTGCCCCATAGGAAGGACCATCCTTAAAGCAATTTAAAATTTGGGGCTGCAAGCCCAGATCCTTCTGTTTTGTTACTGCCGAGGTTAACGAGTCAAGGGTCACGGCATTAATCAGTGACTATGGTGCAGAACAGAGCGGCTAAACTTGAGGTGAAATTTGAGCTTGCTGTCATGGGAACAGGGTGGGGAAGGCAGCATTTGGGAAGAGCCAGCCTTAGCCTGGCCATGGGGAGAGCCCTGTAAGGGCACCTCTGCCTGGAGCACTGCTTTAGTGCTGATTGTATCTGTGTGTGTGTGTGCATGCTGCATTTAGTCTTAATTTATGGATTTTCCTCTATCCTTTGACAAGTCTGCTGGAGTCTGTTCCCTAAATATTAATGTCAGTCATCACATACCTGATTATTGGTCTGAGTGGTGAGAAAGTACCAAAGAGTAAAGGGCAAACTCCACCACCCCTGAAGTTTCTGAGATGTTATCTTAGTCCATTGGTGACTGATGCCCTAAATTCTTCTTTACTCAGTTCACAAGTTTTCTTTAGCACAAATAACCCTTAAGGAAAGGAGCTGTTAGCAGTGTCTACAGCTTTTACAGTACAGTTCTGAGTCATGATACTGGAAGGTGCAGAGCAGATATGTAATGCCTGTCAATTTGTTATTATTAATTACAAGAGAGGACTATTTCATGCAGATTCTCTCTTTCTTTCATGCAGTCAGACAGCCTGACTTCTTCATTTTTATTGTTTAATTTGTGATCAAAACAGGAAGATGCTGCTTTTGTTAAGTAATCTATCTAAATTAACAGATTGTCATTTCTTTCTTTAGATACACAAATCAAATTTCATGGTCTCATTCAAGGCAGAGCATCTTTTCTCCTGGGTATCACCAGTCTACAGGGAAAGTTATTACACTTTAATATAATTCCTGAAACATTATCACAGGGACTATAATTTTGCAAGAGGCGAAGCTTCAGTTGTTTACAGTCTGTTAAGCCATTTATTTACTCTGTGTTCTCACTCCTCCCTTAAGACCTTCAGAAATGAAAAATATGAGGGGATAGCAGTTCCTTTTCTCGTTTAAGTATGCAAACATGGTTTTCGGAGGTTTTTTTTTTCCTGTGGCAAAAGCAAGGTCACAAGATAATATAAAATAATGTGTCTAAACAAGATTCTGGTTATAATATGAAGGCATTCATTACTGCTGTCTGGTTTTAGTCCTAAAATACATATGGATGCCCCATGGCACAAGGCAGAAAAACCTGGCAATTGCTTTAATTTGTCCCCAGTCTCTGCCCATAGATCTGGGCACAATGCAGATGTCTGGTTTTACCCCACCTCAGCTTAGTGTGTTTCCTGCTGCTTTGCTATCCTAACTTGCCCATCTACTCCAAGTAATGCAGCATTATTCTTCTCATTTCATGTGGTTATCAAAGCCTGTGATCGATGTTGTCCAGCTCTGTGTCTGCAGACACCAGCAGGTGAGATAAAGCTCCCCTCAGTATTATAGGGGTATTCTGGTTTACTTTTAAACACCCAGTCTGGCTAAAAGAGTCGCATGGATCACTGAGGTTTACAGTACCAGTTTTAGGGTTCACTTACTCTGTCTTGTAAGGGAGGCTATTACTTGAATAATAATAAAAATAAAAAAAACCAACATGCATTTCTGTTATTGGTTGGTGGCAAAACCAGTAATGGGATACCTACTGCTGATAAACCTGTACATCTCCTGAAAACAAATTGAATTTTGCCCAGACTATTTTTAGATGGTATTTTTCTAACTTCTTGCCACTTGGCCAACAAACTGTATTGCTTTTACAAATTATATTTATTTTAAGACCCGTTTCTCATTAAAAATATAAATTTAAAACATATCAGAAAAAAAAAATCAGACTTTTTTCAGTCTTCTATTTTTCACTGTCAGTTTCCCAAACTATTTCCTTCCTCAAGGGATTTAAATATATGAACTTCTAAATACAGAGATAGGCAGTTTCTCTCCTTCTGTTTCTTTTCTTTTTAAGGGATTTATTTTTTCCTAGTGCCTGTAAGGCTGGAACCCTGGAGATTTGAAGCTTCTTTCATCCTCCAAAATGTCAGCAATTTCAAAGAAGTGAGTTCTGTACACTTCTTTTGACATGCTCTATAGTACTTTTCAAACTTGGCTTGGAAGCTCTTTCTCTGCAGGTGAGAGGCAGTATGGGCAGAGGACACATTTATACCTTGGACTCTGGCTGAAACAATCACCAGGGAGAGAAAAGCACCCTGACACAAGCAAGCTGTACATAGTCCAAATGATTGACAAAAATTTTGCAGCTTCACCCTCTTCCTTCTGAAGTTTGCAAAGTATCAAACTCACACAGCTGAGGGGCAGCTTTAGGACGTCTTGGCTTTCTGTTCCTTTAGTGGGAAGACACATTAGAAACCATCAAACAAAACCAATGGAGTCAAGTCCCTTTCTTCCCAGTCTGTGATCTACACAGAGCAAGAACTCTCAGCCTTCAGCTAAAGTTTCTTCTTTCTGGGTTGCAAAGTACCAGGTGGCAGAGCTGAAGATTTGCTTAGGCTCGTGTGCAGGACTCCACCTCATCTCTTCGGTTAGACAAGATGATGATGGGGAGTGAAAGGAAGAGGGGAATGGAAACAAAATCCTGTTCCTGGTAACCAAAGCCAGCAGTGGCAATGAAGAGTCCAGCAATTGATAGGACAGGAGAGGAATGTAATTACTACTGCCAAAGACAGCTGGGCCACATATTGGATTAGCATGGAGAAGGGATCAAGGCAGGGTGCACAGCCCTGCTGGGGCAGCACAGGAGGGCTGGATGATCTGGGAAAGTAGTGCATGTAAGGAGGGAATGCAGAAAAGAGGGTGAAGAAGTAGGAACACAGAAGTGGGACAAGGTCTAACACTAAAACTATTTGAAACTTCTGAGAAGTTATTTTCTCCACACATGTGTAGTGCATTTTACTTTCTTTGAGGAAAGAGAGGTTCTTCCCATGTTAATACGAATGGAGAGTTTCAATGCAAATGCCTGTTTAGCCTTCTGGCATGTCTTCTGGGCAAAAATAAATGGTTGTGGGATATGAAAAACAAAAATATCTGGTGGGGGGTTTTTTTGTTTTTTGTTTTTTTTTTTAAGTTTTATATTATGGTGTTGAGGAATGGTTACTTTTTCCTTTTGGTTTGTGCTCAGGATTTCATTATTTTATAATGTGTGCAGAGTACAGCTGTCGTACCACGTGGTTAATGGTTTAAGCAAGGGCTTAAGTGTAACATAATTAGAGGATATTATTTTATAATGCGGGAAGGGCTCTTCTGAACATTTTTATTTGGGAGATGAACTGTACCCTTCCAAAGGAAAAAACCTTCTAGTTCTGGCTGAAACCTCCTCCCACAATTTTCAGCCCTTAAAGCATTAAAAAATTGATCCGCTATTCCTGGGCAATCCTCAGAATATTGCTTTTTTTACATCCCCAAGGTGAAAACCATTGTTTTTCCATGTGAAGGCTGTTATTACATTTTAATTGAAGTCTGCACAGTAATAACATACAAGTAAGATTTTGCAGAGCATGAAGATATATTGTGTGAATTTATTGGGGCTTGGAGTAATATTTATGGGTATAGACAGATGAATCTCATTCAATTTAAATATCCTAGAGTGCGTTTAAAGCAAGTTTATTTAAAATAAATCCATAATCAAATACTGTTCTTTCTCTACACACTCTTAATTTTTGAAGTCTTTTTCAATGGAATGTTAATTGCTTCTCAAATCTTTCAGTAATATTAAAAAAAATTTCTATTATAATAATACCTGGGTTTATATTGAGAAACTCTGCTCCTTTTTTTCTGAGTGAAAACAAGAATGACTTGTTTAAGAACAGGGTGAGAGGATTTCTAGGACTTAAAGGAATCTTTGCAGTTGTGGAAAGGATCAAAGCAGCAACCTGGAATATGTGGTTTTATATGTATGTTTAAGAAATAACGTTTTACATAGAAGAAGGTCCTAGATGTCTTTTTTTTTCTCCCTCTTGATACGATTTTTCTACTCCCATGGAAATAAAACAAGCATCTAGGTGCAGTGTCCTGGCATGCTAAACTGGAATGAAATACACAGTTCTTGTTCTGCTTCATGTTGCTTTATCCTTCAAAACACACAAGAATCAAATTTGGAAGCTCTTGTTTTGTGAGACCCCTAGGCTTCCAGGTTATCAGTGTGTCATTTTCTGCCAGGGGTGTTACTGAGTGGGACAGATGTGCTACAGCTTCCCTACTGCAAATAGGAATGTTTATTTTCCTTATGGGAGACTAGTTGCTTAGTTGTCCTGTTTCGCAAAGCTGTGTAAAGATAAGCAGAAGGAGGGAACACTTAGAAGAAAGGAAAATTCAAACCATAGGTTTGGTGCTGTCAGAGGGAGTGGGTGTTATATGTGGGAGATAAAGTTGTAGGTAAAAGGAGTGACATTTACTGAACTTACTCCTCAGGCTCCTTGTAGTTCAGCTGTGCCTACTGATGGTATTTGTAAAGCAGCCCACATGTGAAAGAGGAAAAACTGACCTGGTACTGAAAAAGGTAAAAAAAATACAGACATCTCCAACTTTCATTCTGTCTAAATCTAAAAATATATTTTGCAATTCAGAGTAGTTCTTTTATCCTTCGGAACTATCAAATCTGCCACTTACAAAGCCCCTGCCAACACAGAGCATGTACTATATTAGAAGTATTTAATGCCAATAAGTAAAGCCTGTTGAAAACATAAGAACAGGTGTAGGGGTCTTTAGCTATTAACTGCTACGATTATGTGGATGCCATATGGCTCAGCTGTGCGGTTCTCTGAACTGAACCTTCAGCTCTCCTGCAGGAGGGAAACATCTAAAACTACACCTGCCATGGGAGACAATTGATACAATTGCTGCTCAGAGAGCAAACCAACCTGCTCTTTATTCACTCTTTAAAATTTTGATGGGGAAAACTAGGAAGGCAGCACTTTGACCATGTTGTTATTTACTCCAGTGAAAGAAATTAAAATCTTAGGTGGGTTATTTTCATGCCAGTAAGCTCCTGGAGGCCGACTACTGTGAAGGCGATAATATAATATGTAGTTGTCGAGTTTGGGATTAATGTATTAGGATGCATAGTTAGTAAAAATCAGTCCTTGTCACATCTGGGTGAGTCCCATGAGCTATAACCATCTTGAACATCTCTATTGTTCCAGTCGTTTTCAATTTTGTTTCCTACTCTGCAGAATTTCCCAGGAGATGTGATGGGTCAGTAGCAGGCCAAAGATGGGCTTCAGACCTAATCTAATCAATATTGTGACAAACGTAATGAAAGGAGCTGTGCCACCTTGGAATCCCAGTGGGTTTTATCAGCTTTGCTCCTAATGGGATGTGACAGCAAAGCTGATCTGTGTCTCCTTAGGACAGGACAGAAGTTGTGCGAGGGCTGGTGCAAGGATGGCTGCGTGACAAAGGGTAATCTAAGTCCATGACAGTGGCAGCTAAAGGTTGAAACCAGAGGTCCTTACAAGTTAAAGCATTAAATAGTAATTTTAATAACCTTAATTTTCAAGTGAAACCTACATTTTCAGTTCCTCTAACATGTCACGTGCATTAAAAAACAGTAGCTTGTTCTGTTTCAATGGGAATGTTCTCAATTTGGTTTCACAAATTAGAAGGCAGTGGTCACCGTCTTTACATGTATTCCAAGCAAAGCACTTTCACTCCAATTCCTGTAATGGCATTTTATTTTTAATTGCCTCTTTTTGCAGTTACATACATTAAGATCATTTGTCCCCCAGTATGTGACTTTTGCATGAGGCTAAAGTCAATGATTACCTTTTTCCTGGGATTTCCTCCCTTAGCACTTATTTACCCTAAGTGTGGTGCTGCCTTGGTAGATTTCACTGATGCATTCTGGTGTGCAATCTCAAATTTTTGTGTCCTCCTAGTTTTGGAACAGCAGCTTTGCTAAAAATTGTTTTTATGATAACTTCATTTTCTGTGATCAGGTTGTACATATTACCAAAACTGACAAGTTTTCACCCTTAATTCTTATGATTCCTCTTTTTCTGCCCAGCTAGGTTCAACTACTCGCCTCATCTGTCGCCTTTATAGTTTTTCTGTTCTTAAGTGTTGGCCCCATACTGTGATGCTCTTTCTAAAAAGTTATTCTCAAGGCATTTATTTGCTTTGTCTCTTTACCTTTAACTTTCCCCCTCAAGATGAATGGCAATTACTGTCAAAATGTTCTCATGCATAGAAATCCTGTGACATGTAGATCTCTTGAATATCTGAAAAGCTGCAGAGATATTTCCAAAGTAACTATCAGTGTAGGACAAAAGTTCTTGAATATTATTCCATCTTTTTGGGGAAGTAACCTTTAAAGTTTCCTGTGAAAATTTACGAAGTTCTTCTCTACACATAAGATTTTTTAATATGAAAACATATGTTTTGTCCTTTATTGTAAGACCAAGTTGTTTCTCAATCTCATTTTCAATTATTCAAGTTTTCTATACGAGGATTTCCATAAATTGCCTTGCTATATAAATAGTGCAGCAAAGCTGCCTTATACTTTTTACTAATCCTGCAATTACATTCTGTAGAGCCTTTTTACTTTCCTTAATATGAAACTAAACCCTCCTCTCACCTACTCCTTTACATAACCAATGCACGAAGAATTATGGACATGACAGCTAAATCCAGCTTTTAAATCCCAGTCACAGTAGCAGTGTGCTGTTGCTGCTCAGTGTTTCTTTCTAATAAGCTGTACGCAGTGCAGTGCAATATCTTATTAGTTAATTTGAAAATCGTTTCTCAAGGGATTGCACGACTTATGTGCATCAGGTCCCTACCAATCCACTTAAAGCTTAAATGCACCAGTCAGAGAAACTTAGCCCAGAATTGGATCTTATTTGTTGCAGCAGAAACCTTTATTTCGCTGTAAAGTACCATGATAGTATTTTTGATGTAGCAGAAGTTAAAATGAAAACATCCCTTTGCCATTTTTTGAAGAGAAAACCTATTTCTTTGATCTTGTGGAAATTATTTTTTACTCTGTTGCATAAGGTAACAGAAGGTCCATGTTGCAATTCAAATGCCCTGTTACTCTTGAAATTTCAGCATTGCTGCTTGGAAAAAGATGGACTGAGAGAAATCTTTGGGTAAAAGTATCCATCTTTGCTGCAAATGTGGAACTTGATTACTTATGTTTTGGAAAGCATCACCTGAGTTTGGGATAGGTTGACTCCAAAGACAAATTCAAGCATCCCTGCAAGAGAACTTTGATTCCGTGTTTATGACAGTGTCCTGCATCACTTTAAACCTGCCTACACAATACTGAAACCATCTCACTTTCTGAATATTCATTCAAATCTATGTTTCTGCCTCTTCTGTTACTCCCCTCCAGAGGAAAAAAAAAGTTCACAGTACCACAGTAACACAAAATATTAACCTCTTTTTCCATTTCTCCACATCACCATTGCATAAAGCTACCACCACGTAATCTTCCTTCTGGGCAGTATCAATTCCTTACAAGTGACCTAATCATGACTTAATGCACAGAATATCAGTGAGTTTACAACCTGCATCACAATTTTAAACGCGCTTTCTCTGTAGCGTAACATTTAATCACTTTGTCACTCACGGCTGTGTGTCTGTGGGTGGCTGAACTCCGCCGTACCCAGCACAGAGTTACTGTCACTCTAGTTTTCCTGGAGCTGTTGGTGTCTCCAGCAGAACGTGGAGCAGAGGGAGGAGCCCATCGCACGGTGCAGACTTACCTGGCTCTCCAGGACCATGTCCTGTCCCCGCTGGGCACCGCGGAGCGTGTCCCTGCCGTGTGCTGCCGCAGGAGCCTGGAGCTGCTGTGCCGCTCCCCTGGCCGCGCTCACACAGAGCCTGCCGGCAGCGAGGGCAGCCCATTATACCCAGGAAAACCCTAAATACTGCGGAAGGTGCTGCACCAGAGGAAATTCTGAGTCTCAGCCCTCCATTACGTAGGTGTCATGTGCTGGGCACTGAGCGGGGACTTCCCTGTCAGTCCTGAAGGCGCAGTGAAACCAGGGCTGTTCCGCTGTTCCCTCTGCCTTCGGGCTTATAGGAATTGACGTGCTAGTTAGGGCCCGTGTACAGATGATGTGAAGGAAAGGAAGCAGATTTTGGGCATTTCTAACTGGCTGATTTCTTATATCTTTGCTGCTAAAATTACTCCAAAATTCCTGTTTGGGTGTAGTATGACTTAATTCGTTTCTTTCTGGGGGTTCCTGTTGGTTCAGGTTCTTTGGCAGTTTTGTTTTGTTTTTTTTTTTTTTTAATATAAAATTCCTACAAAGCTACCTAGAAACTGTTTACAATGTATTCTATGTAAATCTGACAGTTAGGACCTAACACTCTGGAATTAAACTTGTGTTTATTTTATTTTTAATCAATTTTTGTTTGACCATCCTTTGTACTTGATTTTTGCATAGTAATGTCCAATGCATACCAGAAATTTTTCAAAAGCTCACTTAAATCATACAGGAAGAATTGTAGATGTATTCTGTTTGGAGACCTGAATCAGTAATAAGAAATGAGAAATTCTCTCCATTCTATATATTTCAACAGTGTAAAATCTTCCAAGCAGAAGCAAATTAGTAAATAATTAAAGGAATATTCTGTGTAGGTAATTTAGTATATTGTTACTGAAGGGCTCATGTTAGTGGTGAGGTGGATTTTGTTTTGTGTAAAGGTATAGAAATTTTAATAAGGATGTAGAAATAAGTAGGCTGGGGAAGCAGAACAGTTGGTAAAGAATGAGGAAGAAAGCAGAGGTGATGGCAAAAGACAATGACAAAACTTTATGGAACTGACATTTCTATACAGGAAAAGTGAAGGAACAGTTTAGAAGGGGAAGATAAGAAGATAGGGATGTGGTTATATGCTAGTAGGATACTTTTGGGAGAGGTTAGTGGAATGCCCCTAATTTAGGCTTGCAGAGGATGAGGTTTCTGCAACAGACACCAGTGATGGATAAGAATGGTTTGACTTTGCCAAGTGAGGTGTGTGTGTTTAGACAAGATTTGAGACGTGGACAACTGAGGAGCACAGAATGAGTCCCACAATCAGAGATTTGTCTGAAGTGACAGAAAGGAAGGACTGGGGGACAGGGGAGTGTGTTTTGAAAGCAAATATCAACAATACAGAATTTTAAAACAAACTGTTACTGCAGTGTGCTTGCCAGCATTTCCTACTGCACGGTTTGGCTTCAGTAGCTCCAGGAGGCATTCTTCTGCTCTCTAATGCCTGAACTAAATTTTATTCAAGTTTAAGATTGCCCAATGTGATTTCTGAACAATATAAATCTCTTAACTATAAATTATCCTACAACAGTGCTTTCAAATTTAAAAGAAAACCCTTTTATGTAAGACTGATATAAAGTAAAATAATACTTACTTTGCATTTCTTTACAGCAGCTTTGCACAGTGGTTCTGCCATCCAGCCTTTCCCAGTGGGTGGACTTCCAGCTATTTCACTCTATGATTTTTGTCATGTGTCTTGCCTCCTTCCCCTTAAAATGAGGGGTGCAATGGGTTACTATTAGAACACACTGCTAATTTGCACTGAAAATGCATTGTAGCATCAGAATAAAATTTGACATACATATTTTCAGAGATGGGAGTATCATAAGAAGGAAATAGGACAAAGTATGGTGTACAAAAAAAGGGGAAACGGCAGAATTTTAAATACTAGGTGCCAAGAGAAAGGCAATAGGAAGAGTTGGAAGGGTTAAACCCCCCAACTCAAATCCATCAGTGACAGCAGGTTTTTTAATAGTCTTTAAGAAGTTATTTCTAGTAAAATACCAATATTTGTATTGCTAAATTGACTAGTCATCAAACTGTTTCACAAAAAACTTGGAATTGAGAATTTTATTTCTTAGTGCAGTTATGATCGCAGAAGAATATGAAATCTGGGATTTTTTCATTCTTGTAAAGTATTATCACAGTATAAAGAAAAGTGACAGCACAATCACATCTCATCAGGATGATGGATACATCCTTAACTATGCATGTTTGAATGTGACATAAAAATAAAAAGTATGTAGAAAGTGGCAGCTATTCTGTTGACACCTAAGGTAAAATGGATTGAAGAGAATCCAGGTTTGAGCTGTTCAAAGACACATTGTGGTTATCGTAAACACAGAGATTATTCACCACAGAACAACTTGAAAACCATCTTGTAGATTTTTAGTAGGACGTGCATTTTTTTCCCTTTTTTTTTTCCTTTTTTTTTCTACAGAAAATTCACAGTTGCTGCATTACTAAGCTGAACTTTATGTTGTGACTAATACTGCACCGATTTGGGTGCAGTTTAATGTTTCAAGGCTTTAAACCAGAGCTTTGAGGATCCTGGCTGGCACCAGGCACGTGGGGCTGTTACAGCTGAAGCTCTTTGGCTTCAGCCATGGCACTAACCTGAGCTGTTCTCCTCTGAGCAGATATTTCCTTAGCACTGAGACCTCTGCCTTTTACAAATTTGAATCATTTGCTGGAATTTAATATAGAGGGAACTTGACAGACAAGCAGAATAAGCACGCAAAACTAATTTCTCCTAAAAATCAGACTAAAAAATAACACTTATTTTCCCAAAAGCATAGTATATGGCTGAATGTATATTTACACCAAGTAGGTTAGGTGTCAGTTATGAGAGTGATAATGACTTTATGGGCCATAAGGAATTACTGGCTAACCTTCATATCCTTGTACCTTCAAGTCTGAATTTTCCAGTGTGTTTCAATGTTGTAATAAATTTTGTTTTCAGTTAGTACTTGATCAAACTCTTAGCTTAAACCTTTTAAATAACTTCTAAAATAAATTTTAAATAACTTTTAGGGTCCCTGTGTTCTTAATCAAACTCTGAGTTAATTTTAATTCAAAATAAAAGTTTTCAAAGAAAAGTCTCATTTCTTTGGTTTTCATCATCAAAACAGAAGGAAAGATAGGAAGTAAGCAAGAAATATCAAAAATGCATTTTTGAGTTGGATTTTTCTGTTACTTTGATGGGATACATGAAGATATTTATGTGTTAATAACATCATTGAAGAAATGCTGCTCTGCTTCCTACTGGAACCGATGTGAAAATGCTGGGGGTTTTCTAGTTTTCTGGGTTTTTGTGGTTCTTTTTAAACAGTATGTGTGTTCCTGATTCAGGAGAGCTTCTCCAACAGTTATGAGGATGAACATGGCTTCTCTATAATATATGATTAGATAATTAGATAATTTCTAAAATATTAAGAAATTTTCTTAAGGCAGGCCTTCCAAGCTCTGCTGCAGGTGCCATCAGAACCTAAAGCAGCAGGAGCAGACAATTGTGCTTAGTCCTGGCTGTTAGTAAACATGGTTACCAGGAGGTTACTACGTTTATGTAGCCTCTACGTCAAGACTGGGTTTTTTTTCCAGTGAAGCAGTGCATGTGCTTTAAACGTGCTTTAAATGCCAAAAGCATTCTAAGGCAAAGTTTGTCTTGACTTCCAACACTACCAGGATGTGCTTTCAGTGGCTGAGTTGTGTTAGGCAATCAGCACTTACTCTCTTTCCTTGTTCAGCTTCTTGTGTGTCGTTCAGCACTTGGCTTTGGGGGAAGGTGGATGTGCCCATGTAGGGTTAAAGTAGGCTGTGACTTCAAAACGCTGCAGACAGGCAGCTTCCCCTTTTTTGTAAAGAGAGCAGCTTCCTGCTAGCACTGATACTGCAGCATGTCTGTGGAGTGGAAACCCCCACCCCTCCCAGAATGTTGTGTAGTGGAACCTACAGCAAGTGCAAAAACATTATGGTGTGTTTATTTTTGGAGAAGTGGGAAACTACTGTGGGAGTAAAAAAGTTCTCATGGGGTTTTTTCATCGTTCACTTGTCTACAATGATGTGGAGGAGAAGAGAAAAAAGGCTAATAAAATCCCATAGAAATGACAGAACTTGAGGATTCTTTTGCAAAAGTTGGTATTAGAGGATATAGCACTTATGTCTCTTCTACATCTTCTTGTAGAGGTATTATGGTAATACTAGTGATGTCCCAAATATATATTTTCACTATATGAGAGCTGTTTATTGGTGACCGCAAGTGGTTTTGTTTTTTCCTAATGTAAAACCCCTTCTGTGCTGCTTCAAATGAGAAGCACTACACTTCCCTAGAAAACTGTAAGAGTGCTGTTGAACAGAAGATGGGTCTTATTGGTTGGATTGTAATACATACTCCTGATTTTGTGAACATAGACTTCTTTTGCCATTGGAAGTCACCGACTTTGGAAGGAGCCGCTTGTTTTGCCTCCATTTTTGATATGTAGAGGTTGGCTCCAAATGTTTAGCAAGAGTCAGTTTTTGAATGTTACTACTGCAGTTTAGTTTTGCTGTGCATTATCTCTAAGCTCTGGCAAGGCTGCTGCAACATATGAATATGGATTTAATTTTTTTTTCTTTTGTATCTGCATAGTGACTGTATTTTGACTTGCACTTCATTATAATGCTGAGAGTTATCTTGGTGTCTCCTCTTGCTTGGCATTGGTTTGTTGCTATCTTCTCTCAGTGCCATTGATTCTGACCTAGAGCGAGGAACTCTTACAGGATTTTAATTATTTTTTTACCAAAAGGGAGCAGATGCTTGTCACGAGAAAGAAAGGACCAAGTGGCATTGTCTAATACAAGATGGGCAGTAATCGGGCCTTGGAAAGGTGGTTATTAATCCTGTTACTCTAGGAGAAGATTTGCAAGGGTTGTAGGAACTCAGCATTATTTAAAGGTGAAACTTTTTTTTTTATAAACCCTTGGAATAATTGAAACAAAAGTGAAAAAGAATAGTCGTGGGAATTTTTAATTTTTTATTTAAAATCATTCAGCAAGAAGTGAAAATTTTGAGGAAATAGTTCTTGGGTGAATAAAACTGTGTTCCCTTTCAGTTTTATTTTAAGTAGGAAAGAGGAAGCACTCTAGAAAAAGACCGAGAATATAATTTCATGATGTCTGATTTGTGGCTTTCTGAAGATTGTCTTTGATTGCTCAATGCAACATCTTTAAGAGAGTGCTGGTGAGAAAGAGAAACTGATTGAAATCACCCTTCCTATTTTTTAAAAAAGGCCCTTTTCCCCCTGATAATGATAATAGAATGGAAGCCAGATTTGATTATGTTTGTTAGTTAAACTTTGAAAATATGACAAATGTGGAAATGTGACAGGAAAAAATGTAGGTTATGACTGATACAACCTTAATTTTTTCCTTTAAAGTGGAGATAAATTTCCCTTTGGCTATCCCACTTACTATGACCATAGGTTAAAGTCTAGCAGAGGAAGTGAAAATTGGTAATTCTTCACAAGGGTGTAAGAGCACATCATCTCTGTGGTGCAGGTGCTGCCTTGAGTCCTGCCCGTGTGTGGTGCAGGTCGATGCTGTCAGAGGCACTCGCTGAGTTGTGGAAGTGGCACAGAGCATCACCTCAGGGCTTTACACCACAGAATGGGACCTGGCTTGTGGAGATAATTGCAACATTTAGACCCTTTAAAAACGGACAAAACACACCGGACAAAAGTCACTTCTGTGGTTAATTTATATGCATGTAGAAGATGGAGTGATCCTGCCTCTTTGGATGGTGCTTTGGAAAGTGGCCCTGGGATGTTGTGTTTTAACCTCAGGCTTTATCTATAGCTTGTTTTGTGCAAAAAGCTGCTCCTACACTTCAAACACTTGTTCCTCCCTGTGCCACCTGTGCAATTATATACCAAATTTTTGAAAAGCATGGAGAGACACAGAGAGAAATAAAATGTTTTCTTCCACAGTGGTTTCCCTGTGACCTCTTTTCTTTTGTTGTTAAGCAGGCACTGTGGATTAAGTGATTTCCATTGCTTTTTCTGCAATTTGCTGGAGATATTCTTGTCATACTGATCTAAATGGTGTTAAATGTCTCTATAACATTATACTTTTTAATGCTTCTCAGAAGTACTACATATAAAATAAAGATGCAGACCTTAGACCACAACCTGCACAATCCTATCTCTGCCAGGCCTCATCAGGCAAGAGCCAAGTCTGGCCATTTGTGGAAACATTTCAGGGTGGCAGTAAATGTTTTGGTCACGTGGGTTTTGCCCACGTTGGCAGTGCTGCAAAGACTACAATCCCCTGTTCTTCGGGTGTAAAAGATCACAGCAGAATGTTGGTCCTTTACAAAGAAATGCAATGGTTTGCTACCCATAATAATTATGGAACAGCATGTAGACTGCACATATGCAGTCTTGACAGTTTAGCTGTATTACATGACTATAAATCTGACTAAAACAATGTAGTCTTGGGAGTGTCTGAAGACACAAGCTGGGACCAAGTCCATTTGCTGGTTCTGTTGCAGATTCCTTTGTGAGCTGTATTTTATCTCCCTTGTTTCTGGTTTGATGCATGGCTATACTGTCTTCGATTCTTCTTATTTTTCTGAAGCGTGCAGGATGGAAAATATATTTGTCTATTTCTTAATCATCTCCATCCGTGACCAATCACCTCCAACCATGAGCACTTTTATTTCAGTATTAAAAACTGGAAAATGCAGCTATTTGGCAGGGCTATGCTATGTCTTACAGTTTCATTATGTAGAACTCTTGGTGATGCTGAATGACAAGCTCAAATTACTTGCATTAAGTCTGCTCCTCTTTTTGTTGTCTTTTTTGTTGAAAAGTGTCTCAATTTGCAAGTCAGAAGGGGAACTTCTGGCTGTAGAATTGCTGTACACTTTTCAGGAAATAGGCTATCTATTTACTGGGGTTTTCCTTGGTTAAGCAGATTACTTGGCATGGGCTCAACATTTGCAAGTTTTAAGCCAGGCTCCTTGGCCTATCTTCATTCCTGGGCCCTATATCCACTTTTAATCATCATTTTCAACACAAATGTGTGAGGCCACACATCACAAAGGAACATTAATTTCTTCTTCTAAAAAAAGGATCATTTGGTTAATCGTTTGATATTTGCATTAATGATGAACCATTTTTTGTCTCTTACTAAAACCTGAAAATTTGCATGGAGAAGACTTGGTAGTTTTATCGTGGTTGGGGGCTGCATTTTGCTTTATTTACATTCAGGTGGTTCTCTATAGCTTGGCTGTTCAGTGAAAGCTGTGTGTGAGTTGGTAATTTCAGCTGTTCTGTGGCCACAGCCTTGTCTTTTCTGGTGTCCCTCAGCACATGTCCCAGAATAGAATGAGGATCCTCCCAAGAGCGTGATGCTTCAGGCAGCCACCTCATGTGACCAAAGCAGAAGCTGTGGAAAAAGTCACTGTCCCTAATTCTGAAAGGAAATACCCAGCAACTGAAAAAAAAAAAAAAAAAATCCAGGTTGGAAAGCACCAGAAATTTCCCACATAAATCTTCAGCATTTTTGTTGTTTACAGACAGCTCAGAATTCTTTAATCTCAAAATGGTTACTACAGTCACTATATGAAAATTGTTATGAAAGGTGTTTGAAAGTGATAGTGTGGAAGAATGTGAACAGGTTTGAGAAGCAAGCCTTATTCCAAGAAAAAAGACAATATCAGGGCGGGTGCCAGAATACTTCTGGAAAGAAGAGGGGCTGGTGTTGCAGCCAGGATGTGTTTCATTGGTTTGAAGTAAAAAGGAAGCAAAGAAGAACTTGAATTTCCACGCAGCGTGAAACCATAAAAAGCTGGACATACATTAAGAGTTTGAAATTCTCTGCTAATAAAATATTGCTTTTATGGTAATGTAGGCTACAAAATAAGAGTGGGCACTTCAGGATCTGGGCTGAGGGCCAGAAGACAGTGAACTCTGCTTCTAACATGAATCACAATGTTGTTGTCTCAGTGCTTTGTTGTTTTCCTGGTAGATACAAAGGGCTACTCTATGGAGGATTGACATGAAAGAATAAGTAAAGCTTGCTGTGACAAATGAAATTGGGGAAAAAAAGGTGCCACAACTTGGTTGCCATTTTGCACACTGTAAAGAAAACCTCAGCTCAGCCAGTAGGTTCTGTGCCATGTACAGCAGAGAGCACAATTCATCAGAATAAAGTGGCACAAGAGAATGCAAGATGTGTAGCATCAAAATATTAAAGGGTTGATTTTTTTGGTGATATCCTTCCTTTATTGAGAATTCGTTTGCACATATTGTTTGTGTGTATACTTTGGCATTTCTTTGTCACATAATTCAGGTAGAAGCATTCCCTGCCTCTTACAGTTTGTTTCTGCATGAAGTTTTCTTTGCTAAGTGTCTCCTTTGCGTTGTTTTAATCTCCCACACTGCGTTGTGATGCTTTTATCTATTTATTTATGTATTTCAAACCATGAGTGTATTAGGCTGTGCTCTATCATTTTGGTAGCAAAATATCACACAAAGTGAAAAATTAGAGAGAATTAGAAATTCCATGTTCCACGATCTTACACCCCAGATCAGGCTGGACAAAAGAGTGGGGTAAATACTGGAAAGTAATGCTGTGCTGATCATAGCTTATGAGGTCACATGCTGTGGCGTCATTGATAATGTGTTACTAATTCAAAGTTTTGAAAAGTTACCAATTCCTGCTCATTCTTTTATTTTAATTAACAGCTTGCTTTTAAATTAGTTTCATGAAAATGGGGGTTTTTTCCTATTTTGTCCACAATGTAATGGATACAAACTACTGTAAACATCTTAGGGATTTTATTGACAAATTGAATGAAACAATTTAGAGAAGTTATCTAAAGAAAAACTAAAACCAACAGTAACCTTTCCTTCAAGTAACTCTGCACCTCCCCACCTTCCTTTTCTCATAACCAGTGAGACAGGGTAGATTATGATTCAGTGCTGAGATTTCCTCCCAACAGAAATGCTTTGTTCCAGTTTACAGTTTGAAAAACTGCCAGTGTATATTTGTTTCTTAGAAAAACTCATTAGCACTACACCCTAGCTATGATGAGAAAAACATGACCGAGAAAGACACCTTTGGTAATTACAGAAATGAGATAGTCATCATCACAAAGAGACACAGGAAAAAGTGAAAGGAAATCACTATTGCATGCTGAAAATTATCAAGACCTGTGCTTCCATATTCCTTCTCTGTTTCAGCAATTACTTTATACATCTGTCACCAGCACCTGCTAGTTCTTTGCATTTAGGTTTTCCCACAATACAAGATGGGGTTTTTTTTGGTTGCTTGGTTGAATTGGTTTTTTGTTTTGGTTTGGTTTTTTTCCCCTCTTTTTGGACATTTTTTACCTGCTGCTGATTACGTGGGAGGTGCAGGTCAAGCATGATGAGCACATGGGTACCCAGGAATGTTTTTCCCAAGAGCAGCAACACAAGGAAAAGGCTCTCCAGGGCATGGTCAGGTGCTGCTGTGTTCTCTGCAGCCCTGTGTGGTGCCTCCATGCAGATATGCCCTTCCTGCCCTTCCATCCTTCTGTTTTATGGTTGATCTCAGGAGAATCAGCCTCAATCTGACAGACATGGTGAAGTTCAGAGGTGACCAGGCACCCCGGTGGGTGTCATTGAGCTTGTTTAGCAGAGCGTAATATCCGCTCTGCCATCTGTGCTTCAAGAGGGCATAAGTGTGACATGAGTAAATACATGCTGAACTGATCAGCAGTAGAGGTGAGAAATACCATTTCTCTCCCATTGGGTTGTTTTAGGCATTTCTTTTCATCAGTCCTTGTGTTGGTTTATGGCAGAGGTGTGTGTGTTCTTTACAGAGTCACAGAGTATTCTGAGTTGGAACTGCTCACACTACTTCAAAAATCAATTTCAGTCTTTCGCTGAAATTAAACCCTGTCAGCTGATTTTGATGCTCACCAAAAATGCATTGTCCTACTGATTTATTAATGTCTGTGCTGGTGTACCAAGTATATAAAGTAGTTCTGGCTACTGCTGTAGTTCCTGGAATGTATCCGGCTTAAGGCATATCTAAATGCCAACTTTCTACAATAAACTTCAGCGTCATCATTAGTCACATTTTATTTTTACTTTGAGGTTCAAGATAGTGACAATACATGAGATTTTCAGCTGAATTAATTCTTAATTCCCTCAAAACTACCACACTGGCTGGAAATGAGGCTCAGTGCCATAGGAGATGATACTGGTCCAGTCTGGGAGCACTCAGGGAACTGTGCTGTGCTGTTGAGGCCACAGAGGGACAGATGGTCCAGGCCAAGTGCCACCTCCTTCTAACACCTCTGCTTTGCACATTGCAGGTGGCAGCTGCCAACACCCAACTGGATAAGAGACACTTGGCCCTGCTCACACAGATTTAGGCTACTTTTACCCCACCCCTCAGTCTCATCATCAGGGACTTTACCAGTCCTTTCATTTTCAGGTATTCTCTTTTGCTCTTATGTGCTAAAGCAAAGGCTTTGTGTAAATATTTTGTTCCTGCAATCAACATTTACCATTTGTGAGGCTTTGTCTCAAGACTCTAAAGCATGCTACCAACATCATCTTTCCTGGGGGAACTAGACTTTATTTGATTACTTTTGAGCGGCTAAGTCTGTTGGTTAGGAGTTGACTTGCTTAAAATAAGGTACTTAAAAATAGTAATTTTCCTTCATAGATAAGGAAGGATTCAGAAAACAAAAAGAGTGTCACAAACTTTGCTTTTCAAAGAAGGGAGTGGGTACTCTGTTCTGTGATTTTTGTCTGATGCTGTTGTGAGTTAATGGCAAAGCCAGGCAAACCATCCAGCCCTCATGGCATGGCATCCAGTGCTGTGACCCACTCTGCTCATTTATTGGTACAAAACCTCCACAGAAACCCATAGCAATATTGTCTCTCTTTGATCTTCCATCACTCCTTTGTAGATACATGGGGGAAAACTCTTTTTCACACAGTTTTACTGTAGAGATAATGTATAGTTTCTACAAGCAAAGTCACTTCAAGCGTCTCTTAGCTTTCACTGAATTGAAAAAAGATCTCATTTAAAATGGTATTATAAAGCTTATTCGTAATTAATCACAGCACTATGAAAGTGAATTTCAATTTCTTACAGATAGTTAATGTAGGCACGTGGTCTCGTGTGGAAAGCCTGATTTAGCTGGCGTTTAACAAACTTAATGCAATTCCTTCTGCTGCGGTCGGTGCCAGAGTGTCAAAATATTTTTAAATGTTCTTTTTCTGAATCTTCTTAAGTCCTTCATTATAATTATGTGATACTATGCATCCTGGTTGATTTGGAAGGTACGTATTAATATTAATTTCATTTTTTTCTGCAAGTATAAAAGGAGTTTTCCTGCAATTACTGAATGTTACATCTGAATTGAAAGTAGCATTCCTTCCTCATCTTCTTTAATTTCTCTGATTTCTGTAGCATGTAGGGATTGCTTTTTTAAGTTCTTTGAATTGGTATGCTACTCTTGAGAAGAATGTTATGAAGTTTAATTTTAGATTAGGTATAGATTAAGTAGGTTTTTTTAATTTTTTTTGAATTATAGAGATTATGTAATTCAGTTATTTTTTGCAAGTCTGAGCCTTTCTTCTTTTACATCTATTTTATACATTGAAAATAGTGTTGGAGTTTGGTTTGGCCTGTTGAAATATTTTGGAAAAAGCATCATAGAAATGGGGCCCAGAAGTGACCTGAGGTATCACTTGAAATCCACCCAAGATAAGGTGCACAGCATCCAGGGAAATAGATTTGAAGTGGCTCTTAAAAAGTTTCAATAAAAGACTCAAACAGGTCTTGTGTGTGTTGCAAACCAATAGAGCCTCTTTGTGGGATATTTTCTGGTGTTTTTCATCTCTCCTGCTTTTCTCTGGCTGCTGTGTGGATTTTTATAGTTTGAAGCTCAAATTTGGGCACTGTATTCCAGCTGAGAGACACTAGCATTAAAAAGAGTGGATTAGTTACCACTACTGCTTGCATACAGAATTCCTTTCATCCCTTAAAATCTTATTTTAACCATCACACTGAGTTACGTTATTGGCTCATACTGTGATCTGCTGCACCTCCTGCTTACTGAGTTCCTCCCTTTGTGTGAGTGCATTTGTTAGCACTCCTCTGGGCTCACCTTGCACGTGTCTAACTTGGACTTTGTCCTGTTGTTTTTAAATTCTAGTTTGCCAGGAATTGCCAGCTTGAATTTAAATGCTGTCTCCCCAAGCACCTCTCCTCCTGCTTTAGTAATATTTTTAAATTCTTGCATGTAATTCATACAATTTTTGATGATGTTGACCTACTGAAGAGACTGGGCAGAACGCAGTGTATACACCACATAACCCCACTGGGGCCTGGCTGACAGAGGGGCAGGTCACTGATAAGTGTGGCTCCATTATCATTCTTCAGCTGATTGTGTCCTGCTTAAGCAGTTTCCCTGTGGGAGAAGCTGTCCTAGAATCCTTTTGAGAATATTCTCTGTGACAAACCAAATGGCTTGAGGATACTTTAGGTGTGTCAGTCCTACTGCTCTATCCTCATTGCTGGGCCAGTTATCCTGTCTAAAAGCAGTCATCCTGCTTTGACCTGAGCTGTCCTCAGCAAGCTTGTATTGGCTCTTTCTCATTGCTTTATGTGCTCTAAGAGTATATAAATAAATAGTTTTCCTTCCTGTGTCCTCCTGAGCATTGCGGTTGGCATCCCTGGATGTAATACAGTGAATCCCTCCTGCTTCTACCAAGGAAAATGCTCTACTCATCTTTCTCCAGTCATCTAGGCTTTCCCCTTCTGTGCTCTTTGCTGGTTGCAAAACAGAGTCTTATGGAAGTGGCACAAATGGAATATTGGAAAACTAATTACATATTTATTCTCGTGAGCTTCTCATCTGAATACTGCAGCTATTAGAGGTTTAATTAGCTGAACAAACATCAAATGTTTACAGCTAACTGAACTTCAGATTTACACCATGGACAATACTATTATACTGAATTTGCTGTGACTTTTGCACACAAACTCCGACAACACCAAATCCTGGATATAAAACTGTTGGGTTCCGGGACAGCTTCTGCTGGTTTTGCCCCCACATCCTGACTCCCATGCTGAGCTGCCCTGTTCCAAATATACCCTTCAGCCTGTTCACCAGCTCCTGAAAGAAGCATGTCTGCAATTGCTCACCTGAACAGCCATTGCTCAAATAAGTCCAAGTGTCTTTGGCAAAAATGGCTAACAACAAATACTGATGCGAATCTATTTGTGTTTCTGAGGCTTAAATATCCATGCAAAGTAGAGCAAAATATGCCTGTAACTCAAAATGTCACAATCCAGACATTTAGTCCTTTTCCATATTTGCATCATCTGTGCAAAGCCCACATTTCTGTGTTCTGTCTCTTTTGTCCAGTCATTATTTATAAAGAATGCATATAGCCACTTAACATTTGTTGTTGTTTCATTCACATTGAAGAGATTATTCCCAAGCTTAGCAATAAACATACAAGGAGTTGCAGGAATGTGCTTCCAGGAAATCTGTTACATGTCTTGTGACTGTTATCACAAATTCAACTGACAGCATTTAAAAGAGTAAAATCCTATGAGTCTTTTTACACCCATCCACCATATCCTGTTTCATGAACTGGTGGATCCTTTTGTTCCCTCTTGTAATGCTCACCTGCACTTTTTGACCCTCAAAAATGTCAATGTTCATTTATTTTAGGACTACAGATTAGGGGAACTGACCCTCTGACTGCATTAGTTCTACTTAAAACATCCAGATATTCTCTGGAAGCAAATTGTTTGGGTTACATTTGTGGAAAGAATTAATTTGTGTCATTTAATGTCAACTCTGTTTTAGAATTGACTTTTTTAGAGAGTTGCTATCAGCTTTCTTCCCAGCACCTCGCAAGCCTGCTGTGAAAGAGCTTGTCCCAGATCAAGACAAGTAAAATTTATAATACAGAACTTGTATCTGTAGGGATCCTTTGTCAGCCAAGGAGACAAGGCCTGTTGTTTCCAGAGCTGCACACAACAAAGCATAAAAGTGAAACATAAAATTCTGAATATTAGGGAGTTATTCTGAACTTTTGTCTCTTGGGTTTGGATTTGGCTTTCCTGGATTTGATCTCCTTTCGAAGTTGGAAGGGGGATTTCTGTTGATACCAAGAGAAAATCAGTCAGATCTTTTGTGAGATGTCATGGGCTAAAGATCATCTAAGTGCTCCCAGCCTAGAATAAATGAGGCTGCTCCTGTGCTTTAATCACAGACAACCTCTGTTCTCTTGATCAGTATTTACCTATGCAAGACTAATGAACAGCACCAGTAATAACATGTGTGAGGACTTGTTTTAAAACATTACACCAGTTTCTTGAGAGTAGAGAATCACAGTGAGGGAAACTTACTAGGCTATGAATTTATTTTGCAGTGTTAAGAGAAAAATATGTATTATTAATCATTCTGTTCTGGAAATAATAATACTAAAAAATACCACTGTGTGTTATTCCCAGTTCTGGGAAGGTCCTTTGTGAAATGTTCAAGGTGGGGTAGCCTACAGAAACTTTGCTGAACTTGCAGAACTACTACTCATATTGTGTGTAAAGAGAGGAATTCTCTGCTTGCTATTAGAAGCAACCTTCGCCTTTTAGAGTGCAAATTCATATTCTGTGACCTTTTGGAGCATTGCTTTAATGCACACCTAATCAGTTCTGAACACACCTTTTCATATCTTCAGTCCTAGATGTATTTCATTGTGTGATAAGGTATTTTTGTAACTACATAGTTAAATGTCTCTTCTCTTCTTTTTTGTGTAATTTTTAAAATTATCTTATAAAAAAGCATTCTCCATTTGGACAGGCAAATGGAAACATTTCCTTTGCCTCTATTCATTTAAATGTTATTCTTGCTGGAAATTGCTTTTATAGTCTTTTTCAGGAAAGTTTATTTGACAATTATGCATTTTCAGTTTTTAAACCAGCTGCAAACCTTTCTGTGTTGTAGTAAAGATGATCTCTAAAGGTGAAATTGATTAGCTCATCAAGATGGTTTTTAGTTCCTTGGGCTGGGTTTGGGTTTTGCATCCTTTTGGTGTGTTTGTTTGGTTTTTTGCTTACTTTGATTTTGTTTTAAACATGTGCAGAGCAGTATTTTCTCTGGTCACTCAGCAATTTTGCTTTTTCATTGTTCATAACCCAGAGAAGAAAACAAAAGGAATATCTTGATCCCAGCTTTGTTATTTATCCAGAGGCTGACCAGGCTGTTGAATAGGGTCAATGCATTTGTGTGTGATGGGCTGACGTTGAAGTTTAACTCCTTTGTTAAGACTCTAGGGATATTGATTTTTTTGTTTGTTTGTGTAAATATATATACAGACACACATAATTGCATAATTTTAAACACTGCACAGTGATAGCTATAATCCTACTTGGATTAATTAGTTGTACATGAGTGGTTTCACATGTGAAATACTGATGATGATCCCAACAGTAGGCAAAGAAAAGAGGGAGGAGAAGCAATAGCTACCAATAATTTCTGATTCCAGTAGTCACAAATATAACTTGAGACAAATATAATAACAGTTTTAGAAAATTTAACAATGAGCTAATCTTATATACAGTTGAGTACTGAAATAAACACAGCTTTTTGTGGACTTGCTTTTCCCCCTTTGGTGTCAGGGAGGACAGGCTGCAGCCGTGTCATTTGGTCAGAGATGATCTGTGGGAAGAAGTGCAGCCTTGTTGCAGGCCAGGGAGTATAAAAAGTTACTGAGCTAGGAAAGATAACTGCCTTTGAAGCTGATCTTATTTGTCTTTTGAGTACTACCATACTGTGGTGCTCTTAGCAGTCTCTAAAATTTCTGTCACATAGATATGGAACTGAATATATGAAATCTTCTCTGCCACAAAGAGCAACACAAACAATCATTGAATTCTTCAAATGGCACAGGGAAAAAAAATCTCCATCTACAGTAAAGGAAAAACTGATATTCCTTTTATTAGGCATATAGAGAAGAAGCTCAGTCAGTTTGCTCTGTTATTCTCTCTATTTCTGTAGTAAAGCTAAGAAACACATGCTTTTTTTCTTGTAACATATAAATAAAAAGCTCTTTCTGGCGTGAAAGTACTTTGGTTCTTTAAAATGTATTGCTACGGTGTGTATTTTGATATTTTGTGGCAAATAGCAAATGGTAGATGATGTTAAATGTGCATTGACTTGCTCTTGGTTGCTGATGAACAAGATAAAATTGCTAAAAAAAGGATTGGCTTTTTCTGACAGTTCATACTCTGAATGATGCCAAAGGACAAACCTTCACTCTTAACTTGCTTTCACATCTAAGAAGCCTCCAGCCTCCTTAGATCTGCTCCCAACAGTAAGTACAACTCCTGCCTCTTTCCTCTGGTTGCTGTTGCTGTGGGGTGGGGAAGTGTGGGGAAACCACAGGAGCCATTTCAGGCATTATTGCCATCTATTCAGCATTTGTCACCATCACAGAATGTTGTGAGAAAACTATTGGCATTTGGTAGTTTTTGCATGCTAAAATAGCTTTTTAAAAAATGTGATCAGTGGTGGGAATCAGTGTGAAAGGAAGCTTGGAATATATGAAATCTTCTCTGCCACAAAGAGCAACACAAAGAATCATTGAATTCTTCACATGGTACAGGGAAAAAAGTCTGCATCTACAGTAAAGGAAAAACTGATATTCCTTGCATAGGAATAGGCCAGGAGGGAGTGAGTGCAGAAGCTGGTCTGGAGGAGATGACAATCAGACAGGGCTGGTCTGCTGTGGAACTGCAGCCTCAGCGACTGCCCCAGGTATTAATTTCTGAGATTTGGTTTCCAAAATCTAAAATCACCTTTCGTTCTTGTCACTTGAATTCAGAGACCTCTGCTTGGTTTTGGCCCAGGATGCTCAATTAAGTTGTACTGGAAAGCTGTACAGTGATTGTGAGCAGAAACTATCTGCAGGCTGCAGGAGAGTTGCTGTGGTTTTATTGATGGTTTTGCTCCTTTTTACAAATTTACAGAAGTCTAGAAGCAATCTCTTTCAACTTTCATTTGTTTCTAGATGAGGTTTTTTTGTCTTCAGCTAGCAAAGAAGTATTCTACAAGTTTTATTAACGAACATGCTAGCAACAGAAATCTCACATAAAAATGCTTTTTGACAAAGTATTGTAAGGCTTGCCAAAAGGTTTGATATTCCATAAAATTTGTCAGTTTGATATGTGTCTGATAACCAAACATCTTTGAAGGTCTTTCTCAGGTTTTCTTTTTTTGGTCGTCATCTGTCACTGCCTGTGATTAAAGTAGAGCTGGGATTTAATGATATATCCCAATCTCTAACTTGCTTTCAGTACTGTCCCTGTACGTGTTCATCTGGATGTAACTTTTGGTGCAGTGAGACTGTAGTATGGAGATGTGGTCAATGAATATTGGTATGTCTAATTCTTTCCTAATGTTCCATTTAGTAACTAGTTTTTCTGACTACTCGCAGTGACGCTCATACGATCCACAGAGATGTGGTTTTACATCCTGTGTTGAATAGACTGTTTGTCATCTGACGTGTTTCTATCCACCTTTTCTGTCTGAGCAGCCTGGGTTAAACAGTACAGGATTAAGTTATCTGCAGGTGGAGAGGTATCCTCATTGCAATAGAAGAAGACTTTTGCTCATAGTCTTAGCAGAGAGGTAAAGGAGTAATTCTGTACAGAGTAGGATACCCTTTCCATGTTCAGATCAGCAGGAGGGCAGTGTGTGTTAAGGGAAACTTGTCCTCAGGATGCCTGTGACATGTCTATCATTTAGATAAGCAGATGGCTTTTTTCACAGTAGCCATCACTCTCTTGCTCCTCATACATATTAAAATTCACCTTGAGATATAAATAAAGAGTTGTTCTTTTCAGCTCTGCAAAAGCCCAGAGGTGAAAAAGAAAAATGTAGGAGCATCTTATATGTCCTAGTACCCTTCTGTTAATTTTATGCACTGCATTTAATGAAAATTTCTAGCTAATGCAGAGTAAACTCTGCCAAAAATCTTCTAATAATTTTTTGGTGTTCATTGCTCCACAAAGACATTCCACAAGGTCATGAAAAAGCACTCCATACGCGACTGATAAGAGTCTCTTCTGTAAACAGTCTTTTGCTGAAAACAACGTTATACTTAGCTTTTATTCATTATGAATTTCCCATAAACAACAGTATCAAGGGTTTTAATACTAAGCTCTGTGAAGGGAGCCATAAAACTAATTGCCCAGTGATGGTGTGTGGAAAGTTTAACCCTTTTTTTCTTCCAGAACTTCCAATTGGAAGATAGTGCCAATTATTATAAATCATGTTTGCAATTTGAAGGAACAGTGTTTTGCCAAGTTGTGAGAGTATGTACTGAAAACATAATGTGCTGGTTCAACCAAGCACTGCTCAGTGTATAATTTTAGCCTGGTGAATCATTATGTTTTGCTAAAAGCTTGCTACAAGCTTACTGCTGTAAAGCATTAAGGCAGTGTCTGTCGGCCTCCATCTCCATTAAGTCAAATCCCATTATAAATGCCTCTCTAATGACACGAATTTGCTGTGGACTAGTAAATGCGTTTTCCCCACAGAACATTTCACATCTGCATGCAGGGCACTCTGTGGTAAATAAAGGTTACATGAATTAGTGAGATGTGGGAGATTCTTAAAAATCTATAACTGAATCTTCCCTGTTATTCCCAACACCAATGCTTTGACTGGAAACCTTATAGATTAATTCATTGAATTTGGAACCATCTGTCAGTGATAAAGCATAGCAAGGACTGTGGAAGTGGCACACACAGAGCTGTAATTGGAAATCAGAGATAGTGTGGAAATTAAAAGTCTCAAAAGCTTAAACAGCTACATTAAAAAACCCTGTGTCTATATTTCAGGTTTCTCTTGCTGTCTTTCATGTAGTTTGTTCTTTTGAAAAGAAAACCAAAATGGAATAGTGTAAAACGTGTTAAATCTAATACCCTTTGTCCAAGTAACTCTATTAAAGCTTGAAAACATGCTCACAGAAACTTTCTGCTGTGATCTGTTTAAAATAGCTGCTGCTGAGTAAAATATGTACAATTACACATAGTGCTTGAAACTTCATGTTCTAAAAGATATGGTGAGAGAACTGACAGTGGTACATGCAGTTGTTATAGATTTTAGTGTCAGAGTGTACTAGAAAACTATTTCAAACACCCACAGAAGAATGCTGAGCAACTCATCAGTGTTGAGTTGCTGAAAGTTGTGCAAGGCTGCACATAGGTACTTTCAGGTGAATCAAACAGTGGCATTATTCCTGGCATGCTTATTCCTCTCAGAGCTTCATCATTGCAAAAAGGGTTTTCAGGAAAATAAATAAATAAATGAATAAAAGGGATGTTATCCATTCATCCGTCTGAATGATAAAGACCCACCTCAGGAAGATACAAGAGACAATGATAGCTAATTTACCACCTCAGGTTCCTGCCCAGGAAATGAAGGGATGCACCACATCCAGATTCACACTGTAGAGACATTTTAAGTGGCAGAGGTGTGTAATTTAGAAAGTAAAATAAGCAACATTAATGGCCACAAGCAAGTGCTCTGCTTCTCCAGTTGTACAAGCTCCTAAAGATGTTAGACAGGAAGCCACCTAGGACCACTGAAGTACTGTCCAGCACTTTGGTGAGGTGACAAGGCCATGGCTTACAGACCATTACTGTGATAATTATAATGGGTTTGATCGCAGTGGCTCTGAAATGCTGCACAGCATAAGGCAGTCCTTAGGAAACACACCTGCTGAAAAACAACTTAATTGACATCTCTTTGACATCTTTCAGTATTTCTGTACTAAGAAATTATTGGGAATTTGGAAGCACCCTAAATTTTCCTTCAAGCTCAGACTAAGCAAATAAATTTACTCCCTTTTGGTTTAAAATCTTGAGCTGATCATTTTTGTTCAAGGTAAGGAATAAAATTTAAGTCATATGAAAAGGCACATATGTTGACTATAGTTGTTGCTTTAATGTCTTATCACTGAAATACATTTAAATTATGTTTCAGAAGAAAATAAAGCAACTTAAAACTCCATTAAGGTGTCTATCTTATAGCAAGTTTCATTAGAAATTGAGCCTCATTACTCTCTTCCTAATAATCTCAGTTAAAGCTGTGCTGTAGATCCTGTAATTTACTCTCAAAAATTATTTTTCTCACTGCATCTAATAATAGAATAATAGGAAGGAAAACTTCTTTCTTCTCAACATATTAATTAGTTTAGCACCTTACACTGAGGAAGATCATATTTGCCTGCAAGGTATTCTAGTGCCTTTTTCTTTTCCTTTTTTTTTTAACAAATATCAAGAAAGAACTTTTCTGAGAATTTGTTCACCATTGTCATGTAACTGGGGTGTATTTTCTGTAGGGAGCCTCTTCCCGTTCTGTATCCCTTTTCTGCTTTTTAATGTCTACTGGTGGGTTCACCCCTGTATTCTGCAAAATTTGCACTGTTTTGTCAGACCAGGACCACATCAATACCTGCCCTGTTCAAGAATGGGTCAACACTTTAACAATATATAATATTATTTCTTCTTACTGCAAAAAGATATTTTCTTTGCAGCCTCCTTTTCCCTTCCCTTCCTAACCCTCAGCGTAGATGTGGCCATTCAGAATCACTCATGTTGTCCTTTTTATAGAAATATTTTCCTTACTGGAAAATAAAATTTGGTGCTCTTTAAATGAAGTCATCTATGTGCATTTCCCAAAAAAAGGATTTTAATTTCTGCTTTTCTCTCCTGGGCACTGTGTGTGGTCTCTGTCCTTTCTGCTGTGAAGAGCTACAGCTTGAGCCCAGTATCTCCTTTGAATGCATTGACAGGAAAGGGTTGATTACCTCTCCAATCTTGCATGTAGTATTCCTGTCATTACCCACCAGGATCACTTTTATTTTTTCTGCAGTGTTACATAATTGACTCAACTATGATTCATATCAGCACTCTGGTAGTTTTCAGCAGTGCTGCAGTGTAGGCTGACAAGTTCTCCTCCTCCACAATTTTTTAAAAAAAATGTATTCTCTCCTTTAATCCAGTGGCTATACTTTTGTGGTGCTCTCCACATCCCAATGACCCTTTGGAAAACTCAGACATTAAGGATGCATCTAGTGGTGCATGCTAGTCTTCCGTGGGAAACTACTTGTAAGAACTAATGCTGAAGTGATTAATTTTGAGCTGTGTGGTAAAACAAATGCAACTCTGTCTGTTGGTGTTCAAGGCAAAGATATAAGTGACTATGAGATCAGCCAAGTTGCTGTGAACGACCAGTTATGGCTGAGGAATGACATTTTTCCACGTGCACAGCACTTCCTTGTAGGCCAGGTCTAGAAACAAAAACGTCTTGGTGACGTATAGAAACATCTTGATTTTGTAAAGTATGTTCATGGTTGCTTCAGCTCAGTTTGAAAGGCCAGGAGTTCCACTGGATGCCAAAACCATCATCCTTGTCATAGGATTAGGCAGAGGAGGCAAGGATTATATGGACCTTGAAACTGAGTTCTGTCATCGTTTACAGAGTTGATCCATTTAAGCTCAGCCACATTTGTTTAACATAAAGTACCTCATATGTATCTCAGTTGCTGCTCAAGTATGTCTGACCTTTTGCTTCCTTTAGGAAATTGTCTTATTAGTAGAAAAAAGTACAAGCAGATGTCTTTTTTAATTTCCTCTTTCATTTCTTAATTTCTAATGTACGCAACTTCTGCTTCATCAGAATTACCATGGGAAAAGGGCTAATAGGTTTTTTTAAATTTTTGGAGTTTTATAAACTATTGCTAAAGTGAGTGTATTCCATTAGCAACTTACCACTTGATTAAATTTGCTGCTTAAATCACTGTGAAAATTTGCCCTAAAATGGATGTAATCTTATTACTTTCTTTTCCTTGAAATTCCATGTTCCCAAAAAGTTTCATGGCCTAGCATATCAACCTCAGTGACTTTTGTGTCATACTCTTTTGGTTTGTCCTCTTTAGTGTCTCTCCATTAGTAAACCATAATTTGTCTTAGATTAGAGTAACAGTGTTTCCTGCCTAGGGGATAAAATCTTTTTTTTCATTCATTTTACATCAGAGAAATCCCTATCCTTTCACAACTTCAGCCATGTAGATGTATCTTCCCTTAGCTTCCAATATCTAAATGTTTTTAAAGAAGTTCTGTGATTTTAACAAGGAAAGATGTAAAATGTGCTGCCTTCGAGACCAGTAGCATCATTGTAGGCCTGGACTGAGACCTCCAAAGAATTGTTCTACTCTGAGGGCTCAGACTCTTGAGTTTGTGTCTTAACTGCTTGTTTTAAATGCTTGGTTCCCCCCCTCACATTACAGATACTTTTGCTATGCTAGCTGGTCTGGTTTTATTCTCCTTATAGTCAGTGCACGCCAGAGAAATATGCCTCTTAATGTGTCAAATCATCCCTAAGAGGGAAATCTGCATTTGCAGGAGTTCCTCCAAGACCTGAGAAAACCTGGTTTAGAAAAACAGCCTGCTGATGTCCTGGGTTCAAGAACATACATCAAAATTAAACTGCTATTATGTGTGCTGAACAAAGAGAAGCCAATGCTGCTTGAATTAAGTAGCCATGTCAGCTAAATGGCCTGGTTACAATCTGGTACTAAAACATAATTATTTGAACTAGTCACCTGGTTACAAATGTGGCAGTCCTACCTCATTATTAAAAAAGTATCAGACTAAGTTTCTAGAAAGGTCCTGCCCAAATATTTTCTCACTGAGAGATGCAGATATGGATAAAAACCTGTTTAAAATTATTTTTGTACTATTCACTTGAAAATATGACCTTTTTTCCTTTAAAAATACATGATTAAATAAGCAAGTTATTTTTTGCAGTTCTTTTAATCTCTTAGAAAAGTTAAAGCACATTTTTTGTTGTCATTGAAAAGCAAGGATAGATGTCAGAGGAGGGAGTTTTGTGTTTCTCAAGGATGTCAGCTTTCTCTTGTTTATAAAGGTTTCTCTTGTCCTTGTTGTTTTTACAAAAATCATTCAACAGTTTGTGTAACAAAACACTGGAAAAAAAAGTGCTGAATAAGAATCCCTGTATGTTCCCTATAACTGACCCTAACTTCTGAGTGAGCTGTTGCATTCTTCTTAATCTCTCAGCAGTACTTTGAATATTTGGGGCCACGCAGTTTACTTTTGTAAAAAGGCTGGGATATTCATCTTTAAAGAAGTCTCGTGCAGTTCAAATTGAGTTTCTTTAATCTGGGAATGCTTGTAATTTTTTATTCCCTTTTGGTCACAGGGAGAAGTTATTTCTCTTTAAAAAAAAATCAAACCCATTTGATTGAAATATTTGGTAAAAGAAGGACTTTAAAAGTGTGCCTTCAGAAGCTTATAGAATGGGCCAATGTCTTCTCTTTTTCCCTTGATTCTCACTGAATTAAAAACAGTGTGGAAAATGCATGAATATCATCAAAACTTTCAGAATAGGAGAAAATAAAAGCTGGTCAAAAACTATGGGGAAATTAAGAGAAACCTTTTGACTCCAGCCTGGTAAGAGAAAGACCAGCTTTGAAGAAAATGACTGAGACAGGAGGATTTTGAGAGAATCAGAGGCTTTTTTTGTGTCATGCAAGTTCAGATTTGTTTCAATGTCTCTGATTCTCCAAAGGCTCTGTAAAAAGCTGGGGATGAAGCTGCTTGGCTTTAGAACAGGACAGCTTCAAGAAGAAACATGCTTTTTGTTTGGAAGATGTTTTATACAGTTGCTACTGGTCTAACTGAAGTGTGCTTAAGAGATTTTCTACACTGGATCTCGAAGTTGCACTCTAAAGTTCAGTGCTGAGTCAGAAACTTGAGAGCTGCGAAGGGGAGAGAGTAGTTCCTCCTCTATAAGAGCTGTAGTAAAGGCTCTTGGTGAAGCACTTGGCATTGAGGGAAAGTTTTGGCAGACAGACCTGTGCTAAAGCAGATTTCAGTTAGTATGTAATTTGTCATTATGTCTCAGGCCAGCCCGTGGTAGTTTACCCTGAACAGAGAGACTAAACCAGATTTTTTTGTTGCTGTCTGGTTCACTGAGCACTGCCTGTTGTGGACACGTAGCCAGCACGGTGTGATTTATGTCACTTTAAGGCTGGATCAAAACACTACAGAGGATGTAGTCAGGATTACATAGACCCCTCTAATCACGACCTTCCCTGGCTTTGGAATGCTTTACTTGTATGTGCAATTATTGCTACAATCATTGTGCAGCCTTAATAACCTTCTCTTTAGCATAGCCGTTTAATTATGATTTTATATGTCATCCCCTCTTCATGCAGGAAGATACAGGGTTTTGCTCAGTAGCAGCTTGTTCAGATTCCTCAGTCTAATTAAAGGAGAAAAAGAATAAGCAATCTGGGAGCCATGACCCACAGTACACGAATAGATGACTCAAACTATTTGTATATATTTTGTTTTTTCTTTGATTCATGTATGTGTTTGCATGCATTAGTTTTAAAAGAAATTACCTCTTTAATATTTATTATTCGAGTTTTTGTGTTCAGCCATTTTTCTTTTCCCTTCTCTCTTCTTCCCCTCCACCCAACAATTTTTGATCACTATGGAATGAAAAATATCACTGAACCATATGTAAACTCTTGGAGCTATAAATGCAAATTCCTCACATTTTTCAGGGGAGGAGAGTTTATGGCATGCACCATCAGTCTGTGTGACGTCCTTATCTTCCCCAATGCCGCAGTTTGTTTAATGGTTTATTTTGTTGGGCATTGGCCACAAAAAAATAGAAACGCATGATAACTGTCCTTACTGATGCAGTGTTCCTTTTCCAGCAATTTAACACAGAGACTTTTAACACTAAGCCAAATGCTACACGAAATCTGCTATGGAAACAGCTCTCTGAACAGCTTGAAGACTAGGTTGCTGTTATGCTAAAGCATTGTAATTTGTAAGTAAGATTGTGAGCTTAGCCTTTCCATTTCCTTTAGTTTCTGATATCTGGATTGGAGCTTTTTTATTGAGCAATAGCAGGACATTATTTCAGATGCAGTTGTGTAGGAGTAAAGGGACTCATTTGCCTGTGTGCTGTTCTGAAAAGGCAGTTTTTTGGGGGAGAAGTAACAGATGAGTCTTTCCTTGGAGCTGCAATGTGCTGCAATGAATTTATATTTCTCCTCTTAGCTTTGCATTCTGTCAGGAGCCAAGCAAACGTATGAGAGGAGGTAAATGCAAAAGCACTTGGAACCTTTCTTCACTGGGTCCTGCTGCTGGGCTGTTGAGAAACACCACTGCAAAGAAGCTTCTTTTAAGAAAGGACAGGGAAATAGCATGTTACACTCTTTAAAAATCCAGAGTGAAGAAAGGGATGAGAAGAGTTTCTAGTTTTTACTACACAGTGTTGCAGTCAGAATATTTTCCAGATCGAAAGACTGAAGGTCTGTGAATATATTAAAAGCTACAGTTGCCGCTGATGTGGCAGCAGCATGAGGTATTTGATGTATAGACATGTATTTATGCAAGGAAGTTGAGAAATCTCTCCACTCGTGCTGATCAGTACGTGCAGAATGGGACTGCATAAAGTGGTTATTGCTGCCTGATTTAGACTGAAGCTGTATCCCCTCCTCCCCTTCCTCACTCACTGAAAAGTTACCATATTTTCTCAGCAAGGCTTCGTTTAGAGCCATGGCTGTTCCTGGATGCCACTGCAAAGCTTGAAATGACAGTTCAGCAGAAAGGCCAAACCACTTTTCAGTGTGGTACCATTTAGAATGACCCCAACAAGTGATGTTCTTGCATTAGGCAGCACGGTCATTTCAACACCAGTATCAATATTTAATGCAGTACTGCAATGCCAGATCATTAAATTTCCTTTTGGACCAGATGTTTCTTTTGTAGGAGATGTTATTTAGAGTGAATTGGAATTTTAGTCTCACTTTATGCAATTGAAATTCTAGTCTTGTTGATGCCAATCCTTTCTTGAGGCACTCTGTCCATTAACTACTCATTTTTCATGGAATAATATAATGCCTTTCCAGATTATTATTACAAAGGCAGTCTTTTTCTCAGATTTAATTGTTGCTTGCACATAAGCAATCATCCAGCCTTCTCCCTGCTAAGGAAATGGTATTGTTATTAAATGAGTAGCAGGACTGAAGTCACTCATCTTGAAGATAATGTCTATTGTTGACAATGCAGTTGAGTTTCTGTTATCTTGCTGAAGTGAAACATGAAGAGGAAAGCAGCAGATCAATGCTGGTTTTTGGTTTTACGAAAGAAAATAATTTTAGCCTGGAAAAGAATGTTAAATCCCTTTGATCAGTGCCATATGCTTGAGTTTATAATAGGTTTTTTGTGTTCCCACTTAGCTGGATCAGATTGAAAGTTGGATAATTATCAGTGAGGGTTAGAAATAAAATAATCAGTTTGCATGTCAAAATATCTTGGGTTTTATGTCAGTCATCCTGTCTTTCTGGTACAGTGAAAACTGGCTCTGGGTTTAACAGCAACAGCACAATAAATAAACTTCAACCCTTCCCTAGAAGTTGGTTATTTTGGCTTGTGGACAGGGGAATTAACACAAATACTGCCAAGTATGGTTGCTGTGCTGGTATTAAGGCTGAAAGGTTTGCATTGGTAAAAATTTTAGGCACACCCCACTAAAACAGAGACTAATCATGATGTAAATATTCCATTCCTATTAATCTTCATTTTTTTCAGAGTAACATTCACAAGTGAACCGTCTAGACTATCTTCACATACACATCTATAGAGTTTGACCACAATTATTATTTCAGAGTTAGTTTTGACTGCTCAGATGCAATAGGGTTTAATTGACTTGAACAGTTGCATGTTTGGGAGACAGATCAGCAAGTCTGCCTTGGTATGTCAGATTAAAGATGAGTTTATTGACATTATCTATACTGATGTAATGACATTTATAAAGGTACCAGCAAATAGTGATACTGGATGTCCTACTACCTACCTTTGCTTGGCAACCACTGTGAATTAAAAAAAAACAAAACAAAACAAACAACAACCCCACACTGTCTCAAACAAAGCAAAAAATCAAACCCAGTAATTTTAGTGGTTTCACAACAGTAAAATTTTTGCGTCAGAATATTTGCAAAAGAAGCAGGAGCAAACATCTGGTAGCTGTTGTCATTCACTCTGTTACTTTATTAAGAGTCTATCCAGGTGAGGGTTTTTTTGGGAAATGTGAGCCAAGATTGTGCGCACCTGCTTCTAATTAAAGAGCTTCTAGATGCTTAAGAAACACTATGACCTGAAGGCTCTTATAAAGCCAAGAATGTCTAAGATACATGAGGGAAGCACTAAAGTCTCCACTGAGATTGTGTTCTTTGTACTGTGTTTTATTATATAACATTAAGCCAAGCTCCAGCAGTCGTAGGTGTTGGGAAAAGATAAGAGATTGTTGCTGTGTGTGACGTGTATTGCCATGGAAATACTGTTCTTCAGAAGAAATAAGCCTCCCTCCTATTGTGCATTGTGGACTACTAATAAAGCATATTAAAAAAAAAGAAAAAGGAGAAAAAGTAAATGAACTTATTTGAGCAGTAGGCAATAATAAATGATTTTTAGAATATTGAAATAAGATATTGGAGTTGGATTGCAAAATTGCATTTCTTCTACAATGGGCAATAACACAATTATGAGAAGTTTTTGAACACTTTCCAAAACTCACTTGGTAAAGAAGGGCAGAATCTGAATTTGGAGCATCGTAATTAATTTCATAAAATCAGTGTCCAAGAAATCTTCAATACTTTGAAGAAGAGTAGGACTTCCCCCCCACCACCTGATTTCAATTGTGTATATGTTATCCAGTAGGATACCATAATAACTTTTGGATATTATACACCAACTAAAGAACAAGTAATTAAAGGTAGCTAAAAATTCTGTAATAATTTGTATAGTAATGGGGTATTTATTTTTTCCTTCTGGTTTTTAATTTGGGTAAGAGTAGATGGCTGTTGTGTTTTTTAGTAAATGAATACCAGAATACATGTGTTTGGGGAAGTGTTCCTTTCTGGAAGCATTCATTATTTTTTAGTCTTAGAAATTCCATTTATTAATATCCGAGAATAAAATTCTTTCCACTTGTCACACTGTTTAGAAAGCCTAAAAGCTGTTTTTAGACAGTTCTTAAGAGCTTTATTTGTTTCATTGTTCTTTTTTTGTCACGTTAAGAATACTGAAAGAAGGGTGAGAGCAGAGACATAGTCAGTCTTATTCTCCAGTTTGCTGGAGACATTTTTGAGTCTGTTTGTTGACTGTAGTTTTGGAATTCCAAAAATGGGGAAAGTTGTTTGATTCTTCCTGTTTTCTGTGCTCTACAGTATGAAAATAAATGGATAAAAAAGCTAGTATACATAAATAATTTTGTTACTGTAGCTGAAATTGCTGTCATCAGATGTTACCTAAGGCAAGTAATTTAGCAAGACAGTTCTTGCTAACGAAGTGCTGTTTTTATATAGAAATCAGTCTGATTTTTGACAACTCTTTTAAAGGATTGTTGTTTAATTGAAGAAGTTTATCATTGCTATTGCATGTCTACTGATTGTGTCATGATCCCAACAGGCAGATAGAATTCCTAGTGGCACAGTAATAATTCTAGCTATTTCAGGAATGAGAAAATATGCTGCTTCATTGTGATTGGGATAAATGCTACTGTCTTGGGATAAAGGAGTCCTTCAGCTATCAATTCCTTCCATCTATAAACATGTATTATTTTAGTTATGGTAATTTTCCCCTCTATTTCTTTGCTGTCTTTTACAACTGACAAAAGACATCAGCTACTGACATGCTGATAAGATATGCAGAAGCAGGATCCTGAATTTTGAGAACTGACAAAGGAAAAAAAAAAGAAATCTAAATTAATGCATTTTCGCAAATCCTTACAGATTGGTCTTTAAAAGACAAATTGCTTTTGCTTTTTTTCTTTTTTTTCCCCCGTGGTATTTTTGCCAATTCTTTTAGGTGTGCCTTCTAACTGTAAAAAAACCAAACTAGGTCCCATTTTGTGGTCTTTGCCATTTGTTAGAATTCTGGGCTCCTTATTCTATGAAGTGCAGACTATATCCACAGCCTTTTATTGAAGCAGGCAGGAAAAAAAATCGTCCTGTGTAGGTTTTGTTTTATTCAACCAATTTTTCCAAGACAGCTTTAAAAATGCTTAACTCGTTATAAAAAAGATGTGCTGCAAACACATTGTGTACCGTGAGGAGCTGTCTTCCTCTGAAGTACTTCCATGCCCTGGTTGCCATGGCAAGAGAGAAAAGGAATCAAAAAATTCCTGTAGCGAATACCTTTACAATTCCAAAATCATTGCTCAGCAGGGCTGTGTGCTTAATAACTCATAAAAAACAGTGTGGGTTTTTCACAGGGCTGCGAGGGGATTTCTCCACTGCTCAGCTGATTGCCCACGCTGCCGAGGGGCAGTGCTGACCCGAGGGGGTCAGGGGTCATGGTTGATTTTTAGCTTTGCTCTGGGTGTGAGCATGTTGAGACCCTCAGGGGAAGAGAGGCTGCTCCCCTGGCCATGCAGGCAGGTGGGATGGAGCAGTGCTGGGCCTGCTCCAGTCCCCTGTGCCTTCCCTACATGGAGGAGAGATGGGGGGAGCACGTTTTTCAGCTAGAGAATGAGTTTTTTGGCAGCCTCCTATTCAGGGAAGCAACCCTGAGCCCACATGGCTTGTGGCTTCTAGGAAGGCTGAAGATGCCACCTCTCAGTCACCATCTTTCACAGACTTGAGCTGTCCCCTCTGTGCCAGGTTCCAGCTCACACCCATTCTGGCATCCTCGCAGGCCTGGATATTCCTATGTTATGCAGTGTACAAATGCACAAGATTTTCAAAATCTCTGGGCTTTATGCTGGAACAGGGGCAACATTTTTGCTTAAGGTATTTGAATACCTTGTTTTGAATTCAGGGTACAGATCTCCAATATCCTGACTACTTCAAAAACATCCCAAGTCCTCCTAAGCCATAGGAATGTAATCTTTGAAGCTTTTCCAGTGCAACCTGACCCAGGGGCACTGGTACCAAATAAATCATGTTAGTATTTGCAGCATTTTGCAGAGTTCAGGTTGAGACCTGCAGTAGAGTGATGGCATTTTGAGACTTTCAGTGATAGATGACAGTGCCCACAGTCATAGCGACTTGATGCAGCATCCTACTGCTAGCACCATCTGCTACAATTTTTAAATATAGAAGGGGATTTTTCTTAGTCAGCATGTTTCTGTCAGAGCAAGCTCTTCATAGGCCTAATCTGAATGCCACCACAGAGCTTTAAACTTCATCAGCTTTCTAATGGAATAACCCAGTCTAATCTTTTCAAAGTGTTTGCTTTTTCTTAGCAAATGGAATCAATTTTTACTCTTCAGTGAATTCTGTGGCTGTGTCTGCACTTAGGTCTAAAACATTTCCTGTCTTTGCACTATCATTTATATTTCTATCAAGAACAATTTTAGGGTCTAAGAAGTCATCAGCTGCTGAAATATGTGGAGAGCTGCCTTTTTGCTTGAGTATTGCTAGCATAAAGTAAAATGCGTGAGGATCTTATCAAACAGCTTACTTAGCTTCATCTCACCCCAATTTTTATTTAATGGGTGCCTCCAAAATGTGTATGACAGCAGTGCTAAAGCCATGACAACTACCTGCAAAACGCCAGATAACTTTTTGGAGATTGTTTAAGCAACCTTAGGAATCATGATGGTCAAAAATATTTATAAAGCATTCTGAAGGCCACAGATGAAAATACCTGTTGGTATAGTATTGCTTGTTGGTAGTGCAGGTCATGATCACTCTCTGCTTATTATGCCAGCAAAGCTTCTTGTCACCTAAAGCTTCCATTGCTGACACTGTCCCATGCATCTGTACTGGTCATCTGCGTGGAAAAAAGCCTGTTTCTGAGCATGAGGATAAGCAGACTTGGAGGCACAGCAGTACACACTTTCCCTGAGGTGACAGAGGGCTCAGGCCAGTACAAGCCACCAAGCAAGCTGTTTCAATCTACTGGCTGTGTTTCCTCCTCCCTCCCCAGGAGACAAAACCGCTCTGTTCGCATCTGAAACTTTTTACACGCAGGCTCAGGATGGGCTCAGGCAAAGGCCAGGGTGGAGTGCCACTGCTCATTTGCCCAAGTTTACAAGGCATAATGATCTTTGAAGGAATGCATACATAACTTGTTCTTGCATTCAGAGGCTTTCCCTCACCTCCACCCATGTCCTTTGGACCCCAAGGAAGGTGTGACACAATAGGGATGTCCCGCAGGGTTGACACCCGCACGCCACTTCTTCCTCTGATTGTTCCCCCACAGCTGTTCTGCAAACATTTCCTGCCCTTCCTGCCCCTGATTAGCAGCTCAAGATATTAAATGTACAAGGAATTGCTCACTGTGTAAGTGAAATGTAACTTTACATATGTATGTGGTGTTTACACATCTTGGAGCTCTAGCTTGGTCTACTTAAGAAAGATTTTATGTTTAGTCTTTGTTAAGATCTTGCTAAGAAGTTGGTTATTTTGGCAAGATGAGTTCCTGTTTGTCTTCTCAGAATGTTTTAGGGCGTGGTTATACTGCATTGACCTGAAATGCCTCAATAATTTGAATAGATAAACAGATGACTTGGAGCTGAACTTATTTGTGTAGCAGTCCATAATGCTCCTTCCTGTGCTGTTAGTTCATCCTGCAAACATACACCTCATTTAGGTGTTGTACTGAGAATTTAGTTGTATATTAGATAAAGAACCTCCTGAAAAATAGCTACAGTACTCATTCTTCATAGCTACATATCATGTCTGACACATAAAATGATAGAACAAAGTCACTAGCTGAAACCTTGGACAGCAGATTAAATGTATGACTAATAAAGCCTGAAAGCCAAGATTAGTGACAGACATTATGTTCATCCTGGCCAATGTGAGTTTAAGAAGCCAGAGGTTATCTTATTTGAAGAGCCTTAATGAAGAAAAGAGTGAGAATCACTTGTTAGCAGAACAGAGTGTGGTAGATGCACTTTGGTGTACTCCTGTCAAACCTGGAAGAGATTGATGCTTCAATGTCACTTGCTCTCTGAATTAGCACATTTGCAAAATAGAAATAAAAAATCCTCTTTTTCTGCATCTTCTGTTCAGCAAATCCCTCTGCAGATACCATTTGTTTGTTGGGTTTTTTTTACCTTTGTGAATTAGCAAATTTCAGCCTTGAATAGACTAAGTTAGTGCTGCAGTGAGATGGAAGAAAAACACTCCAAGAGAGGGAACTGCCATGAAACACAATGGCAAAAAGTGTGAGTGTTGAAGCTAATCTCTGAAATTTTGTTCTACTTTTGGGATTTGGTGTCAGTATTAGCCCAATGCAGTATGTGACTGAAAAGAAGGGTTCAATATCTGTTTTTTTTCAGAAATCTGCAGTTAGATTTCCTGTAATGGTGTTATGCACAGGACAAATACAGAGGGCCAGAGGGCAGAAGGAATGAATGACTTTGGGATAGCCATGATAAAAGGAACCTCAGATAACCATATAGTCGCCCCTTCTGTGTACTAGTTTTGTGTTTTTGCTTTGCTAGAATTCTAGTCTGGTTTCAGTTAGCCAGTTCAGGTTTTCTGTGCTTGCCTTTGTATTTCAACAGAGCACTAATACAGGAATACCAAATGCACAATCTGAATGGTGGGCAGCTCTATGAACCCTTGTGAGAGCCAAGATAAGTGATATCTCTTTAAATCTGTGCACTATTGTTAATCTATGTAAACCATATTTGGCACCAAACAATTAGCTGAGTGGTTGGAAACAATTTCTGTAAGCCTGCATGGTAATGGCTGCAGCTCCTGGCAAAATTAGAATTCTGAATCAAGTGGTCCATCAAAATTCCAGTGATGATTCCAGTTCAAGAATTGCAGTAGCTAAGAGCTCAAACATATTCGTAAATATGAAGCACATGTTTCTGTCTGTGAGGACTGCATTTCTGATCTAGCCTTCCTATTGACATTGTTACATTTGGTAAGATAACTGATTTTCTGAGAAATGCTGTGCTCTGGTAAGTTTGCATTGAACGTTGAACTTGTAAGGACCCCAGAGGTGATCTGTGAGCAGCCACTGACTCTTTTATCAGCTCTCTGACTTGTTGGGCAGTCATTATGTAATGAATTCTTGGGGGATCTCCATCAATCCTGGCCACCTCAGGCAGCTGCAGCACAGACAGGAGCTGCATTGCAGGAGTGAGTGCTGGAGTGGAGTTGATGCTGGCTGACACAGATGATCAAATGATCAAATTGCAGGTGATATATAGTACAAACATTACAGCTCTCCCTGCTGTGAAATGTTTGGGGGAAGCTGAAATGCTCTAGATGATCTCAGGAAGGAAATATTTCTAAAGCTACACCACTGATGGAGACATCATAATATATTGCTTCCATATAGATCCTATCAGTAAATTATAGTTATAAGAAAGTTGCTAGAGAGATAATACTGGACACTGAAGGATTCATATTTTTGAAGCAATTGTCACTAAACTGACAGCTGCTCTACCATCTATCTTGGTATATTCACTTTTGCTGGGTGATACAAAGATAAATGCACAAAAGGAAAAAAATGCTTCTGCTTTTGTGCTGTTGTTATCAGTAAATGTCTTTGAATAGCATGAGACCCTAATTTCTGGAGCACAACATTCTCTTATGTATAGCTCATGAGTTCAGTTACTTCTGTATTTAATTTTTATTAGTTTTCTATTTTTCCCCACCTACTGCCCATCACACACCCATAAATTACATCTATGTCCTTTTTTCAGTCCCTGATGAAAACATATCATATTCCCATGTATTTGTATATGTTATTTTAAGATTCAGATGAAGGCTACCAGAATTGTTACTAATCACTTCTGAGGCAAAAGGAAAAAGTTGATCCCTAAAAACTGTAGCCTTCTTGGCACATTTTGAGCTCTGAAATCCCCTTGATTTATATCCTTTTGCTAAGAAGGCAAGGAATGGTGAAAATTTTCAGGTATTCAAATTTTTAATAAGTGCACACATTTATTTGGGGAAGAGTTCCAAAATGCAGGTACTTCCCTAAGCTTTACACTAACCTTTCACCTGCATTGTTGACTAGAAGCCTCTCCATGTTCCTGCTTTGAGCAGAGAACTTTTGCTATTTGAGAGCAGACCAAAATCACTCATTTCTTTCCCCAAGTTTGGTTTGTTCTCTGGTGTGGAAATCTGAATTCACAGTAGGGCACATTTGTTCTTAGCTGATGTGCCAGTTCATTATCTGGGTAATGACTATACGTGGGAGAAGTAAATTTTATACTGTAGGTCTCTTTTTTTTTTTTTTCCTTTATAGAACTTTGTGTGGCATTAAAATTATCCTGCTTTTACACTATGAACTCCAATAGGGCACTATTGGATTAAGAGTACTTCCTTTTTAAAATCAGTTATTTGGAAGATAAGGTGCCCATTGAGCAGGCTTGTCTCCCAAAGTCACCAGGGTGATTGACAGATCATGCTCCTTGGAACTCACCTGCACTTTACCAGTCTGTTCATGAATGCTTATCTGTCCCCAACAGATATAATGAATCTTTCTCCTGCTATTTGGAATCCTATTATTTTTACCCTCTTTTTATGACCAGTCATACTAAAAGCAACATTTTCAATGTAAAATTTCTGTACGCGGATAATCATAAAATAATGAGGAAGAATCAAACCTATAAAAAATGGATGATGGAAAAGTTGTATTTTTTCATTTTAAGTTGCAGTTGAAAATGCACATGGAGTGGAATAATAATTGGGTTTATGACAATTCTCTTAAGGTGATTCTAATGCTTGTGACATCAAAAACTCAAGACTTGGCAAGAAGGGTTTTTAAAATTGGTTCTCTGTACTTACTGATGGACAATTTCGCAGCCTGTGATTATTGTTGTGGATATATTTGTACATTGTTTTGTTTTCATTTCAGCCATTTCTGATAACAAATTCAGTAGCAGAAATGCAGGATCTTTCTTGTGATAATGCATTAAAGTGGCTGTTTCCTAGAGTGGTGTCAGTGTACTTTGTGGCAGGCTTCCATAGCGTAGTTAGAGAGGGCTGACTTTCTATTTCTGGCTGATTTTCCAGGTGGAAGTTCAGGTGCCTGGGCTTCACACCCTGTGCTCAGAGAGCCCAGGAAACCCTGAGGCTCTGGAATGGGGAAAACAAATGTGTTGGGCTTGTGAAACTCCAAACGAGTCCTACACTATCCCAACCTATTTGGGGCCATCTCTTGAGTTCAGCTAAGTGATATTTTTATCCCCTAGAAAGAATGACAGCAGCTACAGCTGCCTTTGTCAGACAAAGCTCTCTGTTCTTCATCAAAATCAAAAGGGTTTATCCACAGTTGGGTGTTTGCTTTGCTTTCTTCAATATAAATTGCAGTCCAAAAAAGAACTTTGGAGAAAGAAATTTCATCTTACTGAAATGCCTCCTGTGGATTTTCTTTCTTTTATTTTGTATTGAATGAGAGGTTGTTGAAATTGATTTGTTTCTATGGAGTTTTACAATGTGAGCAAGTTATCAAAATTTTAACAAACTAGTTCACTGCTGCTGACACTGATTTCAGTGTAGTGTGACATGTGACATTTCAACATAGTGTGACATGTTAAAATTTCTGGAGCTTTTTCTATTTGTTCCAAGCATGAGGGCTATATTATACACAAAATTACATTTGCAGTGTCAAGTGTTGATAAATTGAGACCTCCCATTTCAATGTTATTTTATAGCTTAATAGCTTTTACAGCTTCCATTTCTTTTGCATGTATATTATTAATACTTTCTTGTTACTGTAGCACATTTTTCCCTGGGTTCTTTGATTCATTTAAGCGTAGGATAACTCTCCTTTGTCAGCATGGTTATTTTGTGAAATTATGGATTGTTACCTTTTTGAAGAAAGAAATTCATAAAGAAATGCAATATATTAAGGTGTTGAATGCTCTCTTGGAAAAATGGGTTTCCCCAGTCTTTATCCCCCACAGATACTATTATGGTATATATGTATTAAAAAAAATTAGATGGAAAGGCTGTAAAATTTTGTTTTGTTTTGTATAATGTTCCACCTTCCTACTGTTTGACTTGGCAACCTTAGCAAAGTTTTTCTAACATGCTTTTTTCCTGTTGTTGCCTATAATGTATGACTGAATGACTGCACTTACAAAAATTTGTATTTCCTTCTTTCTGTTGTTGCCACTTAAATCTCATTTACTGTTTGTCTCAGTTACATTGAGGAAATTCTTTCTAGTTTGTAATAAAGTCAGAGAATGAGGATGTTCACTCTGACATTTTTTTGTTAACCTGACTAACTTACATAATACTGTATAGCTTATTTTTCATGCTAGTTATTGCCTGCAAAAGTTTCAGGAATGTTGATTTCCTCTATGTGCTTTGTTCAAACAACTATGCAAATAATTCCCCTGCCTGAAAGTAAATGAAAAGTTTTTTTGTTTTGTTTTTAAACATCTGTCTCCAATGGCTTGATAAAAATTCTGCTGGAGCCCTTGTAGAATGGAAATAAATTCCTGCAGCTTTGTCAGTTTTCTGGGATGGTGGTGATCTGTGACAAGCATGGTGGAGTCCTGTCTCCTAAAAAATGTTCCAAAACCATCAACAGATTCTACACAAGTCCAGGAGTTTTAGTCTGTTTATGGTCTTAGAGCTTAGGGGAATTTAATTCAGCGACGCTGAGATACTTGTGGATTTTTCAGTTACCGAATTCAAATTAGAATTATTTACTAGAAATACATGGGTATGGTTTGAGATTCAAAACCCCAAATAGCAATAATTAATGTTTCAAATGTCAGTAAACAACTCCCCATCCCTCTTTGCTGTGGTGTTTCCTAGCAACTGCTGTGTTTCTCTGAACCTGTGTTGCCTTGACAATACTTTTGGCATAATGTGCATCTATCCAGGGCATTTTGTTCTAAGGGCTTTACAGGCCAAGAAAGTATTTTTGAAGCATCCTTGAAACGCAGCTGTTATTTGTTAAAAGTGAAAAGTGAATAGACAAAATGCTATTGCATGATCTGGTAGAGGGGTGGGAGAATATGACACAGGAGTTTGGGCTAATGCTGGCAGGGATCCCTTTACATGTAACAGAGAGAAAGTCTGGCTAAAACTCACCCTTCCTATGTTGAAGCAAAGTGCCTCTTGGGTGGTGAGGGGAAGCAGATGAATAGACAATGTTGTTAGGGTATCGTTTGAGCAGACCAGAGAAGTTCAGCTAAATTATTGTTATTACTGCTGTGTTCTTGGGGAATATGACAAACCTCCTCCTGCAGCCTAAGCCCCTTTGCAGGCTGAGTTGCAGTTCTGAATGCCCTTCCCTCCAACCCCTGCTCTCCTGTGTGAGGATCCAGCTTTCTGCACCCTTAGGAGCTGCCCTCTCTCTGGTGAGCTCTGGCTGCATCTCCCCCTGGCACTGACAGCTCCCACATCCTGAATAAGCAGCTGCTCTATCCCAGCTCCCTGTGATTTGGGTTTAAAACATGGACAAGGTGCTGCCTTTCTCAAAATCTAAATAAGATCATCCAATATCTCATACTTAGGTCATCTCACCAGGCAAGTTGCTTTATGTTTCTGTGTTTCTACATTCTAATATTAACAAATTAATATTTTTTGCTGTTACCTGTGGATCTAGCAAAAGACTTGCAAACATTTCCCAATTCATGGAAAACAAAATTTTTGTTTAGGGTAACTATTGGGTCCAAACAGAGAAATTCTGTTGCTTTTCAGCTCCTCTATCATGATTCTTCATTAATGCTATTTATCTAGTTTTCTAGACATTCTATTCTTAGGAGGCATTAAAAGGCATGAACACTCTGATGCTTTTAATTGTATGTTTCTTTCCATTTTTGCAGCTTTTCTTTCTTTCCATTTTCGTTTGTCTCTCTTCATTTTTTGAGCAGAAAGAATTGTGGAGCCTAAGGCTATTGGTCTGGAACTGCTCATCATTTGGACAAATTTGCTATGGATTGTGATTTAGCATTTTGTCTTCATATATATTCTTCAGAGGATTAGTGTTGTTTTTCAACCCATGTAGTTGTAGATTTCCTGTCTGTTATCAGATCATAAGACCTCTTTCTGAGCTCTGAGTCCTCAGTAGCTCTCCAAACTTCTGTCACTTGGGATGCTAAAAAGTAGGTTGAAATTTCAATGCTAATTTGTTACAGAGAAATCCATGAAAGGTGAATAAATCACCAAATTCCTCTTTCCATCACAAGCCCATTTTAATAGCATGAGCATTGTTAAAGTTTAGTGTACAAATCTGTGATCAATTGCAGGATGGTTTGGCACACTACTCTAGTAGTGCTGCCTTGAAATCAGTTCAAGAGTTGAAAATAGGTCTCCAATAAGGATTTTAATGGAAAATCAAGCAAATATTATGGGTTATTATCTGATTTAGCAACGTGAAATAGCTTATCATTTTGAGGCTACTTATTACATATATTTGCATTAGTGAAATGTCTTTCCACTTTTGGGAAACAAAACAAAGCAATTAACAACCAAACCCAACCACAGTCTGCATGCCTTAGAGTATCAGCTGAGAAGACAAAGCAAGGAAAGCAATTGCTTGGGGAATTACTGCTGGCTTGCATGTCGTGGCTGAACAGTAAGAAATGAACTACCACAGCTGCTCCTGAAGCCTGCTCTGCTGACTTTTCTACTGAACTATTTCCACCCTGTGATTAATGGTGAAGTTTATCTTATGGAGCTGTCATTTTGACATCTTTCACTTGTACAGCAATCACTGTAAAGAAAAGAAAAAAGGACTTTAATTGGCCCCTTTATTTTTGTAATCAGGAAGAGGATGCCCCAGCTCTTAGCTTGAACTGACCCATTATGTACATTTGAGAAATGAGTCACAGTCAGAACCTCTTAAATAAGTTCTGGTTGGTGGGAAGACAGACAAACTCAAATTCCCAGATATAAACATGCTTCAATGTTTTTGTATGATAGTGAGATCCAAAGCAGCACGGGAAGTACTTTGAAGTTTTTGGTTTAGAGTTCTTAGATCTGCTAAAGTGGTGATAAATTTGGGATGTGTTTTTGGTGACATGGTGACACCATTAGATGTCAGTTAATGCAGCATGTTAGGTGCTTTGCTACTGAGGAAAAGTAAGTAAGTTTACTTTCAGGTCCAGTGCACTCCATCTATACTTTCAGTCCATTCTTCGTAGAGCTTGATATTGTTACTCCATTCTTTTCCTCAGAATCTGTTATCTTTGTTTCATAAATATGTTACTGAAAAAACTATTTTTTTGGAGCATGCTGAGTTTTATCAAATTACGTTATCTTTCCTTTAATGAGTGTTTTCTTTTAAAGTCTGGACCAAGGCTCAGGCAAGGGTTTCTGACTCTTTCTCTGTCTTCTGGTGTCTCTAATTCTGTATGCTGCTGTGCTTGAAATGTGCCACCCTCCAGTGTAGGAAGCTAATGATGGAAAGCCCCGGCTGGACAGTGCAGATCTCCCTGCTCCTATTCATGACTGATTCTACTGTTTTGTTTTGTGTTCTTGTCTGCCACTCAAAATGCCATTTCCACAGCTGCATTTCTGACTTCCTATCTAAAGCATTCACTTCTAAATGGAGATAACACCCTCTGAACAAGAACTGAACCTTTACATCAGTCAATAGACTGTCAGTAGTGAGGTATAGGCCTTATTTGTTCACGTGAATGATTAGGATTGTGTAAAATTGAAGAGATGTAGATTCAGTTCCCTTATTAGAATTTGCCTTCTGCATTTACCCAGAATCAATTTTGATTCTGTTACTAAATTCCAGAAATATCTACCAAAAGAAGCTACTTACAGGAGCAAATATTCTATCACAGTTATGCTTCTGCTTTCATTGCTTTTGGTTTTCTGCAAGGAAAATGCTTCTTGGCTACAGATTTACCAGATGAATTGCAGAGAACTCATTTCTCATTTAGAGCAGTCTCTTCCATGAGATATGCAGAGCACAGGGGTTTCTGCCTCCTCCTATTGTACCCCACAGTGACACAATCATTTGCCACTCACTGCAATGATCTAGAGCCTGGCTGGGCAGAGAAATTGATCCCAATGCCTTCTGCCTTCCTGCATTTTAGTCAACTCAGTGGGGTGAGACACACTGTCTTGCTTATAACATTTATTTTGAACAAGTACATTCTAATTATTTTCTAAGTGCTTATCCAAAACTACAATTCCTTGGAAAATGTGATCTCTGAGACAAAATGCTTGCTAGAAACTTCTTATAATTCAGCTTCCTTATCATTAATAATACCTGTCAAATTGGTGTTTACAGCAGTGACTGGATGTGCAAAGACACATCCTAAAAGAATATCTTTGTTCGTATCTTGCTGTCCGTCCCCAGTACCTTCATAACTTTTGGAATGAATAAGAACGAATCATAAAGCAAAATATGAGCACAGCAAAAAAAGCACAAACTCTCTCACGATGCTCTCTTCTATGAACCAAAAGGAGAATCTGACTGATCTAGTAAGAAGCATAGTCAGAACGAAACAATCTGGATAAACTGCAGTACTTCAGTAGGATTTATGAAAAAGCTGGTGCTTGAACCCTAGTTGTGATTCCAGTATTTAAAATAGCTAAAAATTAGAGTTACTTATTCATTAATTATTGTTTGGGGAAGGCTTATAGCAGCACAGAGATAGCAGTTAACTTACTGCCATGTTCCTCTTCTGCTCCCATTATCATGTAACCATGTCTTCAGTGTGAATGGAGGGCAGACAGGGAAATATGTCCATATTTGCTGGATGGTTTGCAGTAAATAACTCAGCCACTGCAAAACTCTGCCAAAATTGTTCCATATTGTACTCCTATATAACCTCAGATTAAAATTAATGCATAACAGTGCGTGTGGTTTCCCTGGGATCTCTCTCTGCAAAGATGAACTTTTTGATAAATGTTAAATACAAATATGTCTTTCTATAGTAGGAAACTTTCAAAGTCTCAGCTTGACACTGGCTTGTGAAAGGATGTTATTATCTATAAAACTGAGCCTTATGGGGCTCACTAGACCACTATAATAATGACTATTTGGGATTGTATACTTTAAGGACAAAAACCAGATTAAAATAATAGGACAAAACCTGCTTTTAAATTTGATTTATGGATTTCAGACTTGGTCTGCTAAGATGTGCAAATGACCTAAGTCTGAAGAGCTGTTAAAAATCTCACAAACCCTAGCTTCAGATCTGTCTTTGTGAAAACTCAGCTCAGTCTCTTCATGGTTTTTGAGGCTGAAGCATCTAATGGCTTCCTCTTGCTATTAAAAAAGTGATCAGGTACTGCACGTAATCCATGGGGATAGTAGGGAAGACAACAAATTGCAAACAGCCTATTAAAAATAACAATAAATAAAACAGTGCATAACACTACTGAATGAAAGCATTCTGAGATAGTTAATTCCAGATTATATAAAGAACTATGACAACATTGCTGAATGTTGGTGACCATTTCTGTTTCAGATGGGGGGTGGCACGCCAACAAACCAGAGTGCAAATGCAGCACTTGGACATATGAACAGGAAGAAAAAGTAAACTAGAATTCTACTTGTCTGCTGTCTGACTGATTCTTCATAAGATTCATCTCATACACTTTAAATTGAATGGCTTGTGGCTGGGCAGGAAGTGGTTTATTATGTTATTTAGGATTAGTGGTCTGTAGTTTGAAGAGCAATAGCATCAGCAACCTTGCCATGAAGGGAGTTAACAAATGGTTGTGAAGTACTTCAAAATAGTTATCAATAAAAGTCATCAACGGGGAGATAATTTTATCTGTTTTCCCAGAAGGGATTAATATGTTTCCAGGTCTATTTGTACTCCCCATAAATTTCAGACATTGTAAGAGGGATTAGAAAAACCCTGCAGGTGAGGGAGGGGAAGTGGCAGAGCGAAGGCCAGAGTTTGGCAACTGATGAGGTGGCGTCAGGCCAAGATGACACTGAGGAAGACAACAGCAAATTCCTGCACTAAGACTAAAAACCACAAGCGGGGGAAAAAAAAAAAAAGAGCAACTGGTTAGACAGCAATGCAGAAGAAAAGGGTATGGAATTAACGAGGTCAGTGTGTATAAGTGATGGGCAGCAATCATCTCCCTCTGGTCCTGCCAGGGTGTGCAGGGGGCGAGGCTGGCCTGACCATGGGCACTGCCTGTAAGGGAGTGCAGAGCAAGAGCAAAAGGTCCAAGGAAATGCAAGAGAATGACAGAAAGGCTTAGAAAATGTGATTTATGAGAGTTTGAGGAGCTGTTTGGTTGAATTTAGAGACAAGTGCAGAGTTTCAAAGATCTGAACAATATTGTCATAAGGAGAGAAGTATTGTCACCAAGGGCAGGACAAAAGCTAAGTTGCTTAATTGCAGCAAGGGAGATTTTAATAACAAATTAGCAATGCAGGTTTCATAGATCAAGAAGTAAATTGTATTCCTGTCTCCTTAGGAGACTGCAAAATAGCTTTCCTTGGAAGTGTTTAAAAATGGATTAGATGGATATCTGCAAGGATACTAATTCAAAGCAGCAGTTAGCTTAGATCCTCTCTTCACCTTTCCCTTCCAGCTGTGCCTCGCTACATTTCTGTGATCTTTAGAAGAAATTCACTGCATTATTTATTCTGATAGGAATGGCTCTCTTCCATGTGTCTAAAAGAAGGTACTGAAATTGCAGTTCAGATTGCTGTTCTGCTTGACACGCAGCACTTGATTTTATTTTTTGGCAACTAAAGGATAGCAGAAAGTCCTTGGGAAGTCAATCTTGTAAAGGACCAAGTTACTTGCCAGGGTTCTGTGAATACTGAAGAAACTCAAAGTGTTGGTCAAGATTAATTGCTCCTCAGTTGTTTTTACTGAAAAAGGATTTACATCTGAAAAATCTACTAAAAGAGCATGCAATGCCCAATAACACAAAATAAAGAGAGAATAATTTCTTGAGAATGGATGGATGGAATTTATCATAAAATTATATAGATACACATATATATACAGTTTTAGGTCTTTATTGGGTGTTAGTTCTTGAATTAGGACCAGAACAGAGGATGGAATTGTTCAAATACATTACTTTGCAATTCTCTGAATAAAGTAGTGGAAGTTTGTGGTGTCCATAAATGAAACTTGTAGGCAACAGTGATTTTTGATATTTTACAGTAACAGTTCAGAAAAAAACTTATTAATTTCAATAACTTTTAATGATGTTACCCTCTTGATAACAACTCTAGTTTTCTATCCTCTCATTACTACATACTCCTCCTGCAGGTGGACCTTACTGCAATTGTTAACTAAACATACCTGCAACTTGTTTTATATTTTTTATTAAATTTAGAGTTTGGCCCACAGGATTCTGTCTGCTTAACATTTAAACCTTTGCAGCACAGACATACTCCAGGACAAAGGTATGATCTTTTACTTAAGTAGAAAAGTGATGCATATTTATGAAGGCAAATTAAAAAAAAAAATCATAACACTCATAATGGGAGAGGATGCATCAGGACCCCTTTCTTTTATCTATTTTATCCAATGTCAGCAGAAGTCTTAGTTATTACCAGAAAAATTCCATCAATGCCGGTTAATTTGGAATCTAATAGGAATGTTGCTGCTGGTTAGCTCATGTTGATGGCTGAAGGCAACACAGGAAAATAGTTCAGATGTGTGCGATTCACAGGTGGTTGTAAAGGGTCATTTTGAGACCTGCAAGTACGACAGAATTCTCTAGAATGTTATGCAAATTACTGGCCATGAATATTTTCTTTAAATTTACTAGTAATACATGAACTAAACTAGAAGCTTTGTCTTTACAAGGTTTTTCTGTTTTGCTGTGTTCGAGAAAGCTTTGTCTGCCCTGCTGTACAGTGGTTCAAGAAATAATAGGTTACAAATGTTATATCCTTGTGCTACTCTCTGCCTCTCTATCAAATCAGTGGTTTAGCGAAATCAAGTAAAACTAGAAGTATAATTAAATGCATCTGGTACTTAAAGTTACTGCTTCACAAAACTTGTCCGTTGTTCCAAGCAATACCAAGTCTAATTTAAAATAAATTAATAAATTTTTTGCCCAAACGATATGCTGGGGGAAAAATATTAATGAGACAACCATCTATCAATAGAGATTTTTCTTCATTGCATCTACTTGAATTCTTTCAGTTGTAAACACACTAATGACTTCTAGTACAGTAGCAGACTGTTTACTTTACTATAATCTCACTGAGGTGGAGGAAACTCCCATTACAGTCAGGTTTTCCAAATCTATTATCATTTCCTTTTGTGGATAACCACACTAAAATCCCTAATTCTCGGAGGTTAGAGGATTTGGCACATTCTCACAGGGAGGTGCCTCTCTCTGAGCCAACATCTCGGGCTCAGTTTAGGAAAAGAAGACTCTGCATTTGCCTTATTCATTTTTCCATGCTCTGTGCTTCCATAACTATATGCCTCATTTTTTTTTTTTTTTTTAGTAAATAATATTCAGTGGCCCACGAAGAGTGGAAGACTCACCCACAGTGAGGATTCTGGGAGTGTCTCAGAGCTCCTCAACCTTAAATCATTCAGTGAAGGGCATTCAAAAAGGGCTGTTGAGGTTTTCTTGCTGAAAACAAATGTGCCATCAGAAATGCATAGGAGTTACTCAAGTTGTAAGTTTGTCACTTTCCCCCCACAGATTTAATGACATAGTTGTGAGACTGCAATTGTCCTGACTGGGTTTGATAATCATGAATCTTGCTCTTATCTTTGATCATCCTTCTGAACTATGAGGTGTTACATTGCTCGGATAACACTTGACCTGCAATAAAGGAGAAGGTGATCTTATATAGATGCAAAAGCAACCCTGCAGAGGAGTTTAATGATACTGGTAAAATTAGAAATATGTTCTTCCCTCATGGTGTTAGAGTAATGTGAGTGAAACAACAGCTTGTTCTACCAATTGGGGCGTGACAGTATAATAGCATTTTGTTAAGCAAGATGGGGTTTGTGTCAGGGTGTTGAAGTACGTTGTTGATGAATTTTGAGGGCAGGAAAAATTACAAAAATTGTTGAAATTTTTCATGACAGTTGGCCAAAGTATTTTGATTCTTGTGTGAGATGAGAATATCAGCCTGCAGAACCTGGTATAAAGTAAGACACCCTGAGCATGCCCAGCAGGAGCTCTGATGGCTCCATCCTTGCCTACTTCAGCTCACAGACAGCTCTGAAGGCACTGGGCTGCAGCAGCACTTTCACCTCTCTTTCTTTGGTGGGTGGAAGGTGTAGTTGAAAACACTTTTTTTTTCTAAATTGGAAGAAGAAATCAAGATGTGTGAGCAAAGAAACCATTTGGTTCTCTGCACCTGTAGAATGTGCAGAAACTGCATTTCCATAACTGTTATTAATGTTCTTTATTTGTGCCCACTGGTCATTTGAAGTGCTTGTCTAAATTCATTATTTGTAATTTGGTAGCAATTATTTGACTAATTTCTTCTTTTTTTCATGTCTTCAAACTATCACTGATGGAAGAAATTTTTTCCAAATGTATTTCACAGAGAATCTATCAGATAATTTCATCTGATCATTAACAAGCAATTGTGAATATTTGGCATAGGAAAATTGGCTGAATGTTCTGTCCTAGACCCTGTTTTGACATAGGAGGTGCTTCACTAACTTCCAATAAGGTTTATTCCTTGGCATTTATTATTTTTATTACTTCACGGGAAGAACTCCTTGCTCAATTTGGTTTGGTGTGAATGCTTGCAAGAAGTGAATACTATTTATGTGAATTGTGCTGCCAGTAACTTTATTCATTTAGAAATGCTGCCAGTAAATAAACTATTCAGAGAAAATAAACACAGATGCTCATACATACAATGGAGATTAATTTAAAATTTTTACTAGTATTCGTAGAAAATGTTTTCAGTATTTTTGCAGACCTATTTGCAGCAGTAAAGAAATAAATTATTTTCCTTGTTGGTAGTACATGACTGGGTGCAATGGATGTTGTGCATTTGCTCTTGGTCACTGTCAGAGACCACCCAGCAAATGTCTGGGATTTATTTTAAGTAAAACTTGCTCGTTTTTTTGGGGAAAAGTTGTAATACTATTTTAGAAGATAGTTTTAAAGTAGTATAAAGAGCTTCCAACAGTTTGAGGCCCAAAAGGTACCAAAAAAGGGCACTTCTTTGTGTTCATTTAAAATTTGTCTGTGATTGGGAATTTAACTCAATCAGATCTTTCCTTTTGACTTTGGTTGAATAGTAACCTCATGGGCATTTGCGTTTGGTAAAGTGAGGATTGTAAAATGGCTGCTATTATCAGATAGCTCTGAGCTCCAGACAAGCACAGGAAATACGGTAGAAAATAAATTAGGTGAAAATCATTCCAAGATTCTTCTTTGTCTTTTGTACCATGCTACGTAAATCTTTTGCACGTACAAAGTAACCTTAGTCATCTACATTTAAGACAAAGGAATTGTGACTAAAACTGCAGATCACTTGAGGCTTCTTTGGTGCTAATTAACTTACTTAGCTCAGTTGGTTGGCAGATTTTAATCACTATAAAAGCTCCTGTGGATATTTTAATTTGTTTTCATTTTAACAGCAGAAGCATATGGTTCTTTAAAAGATGTGTGGCTTTTTCTGTATTCATTTGAGAAATCATAATTAATGTTTTCATGAGTGAGACATACATTTAGTTTCATAATCAGTCATTTTCAAATTTAACCCCTTGGAAACACTGACAGAGTTATGGTGCCAAGAACAGTCAGCATATAACTTCGTTTCCTGAAAAACTTGCCTTTTTAACCTTAATCAGGGGAAACAAAGAAAGGGTGTTTTGTAAGTATTTCTAACAAAATGACCCAGATAATGGTACAGTCTCTTAAGCTTTCAATACATATTGATAAATTGTTGAAAGATAGGGTTTCTCTTATCTAGAATTCCAAAGTTTGTACCGTAGTAACAAAATAATTAGAATAGCAAAAAATTAGAAGAACAAAATCCAGGGGTTTGCTGGTGTGGCTTCAGACATTCACCTTCAGATTCTTGCCTATGCTATTCTTCAGATTCTACCCCATCACCTATATTAGAAATTGCTACCCAATCCAGCTCTAAACAACTCTGAAAGTTTTCTTAAATGTTTTTTTAGTTGAAATAGTTGATGTAGACCAACCCCAGACTTTAGAGGTTGCAGGCCCAGATATTATAAATACTTCTGTGAGTAGGTAAAAAAGAGGCCATGATCAGACAAGCAAATTAAATACTCCTGGGAATGATTTAGCTGTCCATTAATCAAACTATTAATGATCCATTAATGAAACTTTATAAAGACATCTTGATATGCATGCTTTCATGAAACAGATGTGTAGAAGTATTCCTATTGCACATTCTGCATGCGTATCGAAGATTTGACAAATAGATTTGCTTATTCCCCAATTTTTTCCATTCTTTCTCTGATTTAATTTCTAGCTTTGTCCCGCAAGGCAAGAGTGGCAGTGTCAAAGTTATGGATATTTCTCCCTATGAATTCTCTGTAATCAGGTTAAGGAAAAATGTCCAGTCACCACGGATGATTCCCAGTTGATACCTTAGAGTTTGCAACTACTGACTGATGAGTAAGATTCAAAACATGGTGTCTATGTCTCATTTATCAAGTGCATTTAGCAAGACATTTTCAAGTGCAAAGGAGGATTTAACAATGTTTTAATACGCTTGGACTGTATTTTGAGATTCTGTTATAAGAGCATGTAAGGTGCAGTTTTAGAATGTTGATTGTGTTGTTTGGATTCACTTCAGTCTCACTATTGTTTAGTGCCACCATTACCATTCAAAGTAGTTTTCATTTGGTGTAAATTGTTGAACAAAAAGTCAAAAAAACTTGGAGAAAATTTCTGTGTACAGTGCACTTAATCTCATTTCACATGTTGCTTGAAATTAGAGTGTTTGGCGAGATAGTTTATACTAATCAAAAGACATTCCCCCCCTCACCCCAAGCCCCAAACCACTGCTTTAAGATAACCTGCAACATTCTGCACCAAAGTACTTCCTTTGCATGGTGGAAACAGCAGGAGGGAACCCAGAAAAGAGCACATCCTTACTGGCTTTCTCTCAGATCAGTGTTGTTTGCAGTAAAATATGTAAAGAGACCTCCCTGTAGCTGTTTTTCTGCAAGCCCCTGTGGCAGTGCTGGCGTCCGCCCAGATGAGCTCTGTGGAAGCCTGGCTGCAGCTGGGCTCTTTACTGCAGCAGCACTGCAGTCCTGGGTTGGGATGTTCTTCCCATCTCTGCTTGAGGGAATGGGTTTTCTGCGTGCTCTGCCACTATAAGCTGCCTTGCTGATCTGCCTGTCATTGTCCTTTGGAGGAAGGAACATGTGGAGAGGAAACGGGGCCTCGGTTGTGCTCTCCCTCCCGAGCAACCACATCTGTGCTCAGATACTGGGGAGCAAGGGAAGCAAGGATTTCCACCCATTGTATGTAGGGAATGTCTTCACTGATTACAAAGGCTCCTAAGTAGCAGTCCTTTCCTGCATTTTCAGTTTAAATATGGTTTTATTGCATTTCCATTGGGGACCACCTCAGTGAAGTCAGTATCAGCCCCATGTAAGTTTCTGTTATGCTGAAAAGAGCAGAATTGTGCTCTACACAAGCATTGCATCAGAAAATACAGCTAGAGCTTTGACTAAATGAGAAGGATGTGCCACTTGCTGTGACAAAATGAGCTTCAATGTGACTGAAGAGAGAGAGTATGTGGTTGTACCGTTCATCTGCATTTTACAAAATTGTTTCTTTTTTCCTATTAGTGATGTGCATTTGACTGTGAACATATTAGCTGCATTTGTACTGGATTTACTTTTTGCAGCAGTCATCAAAAATGTTTCTGAATGCTCCCATTTAGTCATGATTACCCACCTGGGAATGACTACTAATATAGTAGGATTTAAAATTACCTGTCTGGATGATGATTAACATATAAGAGCTTTACACATCAGTAAAAATCCATATTGCCTGGAAAGTTAAGGAACAAATACATCTGGAAGAAACGGGGTAAATGTAGCACTCAGGGCGTATTTATTCCCTATTGCTGTGTATAGATGGCAGAGGACAGTGCAAGGTTGTCATGCAGGGAATAACTGCATTGAGGCAGTCCTCTGCAGAGACTAAGAAACCTTGAATTTCCTCTTGGAGTCCCCGACTAGTGAGGCATGCTTGCTTCAGAAAACCCATGTGGCACAGCTCTGTTGCTGGGATCACACTGTGGTGAGCACCATGCAGACATCCCCAGGTTGTGCCAGTCCACCTCCGATTTTCCGGGCTGTACCACAGGCTGCAGCGGCCTCTGTTGGAAAATCGCCATCTCCTGTGACTGCCTTAAACCAGAGCTGTCCAAACCCTCACAGCACCTCCCGCGGCCACGCCATCCCTTCTTCCCGGGGTTTGCAAGGGGAGATTGTCCTTGTTCCTCAGGCTCTTCCAGGACAGAGCAATTCCCCTGGCTGCCTGGGGGCTTTCACTCCGTCACGGATTAACTATGCGGCATTTCTTCAGGAGTAAGGAAGCCTTTCCTTGTTTTTCGTGCTGCAGTAATGCTGACAACTGTAATGCCATGCAGAAACCCCGAGTATTAAAGGCAGCACATTTTTTGCTTTTTGGATGTAAATTGATCCTCTGCAAAGATGTTTCAAATGTGTGGCACAGCTGGGGAAGCTCAGTATTCAGCATGATCTCTCTGAAGAGATAAAAGTAGGGGCAGATTCTGGACTTGGTTCAGGTTAGGATATCTCTGCTTGCCCTGCTTTTTGTGAAATCCAAGTGATGTAATTGATATGGCAGTGATAATATACAGCATGAGTGCTCTATTAATAACTTCCCTTTAACAGCCACTTAACCCAGAACCTTGGCTTGGCATTGCAGGCAGCCTCCACTGATAGTGCTCTCAGCGAGGGTACTGACAGTGTGTCTTGAAAGCTAATGAGATGCCTGGGAACAAATGTTTGGCAAGATTGGCAACTTTTAGAGGTTTGTTTCAGGTACAGTTTCTCCTGGTGCAAGAGACTTGAAAAATATTTACCCCATGTATTCTGGTTCTTTTCCACCCTTTCTTTCAGTTCTGACTGCTGAGATTTCCCTGCCAAATGTGCAGTGGTATTATTTGTCCCTTATTCTCTATCTCCTGTAATATATCTCTTCAGTTGTAACACTAGTAGAAATCCAGTAAATTGTATATGCCCTCCCTCCCAATACCATACATTTACATTACATATGTTTATATTAATTATGTCTGGAAAAATGCACATTGTACCGTGTAATTTCCTTCATTGCTCTGTATTAAACAGCAGTGTGTATGTTAGCAGCGCTACAGATGCAGTCTGTACCAAAGTGTTCAAAAGAGTGGTAATATGGGTAGAAAAATATATAAAAGCCACCACAAACCCCCAAATCAAAACCACAATAAATGGTTTTTACCAATCTCAAAATAAAATGAACACAAAATTACTTTTTGTCCTTTGGGAATTTTGGTATTTTACATCTGTTAGAATAAAGTCTTAGTCACTTATTTTCCTTAATGTGTTGGTCAAGCCTTAATTATGCTTGGACACAGATTTTCCTGAATTTACTTGATGGAAGGATAAGAGAAGAATACATGAGGCATATCTTTTTAAGCACGCGAGGGTTGCCTTTGGTGCAAGAAAATGTTAATAAAAGCTTTCCTTGAAGCAGTGGTTCAAAACTGAGGAGTGAAATGCAGATCTTCATCTGAAGGATGTAGTGCCTCACTGGAAACCGTGCAGGCAGCTGACAGTCAGGCTCTGACACCTCTGATTCTGATTCTGAAAATACTCAATGTCTAAACTGCTTTAAAATCAGTGTGACTTAAGCATATTCTTCATGTTAATTGCATGTTCAAGTGCTTTGCAGAACTCATGCTTTAAGAAATTGAACAGAACAGGTATATTGGAAGCAGCTCTTACCAACCCTGCAAATAATGTACTACAGTTTTATAGTCCCCAGCCTTTGCAATAGTTTTGCAGGACTGAATTCTAACCTAGGTCAAAGCCTACAGTTTTATTCTTATCCTGGGATTTTTCCACCATTTCTTTGCATTTTCTGTTGCATAACTAGTATTTTAGTTCTAAATTTTCCTAGGCTTTTTTCTCATTCCTTTACACTTACACTTAGAAATAAAGTAGATGCCTGTAGGGAGAGGAAAAAGGAAAGGGAAGTACAAGAAGTAAAAGGAATCATGCCTGTGCATGAACAGGGACGTGGAAGCTATTTATACTGGTATAAATACCAGATTAGTAGGATTTAAAATGTTACTGCTCTGTAGGTTTTAAAAGGCCTTATAAACTCTAGGTTAGTTTTGCTTCTCTCCTTTCAAGGTGGGCTTATTTAAGAAGACCAATATTTGCTTTAATATTTAAGAAGATTTATAACATAATGGTTTTCTTGGACTCATACTATTTCCCTACCCACTGCTTGCTCTTTGGAAGAGGGGCTGTCTCACACTTTCAAGGAGAAGTGGCCCTTGCTCCTACTCTCACTAGCTCTCAAGTGATTCACTGCAGACTGGTGGGCTCTGCTCTTGTGAATCCTCAAACATATTTGGCAATCTGTTTGTATGATACAGTCACTACTGGATATGGATTTGCAATTCCTTATGGAAGAGGGAACTCTTCCTGTCCTATTTGCCCCCACACTCTTTGTGTTACGTGGGGGAAATAGTTTATCTTGCTAAGTGAAATAAAAACTTTTTTTTTTAATGAATTTGCCAACAAATTCCTGGAAGAACACAAACAAAAGTTGTCAAGATGTAATGAAATGTGCCTCTGTACATCTGAATAGAGGTCCTTCCTGTCAGAGCAAGCAACACAGTCCCAAAATGCGTGATGCCATTCTGGAAGTTACTTCTTATACATAAACCCTTGGTCATGTTACCAACTGGCACACCTCTTTCATTAGGTAAATACTAAATGCAAATTAATCTGCAAAGCAGTCTCTGGAGGAGAGCTCTCTTCTTATTATTCCTTTCAGACTTCTAGCTCTGTGTGGTGGTAAAAGAAGCAAACAAAGCTTTCTAGGCTTGTTTAGCACATGGGCAGTTCTGTTATATTGAGAGTACTGTGCTATATATAAATTCATTTCCTTATTATTTCCTAACCTAGGAAGTTTGATTCGGTTGATACCAGGTTTCCTTTGCAGATGTCTTAGAAAGAAAAAACACGTCTGTCTCTCTCAACATTTTGGCACACAACTTATTCTTCTCTTGACGTGCTTTATTTTATCTGTTCTACATCAGACATGCTTTTTGCCTTGATGATTTTCTTGCCTGTGTGGTGAGAGCTAAATGTCAGTCAGTGTGCATGGCAAATTACTTTTCTCTTGTGTAGATTACCTTGAAAGGTGCTGTTGGCAGTAGAATAGACTGATAACAGAGTTGAGGAGGGGATTCTTGCAGAGGAGGGTGAAAATTGACTGCAGGCTTGCTCCAGGGGGAAGGCTCAAAGCCCGGTGTAGGCTATTTGTGGTGCATGCTGAGAGATGTTGCAGTTGAGGCAGGAAGCATTTCTTAGTGAAAATTATTTGGGAAATGATTAGGAAATTAAGAAGCATTTTTTTATATCTCAAGTGTATAACAGCCACAGGCCCTTTTATTTTAGTCATTTATTCAGTTTTGGAAGCAGAAGCTGCTGCCTATGTTGGAAGCTGACTAGACTGAAGACTGGTGGGCTTGGGGTGGCAATGTCCTCAGTTGGAATGTGTCCTCTGATTTGAGGATGAATGTGATGTTGATTTCATAGGATCCTTTAGCTTGGAAAAGGCCTTTGAGATCACAGAGGCCAAGTCTGCCACCAAACTGTGTCCCTGAGTGTCACAGCTACACATGGTGACTAAACCCCTTCCCCAGGCAGCCTGGTCCAATGCTTGATAAATGTTTCCAAGAAGAAAATTTTCCTAATATACAACCTAAACCTCCTCTGATGCAGCTCTTGTCCTGTTACTTGTTACTTGGGAGAAGAGACCAATGACCCTCTGCCCTCAACATCACCTCCTTTCAGGTAGTTGTAGAGAGCTGAAGATCTTCCTGAACCTCCTTTCCTCCAGACTAAATGCCCCCAACCCCGCCACTTTCTTCAGCTATTCCTCGTAAGTTTTGCTCTCTAGACCCTTCACACTTCGTTGCTATTCTTTGGATGCAGTTCAGCCTTTGTTAAGCCAATCCCTTGGTGGTAATGCCACGTATTTTTAATAGTCCTAGTGGAAAAGCTGTGGAAAGAGAGGAATTGGCAAGTAATGCTGTCAGGAAATCTGTTGTACCTGGGAAAAGGGACATTTTCCATGTAGGATTTGTAGGTGTCAGGTAGAGACATTAGTATGGGAGGTATATGTTGGATATTAGCATCTGGTATGACAAATCACTGGAATATAGAGTAGCAAGGCTGGGGCAACACTGCCTTTTGTCAGGCTAACTGGTGGTTGAGCACAGCAGTTGTAGGTATTTCTGGTAGAACTGATGTGCATCTAATAGGTGTTGAGTGCTTACCGCACCATGCTTTAAGGAAATCATGCTAGGGGTTTTGTCTATGGGGAGTCATTATCTTTGCACATAATCTTCTGTACTCGTGACATGATTCTAACCTCCTGGGACAGTCTGCGGTGTATTCTCCTATGGTTTCTTTTAAGGGGAAAAAGCCCCCAACTCCAGAAAAGGCCAAAAGTGGGCCCCAAACCCATGGATTTGCATGGATCTACATGTATACATATATGGAGTGTAAATGTTGTTATTACTTTAAAAAATTGCTACAATTTTCCCTTTTCTTGGTGGACAAGCATGTAACATTGATGATTGGTTAGGTCTTCACAGAGCTGACTTTTAGTTGAAGGTATCAGTAGAGGTCTGCTAGTCTTGGGTTTGAAAGATAGGAATAGAATTCCTCACAGACTGTGTGAGCCCTGTGCTGCTTATGGATGATTTATAAGGGACTGTAATTTTGTAGCTATCAGGGAACGAGTCCATGAAAACGTCCAGCTGATGCCTCACTGAATGAAGTAGCACACAGACAAAAAGACAAAAAGAATGCAAGTCTGAAGGTAAAGATCAATGAAGATCAATGCAGGGGATTCTATGTAGTACTTTATTTCTCAATTTTGTTTCTCTCATGCTCAGGAATGAAACAAGTGCTGTCCTTGGAGCACTGACCATTGAGTGGTAACTATATCATTCCTCTCTCTCCCTTTTTCACCTATGTGTTAAGAGCAGTGGATGAATGTTTTCAAGTCAAAATTGCTTCTCTGCAGGGTTATTTTACTATGTGAGGTGCATGTCCAAGTGTGCAGAATTTCACAGATTAAACCCACAGGCTTTCACTTTCCTGTACCTAAAAACATGATTTATAAAGAACTGATTTTGCCTGGCTTGTTTCAAAATGCAAATCCATTTTCACCTTACTTACAGAAATGCATATTTGAGTTCTATATCATCAGAATTCATCTTCAGACTCAACATATTTGTAGGAAAAGGTGACTAAGAGAAGAAAATAAAACTCTCTTCAGTCTAACTGGAAATTAAGCCAAGTTCAGTGATATTCTTAAATACCTCAATCATAACAAATAGTGTCATTTTCTAGAAGTATTGCTGTCAAGTGAGAGATTTTTTGTAAGTCAACCTTTTTAATTCACCAGCTATAAAGGATTATATAGTAACAGCATTATATCAAATAAAGAAAAATAAAAGTGTCTCTGGAGGCACGCAATAGGAGACCAAGGCTGTCATTTTATATGTCTGGTTCAACCCCAGAACGGTGCCATGCAGTCCCCTTCCTGGAAGGCTTTAACAGGAGATGTGTTTCTTCCTTGGATGGGTGGTTCAGCAGGAGAAGAGGCTGCCTGCTGGGGCTCTGGGCTCTCATCCCTGGAAGTATGCAAGCCTCAGAGCTGTGGCTGATGTAATCTACAGCCCCAAATTGACCAGGAGGTTGGATTTGATTACCACCAGCAGTCTCTTCCAAATAATGTTACTAGTCTTTGGTGGTAAACCTTGCTGTTCCAAGTGTTACATTTATGTGATGGACATCATGGAATAACTTGACTTCAGAGCTTGTCCTGTTACAGAAGAGGCAAGAAGTTTTCTCTGTCTCTGTGTCCACCCCCATCATTGCAGTGATAACAAACTCATATCCTGCTCTCAGTGCCATTTCCTCCCCTATGTGTCCCTGTCAGGAGCCACATTTTCAGCTTGCTGCCACTGTGGTATGCTTTCTACCTGCATGCTGAAATTCAGCCCTGAACTGTCATCACTTAATAGATTGGCAGGATGAGTTTTTTCCACAGTGGAGAATTTCCTTTGGTGAAAACATGTACATGTAGTACCCCTGAGACATTAGTTGCTGGGTGTAACACTGATCCTGACGTAGTGTTGCAAGTTCACCAGCAGTCATTTTCACTAGATTTACCCCATTCCAGAGCAGAGAAATTCCAAGAAAGTGCTGGTTGCTGTAGCGAAAGCAAGCAGATTGTATCTGACTTCCTGCAGTTGCTCTTTTTCTCTGAACAGCTCTGCCACACCCCTGGGTGCTGGGTGTCTTGGTCCCATTGCTGAACTGATCTCCCTGCTCCCCCGTGTCTGCTCATGAGCTCCTGTAACGTGTTTGCAGCAGGGCTGGTGGGGACCAGGCCTGTAGGCTGCTGCATGCCAGGACTGTCACCTGCCCAGGACCACCGGGATGCAAGTGGGGCTTGGGCCACCTGAGACCAAGGAATCATTCAGGGAGAGAAACATTTCTTCTGCACATTTGTGTTTGCTTTGCCCGTGCCTCATTCACAGCCACAAGGATATTTTTTTGGTTGCCTGGCAACCAGCTGGGGCATATATTGGATGGAAAGTGGGACTGAAGTACGTGGGCTTGGGGTTTTTTACAGGCAGTGTCATCATAGGTGTTACTGTGTTCAGGTTTGCATGCATTGTTGTATCTCTATTTTAATTATTTATAAGGAACTGTTCTAACTGCCTTGGCTGCTTGGGCAGAGCTTGGAAGAGCCCATGCCAAGCAGTCTTTGTTAAAAACCATCCCCCAAAAGCTCTGCTGCTGCAACTTTGTCCTGTCCTAAACACCCCTATCTTGACCCCCAAGCACACACTAATGGTAATATGAATCCAAGGGATCTTTGGAGTGGTTACAAAAATACCACACCCATGGGAAGTTAACAGACAGAAAGGAAAACTTTTAGCATGCTGTGCTTCTCTTTATGATGGGGTTTTGGTTTCTTCCCTGCCTGTGAAAATGAACTATTAATAGAACTAGCTTTCTAATCAAGGGCTAGTCAGCACCAATATTATTGTCAGTTTTTCATTGTTGGATCCTTTTATACAGATGCAAGATTAAACACTTGAATCATGAAAATATAATCTATATGTACATATCCATGTCATTATTTTATATTAGAAAATGAAAGAAAGGTGAAATATATTCAGGGGCATACTGTAGTAACTGATGTCCTTCCTGAGATGTCATATGATGCACTGCTATGGTGCAAGGGTCACAATAACAATTGAAACTATTCTTCTTTTAAACAAAGAAGAGGGGAAAGGATTTTGACTGTCTGGTAAGGAAAGGTTTCTGAGACTTTGGATGTGCTTCTGTGTGACCAAAAAAGTAGTCCTAAATTATCAGAGTTTATTTAAAAGAAAAAAAAAAATGGAAATGCTGAGTTCTTATTGGCTCCAAATCTTAATTGGTTTGATTTTTCAAATGCCTTGAGTGATCAGAGTGACACTGTCACCGAGGTCAGTGAGGTTGGTTACAGTGTTAGGTATTGCCCAAGGGTAGAAAGGCTGCTAACATTCAAATTGTGCACAATGAGAGTGATTCCATTTCCTGGAGTAGAGGCTACCTGCCAAAATGAATGTTTTTGTTACTTTCACAAATAGGGATCTAAATATGATTATTGAGGGGTTTTGCAGTTGATGGGTTTTTTTCCCTTCTCCTGGAGAAATACTTTAGAATTAGATGCAGGCAAACTCATCCTGGAAACCCTGAGCATTAGAGTCCCTGGGCTTGGCCAGTGTTGGTGTATGCACACTAAAATCTTCAAGGGATGGTGTAGTACAGGGATGAACGAAATAGGGTAAGAAAAATTAGAAGATGAGGAAGAAGGTATTGTCTGTAGCAGGGATACTGAGACGTTTCTTGGAGAGTATGTGACAGACATGGGAATTACACATGTACCAGGTTTAGCAGTGCAGTGCCCACAGTTCTGTAAACTGAAATAATGGATTCTTTCATTATGGAGAATGGATAACCTGTGGCTTATGAGCTGTGGCTTGAGTGTGGCTCTTGTGCTTGTCAGATGCTGCACAAGGAGACATGATAATGCTGTGTCGGGGATTAGGCAATGGTTGCTAAAGGTGTTGAAGGCAATCCTGCTTTGTGAACAAGTCACATGCCCTTAATAATCCCACTCTGTGCTGGAAGGAAAGAGCCCCAGGAGTTGTGTCTTCTCCTGCACTGGTGAACCTGCTAGTCTAGAAACCAAAACCTCACATTTGTAAATGTAACAAAAACATCTACTGAAGGAAACTCCTCTCATTTGTGGGGAAACTATTATTTTTTGTGAAGCTAGATATGTGACTGACTTGTGGAACTAGAATGGCTAATTGTTAAAAGTATGCGGCATGCTATTTTTTCTTCTTCAATAAGAAGTGCTTTTAGAATATGTATGTGTGTTGTTTAAATTATAAAGTATATATCCCAGTTAATATTTTTTTCCAGTAGGGTGTGGCTATTCAGGTCAAATATTAAGGTCAAATGCTTATTTGGTTTTTATGCAGACATCAGGAAAAGAGAATTGTCATTTATGTCAGCCGAAGATTTTTAAATTTTTTTTTTCTGATAAGCAATTTAGTTAAAAGCTTGGTCTGAATTACAGATATTTGCTACTAGCTATCAAGTTTGGGTCCTATCTTCTCACTAGAGAGCCTGTGCTTTGCAGAAAGCCAGGCATTATCATTGTTTGACTCTTCAGATGTAATTCAGCACCATGTAGTGCTGATTCTCTATCATACTTCTGCATGTGAAGTGAGTGAATTTAATTTGCCCGACATGCACCTCTGCCACTCAATAAGGACAAAATCGGGTGAGAAGCTGAAATGCTCCAGTCCTACATTTGTACTTACAAGTTTTTAATCTAGAGACCCTTGGCTCTGAGAAAGTGACTTGTTTCCCCTTTAAAACCTACTGGTTAATTAATCATGTGGTTGCAGAATGCTGTTGCAGGCAGCTTCCTATAACATTTGATTAATAATAAGTGCTGATATGGGGAATGTGTTAGAGCAAGCAGGATCAAGTCTGGCAAGTCATCGTGGCTACTCACTGCTCTGTTCTGTAAACAGGTTTTATCCCCAAAATGTGTTGACTTGATCCTCTGCAGTTGAATTCTGAAGTTATGGTCACTGTCTGGCAGTGTACATGATACATCCAGCTCTCAGGGTGTGACTCTGGGATGCAGACACAAGCTGAGACTGCTGTGCAGGCAATTAGGTCTCTTCACTCACCAACTTTTTGCTGGTGTTTTTTTTTCCTAAGCAAAATGTTGTAAGTATCAGATGTGCAAATTTGTCAGCGACTGCAGATTTTGTCCACATCTAATCAGCAGTGTGATTATTTTTAAACAAATTATTCTGAATTTAAAAGAGTCTGGATTCTGAACTTTGTGATTAAATATTTAAAGAAAAAGTTGACTAAAATAATTCAATGAACTGGAGTGCCAGAACACTGCTGTCAGGGAAAATGTGGTCCCATTTTTTTCACGGCCAGGAGAGGTTAGGTGCTTTCACAAGCAAATGATCCTTTTCTGGATTCATTTTCCTTTTATTTCACTAGACTTTTAATGAAACCCTTGTTCATCTCTTAAAAAAAAAAAAACCAGAAACAAAAAATCCACCTAAATTAAGAAAAATATCCACTGCTTTTTTTTTTTTCTTTTTGTGTCCTTTCCACATCTACACTAGGATAAAACTTGGAATGTCAAGTGACTAGCATTAAGAATATTTTTATAAGACATACCTGAAAGGCAGTGGCATAGCACGTATTTTTGTATTATAATTTTCTCTGACATATACTAAGTAAAGAACGTCATGAGGCTCCAAGTCAAAGACTAAATGCATCAAAATTTGAATCAAGGGCTCTCCACAAGACTTAACTTCTGATGTTTAAAGAGATATTTGTCCATAAATCTTTCAGCTTGCTTGATGGATGTTGCTTTGAAACACTACAGGTTTTTTTCTTACTGGAGATTGAAATTCTTGCAAAGTGCAACTGAATATTTTACAGATTGCTGAGGGAGTTCTGTTGTTTTGAGATACAAGATTGTGCTTGACGCCTCTCTGTGTTGGGACTGAGTATGGGAGAGTATGTTAGGTCTTTTTCAGTGCCTAAGTTGATTTGGAGTTAAAGAGAAAAGGATTTGTACTACCTTTCTCTCTGGCCATGGAGGGAAGGATGGGCATGATGTCAATATGAGTGCTCATAATTAATTGTGAGCCTTTTCATGATGCATAATGAGAGTTTTGTCCTCAATTCAGAGCTATTTTTGATACTGACTCAGAATGGGCTAACACTTATCACCAGCCTACATCCTTTCCTGTTCTTACCATCAGAGTACATTCTCTTAACTATAAATGCAATGAAATACCAGTTTGTAAAAGCAAAGCTGTCCTGGTAATCACTGTGAATTGTTCCCTTAACCCTTGTCAATGGATGGTAAACAGATGACTGAATGCTACCGTAGCACTTAAATTAATTCTCCAGCAAGATTAATAGGATGCTTATAGAAAAGTGGTGCTTTGAGATGGGCCAGACCAACCAGCAGTAACACATTAAGAACATTACACCTGTTCTATCTTGACAGCACAGTCCTGATAGCACTGAGGGTTTAAAATTTAATGAATGCCTATTATCTGTTCAAGTACAGTCTAAGGTAGTGAAGGCCTTTCTTACCACTCTTCACTCCACAAACTGACACATACCTCTGAGAAATAAGTCTGTTTAAATGCCATAAAAGGACTCAGACCATATTTTGACATGATAAAAGATAATTCCTCTAAGGTGGGGATAATATAAACTCCAAGTTGGCAAGATGGAGACTGAAATATAGGAAGAAGAAATTATTCTTTATCACAGGTGAAGGGTCTTGGAAAAGATACTGTAGGCTTTGTCTCTTGAGCATCCAGTCTGTTATTCTTGAAATACAGCCTGCCAAATGTCACTTTAAATTTCCTGAATTGGCTAATTAGAACAGAGCAACAATATAGAAGAAACAAATTACATTAGCAGAATTCCTAAAATTAATACAATTATCGTATGTGCAATCTATATATATCTCTGCTGCCTTATTCAGTACCTACTTGTGTCTGCAAATACTTCAAAGTTAAGATGCTCACTGACAGAAACTGCTGGTGGTCCCTAAAGCTGCGTGATGTAAAATTCCTGTTAGGGCTGAAAAGCATTCCTGGGATCAGGAACTGTAATCCGATCATGTAATAGGCTTGATATAAATATAATCCTATTACTAAACCATGTGCTTGCATGTCAGAATGAGCAGTAAATAAAGGCTAGAAGATGTTTGAGACGTGTTGCTCTTTCGAAACAGATAATCAATGTGCACCACTGTAGTATGCAGTGATTTTAAAAAGTGGATTTTGGTGTGGACAGCAACTTCTGCCATAAATTAATTTTGCTAAAAGTCCTGAGCTGTCAGTTCTTGGACTTCGTTCCCCCTCTCTTTTATTCTCCAGCAATATTAAAAAGAAGGCTGAAATGATTTATTTTTAGTGAACCTCATTTCCCATGACAGATGCACAACAACAGATGATACCCTATGAAATAAACCCCTATAAAGTGTCAGAAGGGAGGAATCAACTAGCTGTGAAGAATATACCATTGAATGCAGCTGATAAGAATAAAGCTAAGTGGCTCATGTTGTGTCATTGCCACAGTTCTAGTATATTAATCCCTTAACAATGTAAAACCAGCAAGCATTTGTTGAAAGCCAAGTATGCAGGGTGAATGACCTGGATTGCTGAGTCTCTTGAACTGTAGTCATGAAGAGGTTAGCAAATTAAGTGCCTCTGCCCTTTCCTGACACATTAATCTTGCAAAGAAGACACTGTGAACGTTTTATGCACACATCATGCCAAAGAAGTGCTGGCAGTAGCTTTTTTTGGCCCAGTTCTTGCCATCGATCTTGAAGTAAGAGGCACCCAAAAAGGAACTGCACTCCACAATTTTTCTAGTTTTGAAGCTTGTATCAAGATTAAAGTTTTACAGCAGACCAGAAAATTTCCTTTGTAAGTTTCATTTCTCAGAACCCACCAGAATTCAAATTTCTTCATGTAACATCGTGATTTTGTTTTGGAAGTAGTGTTAAATGTGTTTTTTGAATACAGAGTAGCATGATTTTATTCTATCCAGTATAACATTCTACCATGTTACTCTGACTTTGGTGATCAAACTCCTAAACTATGCCCCCATAAGTAAGCATGCTTGCAAGCGCATTTATGAACGCAAATGCGTTTTTTCATTTTAGTTAAATTAGGAGGAAGTGAGACTGATTTATCTGCTCAACCTTTGACATGCTCTTTCCAGTTCAGGGTCTGCAAACGCTTGTGTGGACCCTTTGGGCTACTGCCACCAACCTGACTCCTCATTGCTGTCTGCAGGTGACAATGTGTACTTCAGATGGGAAAACATTTGAATTACCGTCCTATCAGCATATCATGGTCTGGTAAAGCAGGAGCAAAAGGAACTGAAAAAACCCTCCTGGTGCCTGCCACTTGAACACCTAGAGGTGGATCTGTCTCGTCTCCTGACTAGAAAGTTTTTTTCCAGCTGTTGTCTAAGTAGTGAGATACTCTGCAAATACCCCAAGACTGGTAGACATTGAGGATGTACGTTAATTACATTGCAATCTTGAGTTGTCTTGATTTCAGTTTTTATCTTCCATACTTGGGAGATTTAATACAGTGGGAAGAGACAATCCCTCAAGAGAAAATTTCAATAAGCTAAGGAGAAAATAGATTTATATTCTTTCTAAAGGTAGCGTTGGAAAAGAAGCAGAGAAAAGACTGGAATTTAGTCCATGTATTTTAAATCTCAGATAAATACTAATGATCTCAAGACTGTCAGGTCTCTAAAATATTTCATTTAGCACATTCATATTTTATACTTTCATTCTGAAGCAGCCTATTCTGCATCATTACAATCTGGACATAAGGATCTAGTTTTATAGGTGGGATATTGGAGGAAATGCTTTTCTGGTGTCAGTGTGATTTATGTTAAAAGCTAATATTAGGTGAATGTGTATTATTTCACAAATCTCACACCTTTTCTGAACCTAGCTGAGAAACTCACTGTGGTTTGTCCTCATCATACCTGGATTATCTCTCAATGTAAATATATGATATATCCGTGGTGACAAATGCCGCCTTGGCTTTGTGGTTCCTATTATGTTAATGGATCACAGTTTGCTGCAAAATGCCTTTTCTCAAACGGCCTGTCCTTGTTCAGCAGCACTGAATTATTGTTTCACTAGCTTTAGTTTTTTATAATTAACTTTCAAATGTGTTGTAGGAACATAAGGAGCAAACAAGCTCATTTTACAGTAACCTGTAAATAAAACCATTTCCAAAGTAAAAGTGACATTTAATACAAAGCAGTAGTGCAATTTGCTGCCACTATAGAGAACCATGAACTTAATTACCCATGGGTATGAAATATTGATGAATAACTAACAGTGCCTCAATTTTTTTTTTTTTTTTTTGGTATATGCTCTGCAAAAAGATGTCAGGGATAAGGGCAAGAGAAGGGAACAGAACAGCTATCAAAGGTTCAAGCAACTGTGGGGTTGAGACTGAAAATAAAAGTAGTGAGATTTCGGTTTCACGGATCAGGAGGAGACAGATCTCAGTTTGATCAGTTGTAGTGTTGTTTTTTCTGCATTAGCAGGACTTAACTTTTTACTGCTGGAGAGGAACACGACATAAACCTCAGAACCAGTGAAGGCAGTGCTGGGTTGTGGTTACCGTTACGGATTTGGTGTCTGGGTGAGGGTTGGGTTTGAGGTTTTTCTTTCTTTTGGTTTAGTATTTCAAAGCAGGGAATTATTGGATTAGTGTTTCCTAGTTTACCTATATCAGGATGTTCTTTCTGTTACAATAAGCTTTTGCAGTTCAAGAAACCAGCAGGTTTGACAGCTCTTTTTCTTCAACCAAGTAAGCTGAGATTTTCCTCTGCTGCCACTGCTAGCAGTTGTTTAAAAAATAAAGATTAAAAAAAATCCCTTGGCCAAAGAAATACTTAAAGAAGAGGTATTTATGCACCCATTAATTTAATTTACACAGTACCAGATTGGTCTTCCCTGAGAAATCAATCCTTTGGTTATCAAAGAAGTCTTGCAAGCATGTGTTGCTGTGTTAAATGTATTAGAGACTGAGGATGTAACTTCACGCTTCAAAACCATGCTGTTATCATCACAGGTGAGCTCTACACAATAGTACATTGCAATTAACATTTTAAAAAATCAGGCCTACCTAAGTTGTAAGAATTATGATCTTTTTGAAAAAATACCCCAGAAATGCCAGTGTAATTTGTGCTCTAATATAAATTCTACTCACTCCAGGAGGGAATAGGGAAAGGCTTTGCAGAAAAAAAGAGGAATTTTTATAAACAATTTATAAATAGTTGATTGGATTGGTTTATTGAGTTTTATTAGACTGTCATACTGCTGAGTTTTTTACCTGTAAAGACCTGGAGGAAAAGTTAAATCCTGATAATGTGAATGCAAATCACATCCCATAGCTAGGTATTGTTTCTCCAGCCATCTAATCAAGAGCTAATTTCCACAAAACAAGTAGTGATAGAGTAGGAATGTGAACAGAGAGGAGCAAGGTCCTTCTTTATCATCTCCTTCAGACTGTACTGAAGATAAGCTTATCTAAGGGTCTTGCACATGGAGTCAGGTTTGACTGTGGCCTTCAGTAGAGATATTTTCCTTCACTCCCACTCAGAGCTATTCTTAACAAATAAGGATAAAAGAAACAGGTGCAGATTACTGACAAAAAAAATTTATAATAATCCAGCGTGTTGTTAGTCTTAGTTATAGCCTTCTTCTTTTGTCTGCAGTGATTGCACTAATTGCAGAGCAGTTCTTCCGTTAGTGTGAGGTACATTCAAAAGCCAGTTCCACATAAAGCTGAGGCTTGACCCTTTGAGTTGCTGAGTGTTCAAAACTTCCATTGAATGTACTGAAAACATTTGTGTCTAATCAACTTCGATAATGTGGGGGTCTCAATAATTGCCTTCTGTGACTGACAGTTTGTGTAACCCATGTTCATGATTGATTACAACCAGGAGATTGCTTAATTTACTCAACATCTCTTTTCACTGAAAACTGTGTAGCAAACCCACAGATCACTTCTCATAATTAAATGTCCTTTCAACACGAATTATAAACCATGCTGTTGTGAAACGTGGAGAACAGCTGGTCAAAGACAAGTGCTTTGGGAACATTTCTGAATTTAGGGCTTTTTAAAAATATATATTTATTTAATCTTCTCAGTATTCATCTGTACAAACCAGAAGATTAGAATTTGTTTTAAGCCCCTTTTTAAAATTCGGGTTTTTTCATCTTTTCTTCTTCTGTTCTTTTTATAAGTGTGTACTAGTTGACTTCTCTCTAGAATGGATTCCTTCTGCATCAAATTGCTGAAGCAGTTTCTCCACTAAATGCCTAGAAACAAGCAAAGCCAGACTTCCTTAGAGAATATTCAAATGTCACAAAATAGTTGTATTCCCAATATTTAAAGCTTTTAGCTTTAAATAGTGAACTCATCTCAATGAGAAGCTAAGTAGGTTTTTGCTTATTACTTCAGCTAAGTTCTGCAGTCTCTGCTGGCAGATAGGAGCAAGTTTTTGCTGCTAAAATTGCATGCGTTTTGTCAAAAAAATACATTAATTTCCCCTTTTTTGACTAATTTTTCCCCACTGAAAAGATTAATACCCAGAAATGAATTCCTGAGTACTTTGTGGCATGTTAGTGTGACTAGATTGTGAAGGGTGAAGTAATGTAGAAAAGTACATGGTGACATTTTTCAAACCCAAAATTGATCTCTACAGGCTAAGATGGTTTTCACATAGATAGAATGTAACATAATTTGGTAACTGTCTTAGGTAACAATAGTTTTTTAAGTTTTTTGTTTGTTTTCTTTTTTTGTTAACTCCTCAGCTGAAATTTAAAAAAATTCCTAAAGGTAAAGCTATGCAATTAATTCACAGATTATTGACACAACACTACAAATCAAGTAAATTGTGTGTGGTTTTTTCCTTCTCCTCTCTCAACTACAAATTCTTTTTACCCATTATTCAGCCCAAAAATCTTCCTACTAAATCTTGGGGTTGTACTCTCCTTTAGGACTTTAAAGTATTTTCTGTCTTTCAGTGAATTTTTTTGCACATCTGAAAAGTTGCAGGTCAAATGGAATTAAAAATTACAGAGTTTATAGCTGGTACCTTTTATTTGAGAAATCTGAGGATTACTTGTGAAAATGTCAAGAAGAATGGAGTTTTGCTTAGCAAAATATCTTGGAAATCAAGATTTGACTCTGTGAGCTACAATAGATTATGATTTGGGTCTGTCAAAAGCTCATCATGCCTGTCAGCAGCCAGCTGCTGGAGGATTCAGTCACACCCCTTCCAAGGTGTGTGTGTGTGTTGATATTTAATTAATTAGCAATGAAAACCTCTGCCTTCAAACGAGGCCTGTGTCTTGAGACAGTTTCTGGTGAGCTCTGTTCAAACACAATTAACAATAAGCAGAAAACTCTCTTTTCACTTGACATGTTGTAAATTAGGACAGAGTAACACTCATCTGTCACCTGTGCTGGTTTGATTAAAGCATGTTTTAGAGAGTATTAGAGAGAACTTTAATAATTGTATTACATGTGGTGGTAGTGTGCATGGTGACACCTTTTAGCAAGTTGTGTTTGGTTCCGCTTTGCAACAGAACAAGGATTTCTTTCAAAATCATATATTTAATTTTACCAAGAAAAATTAATATAGACAGTGGCAATACTAATATTTTCTCAAAAGATTTGCTGCCAAGTTCTGCAGACTTGGCAAACTTGAAGAAACATCACATTGGGTTTTTTTGTTGTTTTGGGGGTTTTTTTAAATATTTATTCCAAACATCCCTGGGCTCACGATCTGTTCAAGGTGCTCTAGTCTAAACTGCTGGTCATTAGCACACCCCCAAAGTCATCTAGCTTTTCTAACCAGAAATCCCAGCAAGCAGGCAGATAGCAAGCTTTGCCATCTGCGGTGAAAGTTCACAATTTTAAGATCGGTATCAATTCTGTTGTATAAACAGAAATATTTTGTGGAATCTGAAAAAGAAGGCCTTGATAGTGCTGCCAGTTGTGGTGCAGAGTTGGCGGGGAGGGCTGGTGGAGAGCAGCCTGCAGGATTGTCAATGAGGAGTGGCTGACTTGGTGTGAATGAGGGATTTATGGTTATTTATGCAAGTGCTGTTCTTGTAATGCTGTGTGAGGGACAAAGAAACATGAAAAATATCTGTGGTAGTGGTGTTTTAACTGATTCCAGCAGGATGTGCTGCAGCTGGTGTGTTAGAGCCTGTCCTTTGTAGAAGCAAGCTCTGAAGGTGATGGAGCTTGTGCTGGGTCCTGTAGCATTTAATGCGCTTGGCAGAACAAAATCTGTCATATGGTTAATAAGCTATTTAAGAAAAAAAATTCCTGAACTCTCCAAGTGCATAACCTTAAAGAAATTTTAATTAATGTCAGCAGGGAAATCTCTGTGAGGGAAAAAAAATGGAACTGTAAAGTGTTTGTTCTGGTTTCATAAAGCCTTTCTGCCTCTCCCCTCCCCAGCTGGTTTCCTCCACAGATAAAATACACAGTCTCCAAATGCAGAGAGATAAATATTGGCAGCTCTCAGGTTTGCTTTTCATCCCATGCCTGATGGGAAAATGCCAGTCAGTTTTCAAGCTTTTCCAAGTGAACCTTTAGGGGCTTATTCACCAGACTTTGAATTTCTGGTAAACTGTTCCCTGCAGCTTTGGTCGTGAGACACAAAATTAATTTGTATCCTTTTTTCAGTTTTTGATTTGCTGCCTATATTTATTACGAGCAAATTCTTAGAGGTTTTTTTTGTTGTTGTTGTTTGCTTTTTGGATTTTTGTTGTGGCTTTTTTTTTATGGAGCTGGTTTTGTTTGGTTTTTTTAACTCTGGAGCTTTACTGAGACTGTTGTAGGCAGCTTTTTTAAGGCATACCCTCTAATATGTCTGTAACTTACTGACAAACCTTATCTTTTTCTTTCCATTAAAATATCCATTAAGCTTTCTAAAATGTTGGTGGATGAGAGGTGATTTTGTTGCTGTATTTTATGAATGCTAATGAATCACTACCATTGTCAGGCCAAAAAAGTGCATTAATTATTGCCAATATGACTATAAAACAAGATAGGTGAAAGGATATTGTACAAATAAACCCCCAAAGAATCAAACTTGTAAAAAATTTGAGCCAGTGTTTGGTGTGTTGGTTTGTAGCAACAAATGTAGGTAAAGGAAGTGGTATTGGTTTTCAAGAGAGCCACATATGCATATGATGCTTAAAGTAGAGCAGCCCCTGAAAAGAGAACTATTTACATGATAGGAACAGCTAAAACATTTAGTAAGAAGAAAATTACAATGTAAGAAATTGAAGTTCTGTCTGCCTCATTTCACTGCACTGCACATACCACATTTAAATGAGTCTATGATAGGAACCATGCTGCATTTTCAACTGATTAACCTTTTTCTTTTTCTCTAGGGAAGTCTTTTTGCTTCTATCACATTTATTAATTGTGGGGCTTTCCATCTATGTAACTCAGTGGGATAAAGTGCAGACATGCAAATAAAGGCCTGGAGTGAGCTGGTGCCTGGTAGTTGGTCATGTATTTGTTCTTAATCCAAGGAAAATTAAGAAATTCAAGTGAAACTAAATTTGTTTTTGCTAGAGTTTTATCTCCTCTGGGTGGCGTTGTTTGAACTGAGAGCAACTCCCTTGCTGTTCACAAGTTTTTTCCTTATTAGCTCTTCCCATTATAATTTAGGTTTCTATTCTTATATGAAGGGACTTATTTCTTACTCTTGTAGCGATTATTATATCAGAAACATTGATCTGTTGGTTTAAAATGGGAATTACAGTTTTCCATTTAAGATTTTGATTATACTTTGATTATTTTCGTTATACATGTAATATGTTTATGTAGTATTATGAACCACTCCAATTCCTCAATATAAGCCCAAAATTATTAATTGTATATCACTTGTGTAGAGTGTTATAAAACTGGTGTTTTTTAAGGGCTGATGCTGTGTATTTGATGGGACATAGCAGTAAAACAGGTGACAGGCTTGCAGCTAATTCATAAATCTGTGTATAGTGAAGAACCATTAATCTAATTCCTTCTTCATAGTCAGGTCATAATTCCTCTGCAACTATTAGACAAAAAACCTGAAATGAAGGAGAGGACATAGCAGATGTAGGAACAAAACCACATCCTTACTGACACTCCTTCAAGGAATGATCTTGGTGCCAGATGGTGCAGGAAGCTCTTCACACACTGCTTAGATCCAGTTCCCTTAGACTGATCTAAAGCCCTCAGTCTAGCTTTCTAGTGGGTACTCTGTGGTGCTCCTGACTTCTTTATCACCACAATTTTATTTAAATTCCAAGTGTTTAAAATGGCTTGCCAGAGTGCTGATCTTGTCACTGTTTTAAAGGGTGTGTGTTTTATGCCTGAGGACAGGAGGTTATCCAAACTGCATAAGGCTTAAAGGATGCATCTGGAGGAAAATATAGGTTTGAAAAATGGATAATCTGGCCTGGTCTGGCCTGTGCTTTCTGCTGGGAGCATTTCTGCAGTGGATTACCCTTCAAGGGAAAACATTATCCGTGAAGTAGTGGGAATTCTGTGAGCAGGTAAGTATTAGAGGAAATATAGTTCTGAGTTCAGGGACTAAGTGGGAATATTTTTACTCCTCATGGAAGACATTTTATCCATTGTTACAAGGCTATGCTGCTATTTAGGATGATTTGTTTTTCTGGAACCTGAGTATCTTTGTTCTGAAAAATATCAGCAGTTTGGTTGTATTAAAAGTGCTGTGAGGAGGACATGTGCCACAGATAACTTTGCAACACTGCACAAGAAGGGAAAGAAGGGAGGCAGCAGCTTCATAGCAGTGAAATCTGCACATCAGGGTTTCACAGTTTTGTAGTATGGTTAGGACCAACAAGCTTTGATGTGGTGCTACTGAGGTCAGAAAATTAATCAGTAAGTGCTAAATAATTTTGTAAGATCGATAATACATTACTAATTTTTAAAAGAAATAGCATTTTTCCTTATACCTTTGATTTTTTCCCTTTATAAGAAGGAGATTCAGATTTGTTGAGATTTCTTGTTGCCCTTCTGAATTGGCTTGAAAGTATTTCAGTTTTATGTCTGCTACACATCTCCCAAAGATGTCATCATAAAATGGCTGACTATACTGGGGCTAAAAGATTACTGTTTTCAGTGGATGGTAATTCTAAGAAGAAAAGATGTAATAAATAATGAATCCCTGAAATAATTAAATGGGAACAATCATGGATTAACTGAACTTAATCTGATAAAGACAATTCAATACCTAATTAGTGTCTTGTCTTTGTTGAAAGTTTTGAAGCTTGAGGTTCATCATTAATGAAAGTAATTAAGTGAACAAGTATTTTATCACCAACAGCATCCTGAGAGAAGGGGACAGGTTGGCGGTGAAGGGAGAGGACAAAGGCATGGGTGGATCAATAACATGCAGTTCTGCCTTTCCTAATGACAACCATTGTGCTTCCAATTACAGTTGTTTTGATAGCATCCAGGGAATGTGAGTTGAAGTGAAGTGTGCAGAGATAAATTGAGATGCAGGGTTTCCACAATAATCTTGGAAAGGTGGTGGCTGGGCTTCAACTTGACACCTTTATTGTTGCTTAGAGAACATAATAAGTTAGGTAACTTATTAGAGCTGGACCAAAGGACAGACTGAGTAGGCTCTGCCTGGCAGCTCATAATGCAGTTCTGATTATCTCTTGACAGCCACAGTTAAGTTGCAAATTTGTATGGCCACACATGACTGTCTGCAAATGATTGGCCTTTATATTGTCATTCTTCCTTCATTATATAAAAGGTTATTTGCCAATTGTCTCCCTTACAAAGTGGAGAGAGTCTACACCTTACTTAAAAAAAAAATCATGAAACTATGCAGATAAAGACAAAATATTTGGGAAGGCTAATAGTAAAATACTGATCTCTGTTCCATTTGCTAGTCAAAGCACTTAGTAGATGGGGTTAAAGTATTCAAAGATATTTTGATGGATATTACATTTTGAACATGGAATAGCTGTTAGAAATTCTAGATTTCACAGACATGAAAACAAAGATCCATATGATAAGACTTAGTGCCCTCTGAGCCTGGACCATTCAGAAAGACCAAGAAATTGGCAGTATGTTAGATGAGGAAATACAAGAAGTGTGCATTAGTTTTGGAGAATCTTTCGGCACAGAAACACAAATAACTCTCAAATGCCACCTAGTAGCTTATGTCCTAACAAAGGATGAATTTGCATTCGAGGGATGATGGAAGCAAGTGGAGCTGCACACCTTTGCCCTGTGGTGGGAATATATATTGGAAGTAGATGATAGTTTCTCATGAAGGTCTGATTATAAACGTTCCCTGCGGAACAGGGAATATTTCTGAAAATAAATTGATCTTTTTTAGACACTTTTTAGCATTAAAGGTGCTTGGGCAAAGGCTTTTAATCTAACAGTCTATATTTGGAGCTGTGACATCCACTGGATGTGTTTAGAGAAGAGAAAAGCAAAACCAATAAACACAGTAGCTCCATGAGGAGGAGCTGTAGAGCCCATCCTGAGAGAAAATTATGAGAAAAGGGGATGCTTTCAGAATCCAGACATAACTGGGATATAATTTGCAACTGGGCAGTAAACACTTGAGTCATTCCCAGCAAGCCAGAAACTCCCTGTGGTAGTGTGACTCAGAAATGAAGGCATTTGTAAGTATTTCCATGGCAATATTCTCCTCCACAGCTCTTGTTCATATCTCGCAGCAGTGCACAGTGTTCCTCAGAAAGGCAGAGCCTGTGGCAATGAACGGGTAGCTCTGTCAGCCCTGTTAAAAACCTCTGAAATAACAGAAGCACTTGGTGTTGAAGACCCTTTTTTCCCCTTTTTAATACCCCTTTCCCCCCTTTTTTGAGGTAAAGACTGTTGATTAAGGCCTGGGTTTGGAAGCAAGGTAACTTTTCAAATATTAACTAATGTCATTTTTAAAAAAGCTGGGGGAAGGATCAGGATGGGGATGTAAATAACTGGCAAGCAGAGAAGAGCAAATGATTATCAAGTTCATCTATTACACCTGTCATAGAGACTCCTGTCTGTTGTGGACCATGAGAGACTGGCATATCAGAGGAAGGCCTAAGGTAGAAGGAAAATAAATAAAACAAGTGGAGCAAAGGACCTGCTTACAGTTCACTGAAAAATAAAGATTTTGCAGCAATGTGAGTTTTATAGCTCATTGATCCTTAAACTATTTTTGACACTCTAATGGCATATTGATTCAGAAGGTTGTTATATGGGGAAAATGACTCAGAACTACAAAATGGTTGCTAAATTATTGAATAAATAATTATTATGGGTTCATGGGCTTTTGAGGACTTCAAGCTACATTGTTCTTCTGGTTTTGGCTGGGGCAGAGTTACTTTACTTCCCAGTGGCTGGTAGGGAGCTATGTTTTGGATTTGTTCTGAACACAGTGATGATAATACAGAGATGTTTTTGTTGCTGCTGAGCAGGGCTTGCACAGAGCTGAGGACTTTCTGCTTTTCATACTGCCACACTGGTGAGGGAGTTGGGAGTGCTTGGGAGGATGGGAGGAGACACAGCTGGGACAGGTGACCCCAGCTGACCAAAGGGAAGTTACCTGTTACGTGTAAAGCTGAGGGGAAAAAGGAGGAAGGAGGGAACATTTGAAGTGATGGTGTTTGTCTTCCCAAGCACCTGTTTTGTGTGATTGGGCCCTGCCCTCCTGGAGATGGCTGAACACCTGCCTACCCATGGGGAGCATTGAATTAATTCCTTGTTTTGCTTTGCTTGTGTGTGAAGATTTTGTTTTCTCCATTGAACTGTCTTTGTCTCAATCCATTGGCTTTTACCCTTCTGATTCGCTCCTTGATCTCACCGGTGGGGCAGTGAGTGGGTGACTCTGTGGGGCTTGGCTGCTAGCTGGGGTTTTAAACCATGACAGTGGTGAAATGAGAGTGTTTTACTAGAAAACTCTTGTAAAAACTTCTACTTGCCATTGCCAAAATCTCTGTAACAGCAATTAACCTGTGTAATGGTGTACTGGTAGGGGATCATTGGAGTGAACTTTAGCTGTCCCAGACTTCAAACCCCCGACATGCCTGTGCTATCTGGGGAAAAATAAGACTAAAGCAAAGAAGTTTTGAAGCCATTCTGATAGGTGTATTGCTGAATGTGTTGTCTCAGAAGCAGAGAGTATTCCAAGTCAGTTTTTGTAAACTAACAATATAATTTAGAAACCATTTTTAGCTCCCCTTTAGCAGGGAATTCATCACTAGGTGAAATGTCTGTTTCTCTATTTTTTTGAAAAGTAGGGGGATAGCAAGGAGCATGTGGGAGGGTCTTTAAAGTCTTGTGAGCTTTTTGCACATGGACATCTCTACATCTAATGTGGGTCTGCAAAGGAAGGAATGAAAGGAAGCAGCATAGCTCTGCAGAATCCACTGCCTGGAGGAATGAGGGGTGCTGAGCCCAGCTTCTGGCATCTGTGACATTACTCTGACAAATCTAGCCCAGATTGTCTCAAATGATCTCTTCAGAAAACATTGCACAGTTAAGGTGTGTGACTTTTTAAGGTCCCAGCTGTTCTTTGCAGATGGAATTGTGGTTGGGTGTATACCTGTGATAAGGAATGATGATTTACTGTTGTGGATGACACGCTGCACTGGCTGTTGGCTGCCTTCAGAGATCCCTTATTGCCCTCTCCCTGTAATCTGATCAGTGCCTCAGGTAAAGGATAAAGAGTGAATTTATAGTAGTTATAGTGACAAGAAACCCATTTGTTGTTGACTGTAGTTATGCCTGCTGGCAGTGATGGCCAGTGCATGATCTGGAGAAATCCTGCATCCAGCTAGGGCCCCATGGTCCAGTGTTATGGAGGTAAAATATTAATGCACACATTTCTTAGTACACCAGTTGCCTAGTGAAGACTAGGTGCATGTAAAATACATAAGTACAAAAAAAAATTATTTATAATTGTCCGTATGCTCAATCTTTTTACACAGGTGTTAATAAGTCACGTTTTGAACCTGTGAATAGAAAAGATCTTATATTTGGTGCATCTTTACATTTCAGAATCTAAAAATTAAGACTTTCCATTATGAAATTTAAGATAAGGCTGACAGTATTAAGGATTTTTAGAGGAGCTTTTCAGCAGTAGCTAGAGAGCCAGTTTAAGCAATAAGCAGAAGGAAATTCAATTTGACAGTTAGGTGTCTAATGATTTAATCTTTAATGCAAGAAAAGAAAGATGATTCTATTAATGACTAGAAAAAGCACGTGGCCTTGTTAGTTTAAAATGTTTGCAAATTTGTTAATAGCTTGAGTGTCCTTAAAAAACATTAGTGGAGGCAGGCTGTTTTTTCCCATGTACTTTAATTTAGCTTAGTTAAATATTGACAACATTGGAACTTTTTAAAGATCGTAATAAAAGAATGTGCGTGCAGACTTAATCAACAGCATGAGGTAGTTAAGCTGATATAAATTAGAAATTGTACAATCTAGATACATTATGGAAGAGTGTTGAAAAGGGAGAGGAGGGTACAGTTGATTCTCTAAGATGTTCCATGTCTACTAGAAAATTGTTTTCTTTGAGAATTCCCAATGTATTTAACTTCTAAAAGTTAAATTTCTTCAAATCCCTTCTGACATTCAACTGTTTTTGTAGTCTTGAATATGTATAGATGTATGGTTCTTAATCTGCATGAAGTCTATGGAGAAGCTGAAATTCACACATTTAAACCCAGGATTCTCTGATAAATTTGATAAATAATTACAAGTAGCAACAAAATATACTTTGTTAAAATGTTTTTGAATTCTTTCTAAATATTTTATCATTAATTTTTTAATGACTATGAAAAAGGATGTGGATTTGACCTGTTGTAAACACTTTCCCACCAGTAATGAGTATTTGATTCGCTAATTGTCATTACAGAAGGAACTGTAGATGATTTTCTTATGAAAGCTGGGAGCATGCTAAGAAACTCTTTCTTAAATTTCCAGATTAGGTTATATCAGTGCAATAATTTCCCACATTTTTTCTGCCTATTGGGCCTTTTAATTTAACCACAATGCAGCAGAAAAGTATGAGGGAAAACTACGACATTAAAATGAGCAACAGCTTTCTTGGATAAATAGTAACAGCAACACTCTATTTCTGCTTTAACATCCTGTCAACTTCTCTGGTTGCTTATAACTGAGTAACATCTCTTCAAACCCACCATCAGGGCAGAAAGTGCAAAGATACAATTATCTAGTAGATGGCAAGCTTGCCATGCTCCATACCCATAACTTCTTTTTATTTAAAAGTTTATTTGATCTTTAAATAAAGGAGCAGAAAAGTATGGCTCTGCAGTTTTAATGGCAACAGTAAAATTCTCCAGAGGATGCCCTACGTCTCTTAATTGACCTCAAATTTATCTCTCTTCATCATACAATAAAATGTTAACAAGATTTCTTCCATAAAACCTACCATGAGAACATAGACATTTTTGAGAAATCTGAAATTTCTCAAAAACATAGCCCAAAAAATACTGAAGTAGCTTAGATATAGCCGAGCACACAAGAAAATGTGGATTCTCAAAAAAAAAATTGTAAGGTCAGTTATGAGATTTTGTACTATGAAATAATTAGCTATCAATAAAGAAATTTAATCAATATAAAGAGAACTGATTTTATAGAAGAAATTGGAGGTTGGTACTTTGTTCACTCTGTCTGCATTATCACAGTGACTTGATAAAATATAGAAATCCTAGTAAGAACTGGCTCCTAAATTTATGGTGTCTTATTTAGTGCACATACCTGTGGCAAATTTGGATGGATGGGTGGATTTTTGCAGCCCTTCTGTTTAAAAAAAAAGTTATGACTTTGGAGTTTATTAAGTAAGAGATAACAGCAATAGTGTTTTAAAAAATATTAAAATGATTTTTATGGTGACTCCAGATGATACCTCTGTTTTCAAAAGGGTAGAATTAGTTTGCATTAGGTAATGACCAGAATAGGCAGAAACATGTTTTCTTGAGTGTGATTTTTTTGTACCAAGAACTGCAGGTTAGAAAATACAGCTCATCTAAAGGATGCTGTGAAAGAAAAAAGGCATCAGTGAGCTTTGGATTGGGCCTGTGGGTCAGTGCCAAGGGAAGGTGTGTACTGAGGCAGTCCAAGGAGAATTAGGAAGCTGAAGGCCATCACACATCTGGATGACTGACATGTTATAGCACTCAACAAAAGAAGACACCTCTTTGAAATGAATTTATGTGACCTGAGAAATTTATTAATGGGAAACAAATGAATGTGGAGAAGAAACTCATTCTGTTGCTGTCAGGGAAACTAAAGCAGCCATGAACTTGAAAGTAATGATGAATATAACTCAGAAGGTTTTGTACAAATAAGGATTCAACTGCCTAGAAAGCAGTGAGAGTAGAGATGCACTGAAATTTAATGGAAACTCTTTCAAGGTTCAGAAATGTATTCAGGTTCTGCTGGAGTTGCCAGAGTTCAAGAACAGTTAATAAGAAAGAGTTGTTCGTCCTTTCCTAAAGAAGGCATCAAGTTTCAAATTCAATGCTAATCCACAAACTTGGAGGACTTAACTGCATTTAGATCTAAGAGAAATAAAGAGGAATAAATATGTACGCTTAGTGCTCTGTCAGTACAATGTAGTGCAGCAGAAGAGTATCAGTGGTAGGGCAATATACTTATAGGGCCCATTCTCATAGAAATATTTCTACCCTGTGCAATTTCCCACAAGGAATTTTAGATTTGTGTCCCTTGAGTGTTGATGTACAACTTATGGATTCTTTGCTCCCCAATTTGAGCCCCTAACTATGCACCAGCTGACTAAAACTGGGCATGATAAAGCAAGAATTAATGTTGATTAGCTGAGACAAGCTTCAGTCTTAATGAGAACTTGTGTTAAGATAGATGACAGGGCTTCATCTGGGGGAAAGAATACGCTGGTCACCGTGTTCTCTATACTCTGACAAGAGGAATTTGCAGGAAGCATTTGTGCTGTTGTCTTGGTTACTGTCATGCTCTCACTACGAACCATAGGGCTGGCACGACCTCATCTGCACATTTGAATTGTGATCCAAAAAGTGCTGAAAGGCTGTTCTTTATTCTTATGATTGCAGTTTTAGATTGTAGGGTTAATTTTGCATAGCCAAATTTCAGTGTTAACATTAGAAAGTTGATGCTCTGTCATTTTGTTCTTTCTAGGCAGATTTTTGCCCCTTACTAAATCGTTAAATCTGTCTTTTAGTTCAAAGGGTTATTAATTATTTTTATATTTAGCTAATATTCTCTTTAATAGATCCTACTTACTACGTATTAGGGAAGATATTATCTTCTGTCCAGGCAAATGTCTCTGCCTGGGACAATTACCTGGTTTCTGTTCCCACAGTGTGTGAGCAGCTCATGCCACAACTGCACTTATCTCCTCTCTGCTCGTGCCTTTGCCCTGAGTCACAGGGAATGGCAGTGGCAGGGCGTTGGCTCCAGAGAAGGCCAGTGGGTGACTCCAATGGGATGTTTCCTTTGGAAAACTGACAGTACAACACTCACTTATCCTTGCCCATATCTTTTCTGAGTAATGTCCCACAACATATTGGGACATGTGTTTATTTCTAACTGATATTACTGGCGTGTGCCTGATTTTATTTCTTCTTCATACTCTCAGAAGTAAAAACAGTAAATCAGTCCTAAGGGAGACCTGCATGAAGGTGTCAAGGATAGTAATATAAATGAAGCTGCTGAATGAACAGCAAGCTCTTTTGTAGAAGAGTACTTTTGTCCTCTATACCTTTATTGATGAACTAATCAGATTGGACAGGCTCCAAATTCCCAGACCAGACAAAGAAACTTTGCAAAGAATGAAACAGTGCCTGTGAGCTCAGAGGAATGCACACTGATTAAATCAGGTTAAGACAAAGGCTTATGGGCAGCCATTTCATCTGTCCCCAATTATGGTAGGTACTTAGAATAAGTGGGCCTCTCAAAATTTGCAAGAAAAACTTGCCTGTAGGTCCTATGCATTTCTTTCTTACCCTTTTCCTCTTGTGTTTCTTTAAACAAGTAACTTTTAGTTTTGGAGAGTCACTTTGTATTTCTACAGAAATCAGTAAAAGAGATCAAAGTTCAATTACTGACTGAGATAATCTAGGTGATAATTTCATCTGAAGGTTCCTCTTGCTATAATGTTTATGCAATGAATAGAGGTGAAATAAGCAGTAAAATCAAGACTAGCCCAACGATCATGATCATGTTTCTTTTGCTGTGGCTGTGTCCAAACACATAGCCTGGAATGGTATTAAAATGGCTCTAATGTTGATGTGTGACAAAGGATGGGCACATTTAGCTAATGATGTTTAATGCAAATATCCTCTATAGATTTGCTGCAGGTTTCCTGTCTTCAGAGAGAAAAAAATATTGTCTCTCTTTGTAAGCACATCCATTTTGATGATATCTATTGAGGGTGTTGAAGATAAAATGTTCTGTAATGAAGAAACATTCAGTAATTTTAATCTTCAAGGAGATGTACTGATAATCAATAAGCATATTTTCTCTAGAGCCTACAAAGAAGATATGTCTTGACTTTTGTAAGAATGAAAAAAAACGTTTGGCTAGTGTATTGCACTTTTGTCAGATCTGTGAGCTGCTGTGCAGGATCCTCCACTTCACAATATTTTCCATTTAATTTGATGGTCATAAAAATGCTTGACTGATAGGTGTGGATTATGTATCTTCTGTGCTCCCAGAGCTAAGGGAGAAATACTAGGGAAGGCTTTCCTTTGAATATGCATTTAAAATTTTTAATGAGATTACTTTGGTAAGGGACATACACCTTTGAGGGTTTTTTAGCACAAATGTTTGTGCAATGAAGCATAAATGTTCATACTGGTGGTGATAATTATTTTTAAGCTTTCTTATTTGCAAAAAAAGATGGAATTCAATGAGTAAAAGATGAGTGAAAATAAATGCACCTTCATGACTCCTCTGCACTATAGTTGGTTAGAGAATATGTGAACACGAATGAGACCAACGCTGTGTGTTGGGATGACCCATAGTTCTCTCTCTAAATGCACATCCTGGATTATATTTGTTTCTGTTGCTGTAACTCTCATTGTCTTTTTTCCTGAAGTTAATTATTGATGAAATTATTGTATCTCTACTTATTGAAGAATTTTGGAAGTATGCTATACAGTAGCCTCTGGATGGTATCCAGCTTTTAATTACCATGGCATCTGGCTCACGGTAAGGTGGGTTAGACATCATGGCACTCGGGAACATCTGCAGCCATACGGTGTTCTTCATGGGTCAGCATTCCCAATATTGCTGCTTCTGGTGGAGCACCAGGTGATGTAGGTATTGGTGGGAAATTACAGGGCCTGACACAGGTCAGGAAGCAATTGGCAGCAGAGAGGGACCAAGGACAGCTTAAAAACAAGTGTGGCTCCACCTGGGGAAGTAAAACTGCGAAAGGGGAAAGGCAGTGGTAACCAAACTGCAGTCCAACCAGGACACTGCCTGATCTACCTGTGACCTACAGCTGCTAAATTATTCAGGGATTTTGATAACCAGGATACCCTTGATTCATTATCTTTCCAAATTACAATTTCCTCGAATATGGGAATTGGTTTTCTGCTTCTTAATGCTGAGGCAATTTTATTCTGGCTATGTTGAGAGTGAGATAAGTGAAAGCGAGGTATGGTTTAGTTGCAGGCAGAAGCAGGTAAATTAGAGAACTGAATAAAAGTAAAAATCCTGTGTAGTTTAGATTTTTGGAATAGCATGGATTGCTGGAAACATGGCGCATGATTTACTTTGCTGAATTTAATTGTGGCTAAATTCAAGTGCTAATGCAAGTTTTAGAGTCCTGGATGCAGGCAGCCTTTTCTGACATCATAAATAATATTTTTGGAACAGCGAATATGAAGGCTTGAAGCCATTGGCATACAAAATCTGATGTAGGGCCTTTGGTTATGGATTTATTATTTAGTTTGCTACTTCTCCATAAACGTGTGTGTTTTCAACGTGTTTTTTTAATGTGCCATTAACAGTATGCAGATACATTTTAAAAAAGGTGTCATACGAATGAAACCCCTAAAAAACTTAATGACTATAATTCCTTGTCCAGTATATCTTGTTGGAACATATTGCCTACACTGAAATGTAGAGATCAACGAGTATGAACAAGATTTTTGTTTATTTTCCTAACTCATTTGACGGGCTATGAAATAGGAGATCATGCTTCTATGGAAAGACAGTAAAATACCAGTAATGAAAAGTTGGCAGTGGCCTTTCAAAAGGCCCACTGGGCAGCAGAATTCAAAAAAATAGTATTAATCACAAGGCTAATACATCTTCAGTAAATCAACACTTAGAAAATCTTGTGTTGGAATATCTCATATGCATGGGTGTTAAGGCTTCTGAATTGAATGTAAGCACAAAAGGAACACGTGAGGCTGTTATGTGGCACATAGCTAAACAAAAAAATTGGTGGATGGGACCTTGAGCCTAAATTATTTATGTAGCAGTAACAGGGTTTTTGCATCTCTCTTTACAAATAATTTTTTTCCATTTGTTCACTAAGGCCAGGATGGAGGGGGTAACAAATGTGCAAAGTGTGGTCAGCCAGTATAAAATTCTTTTCCCTCCTGATTGCCTTGTCCTGTGTCAGCAAATTCTAGGGTCTAGACAGGTTGGATGAAAAACCTCTGTTTTAACTCACTAACTAATAATTTCAAGTGATACACTCTACTTGTATTTTTACATAGAGAATAGCACTGGTGACCTTATTCTTCATGTTGCTTAAAGTTTTATAGACCTATGTAAAATCATCCCTTTATCATACCATGTGCGTCTAAGGCAGATGGTGCAATCTTTGTCTTCTTAGTTTTCCACATAAAACATACTCTCTACCTTGTGGTGGCTCCAAAATATATTTGGAGAGATTTTTTTTATTTTCCTTAATAACTGAATATTTGTAGAACTGCTCAGAGCAGAGGTGCTCATGGGTACAGAGAGCAGGTGAGCCAGGGTTACATCAATTCCTGCCTTCTGCCCTGCTGTCTTGGCCTCCTCCAAACAGCTGACCCTTCCCAGAGGTGAGGACAGAACCCGTGTTACGTATTTTTCCCGTGTCCGCTACGGGAACAATCTCACACACAAATCCATGCAGAAACTGGGCAGGTTCTTGTGGTGCAGCAGCCTCAGTGCACAAACCATGCTTGTTTCAAACCAAGAATATGGTTGTGCTGGCAACCAGTTTACATCATAACCCATGCCGTTCAATTCTAAAGTGGCAAGCTACTTGTCTGCTAAAATTTTGTTGCATGCATCAGTGCTTTATGTCCTTGATTATTGTTGAGGTTCCTACTATATCTTCTGTCTGGGTGCCATTGAATGCCATTATATTTCCATAACAGTGAATATTTTTCTGTTACTTGTGATGATGTATTTTCATTGGATATTATAAATAAAATTTTTGACCTAGATTATACTTTCCCTTTGTACATTGACTTTCTGCTTTTCATTTTACTGAGTAAGTTTAGTGTGAAATCATGGAAGAAAAATCCATGTTTATCTGAGAATACTCTTTCATTTTGGTTCTTATTAAAATCACAATTTTTATTATTAGGCATAATACTATACATTATCAATAAATTTAAGTTTTTTTCTACCGTATCACATTTATTTTTTAACTAGAGCTATTTTGTTAGAAAATAGTGAATTTTTACTACCAAGTATACATTTTTTATCCTATTCAAATAATGCTTATGTTCTGCTCCTTCTGGCTGTGCTGTATCATCTTTTTTTAGTGCGGTCCTTTTTCTCCGCAGCCTCCTTCATTTTATCTTTTTGCTCTGCTCCTTGATTATCAACAATATCTACAATCTAAACTTCCCATGTTAGCTTCTCTATATGGGGTAACTGTAACAACTGGGATTGTGACCTAACCCTGATAAATGAAAACATTCTTTCTGTTGTGTGTTGTGCTGGATGCTTTACTACAGTAGCTGTGCATTAGTATTTATGCAAATCTTTTCCAGGTTTATGTTGTTCTGTATTAAATTTATCACTTTCTAGGCTAAAATGTTCTGGTATGGGGCAGGTATTTTACTAATTATTCATTTTGAATGGATGGTATGCAAATTGATTAAAATGCATGGTGTAGGTGTGGAGGGTGCAGTGAGGTGGTTGAGAAGTTGTGTTATTAGGGATTGAGTGAATGGATGGCAAAAAGATCATTCCTTTCTAGAAGTTAGGGCTTATTTTAAGAAAGTATTTATGAACTCAAAACAGGTTTTCCATTTACACTTGGTGCCACAGAGAGACTGATATGTATTAGCTGTAGAATTACAAAAATGAATTTTGGACTGTTCATTTCATAGACAATTGTCCAAGAACTAAACTCTCTCATGAGACTGAGCACCTCCTTTGCAAATTCATTATATATTCCTGTTACTTGTTAGCAGTTTTCACAACTCTCCTTGAGTTTGCTTCCTGGTGAGGACTGACACAAGGAGTTCAGCAGTGGAATTGTCTGTGAAAGCCTAGGTACTCAGAAGGACCCGCTCCAAGAATCACATACAAATGCTAGCTGCAACTTGAGCTAAACAAAGTTTTTCAATAGAATTAACACAAAGCACAAACACACCAGAGAAACAGATGAGGTGTTTTAATGCACATCTTGACCCCCGGGAGTCAAGAAGAATTAAAGTATGAGACCTTTAAATCCACCAGTGATAAGTAGTTATGAATTGGGTGTAAAACACAAGCATCTGTTTAACATATCAGAACACAGCCAAGCTGTTGAGGACATGTAACTTCCCTTCTCTAGTCTGGAATATATTGAGCAGCTTGAGCCAAAGAACAATCAGTTTACTGGCAGGGGTGGAAAAATGTACTTGGCTTTCCCCTCATACAAATAAATAGCTTAGAGGAGTACACTGGCATGGATGAAGAAAAACAAACAATAAACCCGTGTATTAAAAGATGTGTTGATTTATATCCCCTGAGATTGAGAGTGGTTTAATCTAACACTGTCTAAACATGAGGCAGGTTCTGAATATGTAAAAAAAAAAAAAAAAAAAAACCCTCTTGAAATAGATGGGTTTAATTGCATTTGTCACCCGGACTTGGATGCAGCAAAGAAATGGGAAATGATGTACACATGGCCATCCAGTGAAGATGCTAGAGAATTGCCAACTCTGACATCAAGTGACAGGAAGATGGTGATTAACACCACATGTCATACTAAAAGGGTAGTTTTGCATTCAGGATGAATCACAGGACAACAATGTGCAACTTGCCTTTTACCCACTGACTGAGAGAGATAAGAGGAGAGAAAGCAAGCTGGTGAATATTATATCGTGGGGAGAATAGCTAATAAACTTTTACGGAGTGAAAAGGAGAAGAATTTTCCTAGATTTTACTCCTTGCTGATACAGGGTGAAGACTTCTGCAGTCCATTTGGTTTAATCAGTTTTCCCTGAAATAAAATAAATGCTGCTCGCTTGTGAAAGAAGTAAAAATGATCTTGGTGAAAATAATATTCATCATAAACACTCTGTTTGTATTGTAGTGGGACAATTTTGATGAGAAAGTACTTTAATTTTGTTTTCTTCACAAGTATGGTAGTATTTCTTCTCCAAATAGAAACTTTCATACATTGCAAAAGCAAAATTAACATGTCTCCAAATGCATCTGAAAGTTATGTGTAAGCCTTTCCTCTCTGTTTTATACAGCCTTCTCCCCTTTGACTGAATTATTCATTGATCTTTCCTACGTATGGATTGTTTTTCTATAATTATCTCTGGGTTATTTTTGGCAGATCCTAGGATCATAGGATAAATCACATTGCAAGGAACCTCACACGGTCTCTAGTTCAAACTCCAGCTCAACTCAGGGTCAGCTGTGAGAACAAACCAGGTTTTTCAGAGATTTATTTGATCTGGTCTTGAAAACCTGGAAGAAGGGCGATGGCAAAACCTCTCAGGGGAGCCTATTCCACTGTTTGGCCACCTTCATGACAAAAAATGTTTTTTATACTCAGTCTGAGACTCTTTTTTGTTTTTCCAAATTATATCCACTGTGTCACATCCAGTACCACAGGAAAGAGCCTGGCTCCACCTTCTTGACAACCTTCTCAAGGATTATTCTTTATCTTAATACTGTTTTTTTCTCCTCCAGAGAAAAAACCCAACACCCAGCAAACAGGGCTTTTCTGACCTACCACCAGGTTACAGCTGTTACACCTGTCTCCTGTGTTGAGCAATGACTTCTCTATTGTTTGTTACTTGTAGTAAGCAGGAGTCTTAAATTAAAACTATCAGCTTTCCTGCCTTGTGCTTACTCTTTATAAACGTCTCTGGAGCTTCTGGCACTTCGTATACACTGTGAAACCCCCAAAACATTGCAGCCTGAACAAAGGTCTTGTAATAATTTCTAGACTGCCCTTCTCTCTGCATTGTCTTCCTCTCTGACCAGGGGCTCAATTTGGCTACGTTGAGGTTTATACAGTAGTGACTGATTTTAGCTTAAAGAGCTAAAGAATTAGCTTAAAGAATTTCAGTGCGTGTCAGCCCCAGCTTGGGCATGTTTTGCCCAAGGTCATGAGGGTGGGACATGAATCCAGGCCTTGAGAGAGTGATGCAAACACTGCAGCTGTTCCATGTTGTTCCTGTACCCTTCCCCACCCGGGCTGCTGCTTGCTGGGGAGCATCAGAATGTGCTTCAGGGTGTAGCTGTCAGCAGAATTTTGCTGATGTGAGAGAAGAGCACCATGGTGGGGTGGTGTAGTGTCTTCTCCTTTCAAATTCCACTTCTGAATCCGCCCAAATGACCCTCCAGGAAGGCCCTTAATATCATTGTTTACACAACTCAGGAATATCGGTTGTATGTAAAATGAGCTAGAATGGCAAAGAATCTAGTATTCCTAATTTGTCTGTGTTGTTTTATTATTGCTGTCCTCTGCGAAAGGTCTTGCATTCTGTGCATGTTGAGATAGCAGGAAGACATGCAGCATTGATGGTGATTTCCTTTTTCTTGGCACAGAAATGAGAACAACAGAAATTGGGCAGTAGCAGTATTGAACTGGAGTGATGTTTTTTAAAGAATCTCAGCAGAAAACGATAGCAGCAAAGGTTAGGACTGTGCATGGTTGAATAAAGTTCTACTTTCCACGTATCATCAACAAACTATGAAGCTGGGGGCCAGCATCTCTCTTACTGTCTGCTAAAACAGCGAAACAAAAGGGCTCACAAGATTAGTCATGGCATGAAGAATCTTTTTTCCTCTGCTTATTATGACAAAAAATTGTTATTATGTGTCATGTGTTTGGCTCTTTGTGTTCAGGGTCTACCTGACTTGTGGGCAGCTGCCCTGGCCATGCAATGGCACTCCCTGACAAGCACTCAGTAAGGCCAAGTTTTGTATGGCTGGAGAAGTGCAGTGCTACCCCTATGCCTAAATCCATCCCCTCGTGGCAATACTGATGTGATTTGGCTGTCAGAGCTGTGGAGGCAGCTTGCACTTCTGCTATGCATGCTGTGGTTGACTCTGCTTTAATGGAGTGGTTCAATTTCCATGGCTGTATTAGCCTGGCTTCTTTCTCAAGCCCAATAAAAATTCCTTGAACACGCCTTAATTACCGAAACACCATTTCTCAAATAAATTAAAAAACCCAATACTAGCTGACTTCTCATATAGAGTGTGATATGATGCAGTGGGCAGGCAGTTAGTTACAAAAGTCAAAGGGCCTATTTTTTTTCTTCTTTTTCCTTAAAATCTGAAATCTGCCAAAGCTGCCTACTGCTCTATATCATTGGGAATAATTAAGTGTCATGCAGAGATGCCTATACTTACCATTTCAGCAAGATGCTTCTCAAAAGAATTCATGAACTTGGATGGAGAAGTAATTAAGGCATTTCAGCTAATTTATTAGCTGGCATGCTTTGGTTAGTTTGGCTGTCACTGCATAGCATTACACTATGTGGCACAGACAGAGCATGGTACCGCTAAATAATAACTTTTTTTCAAGCGGCACTTTTAGTCATCCTGTGGTTCAGTTTTGATGTTCTTCTGCCAAGGTCTCTGAGTTACACAATTCTGCTTGAACTTTGAAAGCCTGAATATTTAGGTCTTGCTTGCAACTATGACATGAGCTTGTCTGCCTGTGACCAGTGGCATATGGAAGAAAAAGCTGCTGCAGAAAACTCTTTTTATTGCATATATTGAATATGTCTGACCCCCCTGCCCTTGTAAACTTTTATTTCAGACACTTCCCTTGCAATTCCAATATGTGTAAAGTAAATAGAGGTGGAAACCTTGAGCCATATCACTCCAAACTTATCCCAACTCTCCCACGAACCAGCCTGTGTACCATGTAGAACTCCTAGGAAACCCAGGGAAAGTGCTGCATCTAGTTCACACCTCAGTTAAACCTGAAGCATGCAACACAGGCACTGGCAATAAACCTCTCTCACTCGTCATATTAGGAAGGGAACTTTCCTGAAAACAGGCAATGTGGTTTCCAGAGGTGCTTCTTAGGGTTTTGTAACAGAGACTTGCCTGTCCCACTTATGTACCCTGGCCTACTAATTATTGTGGAGCACATTTTATTATAAATCAAAATGTTCATTCTTGACTGGAAAAAGTTCAATCTTTTTCTATTAAATATCTTATGAGAAGTTCCAATTTCTTTTAAAAAAAAATTAAAAAAACCCCAAACCTTATAGCAACCCTTGTGAGGAATGCTAGTCTGTGAAAGCTACTGTTAATAAGATATATAATCAATACTGCTTAAGCTGATGGACATTTAACATCCATTTGACTGATTGTACACCCATGGTAGGTTTTAGTCCTTATACTCAGAATATCACCCCATATTATACAATTATAGCCTAATATATATCTATCTAAATTCTCTCTGAAGTGTAAGGTGGGCATATTTTTTTGGTTCACAGAAATCCTGAAACTGTGCATTGTGGTAGAATTGAAAGCTGTCAAACTGCTCTGTGTGCCTGGTGTAGGTGAAGTGAATCTGCTCTATGGTATATTAAGCTTGTGAGCTCTTTTTTAAAATGGGAACTGTTCTATAAATGTTTTAGGCATAATTAGAATATATTGGGAGAGAAATCCCAATGGAAATGAGCACAGAGTGTGATTGGCTCGTGCAGGCTCTCCAAGGTGCTGCCTACCAGAGACACATAAAACATATAGAGAGCTCAGTCAGCTTTAAAGGTAGGTGAAATAAGCATCTGCTTATCCTAGCAAGGTGATCCAGCTTGCAAAGACAAAAAAAAGGAAATTTGCCCTGGTGGCTCCTTTGCTATTTGTCAGCAAGGAATATTTGCCGCTAAAATTTTCAAAATGTTGAAGCTGATTTTTCTAACCCTTTACAGAGGTTTGGAAGGTTAATAAGGGAAGGAATGAGAAAACTCTCAGAAATTAGTGTTCCTAGCAGGACCTATTCTATCTTGGATTTGTAGCATGTGTGTAAAAAAGACTCCTCTTTTGGGGCTTAAACAGCTGAACAGAAGCTTACCTATGGCTAGTTTGTTTTACCAAACCAACAAGATGGAAAGAGCCCAATGGAAACAGGATTTATTGTAGGAGTAAAAAGAAATTATATGTAACAAGAGTAGACCCTTCCCCTCGGTGTTTAATACCAAAAAAAGTAAAAACAGGACTTAATTTAATTTACCTACTCTATCTGCTGTATAATTGTATCTTGGAACTGTAGTATCTTCTTCAGGTAAGAATGGGCAGTGAAGTGGAAATGTGTAACTAGAGTCTAAAATCCTGGCTGCTGGGTGTCATGAGAGAGCAATTCTATTGAACAGTTTTTGACATGGTGTTAGTTAAGAGTTTGGAAGAAAGCCATTTTTTGAGCTAGTATAAGAGCTGTGTGAAGTGAAAAGTAAATTTAATGCTGGAGCTAAGTCATTGCTTTGGCTGAGGAGATGAGATGTGAATTCAGAAAAGATACTTCAGCTGGCTGAAGTTTGTGGCTGTTTTTTAAGCAAATGTCTGTACAAATACGCTGTGGTTGTGTTTAAATAGATCCATAAATTTTTAAATATGACATTATTTGGGGAGCCTTATTTGTCTTCTTTGGCTTATAAATGGCTGAGCAAGTGCTTAGGTGTTCAGAATAGCTAATCACCTCTTCTTGTTTACCATGGTCTATGGTTTGTTATGCCCCAGACTTTTCCCATCCCCTTGAGGTGGAATCTTAATTTATTTGTCCTTAAAATATGGCTGTATTTCCAATTAATACTTGATATTTGGTATCTGATACTTGAAGTGCTTTGAAGGAAAGTATGAAGATGGAAGGGACCAAAGAATTGCAAACTCTTATTGCTACTATACGTCAGCTAAAAACAAAATATGCTCTCTCGGGAAGTAAAATCTGCCAAAGTTAATATTTGTTATAGTGGACTATCAGTAATTTATTCTAAACCCATGCAATGGAAATGTTCAAGTGTTGACGACTGCAGAATTTAGCTTTCATAAATCCTTGCTTTTTAAAGGAAGCAACAGATTCATCATTAATTTTTGGATGATTTACAGAACAATCTCTCCCCCTTTCCATCTGATGGTGAAGATTTTCCTTTCCCCTGCTTTTTTTTTTCCCCTTCAGAGCAGCAAATTTGCTAAGTAATCCTGAAGACAGCAGCTGTATTTATAGCCCCCCAGTTAGCTCACTGAGAGAGGCATTTATGCAAATCAATTTATGCCTTTTAAAGAATGCTGCAATCATGTGGTGCCTTCCTAAGGCACGAAAGATAAGGTGTATCAAATTTAGAAGCTCTTGGTAAAGGTATATCCTGTGTAAACAAAAACCTTTGCTGTTGTGAAATGAGAAATGCACAGTATGAACAAAAAGTGACATATTTGTTTTAGCTAAAAAGTGTGTAGTTGGGGGGGATCTAATAAGAATCCTGTTAGACTCTCTCCAACTCCTGACAGTCTCATCATTTGTGTTAAAGCTAAGCTGCTATTTGTTAACATGGTTGCCACGGCAACAGAAAACCTTCATCTCTTCAAGGTAAAATCAGAAGTGCGATGAGTGTGGAAATGCAAGAACTGACTTTACACATACACAAATGTGTGCTTTGTCTCTTATTCCTCATTTCACAATAGAAATGGACTTAAAGCCTTTTTCTGTTTCATTCTGGTGCTGGGGAGGGGATTGGGAGTTCTGAGTGGTAAAATGTGAAACCCACTGAGGGGCTGAGGCGCCAGTGCCTGCTGGGCTGCCAGTGATTCCAACAGATGGTATCAGGTCTCAAAAGAGCCTAATTGGCTTATCATAGGCAATGCACGTGTAACAAGGGCTTAGATAAAGCCAGCAAATACACCTTCAACTTGATGACTTGATTTTCTACCTGTGCTTTTAAAGTAAAATATGGCTATGACAGTATGAATCCAATTGAGTGGGCTAGGTTCAAGCCCCTTGGAGCCTGCAGTCCTCCTTTGCTGGAGTTGTAGTACAAATTACTGAAAATATCTGTGGTGGATGTCGCAGGGTGGCACAACTGGTGAGTTTGCATGGGAATCTCCGTGCTGCCTCTCTCTAGGAGTTGTAAGGGAAGATCAGCCAGTGTGTCTAAAGCAATGTCATGATCTGTATACAATATCCATGGAATTATATGCTCTAGTTTAGGGAAAGGCAAGGAATCCAGAAAATTGTAATTTTGTCAGAGGTAGTATAGTTTAGTTAATGGGCTCTATCTGTCAGTTTTAATGAGCACAAGGTTTTTTCCCATTTCTTTCTATAGGACTGATCAACAAAGTAAGCCCTTTGCTGTTAGTAGGGTTTCTGAGTTTTTAAGTTTTATTTCAAGGCTGCTATTTGTGTACCCAGTGATAAGAAAAATAGTCATAGAAATAACTATTCATTTACGTGCTGTATAGTCATCGGGTTTTCAAAAATCTCCATTGTTTTGGTTTGAAACAGTTTGTTTTTTTTCCACTTCAGCACCTCCATAATGTGTGCATCCTTAGTGGACAATGTACCTTAAAACCAATTTAAAAAAAAAAAAAACCAAACAAAAAACCCTCCAGAGAAGCTAATTCTTTGACTCTGACATATAATATGCCATCTAGGAAAAAATAGCAAACATTAAAACACAAAAAAAGATACCTGCCAAAAACTCTTGCAAACTCAAGAGGATAAAACCCTGATTTTGAAAGGATCTATGGGCATGTACAGCTCTTATAGGGGAAATGATACTGAATCTAAAACTGGAATTAAGAAAAGTTATTAATTGTGAAGTTTTTGTAAGATTTGAAGCATAGACACCTTCAAATGAGTCTGGGCACTAAGATGCTGCATCAGATGACAAAGGAAATTCCCCTCTGGAGAATGACTTTCAGAGATTCACTGGATTCAGGTAGTTACTGTTTTCATACTGTGAACAGGGGCTCAGAAGCTGCTTTTGTTGATTTATACAATGAGATTATAGAAAAGTGTAGATTATAGAAAGAGAGCGGGCCCACGAACTCACACAGTATTATTTGTTGATCATGATGCTGAAATAGAATTTCCTACAAATCCTCATTCAGTTCCACATTTCCTTGAAGGGAAATATACACAGGTCCGTGTATATTTTGCAATATCAGCTGGCTGCTCATGGGATAGAATGGTTTGTAGCATTTCACAACCTGGTCAGTAGTCTACATGACAAGTAATATTTTTGTCATTCTTGGATTTTGTGTTTCAGTTTGCAAGTTGTTTTCAAATTTGAAGTTTGTTTTTGTAGTTGCTATCATGTCAGAAAGTTACCAAAAAAGGGTGTATAAATCTATTTGTTGTGCTGTTCTTAAATTGCTTTTTGCACGAAACCTTGAGGTTTGCAGTTAAGCCTTTGTGTAGGTCCGTTCTTCTGGAAAGAACCAGGTATGCCAGAAGATTTCTCTAAACTACCTATATATAGGGAGAGCAAGCAGTGTATAGAAGCCAATAAAGTGGCACCCTATGTCTCCAAATTAGCAAGCAAACAGAGTTTGATTAAAATTGCTATTGAATTCAGTAAGTTAGAGGGTTCTTACCTAGTACTATCTATAAAATTAATCAGCCACAAAATACCCCATGCAGATTCCCAAGCTCTTCACCCAAGAAGTTTTAGAAAATAAGCACAACCGGCACTTCAGATCCACAGCACGCATGAGAACAATGTGCTTCCCAGCAGTTTGTGACACACCAGCATGCATTTTAGCACTCCATTACTCACTGAGGCTGTCACGCCTGCAATAAATGCACGTACATATAGTGCTGTTCCTGGCATGCTGCTGCATTGCATGGGTTGGTTATGGCATCCTTTGTCACTGACTGTCCCTTCCCTAAGTAGTTGCTTGTTCCTGGTTTCACATAAGCTATTTGGAACACAGCAGGGGATAAGCCTGCACAGGGAAGTTTGCTGTGAAAGCTTAAAGGCATCAGCATTGCAAGTACCCATTATATTGCCCCTGGAGAACGCTAAGGGAAATAATGTGATTATTCATTTGGATCTGAAGCTGTATGGTAAAGCCTCAAAAGCAATGGCAGCACAGGCTGGAGGAGTTCCTCCACAACTCAGCATCTCAGTAGAGACGTGGCTGGGAATTCAGTTCCTGGCCAGTGATCATATATAAAGAAGGTATGTGTTTCCCTATCTGCCAAAAGCCAGATCTCTTCAAAGCACTGTTGGCTATCTCATTAGTGCTTCTCACCCTGGCATTCATTAACCTTCTTCTGATGTGCTGTACAAGTTCTGCAGAATGAGGGAGTCACTCTCCTTGCAATTTACAGTTCCAGCTAAACAGTCTCTACACAGTATTAAGAATCTCCATTCCAGGCTGATCCAGGCCTGTAGCCTGAGAGCTTATTTCCTAACCTTTATTAACCATGAACTAGTATTGATGTTAGATGGCTGAGAGAAGGTATTTTTTTAGACTTTTACACTGGGTAGGCCTTTCTTTTGCTATACTGTGATGCTGGACGAATTGGACAACATTTTTTTGTCCAAGTCTTTGATAGATTCAGGTTAAATTATTTCATGCTGAGCTTCTGGAGTAACTATGTCTACAAACCAACAAAATCCTACATTTCACTAGATAGCCTATTCCTCAAGTACACAGGGAAATTCTCTCCCAGAGTTGTCAAAGTCTCTTTTACAACCTTGGCAGTTTCCAATGTCCTTACACATTATGGCAATCCACAAAATGGCTTTTCTGGACTTTCAGTGCAGTAGGTGCTCCTCTGGACGTGGCTCTGGATTTCTGCATTTGCTGGCTGCAGTCAGCAAGATGCCCCTGAGTCAGTCCATGCACCCAGCCCTCTGGAGAGGGATCCACTGGGGATGTGACCGCAGTGGGACGGAACAGTGCCCTGGGTAGGAATACAATTGGCTGCAGATCAGAATGGTGTTACTGTGGGTCAAACAAATTTATAATAAAATATTTTGAAATAGTCCTGCAATACTGGTAAGGTAGAAGTGGGCATTGTTTTTTGTGTTGCCTTCTTTCTGATGGCTTGGGTCTAGATGTTTTGCTCAGGTGGTACTGTAGTACCAGGTTAGCTCATTCATTGTTAGAAAGCAATGTTTCTTTCTCCCCAGAGCTTAATTTCTAAGCCTCAGAGCTGCACTGTAAGACAATAGAGCTAGAATTGATGGCTAGAATTGATTTTAGAAAGTTATTGTTCAAGATTATTGTTCAGTATCCTCCAAGGTTGCTACTTCGTGCTTTTTTATAATTACAGTCTCCACCAACATATTTGTAATGTTTGGGTGATTTGAATTGAAGTACGCTATGGTTTCGTGTGTTGTTTTTTCTATTTTTAGTTTCGCAGCCCCCCATGCCCCCCAACAAAAGCAATTTCATTGGACAATTCAATTGAGAAATCAATTATAGTAGATAAATAAGTCTTACACTGAATGCTGTGTAAGTATAGAGCGTAATCATTTATCTAAATACTGCTGCATGCTTTGACTTGAAACAATTCGTCCCTCGTAGTTAATTTATAAGTTTGGGTTGTGTTCAGGCTTCAAATGAGGTTTAGCAGTGTTGCGAAGAGGAAGGAGCTAACCACTGTGCAACTTTGTGGCCTGTACTTGGTGACTTCCAGCAAGATATATCATTACCCTCAAGAATTTGTGATTAAAAATTACTCCTCCTCTTTTCAGTTCGGTCAGCAGAACATTGAATCTAATTTTACACCAGTGCTGACCTAATTTTAGGAAACTGAGTTCCTGTGGGTCTTGTGTTGCTCCCTAGCCTATTTTCTGTGAGCCCCTCTTATAAGGGAGTTATGAGGCTTGTCTTGGAGTCTAAAAGTCTTGACCAAAGGCAACCCTTAGAGCTATTTTCATGTAGGCACTTGTTGCTTGCATGACCTGTACCCTGCTGGAACCTTTCTGTTAAGGCTTTCTTTAGGCAGCAGTTATTCTGATTTATTGCTGCTTGTGGACGCAGTAAAAGATGGAGCACAAAGGGAAATCAAATTATCAGAATTCTTTTCAACCCAATATGTTTCTCAATCACACTTATTTCAAAGGCTAGTATTCAAGTCTGCCCGATACGGCTTATTATGATGTGGAAGCTTAGGTCTATAAACAATAAATTAAATCACAGCTATCATAGCTTACCAAACAAATAGTTTCTAGGAGAAGAGCAAGTGATTCCACTCAGATACTTATTTATTGCACAAGCATTTATACAAGTGGGGGGAGGCCGTTAGCTTGAACCATTTCTCTTGGATTACAGACAATCCCTTCTTTTGATGAAACAGTGATGACTCTTAGAGAGATGGCTGGAGAACAGAGTGAGCTAAAAGAAAGTGCTCCTTTCAAGGAAGCTAAGCACACCGTGCCCACTTCCCTTTGACACAGCAAAATGCCATTTTTTGGTTATTGCTTGCACACTTTTCCTATCTCAGTGTACCTGAGTCATCACAGTTGAATTGTGTCCATTGTCTGTGATAAACTGTGAACAGGGGATGATGAAGTGGTGGTTTCCTGGAAAGGAGCAGGATTTAATCTTCAGAAATCCCCATCCCTTATAAAAGGCCTTCTGACAATCTGAAAACTGACAAGTGTGAGTGCTGTTAAAATTTATGTGGCTTGGAAAAAAGCCCTGTTGGATTGCCCATTTAAGCACATTTTTAGGCTGGAAGCTTTTACACCAGTTACAGATATATTGATTTTTAAAAAGAAATTATTGACCTTTAAAACCCTGGAGTCAGCTGCTGCCTGGCCTGTTGGAGACGTTTGGTCATTTATATTCACAGAGGCCTAGGTAAGAGCTGGCAGTTTGGAGTCAGACCCTGGGCAGTGATCAGAACTCAGGGGTGGGTGATGAAAGCACAGGATTTAGTCACATAGAATTACACAAGAGTCACTACAGTAGGCTGAGATAGCACTTACAGGACATCAGTCTATATTCCTGGGGTGGGGTCCTTAAACTTAATTTCCTTACTACTTCTACCCTATTTCTGGGACAACTCCCATACCGTCTATGGTTTGAAAAAGTTTAGTTCATTCTTCTCTTCTGTGCCTGTCCCACTTGTGCTGTCATAACAGTACTAACATTTTAGCAGTATTGGGCTCTACTTTCTAAGCAATTTAGTACTCACACCCATGTGTCATTGTAGGTTTCTTAATGAGGGGTATATGTATGTAACACTAATTTTATATTGACCAAAGGATGACTGGGCTATTTCTGCTGTGCCTTATATTTACATTTTCACCCTAGAAAATAAATTGTTTCCTAAGTTCAGGCAGAGGAGCAATTTTCTGGCTGTCAAAACATATCAAGAAGCATTATACGAATGGGATATTAGTCACTGTGAATTAACAGTACTGATCTGAAGATAAAAACAATGTTATTTAGTGACTATGGTGATAGATTAAATAATACATATTGGTTTGCTTTTCTTTTGATTTTTCTTCTGATTTTCCTTCCTTGAAATGCACAGCTAGTGTCACAGAAGTTTTTATCCCCAGCAGGTTAACTGGCACAAAAAGCTTGGCTCTAGCAATCTGAGATGTTCAGTGAAAAGAGGATGTAATGATTTAGCATGGCTCTGAGTCACAACGGGTGAAAATCAAATCCCCACTTAGTTCTACAGCTTTCCACTTCTGTACTAGTGTTATACTGGCAGCCACATTTCTTCTCGTCAGGATTTCTTTCTGCAGCAGACTACATTTCTTTACTACTTCAGTATTTTTAAGGAGATGTTTGCACCATGTTCCTTGTATTTTAGTGGTTGTTCCTAGGCCTTTTATTTCTTTTGTGCCTCTCAAAAATCACCGTCCCATTCTTCCACTATCTACAATAATCTATTCACAAGGGGATGGACACCCTTGTGCACTGGCAGTGGGAGACTAAAATGCAGTATGGCTTCTGCTGTCTTGACAATTTATGGGTGCTGAACTGTCCAACAGAAGGATCAGAATTCATGATCCCTATCCCACTGTCACCCAGAAAATCCATTTGTCCTGCAGTGCTTCAGAATGTGATTGACAGGACGATGAAAGGTGTTGAATTGATTTTGTAGTGTGCAATGAACTAATGCCAGGGTGATAACCATGTTTTGCTGTGGTATCTGGACTCTAACAGCATCAGCCCCCATCCCTACCCCAGCTCACCTGCAGCAGGCATTATCCCTGATCCCACGGCACGAGGACTGTGAGCTGAAGGGGCAGATGCCTTGTCAGAAGGTTTAGATCTAAAGACACGTGTTCCAGTTCCTGCTCACAGTAATGGCCCATAGGACAAACCCTGGATTCTGGGAGGGGACATCTGCTACATCACCTAAATGTTGTATTTGGAACTTCGTTTCATTCCATTTGTGCCCAGTTCTGGGCCCCTCACTACAAGAAGGACATTGAGGTGCTGGAGTGTATCCAGAGAAGGGGGAGATGGTGAAGAGTCTGGAGCATGAGTCCTGTGAGGAGCAGCTGAGGGAGCTGGGGTGTTCAGCCTGGAGAAAAGAGACTCAGAGGAGATCCTGTCACTCTGTACAACTGCCTGAAGGGTGGCTGTAGTCAGGGGGGTCAGTCTCTTCTCCCAGACAACCTGACAGGGTGAGGGGGAATGTCCTCAAGCTACACCAGGGCAAGTTGGACATCAGGAAGAATTTCTTCACTCACTGAAGGGTGGTCAGGCATTGGACTGGGCTGTCCAGGGGGTGGTGGAGTCACTGTTCCTGGAAGTGTTCAAGAAATGACTGAATGTGACGCTCGGTGCCGTGGCTTATTTGACAAGGTAGTATTCAGCCAAAGGTTGGACTTGATGGTCTTGGAGATCTTTTCCAACCTTAACAATTCCATAATTTGTATTTTTTTTCTTTTGTATTCATTTGTATCTTAATCCTTATTTCTTTATTGATTTGTCCCTAAATCCACTGTGTCAGACATGTTGTCTCTCTTTGTCCTGTTCTTTCCTACTGTGTAAAAGCCATCCTTCTGTTTTTCTAATCCTTTATGTTATGTGTGCATTTGGCTCCAGACAATTTTATACATTCTCTTTGCAAGAAATTGCACAGAGTTAACATTTACCTTTACCTTTTGGGATGCAGCACTGATAATATTTTGATTAATGTTAAACCTAGCTATATCTCCTTCCCTGTTATGTTATCCAAGAAACAATACTGAGGAAAAAGCAAATTATTCAGGCAGGAAATCCCCAAAGTTAGTAGTGTGATGTGGCTGCACTTTTCCTGAGACTACTGAAATTATAAGTTTTGTTTGTTTTTTTTTAATAACAAGTGGTGGAAGCACTTGTCATCTCTGTTGATTTCTAGCTCAGGTCTTCTAACCAGTTTCCCTTTCTTTTTAAAGTTTCTCTGAGCTTTCTGTGAGAAATGCATTTTGAGATTGAATTGCCATGTTTAGACAGGATGAATGTGCTGCAAGGTGGGGGGCTTTAGGTTAGTTGGTGTGAAGAGACAGGAATGATCCCACTCTGTTGTCATCAGCAGCTGTAAGGTCCTGCACTTGCAGCTTGTATTATCATTTTCGAGATCTGAAACTATTTTTATAATAATGGACTTACCTATATAAGATACTAGGTTTGACACAGGTAAAATTGGATGAAATGACAGGGTTCCTGGGGTATGCTGGAAGTCAGACTCATTCAGTCATCCCATTTGACTTTAATATTTATGGATCTTTCTGCTAGTTTTTGTTTTCTTTTTCTTTTTTTTTTCATCAAATATCAAACTTCATTGCAAGCACAAAAATCCAACTTAATTATTTTCAGCTCCTGAGGTTTCAAACCCATTAAACAGCAGAGAGGCTCAGTAATTGTTTTATTACTACTACTGAAAGTGTAATAATACTACTGGCAACAGAGGACAGTGAGCAAAACAATGAGAGAAATATAAAGACATAAATTGAATCACTAAAGCTGTTTCACACGAGATAAACACCAATGTCAGGTTAATATTTCAAACCACAGACAGTGGGTTTAATTAACTCTTTCTTTCATTTTCCTCCTGAAGAAACTATCTGTTTGGCTTTCTTGGAAGTGCAAGGCTTTCTGTATTGCTTCCTTTCCTCTCAAATCAGTCACCAGCTATAAAGCAGTTAACAGCTGTGACATAGGTGCTTTCTGCGGTTCCTGGTAACATAGAGCTTGTCTATTTTAGTTCTGCCCTGGCCCAGTTCTGTTCTGTTTTCCTCCCCAAGAGCAGTAGACGGGCTGTGCACAGTTCCAGGTGGCTCCTGGCCGGGCAGGGCATTGTTCTGCTGCACACACCCCCGTGGTGTCCCCATGCCTGAACCGTGTCCTGACCTGAACTGTGTCCTGGAGTTCTATGGGATCATGTCTTGTTTATTATATGTTCAGTATATTAGACATGACACAGCAATGATTGTAAAGTTGTGAGGATGTGGTTGTGAGGAAGGCAGATTTTATACGTGTTTAGGAACTGAAGAAAGGCTACTCTAGTGAAAGATTCCAGGTTATTTTCTGTTTATGTGAGGATACCTATTTAAATTTGTTATTTTCCTAGAACCTTGCCTTATATGTGATTTGTAAAGCTGTGGATGTATTTCTGTTTTGAGGCTGTTTTTTGGCTTCTTTAGGGTAACTTTTATGGTGTCACACATGCACATGTATGTGTATACAGAACATAGTTTCGTAGGATTTTTGAGTGTTTTATCTTTTTGAGTTTCATGACAGAATCTGTAATGTTTGCAACTCAAGAAAAAACTCGAGTCTTTTCATTGCACAAGTTGGAAAGAAGCCTTTAACAGAGAGTTATGTATCTTATTTTCTGTTACCACCACACACTTTGTGCTCTTGTACATCTTGATGCATTGATCTTGTCCCATAAACCTTCAGTATCTCTACAACACCAAAAATCACTTGCTACATGATTTCAAGTACCATGTGGCTCCAGGCTCCAAGGTTCCTTATAAATCAACAGTTTACTTGGCTTTTACTCTGGTTGCTTCACCGTGTGGGTCTGGTATTGTCCTCTGAGTAACCTACAGATCACTTGGATGATGTATGTTTCACTAAACCTTACCCAACATTGCTGGTGCCCCGAGGAAAAAGAACATTTTTCTCAAATACACACCATTAACTTGAAAAGGTTGGTAAAGACATGAGGAGAAATAGGAAGGAAAAGCCATACAGACTTTGCTGACTATAACTGAAAATTCAGATTATGTCTAACATCCATTTCAGAAGTGTCATCCAGGAGAACTGCTCTAGAGAGAGTGCTCTTTGCTCTCAGAAGTGTTTCCCTTTGGACACTTGTTAATTTATTCACAGAGATTGTCTTTAACGCACCATTCCTAAACTAACCAACAACTCAATAATGAAATTGCCTCAAGCCTTAAGAGAATACATGTGTAGCATACTTAGCTTCCTCATAATTTTGACATTTGAATTACAATCAAAGGAACACAAACAAGCAAGCTGATATTGAGTGAAAAGACTTTTCACATGTTAATGAAATGAAAGAGAAGAAAAAAGTATTTTCTAGTTGGTTCAGTTTTGAAAGACGTCAGTTTTCACAAATCCAGATGATTCAACCAAGTTTGAGTATGGAAAAAGCTACTTTGTGAAGAACACAATATTGTTTTTACTTTGCTTGAGGAAGAAAGAACTGAAATGGTGCCTTGGAATCTGCATCATCTGTGTTTTATTTTAGAGAAAATATAGACCACTGGATTAGATAAATACAGAAATAATATAGATTTTAATGGAAAAATAATTAGTCTTAACAAAATAATTAAAGAGAAACTCAAAATTCCCGATTTCATTTTAAATAACAGTCTGCTCAAACTCAATTGTGATTGAAATTGGACATATTACCTTATTGTAATGTAGTGTTTGTATTAGATTCTGACACTATTTCCACACATATGTACTGAGATACACTACACATTTGTTACATTACTCCTTTATGGTTCAGTTGGATATACCCTTCACCAATGTAGGTGGTCAGAGGTTCAAATTCTATTGGACTGAAAATGCTAAAAGAGTGTGGTGAAGTTTGTTGAAAAATGCAAGAATTGAAGGTAAAGAAAGCAACAGTTCTTATCCACCAAGTACATTCATCACTAACTTACAGAGTGTTTGAAAGATGCCAGGGAAGAGTATTTCACCCAGAGGGGGGCTGGGCACTGGAACAGGCTGCCCAGGGCAGTAGTCAGAGCACCAAGGCTGCCTGAGTTTAAGAAGTGTTTGAACAATTCCCAGGCACACGTGGTCACTCTTGGAGATGGTGCTTGGCAGGAGCCAGGAGTTGGACTTGATGATCCTGATGGGTCCCTTCCAATTCAGAATATTCTACGATCCTATAATTCTAAGACTCCTTTACTTAAAGAAAAATGCTCCCCTCAAAAGGTGATCATGAGGGTTGGGTGCCTGTTTCACATCACATGCGTGCCTTACTTTAACCCCTATAAACATCCTCAGTCTTAGACTAAGATTAGATTTGATCTTAGTTGATGAGAGCATGATATACAAGAAGAATGTGGGAAGCAATATAACAAGCGTGCAAAGTCTAGAAATAGGGCTTGTGTAAATTCAAATTGAAGTACCATCTTCATTATGATTAATAGAACTGTTCACAGTGATACTTGTAGGTGCAGTTGGCTTACCTTATAACAAAGTTCTGTGCAGTGGGGAGGAGGTAACCTTGACTCTGTTCCAGGTGCAGGGAATAGATCTACAGCTGCTGTAGCTGGAGCTACAGTGACATTAATGGAGAACTAGGAAAGTGGCTAAGTGTGTTTGTTTCAGAGGAGATGAAACAATCCGTTTTTGCAGGCCTCTGTGCAGAATATAGTTTAACAAGTAGTTAAGATGGATTTGATATCTTTCTAGAGGTTGTTATCAACAGCTTGTTTGCTCCTGATGCGTAAAACCTTGTTGATTTGTTTAGAGCTCTTCATCTTTATGTTCAAATGAAATATACAGTAGTACCAGAGAACTGAATAACCTTCTATTCAAGGTTAGATTTTTTTGAAACAAGAACTTGGCTGAACATTTTTCTTTTCTAAGTGAAATCAGTTATAAGACTGAATCCACTTACCTAACCACAGCAAAAGTCCTGCCTCTCTTGAGTTCAGTTTCTGGAGGTGAAATGCCAAGAGGGATGTGAAACTCGGAGCTGAGGGGATCCCTTGCCACCCATCAGAGCAGCTGCCTGACTCCTCTTTCAGCTGATTTGTGGCTGGTTTATTCTTCTAGGCTCAAGCAGAGCTCCAGAGTTGAGCATGTCTCTGTCTTAGGGACGTTTCCTCCCAGTTCCAGGGTGCCAGGTCTGCATTTTATTGCTCCCTGAACATGTTTCATTGATAGTGGATTCTCTATTTCAAGTAAAATGGCTAGGACAGTAGGTAGCATTGTGCTGATTTTCCTTGTGATGTCCCCCCAGCTCACCAGTAATGAATGACCCAAGAGTCTGATCATAGAGAAATAGCACTGGAAGTGTTTGTTTATTTTGGTGAAAATATTATGCCAGAAATTAAGCTTCACAGAAAGACCAGTGGATAACCCCATGTCACTCATACAAGTCTTACCACCTGGACCACAGCCAGACCATTTTTCTGTCAGTGATACTAAATGCCATACGTTTCCTTAGTAATTCATCTTGCAACAAAAAAGACTCAAAGCATGTGTTTCTGCTTTACAAACAGCTCCTTGTACATGTGCTGACTTTGCAGCTGCTTCCTGCAGCATTTGACTTCTGTAATTAGAGCAACTGGCCAGCCCAGCTAATGATATTAAACTGACTGGTCTAGAATGTCATTTATCTCAAGGGTTTAATTTGCTGAGTACAGGGCAGCACAATACAAGGTTTGCATGTGTTATGGCTGTAACTTGATTTTTTTAGCTCTTGTTGCTAAGTTACAATAAACTGTTATCACAGTAAATTGTCTGCATTTAAATGGACTAAGATTCCACCTGAAAGGAGCCACCCAGATGAGAATTGACAATATACTGATGTCTCAGAAGAAAGGAAAATGACACAGAAAACCCAACTTGTGAACAGGATAATTCTGTATTCTAGACATTAGCCAGACAGGCTCAAAAATAGCTGCTCAGACCCCAGAGACTATGGCATGTGCTTTACTAGCAAGCGACTAAGAGCTGATGTACAATAAATAGGTATTACTTTAAAAATAAGTTACATGAATATTATCAACTGTTAACAGAATCACAATGATTTGTTGCCTGAATTGTGCTTTAGAATTACTTTCCCTGGAAATAACCTCATACCCTTGCAGTCAGGCACCATATCTAAATGCTAAGAAAAAGAATTAAATTTTTAAAAAAGTATCAAAGTCTCTGCACTTGTCCAAATGACTAGAAATAATCTTAAAGCATAATGCTGGTAAATGCTTTCCACTTTTACAAGTGGAAAATTGTGCCATATTCTGATGGGAAATGATGTAGAATTGATGCTGACACATCAAGACGTTGTCCTACCTCTTCCTGAAGCTCTGTATGAAATTCCTGGAAATTCTCTGAAAGAACTGTTTTTCCCCCTAATCTATTTTAAAAGAGTGCATGGAGGGAGTAGTAGCTAAGGGGAGGGTTTATTGGTGCCATGGTTGAGTTAATTCCAAGAATGTTCACGTTGAGGCAACAGACTGCGGGTCTTGGTGGCTACTGGGAAGTTGAGTGGTGTTTTTTTGTTAATTGCTGATGCCTGTTTGATCCCCTCCACGGGTGTGATCAATGTGGGACCTGTCATCCTCCTTGAGCAGGGAGTCCCTTTCATGGCAGTAATGCCAGGGAAGTCTTTTATAAAGGGTATAAAGTCAACTCTTATTAAACCTATTGCCAGTACAGAGAAGGTCTGAACACATAGAACGTGTAGGATATTGCAGAGAAACACCATAATAATGTGTAGGAAACACAGATAAATTCAGTTGCAATTGTGACACTTTTCACAGTACAGAAAACCTGTAAACCAAACCAAATGTCTTCCACTGCAGTTACACCATTAAAATCCAAAGGTAAGGTTGTGGGATTCTGCAATGTGCACTAGCTGGTCTGATACTCTGTTTATAGGTCTAGAAAAATATGATCCTGGGTTAATTTTAAAGGTGTCACCCTCCAAAGAAAGCCATTTGCTAAAAAGCATTGGATTGACAGAAATGAAGCTGTAGACATTCAGTGAAAGATTTCCATTAAAATCACAACTAAAAACTGTCAATCAGCCCCAGCAGAAATCTGCTTAGATAACTCTGCTAGAAATTCTGGACCTCCTCAGAAAATGGAAGAAGAATATTTTGCCAGGATTTCAGAACGGGGAGAAGCAGCTTCTCCCTTTACTTTAAAATGCTGTGCCAGAGACATTTACTGTCCTTGCAAAAACCCTCCTGCAACACTGAATTTTTGATTCACAGCAGAAAAAGCAGAGAGGAATGCAGACAGAATATGTAGTGCAGCACTGCCTGTGCTTCAGCAGACTTGCTCTGGTGCTTTCAGTGAGCAGTACTTTTGAAAAGCCTGAAAATGCATCGATATGAGAACCCCTCAGAGAGAGGGGGAATGACAGGGAAGCGTTTCTGTGGACTGTGGAATTCCAGCTCATTAAAGTGATGAAACAACTGCTGTGGGAATGAATCCACACGGAGTCCATGACAGACGCCTGGTACGCTCCATTCCCAGCAGCACAGCACAAAAGCCTCATCGTTCAGCAATATTGAGAAGCTGCTCGTATCCACGGGAGCAGGTGGCAGTGCAGCCGCAAAAGTTGCATTAAGGGGAGAAAATGCAGACGCCAGGTTGTATTTTGACCTGCCATCTCTCCCCCCGGGGGTAGCTGGGTGGTACACACGAGGTTAACACCAGGAAGATACACTGATGGCATGTAATGTCAGGTGTTCAGACACCCACCGAATTAGTTAGTGCCAGTGCCAGCTTTCCAGTTAGTGCCAGTACACAGCCTGGCACCCTCGAAGCCTCGGGTGGCTGCAGGGTGAAAAAAGACACTTAATTCTCTTACCTTGGTCTAGTCCAGTGTAGCTTTTTGGTTGTTCTCCGTCCGCTATCAGAAAAAGAGAAATTAACGCCAGATTCCAGTGAGTCATCCTAAACGACAGAGTAGGCTCGCTGCTCGCCCCGGCTGCTGGCTGCCTGCGCGGTGTGACAGCTGCCGGCTGGCCGGGGAACCAGCGTGTCCCATTCTGCAGCCTGCGGCAGGGGGAGAGGGCACGGCGGCGCCGGCGACGGGAGCTGGGAGACGGAGCCGGGGAGAAGGACCCAAAGACAGAGAGGAGAGCGGCAGAGGCAGGAATATACCATGTGGCTGCGGGCTCCCCTTCCCCGCCCGCTGCCCAGCCTCGCAACGCGCTGCCCAAAAGTTACTTTTCAATTTGCGATGCACTCTCCGATTTTAGAGCCTCCCCGCTCCTGTCTTCTCTGTAGTCTGTGCTCGGGGGAACACCTCGGCATTTCGGCGATTACATTGTCATCTCTCTCCTCTGGAGGCTGGCGTGGATGCTCTACGCAGAATATGTTCAGTGGAGGAAGTCTGTGTCTGTGTGAAAAGCAGCACTTGGCTTCTTGCAGCAATTTTATAGGCTGTGTGTCTGGGAGTGGGAAACCAAGGGCAAGGGTGGTAATTCTGGCATCAAAGGGGAAAAAAAATATGAAAAGGTGTTTGGAGCCGCAAAATTGAACACAAGATAAGTTTGGGAGAGAAACGTTTCTTGGTTGCTAACAGAACTAGGTTGGGATAATTTCTGAGTCTCTGGTTTATCATCTCAGGACATGTCTCTGGAGATCAGAAACTGGTGCTAGAGACAGAACCCCTCCTGGGAATTCCCAAAATAATTTTCTAGAGGAAAAAGGAATAATTTCATTACACTCACACCCCTTGTATGCATAAGTTTGTTTATACAAATATTTTCTTAGGAAGGTAATAGAGGACAGGTTCACAGAAGTTGGTGAGGGCTGTAAACACTTCAGTGTCACTAGGACAGTGGAAGAAACGTTTGGGTTCTCACCGTTGGCTAACTAGTTTGCTAAATCTGGAAGGCTTTTGTGGGCTTTTGAATGGCCTTTATTAAATCATTTGTACTACTACCTCTGTGTCAAGCTATGCTCAGATGCTCTGAATATTTGTCAAATTTATCTGTGTCTAAAAGGGTTCAGGGTATTTAGTATTTTATATTCCTGCAATATGACTATGTGTAGATGATCTTAATCCTGACTAATTGGCACAAAATTCCCCAAGAAAAACTAGTAAAAGAATTACAGCAAAAGGTGAAAGAGCTAAGATACGTATACATTCTTGATTAGAAAACTGAATGTAGAATAGTCCAAATGATTGCACCAGTTAAATATCCATTAGGTGTTCTGCCTGTGTTTTGTACTCTGCAGAGTACAAAATGATTGTGGGGTTTTTTTTATTCTGGTCTTATTGGATAAGGATGGTCCTGTGAGAATGAGATATGAGTTCTTCTGATTTTTTTCAACATTTGATTTAATTATATATGTAATTCTGACTGTGCTAAAGGTACTAGGGATTTACTGGACTCTAATTCAGAATGAAGCAGAACAGCAGCCCATATCCAAGAGCTTAGGAAATGTTTCCTTAGGCTGATTGCAGGCAAAAATCATACTTTGGGGTTTTTTTCCCCTGAAAATTTGAACCAACATGGAATCCTTCTTTTAACCCCATTAATTTCCACATCTAACTCTGCATGGTGGCATGAAGAGTAAACACCTGTGAGCCATGTGCTGCTGAGGAGTATAAGGTGACTTCTCCTTCAGTCTGTGAGTGAACGGCATGAAGTAGATCCATGAGTGTGTTTAATCTGAACTCTCTGTGGACCTAAATTCATCAGGAGAAATCATCTTTGGTAGCACTGGGTAGTGGCCATGGAGAAGTGCATCGTTATGGATAATCAGCTGTGTTTAAGATGTCCATCCAGGGGTCATTCAGGTCCCTTAGAAGTCAACCAGAATTGTAAGTGTGTTCAAGATGTAACAGACCTCAAGTGGAAAATGGTTGAGTGGGAGAAGAAAAATATTTTATGCCATGGAGAACACCTGCTGTAACAAAGACTGTGCTTCAGCCACTCTGTGTGGTGCTGGAATTGTCCCTTCAGATCCTGCACCATTGGGAATATTCAGTGGAGGGCGACAGGGCAGGGACAGGTATCAATGACAGAGAATATAACCAATTTTTTAAACATTTCTCTGAGGTGATAGATGGAGTGGCTGAAGCTGGGTGTCCTCCATGGCAGGACAGGAGTGAGTAGAGCAACTCAAGTGAGCGTGACTGACATTCTTGCACATTCAGAGAGCCACAGACTTGGTACCTCACTCTTCAGTGCCATTCTTTCTACCTTTCGCATTGATAGAAATGTCACTAAATCACCCACTCATGATCATATCAATAACACATTAATGTTATTATAAAAGTGATAATGAGAACATTTTAGAAATAGGAACTACTGCCTAGAAATCTATCTTTCCATAGCTTTGTCCCTTAAATTCCTAAGGGGATACTTTATTAGCTCTTTGCAAATTCCATTCTCCATTGAAATTTGACCCAACGCAAGAGGGTTAGGGAAGAATAGAGCCAGTTTGGCTGGGAGGATTGCTGCTATTGTTTTGTCAATGGCTGTTTTTGTCAGAGTAAATATGGAGTAAATTCCAATTCCAATTAAATTTGTAAAGCTACATATTACAAAAGCTGCATGAGTAAAACTCTCAGATGTCTATTTATTTTGAAGCTCTAGCTGATGACAGGAGCGTTATTTTCCAGAGAGGCTGATTGACAACCTTCTTCAGATCAGATAGTGAAGATTTGCATATGCCAGAGTAGTCCTTAGGTTGCTTATTGCCAAAATAATTGGGAGTCCTTGCTGCAGAGATAATGAGCAGGTCAAGAATCAAATTGAATTGTAAGTCAGAAGTTGGCAGTGCTGCATACAAAGACTTGTAGTGCAACTGCACTTGTCTGTAGCTGCCATAAAGGTCAAGCTGCCTGAGGAAGCTGTGGCATCTCTGCCATTGCAGTATTCAAACCCCCTCAGAAAAACACAAGGATCCAAAAGGGCACCCAGAGGAAAAAAAAAAGTATTTTTACTTAGAATACTTAGAATATGGTTATTGTGATTTCCTTTTATTCCCACATGCTGAATAGTCACTGAATATATAAATTGAATGAGGTCAGAGCTGGTCATTTTCCATGACCTATTGTTGCATGGAACAAAATGGACTTGATGATCTCAACGGTCTTTTCCAACCTAGTTAATTGTGTGATTCTGTGAGAGCCACATCATTGCAGCATTATACTTTAGATGGGTCCGTTTTATCTGCTGAGTGGCTGGGCACCTTCCAAGAAATGACCAAAGTCTCTGGAAAGCAGTTATTTTTTTTCCTGAGTTCTTCTGAAGCAATGTAACCCAATGTACTTATTTCTTATCCTCCCATATCCAAGTCATTACTCCTGCTAAATTTCATCCCCTCACACCTCCTCGTATTTTGTTACCAATAAAGAGAGAACAAAGCATTTTCCATATTATTTTGCCTTTTTCTTTTACAGACATATGCTTCTGTGTTTAGTCACTGTTAAGATTCCACACTTAACACGAAATTTTGCACTTCAATTTAGGTGCTGAAAATTTTATTTTAAACTCCAGTAACAAATTCCAAGGATTAGACCTGCTATATCTTTTCTCTCGTGCATTATTTTGATGTTAAAGTAATGAAATTTGGTTCTGGAAAGTTAAATGGACTTGAGAGAAACTCAAACCTTGACTGTTAAGGGCAAACCCACTCCACTGGTCATCTGCTATGTACAGAAATCATTGACTTAAAAAGTACAATTTCAGAATGCAAAACCACTACAAAAGTATCTTTTCTTTCTTTGGTTTGCAACCCAAAATATTACATTTGATGTTAAAAAATGTATTTACATTCAAGAATCTTAACCTTTCGTAATACCAGTGGGTTTTTTGAGTGGCAGTAATTATGTCCATGTGTCTAGAAATATGAAAACTGATGTTCTCAAAACCAATTAAATAAATGGTATGAATGATTGCTTTGGCTGAAAAGGTGGCTGCACACAGCTGCCATTAGCTGTGTGTAGATATTTGTGTTTCTGTTTACTTTTGAAATGTTAAGAGCCTCATGGAGACAGAACACAAGACCATGTTAAAAAAAAAAAAGACTTTTTTGTCTGTAGAAAAATAAGCTGTAATATTGACTGGGGAGAATGTTTTATGACTGCTGAAGCTGGTGGAAAAGCTGAAAATTGTACTTTTTTCCCAATTCCATTTTGTGAAAAGATGAAGGTTTTTTAAAATCACGGTTTAGAAAAAAAAGCACTGAACTGGATTGATTTTGTCCCTATTCTACAATGCAGCTCAACCTATGGCTTTTTGGGGTTTTACCTGCACTCTCTGAATGCTCCAATGTATGGATTTGTGAGTTGCTGTCCTCATCCTATTACAGTAGTTTAGTATTTTTGTTATTAGGAAGTTTGGGGCTGGTTGTTTTCTTTACCTATGTCTAATGCAATGCCTCATGAAAACAGTCCTGACAAAATACACTGATTGTCTCTGTCTGTCCTCATCGTGGGTGAGGGCAGCTGATTCATTCTTTTCTGTTCCTGCAGCAGCTTTTAAAGCAATTGTTGTGTCTGCCCACATCTCAGTTTATGAGGTGGGCAACCCATCTCTGAAAACATTTGCCTCTCACCCTGTTCTCACGTGAGAGGATACCTTGGAAAACAGAGGGATGCTCCTTCCTACAGAGTATTCAAGTGAACTTCATTCTTCAGTGCTGTACCAATGACTCAACATCCCTGCACATCAAGGAGATGGTCTCAGGTTTCTAAAGCAATAACCTGGACATACAATGTGCACTACCTGATTTTACAAGGATGCTGAGCCCTTGAAAACAGATTTTACAAAGTGTTTTTAATACCGTGGCTTAGTTCAGTTGCAGCTTCCATTGTGAAACAGTATTTTGCCGTCTGAAGCATTCCTGAAAAAAGGATCCCTTTGGATAGGTCATTTTTAAGGACAAGAGCCTAAATTTTATTTTTTCTTTCTCTATTAAATTGGGACAAAAAAATGTTTTGGGCATTGGTGGTTTTAGAAGACTAATTAATATGTGGTTATAAAACCAAAACTCTCAAGATTTACCTAGAACTGAGAAAGATGCAAATCTCTAAGGCTGAAAATTCTTTGACAAGTATTTTTTACACTGAAAAATTAAGAGTCCATTCAAATGCTAGGTTAGAACTTCTTTCCTTCTCCTTTCTCACCAGAAAATGTGTCCAGTTTGGAAATAGTTGAAATAGTTAATCCAGATGAATGAAAACTTGCCTCAGCTGGTTGATGGATTCAGATGCAGGCAGTATTTGGAGTAAAGACTCTTCCTGGAAACCAACTTTAAATTTATACCTTAAATTGAATGACAAAGGGTCCATCCCTGACTCAGAGGAGTTGGGAAGTCTGCCATGTCAGTTATACCAGAATACTAAAAGGTTTCTTTTCAGATTGCCATAGAACCCTAATAAATTTTAAGTTTAAAACAAACCCAAAAGCCCAAGGAGTCTTCTGTCGGGGAACAGATAGTTCAATAAGGAGTACTTACGTGGATTCAGGGATAAATTGGATGCTTTTTCTCAGCAGTACACTTTGGCTTTGCTCTTATCAGAGGCTGGCATGAATGATTTTCTGCTGTTTATTAAAAGCATTAAAAGTGCCCTGTGGCGAGTGCATTCGTACTGGCGAATGCCCAGACTGATATATGGGTAGTTCTGACTGTTCCAGAAACTTGGGGTAGCTCAAACTGTGTGGTCAAAATGGGAACATGTACCTCTGATTTCCTTTTTCTGTAACGGTGATAGACACGAGGACCTGCCTCTCAAAATCTTAGTGTTCTCCCTAAAACACTGTGCAAGTATCTCTCTCAACCCCACACTAGCAATTCTCATTTGAAATCATTTTTGATTCATGCAGTGTGGGATAAGATTCAGAAGGAATTAAAATTTCAATGTTTTGTTTTATTAATGAAATCAGTTCATTTCAGTCAGAAGAATATAATTATATAATAAAATAAGTTGTTCAGAGCCCAGAAAGTCTGAGTGGCTGGTATCTGCTGTTAGCGAAACATTTACATACCTTTACCCCAAAAGCGTAGTTAGTGATGTGTTGTTTGGTATCTCCCTGGTCAGTAAAGCTCAGAAAATGCAGCTTGCTTCACTGAGCTGGCTTTTGTTGCTGGCAGAATTGGTCCTTGGTGCCAGCCAGTTTGCTTTTGTAGGGAAAGGTAATAACAGAGAATTGCCAAGCACAGTGGTTATTTTGGGCTCCAGAGGTAATGAGAGGTTAAAAGGTGTGAAGTAAGGTTCCAGCACCCTGGTTTCGATAGCCCATGCATCCCGGAAATTTAATTACATATTAACTGCTGCTTTCCGTGCTATTAATGTTGTGAAATGGCCTGTGAGGGAGATGGTCTCAATTAGCCCTTGCATTAACTTTTTGTCATTAATGTGTGTCAGTCTTGACGCTTTTAATTGCATGAGACTTGAGGAGAGCTCGAGCAATCACACAGGGATGCCTGATTTGACTGAGGTCTGGCCTCTCAGGTCACAGCAATACGGAACAATTGGGTTTGGTTTAAAAAAAAAAAGATAATGCAGAAATAGGGCAACCAGCGGAAAGAGATATTCTATTTTTACAATGCTAGGAGTGGTTTAGAGCTTGCCGTTATTTCTGAGTAAACCCATCCTTTTTAATGACAAAGAAACTTAACTGAGTTTGTTTTAAAATGTTAATAAAGTTCACATCCGTGTTAAAGATTTCCTGCCTTCCTGTTGGATGCATCAGGCGTCATAGTGACAGCACAGCCCAGTCACCATGGCATCAGCTCGAGTGTTATCCTTTTCCATGCAAGTAAAATTTCAGGGAAAATTTTTAGCGCCAGATGATTCTGGTTTTATTTGCTTAAAATCTGATTTTTGAACAGGAAGCACAGGACTGAGAAAGCTCTGCTTGGAGTATGGGATATCTTAGAATTGGTTTCATTAAAGGAGTGGTTTTTTTCAAGCTTACTGAATAGATGTCTTGAAGCCACAGTAATACAAGGTTTTTTGATTTTAGGGTAAAATACTATTTTGAAATAATTCACCCTTTTAAATTATAGATTTACTCCTAATTCCACCTGCTTTCCCCTGAAGAATACATATTATTGAAGCCAGACTATGTAATCCCAGTTTCTTAGCATGTCCTTTGTTAAATGTATGATTTTTTCTCCTTAGTTGTGCTAGAGACCTGTAGAGCAGATTAGTTATTGTTATTTACAAACCTTGTTTATGCATTTATAATTTCTCATATTAGTTCCTTTGCAATCTGGGCCAGGGGTCATCCAGGACTGTTCCCCTCACGCTTCTTTTCTAAATTTTGCTTCCACATCCATGTGGATGGTTCCAATTCAGTACACAGATGCTTCAGTTTCGGTTTCACCAGTCTTATATGGAAAAAAGGCAAAGGATTTATTTAGCTTTTCCTGGTTTTCTTCCAAATGTGTGTACATGGTATTTGTCTCTACCTTTTGACATCCAAAGTGTACCATTGTTCCTTTTTTCCAAACCAACTTGCTATTACTCCACCCAATAATATTTTCCAGCCTAAGATCACTTTTCTCCAAAGCCAGTCTAACAAAAAAGTAAAGGTATTTGTCAGTTTCAAAATCAATAAATATCTGTATTATCATTGTTAATCTTTTCCCCTTTTCTTCCTTTCTCTTTCATTTATTTTCCACCTAGAAAATTATTCTTCTAGAACACAAATCTTGGTTCTTTTTGTGTCTCTAGTGACAAAGCAGAGATATCTAGGTGTTTACATTTTGTCCTGATATGTTAAGCTGTCTCAGTTTTCCTCTGGAAACACCTCTATATCATCAGTCCCTAAGGACCTATTATATAAATTGACTCTGGTTTATCCATACTGTGGTTTTACGAACAGAAATGCTGCCTCACTCTTGATATTTTTATAAATCAAATTATATTTGTAATATTTTATGTAATTTATTTTTCTGTATTGATATTTATGTCAAAATAATTTCAAGTTTTGTTTATTGCAAATTCACGAGTTTGTTTCTAAGATTGAATAGACTTGTATGTAAGGAGAAAATTTCCTTGCACATGCTCTTAAAATATCTTTCAAGAACAATCTAAATGGATTAATGAATTATCTAATTAGAATAGTTCACTCTCTTCTAGGTTTCATTTATATGATAGTAAATCCTAAACTGCGTTTTCTCTTTTTTTCCCCTTACATATGAACATGCATGAACACACACAAATCTAATTCTGTACCAGAAAACTGCTCAGTCTAGAAAATCACAGTCAAGCTGTTTAGAATTGGGTAAAGTCAAAAAAGAGTCTTATAACAGAGAATTGGAGGAAAACTTTTTTCTGTCTTTCTAGTATTTTTTCCTCTAAAATATAGTATTGTAGTCAGTGACCCTATTAAAAGCATGAATACCAGCAGAAGTTGATAAGAGTTTAGGCAATTAACTCTAAACCAAGTGCAATGCATCTATTTTTACTGTGAATTGTGAATTTTGCTGTGAATCTTGTTGAAAGGCTTCATGCTCAACTGCTACATATATTGGTCAGAAATGGTTTGTAGTATCAGGAAAATAATTCCATGTAATGGCAGAAATGGAGAGAGGTGTTAAGAGGGCAACAGTTGGATTAATGATGACAGTTCTGAGTATGCTGTTTCTTAGCTTTACCCAAATATGACATTTGGATGTCATTTTTAATTTTCACAAATTCGAACTAGAAGACATGGTCCTGTGAATCTTTCCAACCTCGTGAAGACCAGACCTGTACATCTGTTGGACAAACCATGGCTGTTTCTTTTAGTTACCTGATTGAATGGTGAGAGGTATTTAAATGCAATTGTATTCCTGTCATGCATATTTGAGTGCCAGAGAGAAATATTTTCCCTTGGCTGCTGAGTAAGTTTGCATCTTTTTTTTTTTCAATGCAGAAGTTGTAATCAGTGTTTTACTAAGCATGGTAAGATTTTAAAGTTTAAAAATAAATAATGTGGGTAATTTCCCTAAAAGGAGAAACCTGAAGAGTTTTTTCAGATCATGTGCTAATTTTGATATCAGCAAAACTTGAAATCTGAACATCCATGCATAGGATGCTGTTGAAATAATTTTTAAAATGCATCTTTTCATTGGTATTGATATAGCAGTTGAAGCTGAACAAAGCAATTATTAACTTTTCTCAGGTGTGGCATCCAGCAGATTGAGTTCTGTCTTGTCCTTCATACACTGAGGTGATCATGCAAACAAAGATCAGAAAAGTAAACTGTAAAAGTAAATGCTGATAACTCATATAAGCCTCAGTGTCTTAGAAGTTTAACCCAAACATCTGTTTTCTCTTTCTGCGACAACATTGTCTTTTCTTTCCAAAATAGTTCAAGTAATGGAAAAATAATCATAATATTAGTGTTATGTGGAGTTATTCTTAATCCAAGGCTTGCAGTGGAGGCATATATTTCCCATTTCCTCTTACTATTTTGGTTAGGAAGAAGCAATAGCTAAAACTGAGTAACTTTGGACTTCCATCCACCTTGGGGAACTACTTGAGGAGTCCTTCTGTCTGGCCAGTCTGAAGCTCTTTCCAGACTATAGAATCATAGAATGTTTTGTGTTGAAAGGGACCTTAAGGTTATAATCTAGTTTCAGACCCCCAGCCATGGGCAGGGACACCTTCCACTAGGTCAGGTTGGTCTCAGAACTCTGGTCTTGAACCCTTCCAGAGCTGGGGCTTCATCACCATATGAATGAAGAATTTCTTCCTTACTTCTAATCTAAGTCCCTCATCTTTTAGTTTTAAACCATTCCCCCTTGTCCTATCACCATCTGCACATGTAAGAAGTCTCTCTCCTCTTTTACTGTAAACTGCTCTGAAGTCCTGGAAGGCTGCAATAAGATCTTCTTGGAGCCTCCCTTTCTCCATGCTGACCAACCCCAACTCTCTCAGCCTGTCTCCATAGCAGAGGTGCTCCAGCCCCTCTGATCATCTTTGTGGCCTCCTCTGGACTCGCTCCGACAGCTCCATTGCTGGATTTATAATATTTTTAATTTTCCACATAACTCAGAAATAATAGTTATTAATTTGACTGGTTTATGGCTAAAAAGGTATTGCTATCCAAGATGATAAGATCAGGTCAGCAGGGAATGGGCAGCAGATGCTCAGGAGAACAGGTGTATAGGAAGAGCTACACCCAGGGAACCACTTGAACCAAACCATCTTTTATTAGCCATAGACAAAGCACAGGAACATTTATCAGCACTACTTTTAATGTTGCTACCAAAACTGTGCTTGGAGCTGCTGGACACGTCCCACTTTTTAAGACTGGGCTGTAGTCCTGATGGGTTTTGGCTGTGCTGCTCTCCAGGGACAGACAGACAGACAGACAGCCAGGCTGCAGCCCCAGCCACCAGCCTGTTTGTGCTCTCTCTGTGCACAGGAATCAGCGGGAACAGGACACGCAGTACCTGTGAACAGTTTACTTTATTAAGTAAATTTACTTAATAAAAGAAGTTAATTAAACATCTTGCATGGGTAATCTCTTTCAGTGTAGGCTTTTGGAAAATTCATTGCTTTTCATTGCTTTTCTTTGCTACTTTGTTTCATTGAATTCCAGATTCAGTCCACCTGCATTAAAAGTTATTTCACAGTTTCTGGTCAGAAAGTGTATATTAGGAGAGGCTTTGAGGTTAGAAAGTATAAATCAGAAGAGATTCTTGGATTCAAGGAGTTCTCAAAAAACCCAAACAAAGTGGATTTGAGGTTTTGGTTGGGTTCTTTCTTTTTCTTTGTGGTTTTGGTTTTTTGGTTTGGTTTTTTAATCATTATTATTTTTTTATTCCGCAACTAGCTAATATTTCTCCAGCATACAATGTAAGTTTTAATCTGTTTACTTAAAAGATTTGCTTTGTAAACAAAACATGTCATTAATATTTATTTTAAAATGTAAGCATTTGAGACTTCAAAGACACAGTCTTTCTAAAGAAAAGGAGGGAATATGGTCATATTTTCCTGTGCAGTAAATATTGCCATTTTTCCAAATAGGACCTGTATGAATTTAAAATATGTGAAAGTTTAAAATATATTGATATAAAATTTACCAATCTTAGTCTCCATGTACCCCACCTTAGCATGTTAATTTGTTGAACCAACTCTTCCATGCTTCAAAACGTCCAAGAAATGGATTAGACCTCAAATCCGTGTTCTGTTCCCTGACTTTGCAGTTATCTTTTCAATTATCTCAAATTTATCTTTTTGTTCACCTGGTTTTGTGCCATTTTTCAGTTAAATGTGATTCCATTTCTTCTGCAAATGATGTTTGATTAGAAGGAATAATTTGTTTCCTCTGTGAGTATTTCTCAATTAACTGATTAGCAAGTTTGGCTGGGAGGTTTTTGTCTTTTTTTTTCTACTTCAATAATCTTTCCCTGTTTAAATCAGAGGTTTCAAGAATCCCCATCACATTATTTCTCTTTTGGTGTCTGCTTCTTTTCAAATGCCTGAATGCTCAATTCATTTTTAATAATATCAGCAAATAGCAATAGTTATGGTTTGCTTATTTATCAATTTCATTTTGTTTCAAAATACGTTCTATGAATGTAAGAGATTTTTCTGAAAGATCTGAGGGTCAGCTACCTTTTTGTTTGTTTGTTTTACAACAGTGTATCTCTTCCATTTCATCAACAAAACAGCATAAAACATCTGAATACAGATTTTTTAAAATTGTCAAAGAGTCTTAAAGGAAATTTGCTTTTTTCACATATGATGTTAAAGAAATATATAGCAAAAATATGTATAAACTGCATAAAATCTTCCCGTTATTTGGGAATTTGTGTTTTTGTAATGATTTTTGCTTTGTGATTTATGAAAAATATTGAAGGAAGTAATCAACATCTAAATCCTTTCTTCAAACTGAAAGGGCAATTTATATGTGTGAAAATTGTCTCCGATGTTTAGGAGATTAAGCCTTCTACAGGCTGTAATGTTCATTTCTCTAGTCATGCAGTTGAATAAATGACCCTTATTAGCTATCACTATTCCATCAGTTTAAACATGAAAGGTGGCAACCTGCTTTTATTAAAGATGCTGGCAATGCTACCAGTGACCTCACAGAACCAGAATATAGGTGGAGAACAAGCATCTCAGAATTACCTGCTGAGAAATAAAAACTTCAGGTCTGTTTCCACAAGGAAAAATAACCCTGGAAATTCAATAGATGAACTATTTTATTACAAAATTCTGCTTACCTCTCTTTTTAGTATGCCTGTCTCAGCTGGAAGAAGTTTTTGAATCTTTGTATACTCATTAGTAGTGAGCATGCAGCTCTTCACAAAAGGAAAGCTGAAACCCAACTAGCTGATCTTGTGAAAAAGCTTCCACAGCTCTGGAATGTGGGCTGGAAACTGCAATAAAACTGATAGATTTTTGGATTCTAATTTGAAAACATTATTTTTCATTGATATTATGGAAGAAGATATGAACACAGAACTTTAAAATCTGCACTTGCAAATCTCACTGTGAACCCTGGCCAAGTGGCTTTCCTGTCTGAGATGCATGTTTGAATGTGTATAATTTCATAGATTAAACCCACAGGCTATCAGTTTCCCTGTGTCTAATAAACATGATCTATGCAGAATTGATTATGCTTGGCCAGTTTCAAGATGAAAATGTAGTTTTATCTATTTTTCTGAAGTGTTTATTGAGGTCATTTCCCATACTGCAGTGGGAGAGGTAAACGTTCAGTAGTTTTATGAGATAGATGAGCAGCAAGATGATAAAATCTTGCTTGAATGACTTGGCCTGCACCAAATTAATCCAATGTCAATGCAAAAATGAGACTGGGGAAAAGAATACGTGCAAGACAAAATACAAGCACAGAGTTTAAATTTTTTCATAGGCTCCATGTAGCACTGTCCTTCATCTTCCCTTTTGCACATTATCCTGGGACGTGCACTGCCACCAGATGTTGGGGGTGGAGGAAAATAAGAACCATTCAGGAGGTTTCTTCTTCCATCTTTTTAGTACTGCTCTGAGTGCCTCTGTATTGCTGCTTGTCCTTCAGCTGCACAGAGGCCTGATGCAGCTGAGAAAGCCAAACTCTTGATTCAGCACAACTGACCTGAGCATGGCTGGGTGCTGGGCTCTTCAGCTGCTCATCTGAGACGTCAGAACCTCCTCTGAAATCGGCCTCATCATCCTTTTGCTTTTGTGCCTCCTTCTCTAACTAGATTGTTCCAACCAGCAAGAGAATCTACAATAATGGGGGCTTTGAATGGTATTTCCCTATTATCACCTAAAGATGTATTGCAAAGACTGTAAAGGTTGTCTGACTTTGAAGCAGTTTTTTGCAATCCTTTCTGCCCTCATATTTACTCAAAGGTGTCAAAAATTTTCTATTCCCATCATAAATGGCTGAAATACAGAATTTGTCAAGCTTGGTGAGACATCTGCTGCATCACTTGATTTTGAACACTTTGCTTAATCTGTTTTTAAAAGTTTGTTTGGGCCACATTACGATTGGAGTTATCTAAATAATTATTTTTGTTGTGTGTCCGTGTGGGAGAGAAGGAGTGTTAGTGGTTTTTTTTCAGTACCTACTAGTAATAACTCTAATTGATTGAAGATTGATTACAGTTATTGATTAATCACCCCACTGGAAGAGGGGTAGGGAAACAAGTTTAGTGATCTAGGACACCTTTTTCACATGTCTCTGCTGATAGAGTGCAGCAAAAAGGAAAATTCTAGACAATTTTTGGTGATGTATAAAAAGCTATACTACAGAACAAAATACCTGAACTTGAATCTTTTGTGGTAATAGATCATATACAACATTTTCTCCAGAGCTGACCCTCTGTTTACTCAATATATTTACCACTGTTTAAATGATTACACAGCATATAGTACCAGGAGCAATTTCGCCCAAGCAGGGATGAGTTAAAATAATTATTATGATGGAATTTGAACATTTCTCAGCTCTTGAATATTTGGTTTCTCCATTAACAGGTTTTTTTTTTTATTAGGGGAGCTAGAAATAAATATGATGACCTAGGAGAGCATCAGGATTTCTGTTTACCTATGAATTCATCATGCTTCCTTATGTACTGAGAGAGCCTACTAACAAAATCAGTAGTTTACTATCAGCTAGATAATCAGAAATAATACAGGTAGATACAGAATACATGTTTTCGAGTCTCATACATACATTTTAATAAAAATCGATTTAAACTGACTTTTAAGCCCCATACTTTTAAATTGGTATTGCATCAATTTCATACCATAATGAAGTTGTTATAGCACAGAAATCTTATGTATAATATTTTTATCAGTAAGTGCTAAATCTGAGGTGTCACTTAAGTTGACCATGAGTATTTGTTTTTATATTAAAAAAAAAAATGGGAAAAATAGTCTCATCATATATATAACTGCAGAGGTTCCTAAAAGCATGACAGCAAATTTTTCTCTCTGCTCTTACAGCTTGCGTCATTGGTAGAGTTAAAAAGAGAAGTGGTTGTCTAGCAACACTGACATCTTTATTTCTTGTTTTGATAGTGCTAATCTATCAGCATCTGCAGCTAATGGGAACACATAATTTAGAATTTTTTCTTACAGCTCCGCATATGAAGCAAAATATAATTTTAGTAGTAGGCAAGAAACTGAATTTGACCTTTGTTTCAAAGAGATTGTGTTGTCATTTTAATGTAACTAAGTAATGTACAGTAATTAATTACTACTACATGTACAGTAATTTTTAAAAGATAATTAATAAAAAATTGTATTCTTCAAAAATAATTCCTGGCTGTAGATTGACATAAAACTAATTAATAAATTGCAGTAGGTATTATCCTTTGGATTAATCTTTGTATTTTTAGAAAAAAAGTAAGGTTTTTTCAGCTTTTTTCCTTCCCCAGATGATTTTTATCAAGTGACAACTAGATTTATAGGATGATACTTTCTGCTGAATTAATATTCTTTTCACTTCTTAGCCTCAGTAGTCTGAATTGTCTGGTAGCCAAATTTCTTTAAAGCTAGGAACAGTAGGCTGAAAGCATAACGGAGGAGATGATTGAACTTGGAAATAGGTAATTTCAAGGTATTCAACTTAAACAAAAGCCAAATTCTTAAACGTGGAAAGGGTTCAGATGCTAAAGAAAAAAGAGAAGTGGTGCATCAAAGGAGGACTAAGATACACTCAAAATGTAAAAAACAACAAGAGGTAAAGGAGGTCTGGCAATAGTAATGCAGTTCTGATTTGGATTCAGCTGTGAATTCAGGCGTGGACATTGTAATTAACATGGCCTGTGTGACTGAGAAAGCTCCTTGGTGTTACTCTTAAAAAGGGAGGAAATAAGTCAAACACTAGCAGTAAAATTGTTCAAAAATAGGCTAAATACAGTGGTTCTGTTTAGTGATTCGTACTTTTGTAATTGTATGGTAAGGCACTTTAACTCCTAGGGTAGAGGTGGGTTTTTTCAGAGGTGATGGAGTGATAGTTAATGTATTTCACTCTGAAGTATAGAATTTTGAAAATAAAATAAATATAATCGATTAAAAGTTCTCCTTGTTCAGCATCCTGCTTGTGACAGCAGCCTGTGAAGGTAAGAAACATTACACATATATAAAAACCTGCCTTTGGGATGTTTTTCTTGCTTCTGGGAAATACTTTTGGGATATCTCAAATCAGAAGCTGCACAAGAATAACTTTTTATGGATGTTGTTGAATGTGTTTTCTATTAGTTATTCTCCTTCCATTTTCGAGGTGTATTTTGGATCTTGATGCTATCTGAATAAGGAGCTTCAGAATCTTCTTGTTTTGTACATTCTTTAGCTTGTTTTAGCGAGCTGCCTCACAATAACACTGATTTACCTCTGTGTCTTGTATAACGGAAAGTAGTAAATATTAATTTCCCACTTGCTTTCTTGGTATTATTCATAATTTTATAGCTCTCTGTGGCAGTTCCCAGCCATTAATTCCTTGAAAAATGCCCTTCTTGGGAGGCAAGTACAGTGCCATGAAGCCAGGGGTAGCTGTCTGTCTCAGCAGGTCGGGCATGGTGCAGGCATCCATTTTTACAGCAAGTCCAGAGAACAGATGGCCAAGGAATACGTCTGTGGGGAGCCTTTAAAAAATGGAAATTACAATCTGGGGCGTTATGGGCATTATTTATCCCATATATAGTGAGCAAGATAAGCAAAAGTACTTTATAAATCATTAGAGGACTTGTTACTTGCAATTGTGGACATTATGAGAATTCTTGGAGTAGTGCAGGGATTTTTGTAATTCCTGTATGAAAAAGAAATCTCTTCTCCTTCTGAAGATAGCATTTGTGAGTTTTCTCAGATGTTGAATATAAGCTTCCCAGAATTTTTTGTAAATATTGAGCAAATATTATCAGACCTGGATAGATTCTTCAATAAACCTAATTCTTTTAGGACATCTCCAAGACAGATGTGTAAATGCAAGGGATTTTCAGCTGAAGCCTAGAAAGTTAGTGTCATATATCTCATACCTTGAGAACATACATCTGAATTATCACAGGAAAGTACTAAATGTGAGAACGCTTGAAAATTTGAAATATTGGAGTGTAATATCAAAAAAGTTCAAGTCGAGCAGCCTCGGTACATTTAATGACATGTCTGATGAAGGTTTCATGCCATGGTTAACTTGACTAGTTTTTCCATCAGTTGGTTAAAGGTTTAACAGATGAGGTAGAAGAGTGTAGTTGTGCAATATTTGCACTGCCTTCTGGGGCCAAGAGCTTGTGTGCACAGCACTGAGCAATCTGCTGTAAGGCATCCTGTCACAGGGGTTTCACATGGCACTGGCCACAGCTGCCTTCTCCCATCTGCAGGTGGGCTCATCAGACACTCTGCTCTCATGGGTCATCTTCTGGGGACAGGAAAGTGTTTGTGTCCTTCTGGCATTTGGTTATGGAGACACTCATGCCATCTGGACAGGGCTGAAGTGCCCTTACAGAAGTTTGCTCTGCAGTTTCAACAGAGGAAAATTCAAGTGGGAAGGGTCTAACCCTCCACCCCATCCCAGACCATAGAGATGGTGTCAAGCTTTGGGAATTTGGGAGCAAAAGAGTTGAGGGAGAGTAAAATAACTCAGGACAGGGCTGAATGTGTTAGATGATGTTTGAGGAATGAGATGGGGAAAAAAAATGGTGGGACTTCAAGGAATGAGGGATTCTTTGCCTCACTAAGTAACAGCCTAGGGGTGAGTATTTAACACTAGAACCCAATCCCACATGCCAGCATACTGCAGACATGGGAGCGTGTAATTCATCTTCTCTTTTCATTGTTAATACCCTTTCAGACTGTTATGTCTTCCCATCCTGTCTCCATTTTCAGCTACCCAGGTTGATAAATATTTAATTATATAAATTTTCCGACATAAATCATTTCTTCCATGCTCTAATCTGTTCTGCTGGTCTTTTCTTAACACACTGCAATTTTTCAGTCTTACAGCTAACATTATTTCCTGCACTGAATTAATTTTTTGTAGTGTGTTCGTGCCAAAAACTGGCCAAAGGTCAGGCAATTATCATTTCTGCAATGCATTGTCTCCGTGGATTTTAGTCTGCAACTGCACTAATCCCGTGTTGTTCTTTGGGATTTCTGCAACGTGAAGGTTTCTATCACCCACACTTCTCTTTTGTGGTATTTTCTAGATTTCTTCCACTCAGTGAATAGCCGGCCTCACGTTGATTCCTATGTCCCTGGGTGTTTTTTTAATGTGCATTTTTCTAAATTGAAACTCACGCTGTCATTTTCTGCCCACTAGTACCTCTGGCTCTATGTTGTGTCATGAGTCACTAATGTCACTAACATTTCTCAGGTCTGACTGATATTCACAACTTTTTCTGATTTAGTATTGTCTGAAAATTGCACCAGAGCATTATGAAGATATTTTTAAAAAGGCAGAGCTCATTAAAAAAATTCTAGAAGATCTTTTTCCCCAAACTGACTATGTTCTCATCAACCGCCTTGTCTGTTGTCCCCAGAGGATATGATACTTTGTGATATCAGAAATCAAATCTCATGCTTGAAAAGGATAATAGCCTTCATTTTCAGATTGGTACATTTTTTTCTTTTTAATGGTATTCTTCTTCCTTGGTCTCTAAAGTACAAAGTTGAATAAATATGTGGTGTACGTAGGAAAACCTGGCAAGAGATTTGTCTCATTACAAGACTAAGGGTAGAAGTCACAGCTTATTTAAAGGGATGATCTTATTTAAAAGGAAATGGGGAAATTCTTCAAGAGGAAGAGAAAAGACAAAGTTTTCTAAGTTCTTCATGCTCAGAAAACTGTAACATGTTGTCCTTAGACATGTTTTGGAGAACTGCAGTACTCCTCAGTGCTATTCCTGTACAGTTCTAGTAATTTGGCTAGATTTCTCTGGCTGTCCTCCCAGGTGTCATGGGAAAATAAAATAGAAAATGAGAGATTGTGAGACTTCTCAGCTTGGTGCTTTGAGTGAGAGTACAGCACACGGTGGGTGAAAGTCAGCTGACTTGATCAGGAGTTATGTTCACAAATCTGGCAGGACGGCTGTGTCTGCTGTGGTGATCTGTAATTTACTGCAGACATGCTATTTGGATGTATTGGGTGCCCCTGCTGATCAGCCCCTCTAGCTGTGACAAATAGAAGCTGGTTACTGGCTCTTAGGATGGGGCACAGAATGCTGCTGGCTGGAGAGAATTACGGTAATCATGCCTAGGAATAACAGCAAGGGGCAAAAGGAGCAGTGGGCAGCCTTGCCATCCCACTTGAAATTTTCCACCTGTTTCTAGGGAACCTTTCACTTCCCTGAGGGCAGCTGCACACACTTTTGTTAGGAGGGTGACCCATGCCAAAAAGCACCTGACACTGAGAGGTTCTCCTAAGGCTAAGTGTCTCACCTTTCTGCCAATTTGCCATGTGGCTCAAGTGATAACAGAGAGAGAAACCCCAGGCCTGCAGAGTGGCCACTCTACCACGGACACACGGTGACACAGTGAGGAAATTGGCATGATCAAATGAATCACCACAGCCCCCTGCAAGGTATCTGAGATGGTGGAAGAGATCCAGATTCAGGGACAGAGGCAGCTGTGAACAAAAGCTTCCAAATTTTTTTAGTGTGTCATTAAAGACATAAAATGAGTCCAGCAGTAAAAAGATCAGTTTTAGTGGAAATTTTCTTACAACAAATAAAAGGAGGATAAGTCCTGTGATTCCTGCTTACACAAGTGCTTTACCACCACTAGGGAGAGAGGCATATGGATCCACAAAATCTCATTTAAATGTCTTTCAGTGTGCAGTACATCTCACAGAAAGCTACAAATGTGTTTTCCACTGGTATAAGAATTCTCAAATTAAGAACTGATGTTCCAATGTGGAGTTTGTATGCTACAGTGAACTGAAAAAATTGAAACAGGTAGAGTGGGATACTGAAAAAAAACCCAGAAAACCCTCTTCACGAGCTTTCAGTATCCCTTCTTGTAGAACACAATCTAGGTCTTTACTTCCTTACTATTTTTAATCTCTTAGGGTTCTGCTGCCTTCTGTTCTTTTGCAGGGTTGTGTCTAACAAAGAGCAAGCACAGAGCCAATGGAACAGCTTGTGCAGTTATTGCCACTGAGACACTTTAATTCTTGGACTCGCCCCCTTTCCTGGGGGAGCCATTTAAGAGACAGGTCTCCCACCAGGTGCACAAAATACTCTTCCAAGGAAGTGCAAGCTAATTGCTTTCATTCTGCTTCTGAACCTCAGGGCCAAGGAAAAGACAATGGTCTAGAAGAGGGATAACTCGAGATACTGAAGTTTCATTGGCAGTTTGCTTTGATATGTATAAGAATTCAGAGCAAGGTTAATAAAAGTAGGAATGTTCATGAAGTCTAATTTCTTTAGTTTAAATATGGTTTGAGTTTATTCCACTGAGGTAGCTAAATAAGGAAGCAAATGCAGAAAAATGTTCCTGCAGTGAGAAATCAGTCTACTGTGGTTTAAGATATTGGAACTGCTTTTCATAAATGGGCTCCTTGGTCTTAACGAAATGTTTGCTGTAAATGGAAGATAAGTTATGTTCTCATTGGTCTTAGCTTGTTGACTTTTTGGAGTTTCTCACTGCCACAGATTTCTGTCACAGCGTTTTGTCAAAATAGGGTGATGCCTTTGTTAGACCACTCGTGTACTGATTTGAGAAAGAATTGTTGTAGCCTTAAACAGTCTCAGGACCAAGAATACTTCTCGTATGTGGAATCTTGGAAGTCATGTGGATTTTTATAGGATTATTTGTTAGTTCTTGTTAAGCATCCTGAGAGTGTATCCAGTAGGAAGGAGGCTGCAATGGCCAGTCTGAAATAACATACGTATAATATGAAATTCTCCATTCATGTCTTGACATAAAAACAGAAAAGTTGACAAGTTTTAATAAAATGTAAGATTTAACAAGATTAGCTCAGACTTCTTCTAGTATTTGCCACATTTCCAATGTTACAGTAGGCTTGATGTAATGTACAGGTAACAAGAGATACTTCTGCATAGTTTTAAAAAGCTACGCTTAACCCTCTAAATTTTTTGGTACTCTAAACCTCTGGAGCCTTTTTTTGGAGAAGTGATCTGATCTTTGGTTAGAATTAAATCAGCTTTTACTGTAAAGCACAGTCACTGACATTTAAGTTGGATGTCCAATTAAATGTAATGTAACTACTCAGAGAAAGGAAATGAACCTACTATGAGATATTAATTGATTGACATGAACAAGTTCTGCTTCCCTCCCATTCTGCTGGAGTTCTGTCTGTTGATATTTACACAGGAGAGCTAGCAGGAAAGAAAGATACTCTGTAGAAGATTATAAGTAAGTTTCCATTGCTCTGGAGTTGGCAGAAATGTCAGGCTACAGTCACCCTCTTCCTTGGTCTTTTTTTAACATCACTTTCACTGTTACCTTAGTTTGTTCACACAGTCCATGCAAAAAATAATGATCTAAAAACTAAACAGGCCTTGACTTGTGCCCGGTAGTCTTGAGATCTTTTTGCCATTTCATAAGCTTTCAGAGCACAGTTCTGAGAGGCACCCGAGTTCTGTCGAGATTTACATAAAACGTAGAAAGGTATAACGGGGGAAAAAACTTCTCGTTCCTTTCCTTCTCCCTCCCCCCATTTTCTTTTGTTCTGTGAGCAGTTTCCCCCAAATCTCAGCCTTTTAAAGAAGCTAATTACTGCTCTTCACTGGCATGCATTAGCATTATGCTGTTGTCAGTCTGTCAGGTGCACTTAGTCAGGGTTTAATAGGCTTGCAGTGAGCTACAATTAAACTCTGGAATTAACATTTAAAGAGTGTTTACATGGTTTCCTCTTCCCTTCCTCCCCCGCAGCAGTTTGCTTAAAGACGCAAGCAGCTTTCTGCTTTGCTTTAATTGTTATGCGAGGGAAATACTGAAGAAATCCATGAAGTTGACTTTCGTTTAAATTTTGAGCTCTATGTTTTGCAGCTCTTGGGAAACATTACAGTGCTGTTTTTCACACGAACAATCGCAGCGATTTAGCACCGCGTGGTCAAACATAACTCTCGTAAACCATGCTAACAAATGTCAGCAGTTAAAAAGAGGAAGAGTTGTTGCTCATTCAGAAGCAGTGTCGTTTCCACCAAGCCCTGAGAGGAGTGAGAGGCTCTCTGGCGTTGCTGTGCTCCAGGGGCAGAGGGGACTTGCGTGTGCATGGGTTACTGCTTTCTCTGTGGCCTCGGGAACTTCACTTTGCTGCCTGCAGATCTCAGCGCTTCAGTCTCTCAGAAAGTTCAGTCATGTTTGTATGGATTTAGACACTCTGTCTCTTTGTGCACGTGTTCTTCTTTCCCGGTCCGGGAGGGATCCTTTATGCTCTATCAGTCCCGTCAGGATCCTCTTGGCATTCACTTGGACCAGTTTTGCTTCCTCCGTGGACTGAAAGTTCTTTCAAAGGCCTCAAGACTCAAGGAAGCCCCACACACTCCTGCTTCCTTTGCAGAAATCACCTCTGGGCTGAAAGAACTTTAGGAATTAAATGTTAGATGCATATTTTGTGCTATGCGTGCTCCAGAGAGCACTGGTGGGAAGCTTCTTACTAATGGGTACAGAGGGATGAGTTTTGAGGATTCAAAATTCTCAGTGGGGAAAAATTAAAATTGTTAATTCTGTGTCTGTGCCCCCCTAGCTATTTTAACTTACTGCAGCTGAGGACATGCCCTAGAGTGTGGGGGTGTTCTCAACTTAGGCATTGGATGGAAAAGCAGAATCTGTTACCTTTCCTGTAAATAATGACTTTGCAATTTACCTCTTAAGTGTTTCTTAGATAGCCCTACTTTTCAAACAAAACGTGCGAGCCTAAGTGTTCACATTTGGTAGATTTATTGCTACATTGTACATTGTCATTTATTTATTAATGGTTATTTCCTATATCATCTTTATATGAACCCACTGTGGCTCCCTGGTTTTATGTGTGGAATGTCAGGATAGCAGTGCCTCAGTTTGAGAATTTTCAGAGAAGCTTTGGTCCTCATGTGACACATGTCCAACCACTCTCCCTTATTTCTATATGCAGCGATTAGATCTCCTCCACCCTAAGTTCTTTGAATTAAGAAGTTATTCATCTCTTTATTATTTGCAAATACATAGGATTGTAGTTGAGGGAAATGGAAGAGTTTTAAACTAAACAGATGATATTGTTTGTCCTTCAGCAGAGAATTAAATTTTCTTTCAGGTGGATATGAGGGAATGTTTTGGAAAAAAAACCCTGAACTCCCCACATGACTCAAATACCAACACTTATGCAGCCAGGTTACTGCTAACTGCTGCATAAATGTATTGGCCACAAGTGACTACATCAAACCAATGGTCACCTTCAGTTCCTCTTCTACCATTTCTCTGTAACTTCAAAACTTGTCCCATTTCTCTCAGCAGAGCTGTTATCAGAAGAGTTTCTATGGTTTCTGATGATGAGTTCTATTAAACCTCTGGGGAATTTGAAAACAATTCAGAACCAGCATTTGGACTGCTAGAGTGAAGCCTAAACTCAAACAGAGGAATCCATGTCGTGTTACTGGGATAAGTTGTTTTCCCACCATGGAATGGGGGAGGAACACAAAAACAGCCATAAATGCCAAAGCCTTTTGTGATCCACCATTAGTTTAATAAAAATCACTGATTAAGAAGTTTTTGCTATCCAGCTGGTGACTGATCTCTTTTTACTTCCTTCTTTTGACTAGGCTGTTTAAATTATGCCCTTTAAATCAGTATTTAATATTACACAAATCTTTCTATTCAGATTTTTAATGTCCTGATCTCCCAGTTCTGTTCAATTTACTATAATATAGTGGAGCCTGAGAAAAAGCAAATTGTTTTGCAATATTGAGAGGTGATGCTTGGAGCAGGAAATGCCCCAAATCAAATAATCTGCATGAGAGAGATGTAAGGGTTATGCTGTCAATATCTCTTCATCCTGAAGACAACAATCCTGTAACATAAAAGTGCTTTCATTTCTCATCCACCACCATCTACCATGTAGAAAAAGAAAAAGCTTTTTTTATTATTATTTTTGCTATGGGAATCTTCAGGCCATTGACAAGTGTGTTACTAGAGAAGTTAGCTTTCCTGACCCTAGCATAGTCCCATCCAAAATATTTCAGCTCTGTAATTGTCTTAGCAACAGTACAACCCAGACTGCAGAGTGGTGGATATGTGAGTCATGCTAAAGCCAGACATTGTGCAATTTGGCAGGTAAAAATGACTGAGAAGAATATTTTAGATTAAATACTTTCTGACTCCTTGGCTTGAGGGCACATATCACATTACAGGACAAATATGCTTTGGAAAGGATGATGTTCTAAAAAGAAGTGGAGAACTTTGAAGGCCCTATGCTGTAAACCAGATGAATTAAAAAAAATCTCAGGATAAAATAATCCTATCAATACACTACACCAATCTTTGAGTAATTCCTCTTTGCTTAGACAGGAGAGATGCCTCTTTTTTATTCTTTTTTAAAGTTCTAACTCATAAAAGATACCAGGTTTGTGGTACTGGAAATCAAATCACGGGTATTTACTCAAGAACAATATTCAATTGCAAGGTATTCCTACATGGTCTTGTTTATGTTGCTGAGCTTTGAGATGGAAGATCTCAATCCAGCAGGACTTTGCAGTTTTGGGTAGGATGCTGTGCGCACCTTGGGGAAGTCCCATGCATGTTACTGTGTGAAGTGCTGCCAACAGACCATGGCCTTCACTAGAAATTGGACCAAATTTACCAGAGCAAACTGACCTAGGCATTGGCTTCATCATCTCGGTACAGAAAGTCCAGCTGGCCCTAAACATTCCTTGTACTATCAGAATTTTAATTTGTATGTGACTGCGGAAGAATTTTCCTAGTACTGAGTCTTTTTTGGTTCAAGGGCAAGAATTTAAAAGGTGTTTGGTGAACATGATTGCTTCCATCTCACGTGTCATAGAAAAGATGATTTTAAAAGACTAAATTTTCAGATAGTGCTGCATTTTCTTTGCTCCTTGCAGAGACTCAAACTGGTTTTGCAAAATAGATGTGTCTGGTTATTTTTTAGTACTAAATGAAGGTCCTGTGAAAAGGAGGGAGTCTGGACTGAATTTAGAGTGGCAGGTTGGTTTTACATCTATAGCTGTTGTAATTATACTGTGGAGGGTCTTCTGATATTAGTGATAATCTGTGTTCATTTTTAAAAAGTCTTCGATTAACACTTCAGAATGGAAGATGGTCAGTGGTGTTGAAAGCTGTGAGCATTTTCCTTGAAACATGAGGCAGAAAAACCTGTTGTGGAGTTTGCTTTAGTGGCATTCTGATCTGCCATGGTTTTGTTACTCATGATCTAAAACATCAGATCAATGAAGTACTGAAATATTTTAATAAGAGGAAGCACATCTCTTGCTGAGGATGTTTAGAGAGATTTGTAGCAGTGGGAAGGATATTTGGGATGACTGCAAATGCTGGTTGCCTGCAGCCAATCTCACTGAGCTACTGAAATACCGGTGTGAAAATGGAGAAGGCATTAAGAGGCTGGATGATTAACAGCAAGGACAATTTGTGTTGTTGTATTGGACTTAAATCATCCTACATCTTGTCACACTTCTCCTAAGTGAATTATCAGTGTTTGTCACTAGAGATCCATAGCCTGCATATTAAGGAGAAGTCATTAACCATCTAGATTGCTCTATGTTTTTTGCATTATCTCTTCTGCAATGAAATCTTAACGTACATTAATGTGATAATGGAGACGTTGTGCTCAAGGATAGAGGCCAAAGCAAATAATTGTGTAATAAACCCCCTTCCTGATCAGTAGACCAGGACTGTGATCATTTAGGAGACAGAAAAAAATCAGAATAATGAAGTCAGACATGGAATAATGGTGTACCTTGCCCTTCACAATTTTGCAAGGAAGAAGTTGTTCCCCATCTGTGGATGGTTTTCCCTCCCCCTACCCTTAAAATACTAAAGCTTTTTAAAGAAACTTTGTAAAAAAAAATTTAGAGAGTTTGTTGCTGGCTGAAATGTATTGAAACAGAACTACTGTGTGTGTTGATAGGATATAAAAGAAGAATCTGGTTTTCATCAGTATCATCTCTTTTCTCTACATGCAGTTCTCAGAAAAAAAATTTACCAGGGGAATGAGTTATGTTTCAGAAATAAAAATTAGATTTATTATATTTATATAATATTTATACACTTTCACCTTTAATAAAACTTCTGGGTTGATACACCAGCAATAACTCTTGGAGCTATGAGAGTTACAGGAGTTAATAAAAAGCCTATCAATTTTAATACAAAATGACAGAATACATACTGATTTATTGTGATGTAAAACGTCATCTCGCCTATGATACGATATTCCCACCCTGAAGAATATTCTAATTTAATCACAATTCTCTTATATTTCTAGTAATTAAATAACATCCCATCAGTTACAAATAGAACACTTTATGTAGCAGCTTTTCACTGCTTTATGTCTCCTGAGCAGTTATGGTATAAATGGATGAGGCCTGGTAGTTCACTAAATCTGGAATATTGTAACAAGAAGCAAACTTATTTTCAAGAATGCAGTGTTTTAAAATAGTGTACCCAGTAGAAGCCTTACTCTTAAAAGGAGAACAGGATTTTTAAGGTTTGCCATAAGCACTCAAAGAAGAATTTTCTCTGTGGCTGGATGGAAGATGGAATGTTTTTCTTATTGTTAGGTGCAAGCATTGTGAGAGAAAAGATGAATCTTGGAAAGAGGAGAATCCTGAATACCTGTGAATTCAGCTGGTGTGCTTGTCCCCTCAATCTGCTTTTATTATCCACCCTAATGGTCATTAAAATGAAATGTATGACTGCCAGCCCTGCGTAAGCACACCGTGAGTTAGGTGAGCTGGGGAGGCCTTGGTGATAACGATTTACCCATCCAGGTGTTAATAATGTTTCAATACAATGCTTGATGAACTGTAATGGCTTCAAATTACATGCTCAGTAATGCTGTGGCTGTTTGCTGCCAGCAGAACATACCATTGCAACAGTAAGGTACACACTAAGGGCAGCTCTCTCGGAGAGTTAAAACTTAGAATAATAATTTAGTTCTCAGAAGCTGCTATGGATACTGAAAGAAATCATAATCCAATTTGGCGTTCTGTTCCAATATTGGGCCAGTGTTTGAATAAGAAAAATCAGCGTATATGTATGCTTGTGTCTGACTTCTATCCTGGGGAAATCAGAAATACAGAATACATACAAAGCTGCATCAGCCATGGCATCTTTATCTTTGGAGCTCTAAAGCACTTTAAACTACATTAAATTCAGTTCACTAATTTGTAGTTATCTGTTTAAGCTAAAATATCCTATCTTCTCTTCCTCTTTAGCTCATGTGATTCTGAAAGAAATATCCTGTTCTATCTTGGACCGTTCCCTTGGGGCATATAGTCACATTCCTCCCTCCCATGATAAAATCAGTTGCCCTTGGACTGCTCGGGTGAGAAGTTGAAACATTGTCTCTTTTGCTGGTTAGATCTTGCAGTCTTTCTAAAATAGTGCAATATTCCTGAAATTTAATCAGTAGCTGATACTAAAATTAAGATATTACCATGGCTTCCAACTGCTATTTGACTATTTCAGCTTGAAATAATCATCTGTGGATTGGTGTGCTTTAATGGAGCAGAGAACATATTCTGTTATTGCCTAATCCATTCATCCTCACTTGCCAATTTTTTTTAACCCTGTCCAAATCTATATTTTATCTTTCTTCCCTTCTTCTCTGTACAGGGAAGTAATTTTGTGACTTTGCATTTATTTGCATGGCATTGCTGCCGGGTCAGTAGTGTCGCTGGGAAACACCATGTGCTCTGCCACCTCTGGAAATAAGGGTGGAACACATGAAAAGGGCTGGTTTTACTCAACACATTTTGAAGAAAGCTCTATGCAAGACAGCATTCCAGTACTGCCTGTATTCTCATGGATAGGGATCCATGACTCAAGGCCTGATTTTGCAAATAAGGTCCATTTAAATATTTTTCCCTGATTGGTTTGTTTCTATTTTTATTTGCTGCCAGTGAGTTCCACCACTAAATCTCCTCTTCTCAACCTACTCCATTTATCTAGATGTTCATATGTCATTCCATGCCTGCACTATTTTCTTATTGCCTAATAAATTGCTTGCCCTAAAAAAAATAAAAAAAAAAGGTGTGGTTTGGGAAGAGTGCTTTTTTAATCAAGTGTGTATTATTTTGTTATTGGAATATTTGCTAGTGTTGCAGCACATCAGGGTTTGCTTTTTTTCCTTCCCCTTCTCTTCTCTCCAAGCATTTCTTTTACCTCGCGATAAAGGGGATGATCAGCCTTAAAAAAGATATTTTTGTTCAGAGAGTATGATGAAAACCATCTCACACAGGTATCATTAGACACCTTGAAAATAATCTACAATTACAAAACTTTAGGGTTTTCTTGTTATTCCTTCTTAGCACATGTTAGCTTTCCTGTGGGCATTCTCTATTTTTTCCTCGGAACACGCTTTTCCTTATCACCTTTCCACTATTAAATTAAGCTGATATTGCCTTGCAGTTACTTTTATCTCAGTTGCAGTTACTTTAAGTAAAGCAAGATATATAAAATATTAAAATAAGGATAGCTAACAATGTTGCTGAAGTTAGTTATTGAAATGTTTGCATCTCATCAGTTAGTATTTCAAGAGCAACCTGGTGCTACTTGTACTGGCTTGGTGCTGTGGCAATCAAAGTGCAATGAAGTAAGTAGTGGTTGTGCTCAGTACAGATGTCATTGGAGTGTAAGATGGAAGAGCCCATGGGGTGTCACCTGGTTGTGTTGGCAGCCACCATCATTCTGCATGGTTGCAAAAGTCTGTTGGTGATCAGCCCTAAACTGAAAGTTACCCTCTTTTCAGGTTACATGGTTTGCAACTGGTAACTGTACCATCTTTGCCCCCCAGCCACATTGTCTGTCAGTGATCTAAAGACAGCTTCTAGAGAGTGCATGTAAAAACCAGGGCCCTTATTACTGAATCCAAAGATCCTTCTGTTCTAACCTGCCTTTATTTGACTCTTCTCTGTCCCATTACCAGGATGTATTAGGACAAAGCAAATCTCCTCTAAGTAGACATTCAATTACTAGCCTTGCAATGTACTGCAGTTTGGTGATGCATTCTGTGTTTGCTGGATTTATAAGGTAATAAGCTGGTGCATACTGATGAACCTCACCGGGAGACAGAGGTGTTTGGAGCGTGGTGCTTGGATAGAGACAAGCATTACTTGGGATAGATATGGAGGGGAAAGCAGACTTGTTTTTTTGTGCTAAATAAAAGTAAAGATGGTGCACATTTTCGGCCATCCTGCTGTGCATCTTTTGAAGCACTTCATAGTCCCAATCAATCACATTGCAGCAAATTGGATTTTATTTAAAAGTTTAATTGGATTGGTCTTACATGAATAAGTATTAGGAAAAGTCCTTTATCTGGTAAATGTTCAAAATTTTAGCAACGTTAAAATTTAATTTTTTTTATAAAATGGTTTAGTGGTGAAAATGTAAATTTTTTCCCATTGAAGATTACAACCCTTTTTTTTGAGTCTGTTTGAATAAATGGAATTTCTTCAACTGAGTGACTATAATGCAGTCATTTCTGGACATTTTACTTTCTGCTTATGATTACATTAATAACATTTCTAGCTTTGCTGAATATACAGATGGATTAAGTTTTGTCGCTGTGATTCCTCACTTGAGCCCTGTGACTAGTTGATCTGTGATGGGGAATTTTATTAACCAGTGTAAGCCAATGATATGACAGATTAAAATACAGTTGATTAATTGATTAAAAAATAGCTGCTTGTAAGTAAATACTGACATATTATGACAAAAGAGGAGAGATTATCTCTCACATTAGCATTGTAAGAATAGAGCCCTTATGAATTTAAAGTTCTTGCTCATGTAATTAAGTAATTATCTCAGTGACTCTCTTGAAGAGAAGAACAAAAGAAAACATGCTGTATATGAAAAGAACAATGAATATTTTAATAGTTGCATTAATACCAAAGAGAAGCCTTAGGGACTTTTCTCTTGGTGGGTAATTGACAGTAATGCAGATTTTAATTTATGTCTTGACATTCCTTTTCCCTGTTTCAAAACTGAGCTTGCTGTTCTTTATTCCTTCAGGTTTCCTCATAGCAAATAAACTGATAATTTTCTGATTGAAGAGCTGCACCTACACATGGTTTTGCTCATGTTTTCCTCATGTGCACAAACTCATGTGCAGCATGGTCCGTGCCCACCCTGCAGCCCGTGTGCATCAGCCTGCTTCCTCTCACTGTGCTTGGGACAAGACACCATGGACAGGCACTGCCTGCCTTTGGCCAGAGCAGGGGACAGCTCTGCTCTGCTCTTCGGATGGTGCTGAATTCATGCAATGAGCTGGCAGCTACTACACGTTTTTAAAGGTCTGTGGTTAGAGCTGCTTTCTAGATCCCTTTCCTCAATGTGGAGCATGAAAAGCTCTGTTCTGAGAGACAAAAAGATTCTGTAAAACACAGCAAGGCTTTCTCAGGGCTTGCCAAATGAGGCCAGAAGTAAACTTGATCCTCTTAGGAGAGCACAGGCTTGCTGCTCACAGGTAGGGCTCACACATGCTGTCTGTACAGGGGCACACAGGTACCTGCACTCTGCTGTGGGTCTGATGAGGGCAGTGTGTTCTCCTGAGCACACTGCTTGCCCCTCTGGGTTTCACAGTTTGTCAGCTGCTCACAGGGAGGTGCCAGGTAAAATCTGAATAGCAGATTGCCCCAATTTTCCATTAGAGCATCAGGTGCAGGAGCAGTTCAGGGTGTCTTAAATATAAAGTTATGTACCACGCAACTTGGAGGTTTTCTTTTTTCTTGCTTGGTTTTGAGAGTGTGGTAGAGTGTGTGTGAGCTGTCTTCTCTGTCACTTGGGTTCTTGGGTTGCTGATGCTCTTGACTACATTAGGAAGCAAACTCTGGGAAATTTGCATTATCTGTAGCACCAAAGCAAACAAAGCCACATATGTGAAATGGACAGCAAAGGAAACCAGAGGGTGCATATTTCAGCCAAAAAAACCAAATGAAAACACTACAAAACAACCCCCCCACACACAAACAAACACACAAACAAAAAACAAAAAAACCCAAAACAAAACAAATGGCTGTTTATCTCATAAATGACCTTCCTGTGAGAATTAGTGATACTTTAAGTCTGGACTCTGTGCCATGAGCTGAATTTCCCTTAACACAACTTCAAGTCCAACAATGCATTTTATGCCAATACCAAAATACAGCACTTTTAATAAGCATTGCTGACCTTCCCCAGACCAGAAACATTTTTGGGGTCTGGTTTTGCAAAACTTTTAGTACCTTTGAGCAAGGTTAATCACATCCTTTTAAACATGGTCATTATGTGAGCTCTTATTTCTAAATGAGGTATTGTTGCAATATCAGACACATGAAGGATGAGGCAGACAGCAGAAAGTCAGGCAGGAAAGTTATGTTTTAATTTTTTTAACTCTATTATGTACGCTTTTTACAGAAAGCAAAAGATTGGCTACACAGATTGCCACCTCTTCGATTTTATAGGTGAACATCACTATTAATCATATTTTTCTTCCCAGAGGAGAAATATGTAAACAAAATAGATAATTCTAAATATATGCATAGTTTACATAAAACTGCCTGAAAATCTCTACTACAAAATTGCAAACACTCACAAGGCAAGAAAGCTTAGGGCGACAGGGTGTTTATTAACTTTTTCAGGCTTTTCAAGGTTGTTGTTATTCTGGTGGTGTTCTTGTTTTCTTGGTGGTGTGGAACATGGAATAAAAGTTTAGAATCGTTCCTACATATTTGTTTTGGAAGTCTCCCATAATACCAGTAACTAGCCAAATTTTGAAGAGCTTACATGCTGTGTTCAGTTCAGTATAAATTCATGTCCGGGATTTTAAGACCGCTAAGGCCTTTGGTATTTTTCATTTTAGACTTGTAATTAGTTTTACTGAACTAATAGATTCTGTGGCAGAAATGAAACTGTTCAAATGGTATGAGAGCTCACATGAAAAAAATTTTTCTCAAATTATTCCGAGGTATCATAAATGGACCAACATTTCTGAGTCAGAGAAGATTTTGTATTTCCAGATGTCTTCAGAGTATCAAGCTTTCCCAGAATAAGGCCTGTAAGTTTCTTAGTGAAATCTAGGAGTTCCAGCTTGAGAAATACTTGGAACGTGAAAGCAGTTCAGCAAACTACAGTGCAAACTCCCAGGAGCTGAGTCCTGAGAAATGTCTCCCATGAAAGGCTTTTTTTCTCCAAATTCATGACTTAGTAAAAGTTTAAAATTTCAACAAACTGACAGTTTCTGTTGAAATTAAAAGAAGAAAACGAACAAACAAGTCCCCCTCAAAAAACAAAACAAACCAAACCCAACAGGTAAAGCTGAAAGGCTTCTAGTTAGTTCTTATTTTGGTGTATTTTTTTATGTTTCTGGTGTATGCAGATGTCACTCTCTGGCTCCTTATCTTTCAGTTGCTGAAGGACTTGGAAGGCAATGAAGTTACTTGATTTGATATGAATTCCAAACTTCCCTTTAATTTGTAGGACTTTTAACAGATCCATTTCAATGGAAATGGTGACAGTTGTAGGACGTGGCTTAGTCCAAGGCAGACGCTGGTGAGAGCAAAGCTGTGTGAGTTGACAGAGAGCCCTGGTATGTTCCACATGCTCTGCACAGGGGGTTTCCAAGGGCTGGTCAGTGCCTGAAGTGCAGCAGATCCAGCTCCAAACTAGTTTGGCTCTGGAGGGACAATAGTTCAGGCGTGTTTTTGGTGATAAAAGCCGCTTGAGAAACTGCAGAAACTGTCAGAAAATTATTGTGAGCTTCAGGCTCCTGTGGGTACACAAGATAAATAGGATTACATGGGTATGTTTTTATAAGAGCAGTGCTGCAGCAAAGCATTACTTTAAAATACTTAAATGGGGAAACCTCTCCTTGCTCATGCTGGGCTGGCTTTGGTGTGGCCCTCGCCTCTTCACCATTCCCAGATATTTCCCAGGAAGAGGCTTCCCTCTCCCTGCTCTTCTGTGCTACCAGTTCAGCCTTGCTTTGTCTTCACCTGCGTTGGTCTGTCACCCCAAACATCTGCTAAAAGAAAACCTCTTTCCTCCTCTGTCTTGTTTTCCTTTCAGTTCTCCCTGATACATGACTAGAAAGCTTGGAAACAACATCTTGGAAAGCTACCAAAAAATGAGTAGCATTGGAGGAGGAAGTGTAATTGTTTAAAATGAATCTGTGAAATTCTTCTGCAAATTGAATCAAATATATTTTAAAAAAATCAAAGAAAGTAAGGGGGACAGAGGAGGGTAAGAAAGGGCGAGGAGCTAGGTGTATATCTGACTTAGAGTCAAGGATTTCACACTGAAATCTAAATTTTGATCGTCTACTCTTTTGGACTTCTAATATACACAGTGCAGCTCTGGCGGTTTGTGGCATACAGTATTTCCTTGACAACATACTTCATGCACCTGCATTGCTTAGTCATTGTGGGAAAGGGTCCTCAGTGTGACTGTATATTTACACAAAGCATTATCTCTTCAGTGAAATTCAGATGTTTTCTCTGTGACCATATCTGATATGAAGTGGTCTGGGAGGCCCAGAGGCCTCCAATGAGAAATGGTTTCACACAAGTGTCTCCATAAAACTGGTCATGATGGTTTCTTAGGCAACCTTTTGCAATTGTGGCAAGCCTTGGCTCTGCCTCAAGCTGCTGGACTTTCTGATTTTTTTTTCCCGTTCACTCAATAAAAACCTCACAATTTAGTGACTGCATATTCGATTAGAACTGATGTTGTGTGTAAATAACACACCAAGGAATCCATAGAGGCAAATCCCATGGGATTTCTCTTATGGATAAGATAATTTCTTCAGCCTTGGGTTTTTATTTGATAAAGAAATTTGTCCCAGGATGGGAAGAATCTCTCCTGCCTGCAGACTCAGCCCTGCTACAGAATGCTGAAATCAAGGAAACTGTAATGGCTTATACTTGTATCATGACCAACCTTCTTTATTCCTGTTTCCCAAGAAGGACAAGCATAATGCTTTTCTGTTCTGAAGATGCTTTTCAGAGTTGGGAGGAAAATGAAAATATTTTCATGAATGCCACTTTTTTTTGGTTTTCTGTAATTTTACAAGAAATCAAATTAAAATTTGCAACATTTCTTTGTTCCAAGACTGCTGTATATAAATTTTGACCTTATGAAAAGTGAAGGCTGAAAGAGTGAGGTTGGAAAATGGAACAGCAGTTTTTGTTTCCAAATCTCCAATGTCAAGTCTTAGTGCGCTGTGTAGAATCCTCATTACTATCCACATCACAAGATTGCAATGTGAAATAAATTTAAATCTGTGTATACCAACGGTAAGGAATTTCTGAAAACACTTGATGCAATCAAGGTGCAATGTCTTGCAGAAACTGTCTTGCCAGTACTCCTGGAAGACAAAAGTGTTTATGAGAGGAATGGATGGAAGGCACAGGGCTGCTCACATTTGGTTTTTATGTGGCTTCTCAGGGATTTATGCTGGCTGGCATCTTTTCAAGACAGGGTGCCTTTGTGTTCTAAGAGCTGTAGTACTGCAGGACAGAATTGCTTTCTCGTCTATTTTTAGCTGCATAAAATCTTAAGGAATAATCCAAAAGGATGAATTTATGGAAACGGTTTTGCTTCCAAAGTTTCTTGCCCTTCCTTTCTGTTTCCCGTACTCTTTTCTCCCTCTCCCTGATTCCTCCCCCAAGTGCTTGATATCAGCATTTTTAGAGCTCAGTTAATTAGTGTTTGGTGAACATAGCCAGAATTCATGTTGCACAATTTTATATGAAGAATTTCCTTGAGATATTTTTGTGTTCTATTGCAAATATACAAAATGGTCTCAAATGTTGCACTCAGTTTTGTTCTCCTCTCCAAATTATTCTGTATAACATATGCAGGATCAAAGTTTCTTGCTTTCTGGATGGATAGTCAGCACTTTTCAGCTGAGTTATCACATCAAAAGCAGGTGAGGCACTAGAGCACATGAAAATAATTTCAAGGAAGGATACTGCTCTGTTCAATGGTTTGTCTAAATTATAGATTAAATTTTCCCTTCAAGAGACAGAGATAGGTCTTGAAATTTTAGGCTATAATTTATTTTCCTCTTTTCTCTCCAACAGTAATTGCTATATATTGATAATTTCTGCCCAAGAAAAACAGGCTTTTCACTGAAATATATGAAAATTTTGCTTTGGTCTTGTCAAGCCCTGTAATTTTAGCAACACATTTTTTTAATCCCCTCATATCCAGGGGTAGGGGAGTGCTTGTGCAGCAAAGGGAACTTTGCACAGATTCAAACTGTGCACCCTGTCTTACCATTTCTCCTCTGACAAAGCTAAAACCCCACACTGGGAAGGTCTAAACCCCAAAGAGAAGCAAACAGTGGAGCAGACACTGGGACAGCTGCTGTGCCCTCACTAATCAATGCCGGTGATATAATAGCAAGTGCTGCATGTTAAACCACATCAGGTGGTTTTGGGATTTTGCTGTGCGCTTTTGAAAGGATGTAAATGTTGTGTTGTTACATTGAAAGCAATCAGGTTGACCATCTGAAAAGGGAGCATCCATCCCTCCTTTGATTGAGGTTTTAACATGTTAATGTGCTTTTTTAAACTCATCACAAAGTGGGTGGGGATACATCTCATAATTCAATACAGCTGATTGAATTATGAATTTTTGATCAGTAAAGATAAGATGAGTTCTTAGATGCAAAAATTAATAGAAGCACCTCTAGTGGGATGAATAAAGATGAGAATAAAGCTTTTGTCACCTTTCCTCTTAGGTATCCATTAGAAAAAAACAGAGCAGAGGCACCTAAAAAGATGCCTATAACAGAAGTTTGTATCACAGAGTAATCTTATGGTTCACTTTTGTAAATGTTTGCATTCCAAGCAGAAATTTATATGACAGAAAAACTGTTTGTTTGAATTGATGATATAATTTGCAGCAGAACAGCGGGGAAGAGGGACAAAAGAATGGTTTTTTAAATTAAATCCTTTACTAAACTTTTATAACAGAAGTAAATGGCTATTTTGTCTGTATTTTTATCATTCCACCGCACCATGTTTGACCATGCAAGCCAAGGATGAGGATGCATAAAAATCAGCTGCTGCAGTGTCTGCGGCTGGAGAATCAATTCACTTTCTAAGTGCAGCAGCTCTTCCCCTTGTCCTCTGATGTGTCAAAACTGGAGTAGTTAATACGAACAGAAATGGGAAATGCTGTGCAAAGGAGGGATGCTGCACATCCAGGCTTCTTCCTCAGTAGCATTTGTATATCAGGGGGTGTCCCAGCAGGGGGGTAGTGGACACAGCCTGATAGAAAATAGAATTTCACAGGGTAGGAATCTTAGTTTAGAGTTGTTCTCATTCTACAAAGTATGAGTGTGTGCAAAAATAATCAAATAATTCCCACCCAGCTGGGAAAAGGCAGAATTAGGGAAGGGGAATAGTTGGAGCATGCACATGACATGTCCACGATGATGTGTGACAAACCCTCTGGCTGTGAGGGCATGGTTCATTCTCCAGGGCTGTGGTGGGCTCAGGAGCAGAATGACAGGCAGCGTGTCCTGGGTCACCTCACAGTGTTACACACGACACCTTAGGAGTGAAGATTTCTTAGCAACTCTGTTTTAGTAAACACCGTGAGCAAAGATGATTTGTTTACAAAGAAATTGCATGAAATTTGAGTCTAACCAGCGCAGAAGTTTTCATGAAAATATTCTAAATGCTGAGGGCTGTAAATCTGTGTCAAAAGCAAAATTGCTTGCATTGAAGAGGGAATAGCATGACACGATTGTAAATAGTGTGGAGAGGCAAGAAAACTGGGATACTGTTCTCAAAGGTGTGAAAATGACAGAAGTATAAATGCCATCCACGGCTTGTAAAGTGAACGTAAGTGCTTTCTTGTCACTTTGATAATTGCTTTCGAGGAGCCTTGATGTTGCAGCTGTGGCAGAAAGTAAATGCATGCCTGTTAGTACCTGAAAATGAAACTTTATTCTTTCAAAAAGAATTAAAATTAATCTGTTTGCTGTTCATTTTATGTGGTAAATGATATCTTGTATCAATAAGTCACTGTTCTCAGGCTATATATTTATCAAGATGTTTGTGGTACATTAACTCCATGAAAGTAGTCAGAAGATAAATTAGCCTTGTGCTTTACCTGTTTGTGCATTTTCACCCTCTTATCCCAACCCAGATGAAGTGGATTAATAGGAGATGATGCCAGCAGATGAGGAAGTGCAATCTTACCTCTTTAGACAGATTTTTTGGAAGCATGTTTTCCTTATAGCAGCCCACAAGTGTTGACTTCCCTGCAAAGAGAGAAAATAGACTGTGGTTTTGATGTTGGTCCCCTGTACCAGTTTAGGTATAAGTCACTAAAAGAGCTCTTTGTTATATACCAAGAAAATGATTTTGCTCTGGACTTTACTGATTTCACATTTAAAATCCTCCTGGCAAAAGAGTTAAGAACTGATTTCAGACAAAGAAAAACTACTTTGATACTTCCAGATCTATGATTCCTTTTTGGTATCTGCTTGGCAATTAACAGCTGTGAAAATCAGCTCGTGGTAGGAGGAGCTGATGCACCAGTTTACACTATTTAAAATTCTGGCAGGCAGGGCAGGAGCAGTGTAATGCAGCTGTTTCCTCTCGGGCCATAGGTGAGAGCTGCAGTTCCTCAGGCCCCAAGACCTGACTAGTTGAGGACAAGTGACACTTAACATGTCTGCTGCAATGAGATTTTTCAAAAAGTGTTGTCCAGGTATGAAAAAGAAAAGCTAAACAGAATTAAGAAACAAGGAAGAATTATTTTGCAAATGCAATCTGGTGACAGTTGTGTGACCTCAGATCTCAGGTCTATAAGTGAGACATCATTTTCCATTTAATCTGACACATGTTTTTGAATATTAAATTTTATTGCAGCAAATTATTTTGTGTCTGTTTTCTTTTTCTTCTCCTAGTTGTACAGATTATGTTCTGCCCTATATTAGATGCTTGTTAAATCTTCAGTAAAAAGCCTGTTAAGAGTTTACCATACTATAATTGTCATACTGTGTTTAAACTAATACTTGAATATAGGATTTTTAAAAGGCAGTATAACAAGAAAAAATAATATTGAAGTTAATGAGAAAGAAATAGGTAGATTTCCAGTTTGCCTTGAAAGGCACTAGCAGTCTGTTTTTGCAGGTCACTCAAGCTCTAATACTGCAGAGTATTTTGCTTCAAGTACTGTGTGTAAATGTCCGTGAGATTAGGTTCTGACCCTTTATCTCCCCATACCCTGTGGAAAATGAGTATTTGTTGTAGGGAAATGCTTTCCTGGGGCCTCAAGATTTTGAAATTGAATGGGATTGGACACATTGTCTGTCTTGTCTGCTCATCTCCTAGTCCTTCATGCTTTCTGTCAACTTGCCTATTCACACTGAATTCTATCTTCTTTTACATTGAGTTATACTGATTGGAATCAATAATTTATAACTGATGACCATGTTTGATTTCGCTGTTTATGACAAAATTATTTCCTTAAAGATGCCAAATTTGTATTGTAAGCCTGAAGTGAATGATAGCTGCCTGTGTTTAATTGTAGTTGTTAGTTTGTTTGCTATTCCAGCTGCTGTTTAAAAAACTTCTGTTGTGAGTTTGCAGTCTTGCAGCAAAAGTTTCTCTTAGAATTTAGGGGATATTTGATGGGGGATTATGTGACCAGCATCAGAGGGAACACACAGCACTGTGAGAATGTAGAGTGCTGTATGTGACCCATAGAGAAAATGGCAAAGTAGCAGCCAAAGTTCATGCGGGGGGTTTAGTAAGCAAATATCCCCACCAGTGAAATAGGATCATTTTTCATAGCACTTTTCTTTCCCCTGTGGGGCCCACTCAGACATCACGCTGTTTCTAAATTATTAAATTAGGTCTTCCTTGATCATCCAAAGGTCATGGTGCCTAATGTGTGTTAATGTGATGGAAGTGTCAGGCACAATTAATTTCAGTAGTAAAACATGGGTTTATAGTCCTCAGTGCAATAAATTAAAGTGTGCTCTGGACTGCTGTAGTTGGGGAAATTTCTGCACCATTAAGGTTTGACGAGGAAGTTCATGTCCTCTTTATGTAGGAAGGGGGAGCACTGGGTGGAAGGTGCTGGGATATGCTTCACCTCTGTGATTACTATTGCTCCTCTTTTGAGAGATTATACATCAAATGGACATATAATCTCAAAATTCTGCTTTCCTTCTCAGGCAGAGCCAGGCAGTAGAGTATTACACAGTTTGCATATTCTGTTAGCTGATGTCTTTATGCTGAGAACATTCCAAGGCACATTTTAGGCATCAAAACATCTTTAATCTTGATTCTGGGAAGAGTACATGCTGTCAGAAACAGATCTGTTCTATACAGCTTGCAACTGAATTTCAAACTTCTGATGAAATGAAAAATTCAGGTACAGAGAGCTGTGGATGATAGAAGTGGGTAACCCACAGGGGATTAGTAAAACTGACTGAATTGGCATGCTCTGCAATCTGTCTAATGGGGCAAGATATTACGATTAACTGTAACTGTACCCATTTCCTGTCTGTAAGGAGGAGGAAAAAAACAATAGAAGCAGATAGGCAGAGAGGGATGGATTAATTTTAATTGAAAATTCTGGTGGCTTTGCTATTGAAAGACAAAAAAGCAATGTCTAATTGTGGCAAATATCACTAATAAACAAAAGATCCCTGTATAAGCCCACGTACATCTGCAGTATATTCTGAACTGAAAATCTGAAGTTGAAAATTTAGGACAATGTAGACAGAAACAAGTACTTTCAGTAGCAAGGAAGTAAACAATTTTCCCTTATGAAAAGTGATCCTTCTGGGAAAAATACTGCCCTCCTAAGTGGCCATTTAATGTTTTTAATAGTCTTGTATTATTCATGGGGAATCATTTCTCATGAGTTGTGGTTTCATAATGGAAAAAGAGATTTCCTCTTCTCTGGGAAGAAGGAAGAGACCGTGGAAATCTTTTTGCACATAAAAGAAGTGAGCCAAATTTTGATGTCTGGCTTCCTCTGGCAGAGGAATTCTCTCTGGTTGAGAGCAAAAATGAAAACCTTGAATAAAAACTTTCACATACGAAAGTTTGTAAGGAGCAAAATTCTGACTCCAGCTCGATGGTTCTTATTCCAGTGTCATGCAGTTTTCCAGAGAAATCTGCTGAAGCATACCAGTGATACAAATAATGAGAGGCATATTTAATTTTGAGACAGATGAAGAGGCCTAGAAAAAGTAGAGAGCAGTAGGCAAATCAGAAGAGTGAGGCTCAAAAAGAGCACATGCCATAGTGATCCCTTTGGGAGCAGTTAATCAAATGTATAAATATAAGCTCAGAGAGTGTTGATTAGAAGATGGAAATGAAGAATTGATGGAAGGGAAGATGTAGTTTAGGGTGAGCATCGAATTGAACTTGTCTGTGTGAGTGGATAGTGGCATGAACTGCAATGTTACAGTGTACAAACAGGAGAACTTGGTATAGGAGGGTTGTCCCCACAATGCTTAAAGTATACCTGCAAAGCCCCTGCTTTGGTCTCTGCACTTGTAAAAATAATTCAAATGACTGCTATAGCAACAAGGAAAATCAAACCTGAAAGATGTAATTAGTAACAAAAGTCCTTTTTCTCTTATTTGTGTGGAATGCCTGGCACACTACTGCCATCATATAGAGCTGGAAAATAAGATGTGTAAAGTTAACCAATAGTATGAGGTCATGCTGTTTAAAAAGGAGAGTCTTTATTCCCTTTTCATTTGAAAAGGAACAATGCTCCAGAATCTGTGGAGGAACCTTGGCTTTCCTTGAAGCTTTTAGAATATTCAATTCTAACTTTTAGCTTTTAGTTCCAGTAAAAAGCAATCTGAACATGGAACAAACAAGGAGGTCATGCTACACTGGCAACGAGGATGTTAAACAAACCCTACAAAATTTATCAGTAACAGCAGATTTGGAGGCAAATCTTGCATAATTTCAACAGTGATCTGTTTTTTAACAAAACCAGAATTTGAAAAAAATTACTTTCTTTACAAAACATGTCAAGCTATTTGTTTATAGATAAAGTATTTGCTGCAGAAAAACTTGGCTTCATATTTTGATGAGAAATACAGAATGTGTTCTGGTAGGACATTTATCTACAAATTATAGATTTCTTCTGCAAATTTCTTCTGGTTTGTGGATTTGGGTGTTGGGGGTTTTTTCCCCCTAACATTGACACTAAATGTATTTATGAAAAACAAAAATGAAAAGGCCCATGTAAATCACAGTAAAGCCCTAAGTCTACCAAAGTGCTTTGGCAAGTCAAGATCTCATTGATTTTAATATGTTAATTTAATTATTTAGTTTCAGGATTTAAAGTTAGGTATGTGCACCAGGTGATCTGCAAAATCAAGGCCATATTAGAGATGTTATCTGACCTGATTTGTTATTAGGGATTTAACCTGTGTTCTGTTGGAGGGATGGCTTATGTCCTATATATCAGTTGTATTGTGTACAGGATCAATGCTGTCCTGTTGAGGAGATTGGCACCCAGTTGTGAAGCTTTTTGCTGGTTAGTGGTTTGCAAAACTTCGTGTGCACGAGCTGAAATCTCTGCCCTGTTGAGTCACACTATAAAGTGTCCCAATTGAGTCCTCTTTTCAATTCTGAGACCAAATTCTTCTCTTCATGTCTTTGCTTTGAGCTGCTTTGTTACCTACTCAGGAGACAAGAGTTTGTTAAATTTCCTTGGTGGCATTTTTGATCTTAACATGCAGCTTCCTTCCAGATCTGCAGTCTATTTTTAAGAGGGTAATGAAGCCTAAAGGAAAATGTAAAGCTTACTGTCTGTAGGCTGAAAGATTATCGTGCAGGAGTCCAGCATAAGTGGAACATGCTAAGAAATGTATAAGTCAAAAGAAGTTGACATTTGTTGCCTAAAACTCTGACCTTGTCCTTGTGGCTGCCTATAAAATGGATCCATTTGTCTCTCTCAACTGTATGGGAGCTGTACAGAAAAAAAGTTGCATTCTGATGATGCTTTTACTTCCTCAGAGAAAACTTTCCTAGTAGATGTTTACCTAATTCTGCAGTACTGTGTGTTTCCAATCCTAGGCTAACCCCAGGATGCTCAAAACTTGGCTAAGATTTGTTCCAAGCTTCAAAAAAAACCAAAAAGCTTTTTAGGAAATCAACCCAGATTTCCTGAAAGATGCTCCCATGTCCATCTTACTGTCTTGACTTTCATCTTTTTGTGATGAAAAATGAATTCAAGTAGCCTTGCTGGTCTGGAATTCATTAGGTAAGGTTTATTGGTTTCCCCTCTCCAAATGGGATATTTTTTGTGGTACTGGGTGTGTCTAAACCTTTCTAGCTGTTCATAGGGCAGAATAGAATGGATTCTCTAAAGCCTTCCCATTCCCCTCAGCCCAGTGTGTCACAACAACAGCAGTAATCTTTTTACTTCTTGTAAGAAACCAGGATTACAAGCAGGAGCAAGACTACGTGGAAAAAGAACAGACTGCAGGTTTGAACGAGGCAGATCAAGAATGTCTAAGTCTGCTCCTCTTAGGGCTGTATTTTGGCACTCTGACTCTTGGCCAGCATATGTCCCTGCTCAGCAGAAGGAATCATTCAAGCAATCTGTGCTAAGACTTGTCAAAGTCTAAATTAAAATGCAGCTATCTTATCCTGGTTTTTTTGTCCTAGGCTTTTACAGCATGTTTCCTGCTAGTAAATTAGAGGGTAGGGAAGCATTTATTTTGGTGATAATTGAGATTATTGATTATGTATTTTACATCTTGTGCATCTTTTAATCTATGAAATTAGTGGGGTTTTTTATCATTTGTGTCGTAAGGGAAAAAGAATCAGGTGATAAGATGACTTCCACGAAAGGACAGTCCCTCTAGCATAATGGTCTTTTGAGATAAATGCAAATGTACTTTTCTTTTTAGTTAGTTGCATTTATGATCATGATTTTGTGTGTGTGTCTCTTAACCTGCAGAATCTCCACAGAATGGTACCAGACTTTTGTCCCGTGGCTCTTAGCTGAATGGCATTTTATTGCAATCACCTTCATTATAAGAAAAAACCCTTAATTGTGCTCAAAATTCCTTGAAGTTGAGAACGGTGCTGTAATGAGTCAAAATGTATATATGGTATTTTCCCAAATGGCACAAAAGTGGAAAGTACAAGGTGCTGTAGGAACATACAGCGCTGTGTAACTTGGAGTTTAGTTATTTTGGGGGGCAGAACTGTTGACTTGAATTCAGATATAAATTAATCTGCCTTGCTGCATCTGACTAGTTGAGTGACCTTAGGGAATGCCTTTACTCTTCTTACACATTTTCCCCTTTGATAAAATAAGAATAATGTGACTGCAGAGAGGCACAATGAGGTTAAATATATTTTCTCTAAGTGCTTGGGGATCCCCTAAGGAAGGGTGTGTATAAATGTGATTATTTATTTTTTCATCATTTTAATCTTTTGAAGTGCATGAGTGTTACTAAATTCTGTCAGTTTAGAAGCATTTAGGTGTAGTAAAATAGCAGATACCTTTTTCTAAATAGCAGTATTAATGATGTTTTGAATCTGCAGTTCTAAGGGAATTGGAAAAAATTTAGGGTTGCAGGTGTAGTGATAGCTATCACAGAATATCTGTGACAGAATTTCAAATGTAGTCCCCAAGGAGAGATTCAGAGTCTTCAAAGAGCTTTAGGAATGAATATGGCAAGCTGGTCTCCTTTGTTCACCTGGTTTCTTACATTTATTCTTTTGATCTTTTAATGTGCAAGGATTGGTGTTTTAGTCTTAAATGCACTATGGGTTATATTTGATTTTTAAGCTTGAAAAGCAACTACTTGAAAAAAAGCTTGTTTTTGTTGGCTTGTGGAGGGGCAAGTGAGAGAGGGAGGCTGAACATAAAAACTGTTTTCAAGAAATACTTGTGAGATGCTACAAAGCTGGCCCTTACAGAAATCCTCATATCAGCTTAGCAAGAAGTTCTCCCTGTTCAGAAAATTGCAACATTTTAAAAGCACTCTGGCCTCAGAAAGCAGCCATAATAGCCAATACTGACAGATGGTATTAAACACACAGGCAGGGAACCAACATGGTTTTGATACTTCACTTCCATTACAAGCTCTCTCAGTGCATGTCTCCTGGGTTAATTGCTCGAGCTCTCACAGAAGGAATCCTGGCTTCTGGTGCAGCAGCTTGTCACAAGATGTGGTAAGAAATCACACAGGATTCTGAGCCTGGAGCCTGTGAATGTGTCACCCTGGAAACCACCTGCAACTGCAAGAATGAGTCAGAAGAGCTGAGGAATTGGGGGGTGATTTTTTTTGTAGTCTTCTGAGCATCTGAAATCCTCCATCAACAAAGCCACAGAGAGTAGAGAAGAGCTTTGTTTTGTCATTTCAGCTGCTGGGTGGGCATGGCCAGGGGCACCCACTCCCATTGTCTGTGTCCCACTGCAGGGTGCAAATGCACCGAGGGTCCATCTCCTTCACTGGACTTGCACTGTCCGAGGTGGTGATCCCTGTGTCCACTTGATATACAGGAAAACAAGACAGAACCTGTCAGTAGCTACAGCATTGCATTTTTAAGGTTGTCAGGCACTTGTTAAAAAACAAACTTGCTTGCAGTTTAAGAAAGTCACCTCTCAGAAGTAAAGCTTATCTTAAAATTCAGAGTCAGTACTGCATCAATATTGATAAACCGGTCTTTTATTCTGTGGATATCTTTTTAATCAGAATGGTATTTGTCCTCTTACAAAGCTCATTTGATTTGAGGAGCAGGTGCTTATAAATTAGGTAGCTTCAGTGACTTTAGAGTGGAACAGACAATTAACACCAGCTGAAGATTTGTGCTTGAAAGTTTTACCAACCAGATATTGCTGTTTTGTAGCACCTTTCATCCGTGTCTCACAGTGATTTGCAAACATTAAGTTTCATAGCACCCCTCTGATGTATGTAAGTGTTGTTAGTCTTAGAAATGTGTGAAATATTCATGACAAAATTGGAGGCATTCAGAGTTTACCCCCCCCNCCCCCCCCCCCCCACAAATTCAAAACTATTAAGGAAATGCAAAGTTATTTGAGGTTATCTGCATTGGAAGATTAGTCTCTTTCCTCTCTTTGCATATATCTGTTCACAGCCAAAATAGCTATAATATTTGTGCATAGCCTCTTTGTTATTGTTCCAATTTTCATTAGGAGTGATGGGTTTTCTTTCACACAGTTGTTTTATTTTAATTCTTTGCACTTCCTTGTTAGCCAATTCTAAATAGCTGCCCACTGTGAAAGGAAATCAGATGTGTGTCTCCTGTCCTTGAGAAAACTATGTCTTCGGGTAGAATTTATCTGGGCAGATTAATTGCAAAGCTGTAATGGGAGAAGGAAGCTCTATAGCAGCAGAACTTGCTGTTGTTTGATTCCACCATAACTGCAAAGGATTTTCCTCTTTATATCACTGTGGGTGTGTCAGCATTAGTAGTTGAGATGAATATTGAGGACTTTAAGGTGAATTTCCCATCCCCATACTTTAATCCATACCACAGAGGAGTCACAAACCCAAACTCAGTATTTCTTTGGGATGAAGCTGAACTAAAATGTGTGCCCCAGCCACAAGTGGGCCATCAGCCCATGGACCATGAGACCTGGCAACAGCTGTTTTGTTTCCCAGAACCACTCATCTTACTCTGCAATAATGGGGGCCTACAAATCCCAAATATGCCCTTTTTGGCCAAACTTCGTCTCAGCTCCCAGATATTTTTGAGGATGGCTTCAGTTTAAAGAGTTTAAGGAACCAACACTTTTTTGGGTCTCCTTCACCCCATGTGGTAGGGAGGGGGTGTCAGAGTGATTTGAGTGACCTCATTTATTTTCTGCACTGCGTTTTTTGTTGGAATATGCTTCATCTTACACAGGAATCTGATTTGTTTACTCTCTGTGCCATTAAAGCACTGATTTGTTTGTTTGGCTCAGTAGGTAACTAAGATTGTTCTCTTTCGTTTAGTGTGGCTCTAAAAAATAGTTTGGGTTTTGCTGGTGTAACCATGCTGTGGCTAAACTCTACTTGTCAAGATTGTCAGTGCTCTCTGATTTGATACAGTTTTTCAGTATAATTGACTAAGCAGCAGGAAGAGGAAGTAATGGCTACTGCAAGAAAGGTTTTATTGGAGCATTAGGACTGTCCACATTATTTTCTGGACTGGGATGTGACAAGTGTGTAGCAAGAAGGTCTGCAGTGAAACCAAGATCCAAGATACTGAATGATTCATTGCTCCCTATGTCTGCTATAATCCATATAATTTATCACAAGCGTCTCTGTGAACTTTGTTCACTCCATTAGAGTCACAATGCTCTACACCCTCCATTTCAGGCAGCAGTACTTGGGAGAGTTTTCTTTAGGAATAGTTGACTTTCCTAAGGAAAATTAAGAAAAAAGAATTGCCATTGCTATTTTCAGGATATTTTGCACTTTGTAAGTATTTTAAGCTGGGAAATGTCTCTTTAATACGTCATATTATTCAATTGCTTTGCTAAAGCTTTGAGCCTGGAAGGTTGAATTAGTGTGCAGAACACACAGAAACAGGAAAAATACAGTATTTTACAAGTCTATCCCACTGTGTAGCTTAATGTCAAAAGGAACCTCCCTACCCACACACACATCATAAAGGAAATAGTTTGACTGTTATTTTGATTTGCTTTCAGCAAATGAAATGATAATGAAATTTCACATCATCAGGCAGATTTACATTAGCTGTGGATGGCAGAGGAAGAAAGGAGGCTCTGTAGCTGTGTGAACATATGTGAACATGCTATTTTTTAGCCCTTTGTTTGCTTAGATATCTACTGGATGGAATTTGATGGGTTATTTGGGAATAAATGCACCAAGAGTCCATCTCCTTCACTGCACTTGCACTGTCTGAGATGGTGATCCCTGTGTCCACTTGATATACAGCAGAATTTGGGAGACATTTTTTCTCTTTGATAATTTACCAGTACTGTTTCCCTGTAATGCTAACACTCTGCATTTGCCAAGAAAATTCAGTGCTTTGCACTAAGCCTGCAGTGAGGCAAAAATGATTTTTTAAAAAATCAATGTTATCCTATTCCTATTATTAATAGAGTGATAGTGATACTGAACTACTATTACCTGAAAGCTTTTGGGAAATCAATTGCAGATTTTCTTGGTCAGACAATTATGCATTTGCTGAAGTCATATGTGAGCTGGGAATGGCCACACACTGCAGTTCTGCAGTGCTTGCGACCAGCACTCTGGGGCTCTGGCTTGGACCTGTCCGTCCCTGTGAGGGACTCTACGATGATGACTGAGCAGCATTTTCCCACCTTGGAGCTGTCAGATCATTCTGCTGAGAAGGATATATGGGAAATTATGTCAGTTCATATAATAGACCTGGGGACATTCTGCAGAAATGTTCTGCTGAATCACCCTGGTAACCAGCCCAAATGCAAATCACGGTTCGTAAAAAGGAAAAAAAAAAAAAGTCAGGACAGAAGGGCAGGTGGGTCTCTAACTAGAAGGAAAACCAACCTATCAAACCCAGCAGGCTCCAGTGGCATCTTGAGTGTGTACAAAACAAGAAGGAGAAATACGGGATGTTCCATAACTGAAGTTTTTGGAAGAGGAAGATGAAACAAGCTCAGATGCAGCCTTTCAGCTCCCCAGTATATTGAAGAAGCTGTCACGCAGGCAAATATTAGGCAGAGAAAATCAAATATATTTTGTAGTTGCTGGTTTTAAAGAGCAAGAAGACAGAAAATTTTAATTTCTAGTAAGATCCACATGGTCGGTGTAATGTTGTGTTGTGCCATAATCATTTATTTGAGGAAGAGTGTTGTGTTTGGATTTAATCTAGTTAGGATCAGTTCCCTTTTTAGCTACTACTGTATTTTAAAAAGGCAATTTTTCAACCCTTTGCTAATGTAATTTATCACCTACATCCGTGGCTCTGACAAGATACTGGCTCTTGTGTTATGCATAGTAATTGCTGCTGCCCTCTCTGAATTTACTCTGTGTTTTTATAGCTGGGCTACTTCTGCTCCCAGATCTGCTTTTCTGGCAAGGATATTATAATGAAACACAAATGTCACAATTTTTCATCACATGTAACATATCCAGTCTGTGATTCTCTCTGTAAAATGAGGCATAAAGATACTTGGTATCAATTGTGCTATATCCTCAAAATGGAAAGGTAAATTTGATGTATTAACTGGGTAGGGGAATGACATGTGACAGGGTAACTTATTGGGGATCAGGTACAAAAAAAAATAGCAATCAAATCTCTGATTAAAAGCTACTTACCAGTGACTGCTGGATGTATAATTAAGGCAGATTCTTTACAGACTGCAGTTTATGCAGGATGATTGCAAATACTTGGTATTTGAGAAGTTTGTTCACATAATAATTAATTTTAGGCTTCTTTAGCTCTTTCAGGAAGAAAGGGCATAGCACTAACATAATTTAAACACAGAGCTCTAAGCTCAGTGTTTCAGCCTGACAATCTCAGTCTAATAAATCATCCAAATTTCAATATTTACCAATTATAATTTATAGTTACAGTTAAGTTTGAGAGGTCTGAAAATTAAAACACAACTTGGCTTTGATACATTAGTAACTTAAAAGCCATCAGCCAGAGTAACTGTAGTATATCAGCTCTCCTTATGGATAATGTAATGGTAAATCTATGAGATTTAAATCTGTAGGATTTACCAAGACTTTCAGAGCATCTTTGTCTCATTGCCACCCAGGCAAGTTCATGTTGTAGAAATGTCATTGGAAAGCAATATTCACACAAAATATTACATACAATGAGTTGTATATAGAAAAGTTCTTCACCTGAATATGTCTATTAATTATAAAAGCCCTGAAATTCTTGAAATGTATCTTTTAGAAGTGAATGCAGAGTTCTTGATCGTATGGATAACAAGCAATTGCAATTCTTTTGGAGCCTTACTATCTCAGATGCTCATAGAGAGAATTTGCAACCTCTTTGCTTATTGCTAAAAGTGAAGTTCTCATGTTAAGGCAGCAGAGATCCAGAAACTGCAGTCTCAACATGAATATGAACATCCAGCTGGGATTTAAATCCCAGCAATGGAGCACAAAGGGTAATGTGTTAAAGCTGAATTCTCATTAGTGAATCGAACGTTCGCGTTATGGTCAGAACAAAATGCCTGTGCTAGCTGGAAATTAAAGGAGCAAGAGTAGGAGAAAATGAGCAAAGCTTCTGAGGATGTGGCCTTGAAAGTGCCAAATGTGTTTGTTCAGGAAGATATTTTTAATGAAGTGCTTAATACACCACTCATACCAATTCATTTTCCTGCAGTTTGGATAATCAAGGTTAAAACTATTTTAATCTCATCTCCTCTTGAATTTGGTGGCATAGACACATATATTGGCCTGAAGACAGTTCTGTTCTGTAGAACTTTTAGTCTTCTGACATTTATTACCTCCTGTTATAACAGAAACAAAATTGTACTTAGAGTGTGCATAATGGAATTTTGCCTAAACAAGCATTTGGCTTTAATTTGTTTTACCAAGTGAGTCTACAGAGCTGTGGCCACAAATGAATTAAAAGATAGAAGCTGACATATGAAGTAGGTGTATGTGTATTTGCCAGCCCACACTGTATCTCGTGAATGGGGAAGGTTTTGAAGCCCACCACGTTTATGAGAGTATTCACTTCATTTTTCTGTATTGTCAGCCTAGGCCACTGACTTCTGTGAACTTGGTTCAAAGTAATTGTTCTCTTCAGAATACAGCCATTGCTCATTGTCTGACAAGGCAGTCAACACTGACAGCTTGGCCATCCAAAGGAAGAAGAAGCAAAAAAAAAAAGAAAAATTGCAAGTTCTGGGAAAATTTTCCTGTGTGCAGCTCAGCTCAGGAAATACATAGTTTCACAGGTAGAAGAAGAGTATTTTGACTATCCTCAAAGCATATGAATGCAAATGATCCTCTAGCATATAGAGAAAGTATGGATATAATTTTCTAAGTCAGTTGCTACGCATCCAGACTGAAAATGGTTCACTGTTTTGATCCCTTTATGGGGAAAAAGAAAGAATCCAAACAATTGTGCCTGAAATATCAAATCCAGAAACAGGGGTGAGAGCTGATATCTGTGCATTGATTGCAATGTACAGTCTAGAACTGGTCTGTTTTGACATGTGGCTAATTGTGGCTTTTAGGAACAAGTGGAATAAACCAACCAAACTTGTGTCTCATCTGTCACCATATTAATTAGTGTGTAATTTACCTGCTGCACACAGCTCTTCAAAGTGAGGAGGCTTTTCTCAAGATCCCCTCTGAAGCAGAGGGCAGTGTGAACAGAGATGGTGCAAGCTAAGTAATAACAAAATTCTACCCTTTTAATCTTTGAAGACCTCTGTCACTGATGCTCTGTAAAAAGTTAAAAAGATTCTGTTATCAAGTCATTTTTCTACAGCTGGAGGGAGTGGAATTTTTAAGGATTTATGCTGTTGTGAAATAAAACTTACCAGTGTTTATTTATTTCCTTGTGGCTAAGACTGTAAAGAGACATCTGGCTTCTCATCTTTCCAGAATGGACATACTTGTCCTACAGGAAGGAAGTTGAAAAATTCAGGTGGATATACCTTTTTTTTTGTTCAGTGAGTAACTGGATTATTGCTCCATAAACCAGAAATTCCACTAATACCACTTGTATTTCATTGCAGTATCAAACCAAGATACCCATCAGTACCTGGGGATTGGCCAGTTCACTTTGCAAAACTAGTCTTGGATTGATAGTGGTGTCACCGTTATTTTCCTGTCTTTTAAAATTACCAATGAAGACAGAAGTGCTGCTCTACAGTCTTATTTAAAACTGTTGATAATTAAGTTTTAAAATTCTGTGCGCTTAGTGTATTGCACCTCATTCTGTTGTATGGGTAAATTTTTATGAAGAGAGGATCTTCATTTGAGAAGGAATTTGAATTGGATGCCAGTTTGGTGACATACCTAAGCACTGTACTGGACTTGACAGCTGTATCTAGTGTCATTTTGGTAGGTCACATCTCAGGGAAAAGAAGTCAATATATTTTGATGGGGAACTTCACCTCTGAACAAAGTTTTGATTGTGGGTAAGGTGATGCAAAGTGAGTTAAATAGATTTGCTGTGGATTTCATAAGAGATGTGATAGTGTTTTCACTCTATTTGATGGATTTATGCAACAATAAACGTCCCTCTTCAGAGGAATCTTTTTTGAGCCCTTCTTTATGAAGTGCAAAGGTACTCTCCCTGCCTCGTTATCCAGATCCCCTTCACAATGTGTGAAGTTATGACATTTTATTCTTTATGTAAATGTATTATAGGGAAGTAAAGCAAATAAAAGGTAATGAGAAGATGTGCTTTGATGGTACTGTATAAGGAGTGCAGTATTTCAGTGAAACAAGCGACAGCCAATAGTGCCCTGTTTTATCTTTTCAAACACATTTTGCATTTAATTCCAATGCTCTGCATTAATTCATGTATAGTGTGCCTGTTGATAACAGGTTTATTTAAAACTCATTGGAAGTTATAAAAAAATGAGATTTGCATAGAAGGAGTCTTTGGAACTTTGTATTTCCTCCTTTTTCCAACACTCAATGTACACAACAAAAGGCTAATGTGGTAGATGTCCATCAAACTTCTCTTGGCATTACTTGTCAGTATTTCTCAAAAACCTTTCTGTGAAGGGAGCGGGATCCAGGGCTGCCAGCTCATGAAGGGTGTGAGCCTGAGGCAGTCCTAGCTGCCCTTGTTGGGAATAGGTGCCATGGAAAAGGGCTTCAGCACTCTGGAGAGGCTTCATGGTCCAGTGGTTGTTATTTCTGAGCAGGAGACCTTGGTGTTTGCTGGAGGTGCCAGGTTGAGGGCCCTGGAGGGGGTGACTGTCAGCTGGTGTGCACAGCACCACCTGCTCTGCTCACCCGAGTGCCCAAATCACCCTTGTGCTTCTGTGGATCTCCTCTGGCACTAGAATTGTAGCTTGTTTTCCTTCTGTTCGTCTAGTTTTTGGCTGTTGTCCTAATTCTGCCCAGGAGGAGGCATTTGAGTAACGGTTGTTAAATATTTGGGGATGTGGATACCTGCCCATTTGACACTGGGGCAAAAAGCATGAATAAACCATGAGGTGTGTTAGTCAGGCCAAAGTGTCTAATAGCCTTTTCCTTGCTGCTGCCTTGCAGTAAATCTTCCATTATTCATTGTGTTATTTACACTCTAGGATATGTATTTATGCTACAGTATGAAGCTGTTTTGTTGAAAACACTGTAACCTTTTTAACCTGCTTGCCTTTCCTACTTACCATATTTTTTAATGATTTTTCTGTGATACAATAGGAAGCAATGGTTGCCACAGGGACTGCAATTTGAACAAGCAGACACGGAGTTGTCACTTTGCCATCTGAGGGCAAAGGGACAGCACGGGCAGTTCCATGAGGGACAAGGGGACAAGGGTCATTCTGTCCCTGCAGTCGAGACATCAGTTTTCTAACTACATCTTTCTAGTTATACCATGTTTTTGGGGTAATTTTTGCTGCATGCTTTCTGGAGGTCAAAGCATTAGATGTTGTCAGCTGGCTTCGAGTAATAAATGTTTTGCTTTTGAAATGACTGGATGGAAATTTGTGAGCACTCTGTTGGCAGCAGAGGTGTTTTGAATGTGTTGTCTGCAGACTGATGGGCACAGCACTCTGGGGCCCTGCAGCAGGTCAGCTGTAAAAAGTCAGGCTTATTAAGGAGCACACATTTCTCTCACACTTGGAATCCAGCTATTGACATCAGTGCTTCACTGAATCACGAAGCAAGTCCCGGGCTGTTGGCATTTAACTGGGTAAACATCTTCTGTGGGCTGGAGGAGGAGAGGTCAATGTGTTATGAATGTTTCTTTTTCTTCCTGGGAAACCATTTTCTGTATTGCCCTTAGAATTCTTGTCCCTTTCTTCTCCACTCCCATAATTTGGGGTGATCACAGCTCCCTCAGTGGTCCTACCTTCATAATTTGATGCTAGCACCTGGGACCTTGCTGGAAGTACATGCTAAATCTACCTGCTTCATTTCCTTGACTTGCTGCCAGAGAGAAATTATTCCTCACCATTTCGAGGAGAGCGGTCCCCTTACCTCTTCGTTTTCCTCTGTAGCCTGCTGATCTCAGTGAAGAAATAAAACTACTCCCCTCTAGGAGGGGCCACAGTGAAGCAGGAAATCATTCAAGGAGAGAACAAAGCTGGGAAGGACAGGAATATGTTTTAAGGGGTGTGGTGAGGGGAAAAACAAAAATCTTTTTCTGTTATTAGTGAGTCAACTCATGCAAGTGTTTCTTTGGCGTGTTCCTTCTCCACTTGTTATGTTGCAGGTTTTTTATTAGGATTTCTCCACTTTTGCATTTTTTAAGCAATTTTGATACAACCAGTTGTAACAGCTAGTTCTTTTCATTGTTTGGCTTGCAATGGAGGAAATGTCAAATTGAAATGATTTCTTGTTTGATGATTTTTTACAGGTTATTTTTAGAAAAACATGTGCTCTTCTACTTGGAGAAGTAGAACAAAAAAGTCTAGCTATGGAAAAAAAACCCACAGAGCTGTTACACAGGTTGGACTCAAACAAGCACTGCAATGAAATTTGAGTTTATCAGTCCTAGAAAAATGAGGTTCTGAACCAAAGTTAATGAAAGTTAAAATCAGTGATTATTATATGGATCTCAGTCCATGTGAGGCTGCTTAAGAACAAACATTGGACCTCCAAAGAAAGGACTAGGATGGCTTAATAATGTAAAGTGTATTCCTGGATTAAAAAATCAGCTGAAGAACGGGGTAGATTTCAGCCAGCCAGTTGTTTCTATGGCATGGCTTGGGTATATTTCCATACTAGTTGTGGCTTTATAAAGTGTTAGGATATAAAAAAGGTGATTTATCTTTGGTTGTGCATTGGACTGCCAATTTTTTGCATGAAGCTGTTTTAATTATTTGCCCAGAAGAGTAAAAGAAATTACAAATCATAAGGGAATAGCAGACACTTTCGGAATTAGATTGCCTTCACTTGTACAATATCTGACCCTCTGTCCGTCCTGTGAGGTGAAGAAATTGGGTAGATGATAATGTAAAAGTGAAGGAATGGAAAAAAGTGTTATCATACATATTATTGAAGATTCTGATTTACTTTCTTAATGGAATTTGCCCATGTTGATAACATGTTCCAACTGTTGAGCTGTGCAATAAGTCTTACACAATCATCAGCATTTTAAAATTAATACATTGAACTTAGAGGATGTGTGTGATCTTTTTAATACAGTTTAAGATATTTTTTGATACTGTTGACTGCTAAATGTTTTCTTATGTTAAGTTATGCATTTAGCTTTCATCTCTGAAGAACCCCATTATAAGTGACCTAGTAGACAATGCAGCTGCCATTAATATACAATAGTATATGTATCTCAAATTTTCCTTTCTGATCATTCAGGATGTATGGATTGCATAATATTGACAGTTACATTTACAAAAGTTTGCTACGCAAAGAGCCCAAGAACCTTTGGACCAAGGGGCAGGAATAAAGATACTGTGTCAAGAAGGGACTGTACAAGGTGGCTGAGGAAAGCAGCTAAAGGTTTGATAAATCCAGGAGCCAGCCTTGGGAACCAGTGATAATGCAGGTGATGTGCTGGAGTGAATGAAAGTGATGATGATGATGTGGAGAATGATGAGAAACACTTTAAAGAACTTTTGTCCTAGGTCAGAGATTAAACTGGTTTCTTTTTTCCAAAGTATTGTGGAAAGTTGAGATAGTTGATCTGAAATAGGAGTTGTAGAAGAATCATAGTCTTGATACCTGTTCTCCAGAAGGAAAAGATGGCAAGGCACCAGAAAGTGATGCCATCACACAAAATTTACAGGAAGACACAGCTTATCATTATTGTTCTGTGAATGACCAAGTACACCCAGAAAATATCTACTAAATGACCCAAATAAGTTGGTCCTAAATCAGTGTTTCTAGCAATTTTCACAGAAATTAGACCCACCTTGCTCTGGCAGCCCTGCGATGTCAGGAGGGCAGGGTAGAGGCAATGTATTTTTTACGAGAGCTAAAATATTCATAGATAGCAGCTGAGCTGGTGGAGACAGCAGACTGCTTTCACCTGGGAAACCTGCCAGATGGACAGGTTAAAAGGCCAGGCCACCACCAGGTGCCAAAATGCCCTTCCTGGGGCTGGTGTCACCCCTGCCTGTGCTGCTGGCTCAGCCACGCTCTGCACTGCCAGAGTCCTGGGGCTGCCTTGGGTGCTGAATTGATTTACACCTTCCTGACATCAAGCCCAGCACTGGGTGTGCTTTACAGGCTCTCAGTGCATGTGCCAGCTGATTTGCTAATCGCATTTACGTTGAACTTCGGGGCTGTCGTGTGGAGGAAGCAAATTCTGGATGGTGGGATATGGCAAGAAATCTTTTGTTTAACTTTGATTCTAAGCAAGATAAATATTTTGGGGTTTAAAGCAACCCTTTCGGACTTTCTGCCTTTTTAATGCTCTTCACCATAGAAGTTTTCATTGCTCTGAAATTAGTTCAGTTTATGAGCTTGAAAACACACTATTTTGGTGTGGGTTGTTCATGTCATTGTACTATCTAGCTAGCAAATGTTTTAGCTCAAGGGCTTATTCTGAATATGAAGTTCTTTTTCTCAGCATCAGTTTTGGGTAGCTGGAAATATCGTTGTTGATTAACTGGATAGCATATGGAAGTCTGGGACAAAAATGCACATATTTTAGAAAGAACATGCATCTAAACCTAGTTCCCTATGTAATGACATAGATTTGAACAGCTGGTTTTATCTGTTCTTTGGCAGTACAAATAGGGAGGAATTCAGAAAGCAGCACCTGTGTATATTAGGGGATCCATTCCTTTTTGGTATGCTGTGACTGATTTATTTAATCAGCGTCTGATACTGATTAATGTTTTTATTCATCTCTTGTCATGCTCTGACAAAGAAGTTGCTGGTGGCAGTTTTCAAATGGGGTGCCTCGGAGGTTTTTTTTAAGTGAATTTAAAAAAAAATTAGAACTCTCTCCAGAAATCTTATTTTTAAGATTGGTGGAGGAGGGACGTAGTAATTTTGTTACTTTTTTTTTTTTTAAGAGGTAAGACTTGGTTTTGCTAAGACAAGCCATTTTTCAGTGTCACACATTATCAAGGAGCTGAAATGTGCTCTGTAGTTCAGTTTCATGGATTAAAACACCTTTCTGCCGTGGGACACCAGCCACTCCTTTCCTAGAATTTTGTTTGCTTAGAAGCCTTTCTGTAACCCTGTCTACCTGTATTCAGGGGTGTTCCTAAATGACCTTCAAGGGAAATAATGGCATTTGCCTAAGTGAAGAGCTCTACTGATAATATTCCCCTGCATTATAGGGATAAAGTGCTAATAAATAAAAGCGTGCAAGGAGAGTTTAGAATTCCCTTTGCCATGATTTTAATCAAATTATTGCTTTCAGTTTTGTGATATTTGATTTTTTGTCCATAATAAATGGTATTAAGCCAATGTAAACAAAATAATTGCTGAGAGGTTATATTTGACTAGATGATACATGTGTGATTGAAGTCCAACTTTCTGTTACATTTTCTTTTTAGACATTAGTTTAAAATAGATTTCTTGCTAATTTATTTTTGTTTTAATTAGTATAACCTAATTTATCATTCAGGTATAGTGTCGTATAAATAAGGTGGACAAACCCTGTGATTGACTGAAAAATTGTTAAAGGGTAGCCCAGTGTCAGATGAATTATCCTCCTTTTTAAGACCAGGTATTGTTCAAGGGAGTGGTTTCTGGTAGCTCTATTGAATACAAATTGCAAAAAAAAAGCTACAAGCTACAGATACTGATCTTAACTTTGAAAGCGAGGATTCAGTGTTCAGGAAAGTCACTGGAATAGCAATTCTACAGGCTTTGTTGCACAACCTGATTTAAAATGAGAGCCAACCTTTCAAGTTTTTCTTCTTTGTTGTGCCTGTGTTCTTTATAAATAAAGTTGAAGGAAAGACTCAAGTATGAGACTAGCTGTTTCTCATTCCAGTTCAATTATTGGCCTTTCTGGCTATGCAAACACACTGTTTTCGGATACCAATTTCAGTCTGCAGGGGGGGTGTGTGTGTGTGATTGCCCAACTCACACCTCCCTTAATGTCCTGGTAACCAAATTCCCTTGGTCAATGTCATCTAGCTTTCTACTGGTGGTTCAGCTGTGAAACTTTCCAGTCTCTTTAAGCAAGAAACTCTTGCTTAAGAACAGTAAGCACTTCCCATTCAAAAGCTCACTTCTTGGGGAAGTTTTACTTGGAGTGACATAAGATTATTATGGAAAATGTAGATAGTTGCAGCAGAGCAAACATTAAGCCCATGGTATAGAATGACAAGATGAATATATAACACAATAGATACGTGTATGTGTGTGTTTTAAAATGTGTTTCTAGTGTACCTCTGGAATCTGCAAAGCTCCTATTGCCGTTTTGTGTTTTATGACATGTCTTTATTGGAGGCAATGTTGTAACTGTGCTGGTTTGGTCTGGTTTGTTCATTAAAGGGAATTCACTGACTTGGACACATAATTTTAAGTTTAGCTGACAGTGAATGACTCAAAAGCCACTGTGGTAGAGCAAGAGGCAACTTGTGCTTGTACCATCGCTCCCATTTCAAAGAGCAGGAGACTTTCTTGGAGACTGCCATTGCTTTCTGTAATTTCTGCCTTGCTCTATGGTAATGTTCCTGTGGCTGAGCTGTTCATTGGGACAAAGGGCACACATATCACATGTGCCTGTTCATGGGGCAGCTGCAATGTTCTCTGTCTGTTTCTCTTTGAGTTTCCATAGTGTTTTGTGTGTGTAAACTGACAGCAAGTGCTCTTTCTGGAAGGTATCACAGTCAAGTTATGTAAGAGTAATACTTCGATATATAGCACTCTTTAAAACAAACGTGGGAACTTTGGCTTCAAAACAAGGAAGAGATGTGAAAGCTTTACCCTTCCACCCTTTTGCACATGCAGGCTGATGTATGCTGTATTTCTCATGAAGGTAGAAAGAAGGTACTTGCAAAAAGAGAAGAGGTCATTTAAATAAATATCTTCATCAATTTTATTCCTCAGACTCTTTGATTAATTTCTCTTTGGTGGTGGTGCTCATGTCACTGCACATCTGCTGCTGCTGCTGTTCTGATCAGGACACCTTTCACAGCACAAAATACTTCCTCAGGGTTTAGCCAGTGAGTTAAGTGAGAATGGTTCAGAGAGTGAAACAGAGATGATGCCACTCTAGGACACCCTCTGTTTACTTCTATTTATTTGTGTCTTTGCATGTGTGTAGCCATTTCTTGTGTATCTGTATTTATATATCCTTTAAAGATGGGCAACTAGCATACATCAATGTATATTGACACTATCAATATATATTTGTAGTAATACATACGTTTATGCTCAAGTAGGGATGCTCCTCATTAGAATCAAAATTTGGTCTAATCAGAGTTTAAACCTCTAGCAGATAAGGCCGGTATAGGGTGAAATATTTTCCTGTGGGATTCTAGATCTTTCTCTCCTGGCAACTGACTTCTAAATACTGGCATTTGATGATAACAGTCCATTAAAAAATCCTAAATAGTAAGGTCTTTACAAATACTTTTTTACCCAGGGGACTTAAAAGTTCTTCATACTGAAAAGATTCAGGACTGTCCAAAGGAAATTGATTCACCCAAAGTCAAGGACACCATCCATTCTTCCCTGGGTCTGATGGATAAATTTTCATGAGGGACCTGTGGGAGTTCTTCTAGATCCCCCTCCAGCATATCAATTACATTAAGTAACTGATCTTGCTTAATGCAGGAGTATCAGTGCTTTTTCTTGTGACCTGTCAGGATGAAGCTCACAGCTGCTAAAGATATATCTTGCAAGATCAGGCCCTCTGCTAGCACAAGATGAGTCATGGAAATCAGAAAAAATTAATATGCTACCTAGGCTAGTTCTACCTGGAATGGAGTGGAGGCTGTCTCTCTTTTTACAGCTTGAGAGCACAGTTGTGCCTAATATTTGTCTCAGAAGTCCCATTTATGAGTAATTCCTTTTTACCGATCAGGCAGTCTGGCATGTACAAGCACTTGGTGTCTATCCACCCACACTTTGTCCTTTCTGTCTTCATCTGAAATATTCCACTCTGGGGCTCAGTAATACAAATTTGATGAACAAATTGTATGCTGCAAGAGGGAAAATATAATATGAAATAAATGAGTTGGTTGCTGCTGCTTTCCAAATGCCCAAGCTCTTAGAACAACTCACAAAAGCAGAGATTTTCAGTTTTCTTTTAATGTTTCCCAGGTCTTTATGTTAAACTAGATGAACTCTTACTCAAAGTATTGGTGTGGTAAAACTCTTTTATTCCACTGAAGTCGAAAAATGGGAAAGGTATTACCAGCATATTATTAAAAATAAAAAAACACTGGGCTTTTTCTATAACTCTTCAATGTTCACCACGTACACAGTACTGCTAATCATAATGTATATTTGTACATTTTTTGAAGGCTTAAAATATTCTTTTCATTTTCCTGGCAATTACAAAAGTCTGAAGGACCCCATGGCATTAGATAGACTGTGAGTGTGAACTGAGATTTATTTCTCTCTGCCTCAGGTGCATCCCACTTGTCTTTAGGTAGGATGCAGTGACCCAGGGCACCAATCGAGATAAAATGTGGTTGTTGTTATTAATAGCAATAATTACAGCATGGTTATATTGTCTAGCTTGAGTCTACAGAGCTGTCTTCTGTGGTTTTCAGTAATGTAAACCCCACTTTTCCTGTTCTATGATCTTTTTCCAGTCAGTTTCCTGGTGCTGTATGTACAGAAGCTTGAGGTTTTTTCCGGCAGGAGAAGGAAGAGGTCCTTCACGTGCGGGATAGGCTTTGCTGTGTGTTAGGTTCTGGTGGTGAAAACTGACCTTTTTTGAGCTTAGTAGTTTACTGGAATGTCTAATGTGAGAGAAGTGGACATGGGAGATAGAGGGGAGACCTGAGGTGACCAAGGGAGGCATGTTTTGGTACTATGAAAAACTCACAGTATGCCAGCTCCATGATTAGGTAAGAATGAGATGGGTGTTAAGAAAGTCTGTGAGGAACAGGTTACTTCAATCAAAATGGAAAATGGGCCTGGGTTGGAGGACATGTCAGAGAGAGAGATGAGGCAATTTATGATATAGGTGATATACAGCATCATGCATTTTGAGTTATTGAAAACAGCTTCCCAAATGATTCCTGACCTCCCTTTTTCTTAGCCTCCCTTCTTGTTCTCTCTTCTCAAGTGATGCTGCTTCCTTAGCTGTTTCTTAGACATCCTTCTTTCAGAATATTCCAGCATTCCTTAACTCTGTTGGTGCCTTTTGAATGAGTTAGGATTGGTGCTCTAAGGCACTGGGAAAACCCAGTTAAAAGAAAAAAGAAAAAAAAAAAAATCTTGATTTCTTGCTTGTGGAATACTTCTTCCTGGAGCACAACTGAGGTCAAAAGAAATTTTCCATGGGAGGTTAACACCCTGCATTCAATATACCTGTAAATTCCTGGTGATTACAGCTGCTTTTCACACAGTGCTCTGAAAGGAGAATTTGTCCCTCCAGTTTTGAAGCTGAGAGGAGTAGAATTAAGACTCTGCCTAATTAGTGCTACCTTTCAAGGGTGTATTTTAAGCTGTCTTCCCTCAGCCTGAACCATGTGGTAGTTTCCAAAAATGTAATTTAATCATATCTGATTGCTTGCTGGAATCTGCAATTAGCTTAGGTGCAAGGGGAATTAACAGTATTTGCCAGGTGCTTCATAATTTACCAGGAGCCGCCTGTGCCACATATATGTTAAGTGGGGTGTTGGTTGTTTAAATTTATTGGCTAGAATATTTTAAGCTTGTGGTTGAATAATTTTTATTGCTTCCTTCCATTTTTATTCCTAGGATGACTCAGATATGAAATACCATGTAATTATATTCTGTATACTATCAAACTATCCCTTGCAATTATGCCACATTGTAGTTGTTCTTTTGAAATATTAGAAGCCACCTATCTAGGAAGATATTTTTGGGATGCAATTGGTTGCTAGGGTGAAGATTAGTTTTCAAGTAATTCTAGATATATGTTGAATTAAAAAAGTTAAACTCATTTTTAAAAAGTAGTTCTCATCTTGGAAATCCTCTGAAATCCAATTCCCTCAAAAAAGGGTAGAAATGGTTTTAGAAAATATGTTTTTCTGTAGGACTGCATTTATGTCCTGTTTGAGAGTCAGTTCTTGCATCAGCTGTATAATTAAAAATGGGAAGAGAATAGAAAAATAGGCTATCTGCCTGCAGGGAAATATTTTACTTTGTATTTGGAGTGCATTTCTGAGATCCAGATTAGTACTGTAATCCTTCTCTGAAGCCCTCTTGCATTATAGATTTGAGAATTGCAGGACAATCGCAGGAGACTTTCACACAGGCTTTGTGCCTAACTTAGTTCTAGAGTTTCATGAAGGTTGACTTTTGGACAAACTAAACATCAGCTTAGTTCTTTGCTCAGAATTCACGATTGTTATGAGTTTTCATACCTCACGATCTGGAGGAGGGGATTTGCTGTCTGACATCTCTCTTTGTCAGACTTGGAAAGGTGCATGCTCATTGGTATCTGAAATTCCCTGGAAAATTACTGTGAAAGGAATTGGGAAGACAAATATTTTAGCTGGAATACTTGCTTAAACATAGCGGCAACTCTGAGATTTAAAAGTTTATATGCACTCTGTGGTGGCCAGGAGGTTATCGGAAACTGTGGCTTCAGGCCACCACTGAGTTGGGAGATATCACAATAAGCCCAGCATAAAAGAGAAAATAATCACTCTTTGCCTGGCGATTTCATCAGGTACTCAAGATGATGCAACTTTCATTTCTCCAGTACAAAGCAGCAAGTGTGTGCCAGAAGCAAAACAGCACGGGGCTCTGCAGCGAGTTCTGCACGTCTCCTGTTACCTGTTATTTACATTGAAACTGGGAAGAAAATTGCTCAGACCATTTACAGCTCTTTTTTTTTTTTACTGCTGATAGAACTAGTGAATACTGTCTTTCACTGAAAAGACTGTGCAAATCTTACATTTCCCAAGGAATAATGCATTCCCATAAAGCTGTCACAGATTCTAAAAAAGTAGAAGATAAGAGGAAAACAGCACAAACCCAACAGATTTGACAGCTTATCATTGTCTGAAGGAATTGCAATTGATGTAACCATATCAGAGACTTGCAGGTGTTTAGATCTTAAGATGACATTTGAGACGGTAAAAGTAGTATTTGTAGCAACAGCCTTGATAAATATAATCCTGTCTGAAGCTCTGTGCACCCCCCATACTGCTGGGACTTTAGAAGAGGAGAAAGGGTTCATTTATAACCACATAGAAGTTACATTTCAGTAACTTGTGTGTTAACAAAAGTTACTGGAAGCTTTTTTGAGACTGTGAGCTGCCAAAACCAGCTAACTCCTCTAGCCAAAATAGACAGCCAAGTAATTTGCACAAAGTGTGTGTGAAGATCCAGGAAGACCAATCTAGAGAAATGCATTTAAGTATTTTGGGTTTGGGTTTTTTCTTCTATGGTAAAATCTGCACACTTGAGGGAACTGAGGGAACAATTGTCTATGGAAACTAGTTTCCTCTGCAGTTTACAGTCTGGAAAAGCCTGATCCTGACTGTTCAAGTGACCCTGAATAGAAAACAGGATATTGTGCAGTAACTTCCTTGTGTATATATCTGGTTTTAGACACCTGGCACTGTTCTGATTATGGAGAAGCAAGAGGAAGAGTTATTCCTACATTTTCCCCTGAGTGTTCTTCCCATTCTGTTGCTTTCTACCTGGTTTTGCCCTTCTGCTTAAACTTGCTCTGTTCTCTCCTATTTTCCTTCTTTCAAACCCTTATATAATTATATTTTATTTTCTTTCTTCTTTTTCATTCCAGCACTTTGTATAATTCTCATTATTATTGCTAAGTCACCAAAATGGGTTTCTTTCCTGTCTTGCAGAGTCAGCCTGTTTGGAGAGGTTGTCTCTGATGAGTGATTTCCAGAAACACTGACGTGATGGAGTCGTGGAACAATCCATGAAGGTTAACTGTCCAGGGGTAATTAGAAACCTGTATGTTATTTTATTACCATGAAAGTCAAGTTTCTGCCAAGGACTGTCTTGTTTAGAAGATGCCAAGTCTCATGGAGATGGTTCAGTAGTACAAGTCATGCATTAGTAGACTGCTGAGCAGAATGTAATGGATCCTGAAAACAGACAATAGTTAATGCCTTTCTTGAAATGGAACTGGAAGGCAGTGATCCTTTGTGCATGTAAAACACTAGAAAAATGATCTTGCAATGATGATGATTCAATAAATCTTAGATTTGAAGTTCCTAAACTGATGTTTATACATAGGAAAAACTTGCTTCACACAGTTTGCAAAGGCTCCTCTTAGTCACTAAAAAAAATTGATTTTCCAAAAGAAGCAAATACCACTCAGTCAATGAGAAAAGATTATATGCTATGCATAGTAAAAATTGAGTAAGTTGGTTTTTGGTTTTTTTCTGGGTTGTTTTTGCTGGGTTTTTTAAAATGCTTTTGTTAAGACATTGAATTCAACAAGGTTTGCAGAAGTGTTGGAGCAGAGCTCTACCTGACGTTTTGCTCAGCCAGTGCAATAAAGGATGAGCCGGCATTGTTACACCTCTGTGGGTGGTTGAACATACCAGGAAATATACATTTTCCTGAGAACTTGGAATTCAGGCTTTCCTGGGAGTTATCACAGATATGGATCAAGCCTCTTTGTGTGCTGATACAGTGTTTTCAGTGTGTTTCAGAAAATTCATTGCCATTTATTGCTTGAGCTGAGTCTGAGAAGACTTATCACCATCCTTTAATCTTTTTTGCAGGTTTTCAGAAAAGCTCTTAATATACTGCTTCATGTTAGAAGTTGTCAGCACCATTGGCAAGCACTAAAGATGAACATGAAGGAGTTGTACTTTTCTGGATGTGATTAATTCTGGCACAGTACTCGTTCCCATGGCTAAGCCCTGTGTGCACTGCTGTTCTTGTCAGGTTCGTTATGTGTGTTTTCTCTTTCCAAGGTATTATGTCTTCACTGTGAAACATTCACTCAGACTCAGATTTGGCAAACAGAGTCTGAATCTAACAGCATGCTGGTATCCAGGAAAAAATAATTTGTTCCCTTGGAGAGGGAGGGAAGGGATTTGGATTTTAAAATGCTTCATTGTATTTTGTAACACAGAACTTGCTATACATTTCTGTTTATAATATTTCTCGAGCAGTTGCTTAGGAGTGACCTTGATGATCACTGAGTAAATTATAACATATTATATGAAATTTCAAGTTCTGTTTCTAAATGTTAAATTCTAAAAAAGTAGTAATAGCTCAGAAGTTAAGATACTCTTAACACGACTGTTTACAAAATTGGCTTTTCCTCCAACTTAGAGCAGTATTTAATGAGTGGATTTTGAAAGTACATTTTCCCCTCTAAGTCTTGAAATTTTAACGTGGCTAAGGAAACTAAGTAGAGACACAGGTATTGTGTGTAATCTCCCAGGTCGTCTGAGAGAGACTTAAAGAGGAAACAGAAGTGGTTTAAAGATCTTCTAAATTAGATACTATTTGTAGAGACAGAAATTCCTACATGGAGTTGAACTGAAGGTTCACCTAGTTCACTCTTCTGCTTCTAACGAAGGCTAGCTAGAAAAAAAAATAAAATCAAAGAATCTTACATTATTTTATTTCTCATCTCAGTTTGCTATAAAAGCATAGAGTTTGTTATGAGTATGATGCAAATATGAAGTAGAGGTAATAGTATTCAATACCCATGCTAACAGTCTCTTGTCAGATCTTCCCAAGGTACATAAAGTGAACAACATAAATAGCTTCTAAATATCAATAGATTTTTATTGCTAGGACTAAAAAAGATGTAATCCTAAAAACACTGAATGATCAGTGACAGCTCTTGAGGTGTTTATATTTGCATTGTAACAGGAGCAAGTAATCTGTAAACAGTTATCTTTCAGTTTCTGTAATGCCTTAAGACAAATGCATGCTTTTCTGAAAAACCAAAATCCATCATGGCCAGGGCAGATTTGTGGTAAAATGAGGCCTGTTTAGTAATGAACTTGAAGGGTATAGCAGTGTCTACTCACAGCTTCAATACACAGATCCATACTTATCCTTTTTATTTTGGGCATAATTTATTTTGCTTTACATAATGCTGACATTCTGGGAAACTTTGCCTCCATGAAGAATCTTTAAATGATAATAAATGAATATTTAAGTGTGGGCTTTTTGCAGTTTAAGAAATAAATTATTCCTCCTCAAAAACACATTTACATTGGGACTTCATATTTTGTTAATTCCAGCAAACTTTTGATTTAACCCAGGTGAAGGATACCCAGTACACAGTCCAGAAATCTGAAAATATGCTTACTCCCAGATTAGATCAGGGAGGGACTGGAGCAGTGATGCCCTCTCATTTCATTCTTGTCATAGGAATTAGAACTTGGGAAGAGCTGTCTTTTTTTGTCTCCAATATTTGCTGCTCTGAAGCTGCCACCTCCGATGGCTGTTGGGTGGTAATGATTATCCCTGTTAGGCCTGAGGTGAAACCAGTTTCATAGAAAATAGATTGATGAGTATATTTTTATAATAGAATCATTTTGAAATGAAAGCAATTCTTCTGTTTCTTGAACTATAGTTTTATCTACCGGCAAATAAGGAATTGAATATTGCAGTAGCTCTTATTTCAATCAAATCTGTGTAAACTGGGACACAGACTTCAAGCCAACAGGACTGGGGTTTTATCATTTTTATTAGATGGTTATATTTATTGGTATGATGAGTTTCTGGACTGTGTTATTTCAGTTGAATACAATCTTCTGAAAGTTAAAAGTTTGAGTATGAGTTCTTTGAAGCCACTGGAATGCGGCTTTCAGCCAATGTATTTGTAATACAGTTATTTTTGAAGAGAAAATACTATTGTACATTTTAATCTTCTGTACTGCCAGCACTGAAGGAAGCCTCCCTCATCTTTTTTTGCTCACCGAGATAATGTGGCTGATAACCTCTGTATAGTTCAGGGACTTACTTCATTGCTTTCTAATAGAGTTTCTGGAGAGTATAGATTTAGATTACAATGTCGAATGGCCATAGGGCCTCAGGGAAATATGCTCTCATTAATGGACTTGTTAATGATTATCATTGGAGGGGCTCTAATAGTATCAGATGTAAACGCCGTCACAGCTGTCCATCTTTATCATGCAGATATGGAGATGCATCATTAATTCACGCAGAGATCCTCAGATCCTCAGAGCTGTGCACATTCATGCGGGATGATAATGTCTGAAGGAAATTAAAAGCCGTGTGTTATCAATTTAATATTTCAGATTTCTATTTCCAATTAATATGGTCTAAGAGATAAGAGGGATTGAACCAGAGCAGAACTATGGGTCATGCAGAAGAGATCAAATGCAGATTATGCCTCAGTCAGTTCCAGCCTCATTATGCTCATTGCATTCTGTCTGAAAGGGATGAGACAATGCAAACTTATATCAGTAAAGTCTCACAGTTGAGAAGTTAAAAACATATATCCTATGCAAGCACAAAAAAACACTTGTGCCTCTATAAATTTGTTTACAGAATCTAGAAAAATTTTAAACAATTTTTTGGCCTTTCTTCCTTTAATAAAAAGCTAAATAGTGTCTTTTTCCTTTATCATGACTTTGATGGCTATATTCATAATGCATTCAGTGCAAATTATAATCAGTCTCAAATTTGTAGCCTTAGACCCCCTACATTAATGACCTGTTTGATAATGACTTGCTGAAATGTGAGAATTTGATTACTAATGTTTGGTTTGGAGTTTTGGAGTGGACTCGTGGGTTTTGTGGTAGGAAAAACATCAGAATATTTCTTTGTAACCCTCTGAAATATCAGTGTTTTCAGAAAAAATAAATGCAATTTTCCTGGATGCCAATCTACAAGTAAGCTTTTAAAAATAGTAGTGGGTTTATAACTCTATTGTCACTTGTCTTGGAAATAGTGGCTGGGTGCTAAGATAGAATCAAAAAGTAGCTTTTCAATGGCCTGCTCTGGTGTCAGTCTGTGTCCTACTGGATGGGTCCCCTAAATGTGAGGGAGAGGGGAGTAAAGGAGCAGATATTACGAAAAAAGTTATGAAAGGATGGAGACATCATTTTAGATCAGTGAAGAATCAAAAAAAAACATGAATGAAGCATGTACATCAGACTGGGGAGTAGCTCTGACAGGAGCACGTGGAATAGTGAAAACATGAACAGCACACTGCTGGAATTGGGGGATCTAGAGATTCTCTTGAGCCTGCTTGATGGTGTTCCTATGTGCTGGAAAATGTTAAGAACATTTTTTCTACCTATCTCTGAAGCATAAAGCAGCTACAGCATTAACCTGCTACAAACTATGGAACTGAGAGAATGCTAATGTATCCCACTGCCACGTGCTTTCAGGGGTACAGACGAAAGATTGTGGACAGTAAGGTCTTGCAGGGCTGGAAAAGATGTAAAAATGAACATTAACAAAGGAAATTTACATCAGACACTTCTTTTATGCAGGACAGCAGTAAGGGAAGTCATCTGTGAAATCAGATCTTAATGCAGAGAGTTCCCACTTAGTGCTCCCAGCAGGCAGGGCGGAGACACCTTAGCTGGGACTGTCCTGGATGGGGTCAGGCTTGGTCAGGGTGAGGTGCCACCCCTCCACTGCTTGTTACTGACACAGGGATCGAGCAGAAGCTAAAACACAAAGCTCTTGAGTAAGGCTTCGGCACCTTTAGCTCCATGAGAGGAAGAAATGCTGTAAAAAGCTTTATTTCTAGTATTTCCTGCTCACTGATGTTCACTTGAGTCTCACATAGCTTTTGAATTATTGACAAATGTGTGAAATGAAGGAGTCTAATTATTCATCTCCAATGAACAAGTGCGAACCTCTGCTACTGGTCCAGTGCTCCTATAAAATGTAATTTTATTAGATTTCTGCAAAGAGTCAAGAGAGGAATCTGTGCCTCCTTTTCCAAAAATCTTACATATTCTTCTGGCATTATTCTTGCTGGAGTACGCTTTGCTCATTTTTGAATCCACAGACTGAAAAATAATGCTCAGTTGCTTCTTCTCAGCTGTTTGGGCATTGTCTTTTGTAGGGAGCTGCCAGGCCTTGCAGGTTTTTTACACAGTGTGGAGTGTGCATTGCAGGGTCTGTAACAATTACCTGGCTTGCTGTGAAATTTTGGTGGAGTGAAACATTCGCATTATTTGTGCCATTTTACCTCTACTTTTCACAAAGTAGAGGTACTCATCTCAGAGGATGTCTCTCTTATCCAGACTCATGTGTTGTGGTTTTTGTGTTGCAGTCAGTGCGAAATACAAAATTTGCCATCTATTCATCTCAGTCTTTGTCACATTTGTCACCCGCTTTTAATTTCCCCCTAGGAAGTCCCTTCCTATCCCCATTGTATAGTTCTAATTTTAATAATCCCAGTCCTTCCAGAGCTCTTTCCCCAAAGAAATATTTCACTGTACACACCAATTAGCATGTTGATACTTCTTGTTAGTATGCAGCGTCGGGTTAGCTCCTCTAGATAACCTTGATAAATTAAAAATTGGCTTATCAATATTCAATCAACCTAGCTCATTTATCCAAATGTCTGATTTCCTTTCTGTCAGAGCTGAACTAAAAAGGCACTGCAAAAATAAATAGAATTAAAATTGCATATTTTTCTTTGAAACAGAAATTAGAAATCAGTCTTCTTCCAATGTCAGCTTAAATGCATTGGTTTATCACCAGTGAAATAACATACAGTGACAGATATGACATAGAAAATCATTAGTTTTCAGTAGACAGTTGTTCTTTGAATACAGTGAACATCTAATCAAGACTTAATTTGGAAAATTTGGGAAAGCTGGTCTGTCCTGTTCTTTGTACAACTATTGGTTCTTGCTAATTCTTCTAGATAGTTTTTAAAATTTATAGAGGTTTATATATTCCAGAGGGGTGGGAGGTAGGTAGGAGGTGCATCCTGTGGTTTTATCTTGTAGCACGATGACAGCAGCATCATTTTCTAAATCTGACCTCCCTTCATCTTGTGTTTCATTGTCTTTATTGTGCAGTTTATAAATCCTCAAACACTCTTTTGTGTTTGCCCCATTGCTGTTCAGTAATTCTCTGCAATTCTCCCCCTTAGCTGCTGTCGCTGCCTGGGACCAGGCCTTGTGTCATTTGCTCCTCATCTTGGTTTTGCGATTCAGACTATCAGTTAATCGAGGGAAATGACAATGTTGTTCCAACTTTACATCAAAAAATCTGACATCACATGGTGTGAAAGGACAGGAATTCACCAGGCCAAGCTTTTCAAAAGCCCCAGCGGTTTGGAGGACCTGCACTGAGATGTAATAAATAGCTCTGATTGTCAGTGGGCACATGGGCAGCAGCATTGTCCCTGGAGGGGCCTCTCATCCCTCTCTGCTCCAGAATGGCTTGCTCTGATGTCCTGGCAGGGACCCTGAAGCTGCAGGATGTCCCATAATATGTTCCTAAAAACATTGATGTGCTCATTTCTCAATGGCTTCTGAAAACAGTCAGCACTGTCAGTCAACAGAAGGCAAACAGGGGCCAATCTTTCATCCCAATGTATAGACCTCATTAATTTATATATAGTGTGAACCCTGAAGGCTCTAACTCATCAACTCAGAGTTTCCTGAGAGTTTATCAGCTATCAGATTGTTCTCTATTGTAGCAGCTGTGCTGGGGACAGAGGTCTTCACCAATTCTTTGATTTGCTTCTAATGACCTCCAATTTTATGGTGAAAATATATTCCTTTGAGGGAGGGGAGTGGGGGCTTCTTTTGGGGTTACTTTGTTTTGGTTCGTGTTTTTTGTGGGCAGGGGGAGGGCCTATTCATGTTCCAAAGTCAGAAATGCATTTTGCTGAACCCTGCATACTGTGCTAAAGTCAATCTACATAGATTGTGCATTAAGACAGTTTAAATTATTTCTTCTCTGCCAAATTAAAAAACCTAAGGTCAAGCAATTTCCCTTTGAATTAATTTATGCAAAATGTTTAAACAAAATCCTGTGGGTTTAAAACTTTAAATTTGAAGTAAAAGTACTGCTTTAAAAGGAAAATTAAAAACCAGTATTTTAAAATTAAGTAAGATGACTTTTGATTAAACCCTGAAAAGATTTGAGAGCTTGCTTCACTTTAAAAGCATTGGACAGTTGTTGCTAATCTTAAAGGAACCAAAGAAAGTGCTTCAGACAGTGTCTATGTCCCACAGAGAAAAAATACAAGGGGGCATGCGGGCAAGGAAATGCTGTTCAAACATTGTGTGTCTTCAAGTTGTTGCACTTTCATATTAAATGAATATTTGTGTGTGTTTTCTAGTGGGGCTGGTAGTGCATTTTTCAGAAGTGAGCAATTGCAAAGCATATACAATATCAAAGATGCAATCTAATACCATCAGAGTCTTGCTCTACTGGTTTTGCTGTCATCTGTGGAGAAATGGAACCCAGGAATGACCTTATGATATGGTTTTGCCTCAATAACTTCTTTGTACTTTGGTCCAACCCCACATTCGACCTGGATTAAAGTTACCGTTTGGAATTGTATAAAACAATGTCCAGTTTTGCTATCAAAACAGTGCAGAGGAGCAGTGCTATCCTGCTGCTGGTGTTCACCAAAAGGATTTTTAGAAGGAGAAAGAAAAAGTGTGCCCATTTCAGAGTTAATTATCTATGTTTAGAATGCCTGGTGCTTCTTTAAAGCACGAGCCCTACAAGTTTTGCACAATTAATACGTACATGCTCAGTGTACCAGACTTCTCTGCTATGTCATTCCTGCAAGGGTGCACAGTTTGCATCCTTGGAGATGTGTGGTTGTAAGGTGTTCCATGTCCTCTGCTTGGTGTAATTCCTTTCCTTCCACTGCAAGAAATGGGGGTTTTTTTGTGTCTTCTGGTTTGGGTTTGTTTTTTTTTTTTTCAGTAGGGTTTGGAATTATGGAGTCAGATGGAAGCAATGGAAACACCTGAAATGAATAACAGGTGAGAAGCAGGCGCAGCCTGAGACACTACACAGAGGATGGAAGTCAAAGACTGCTTTAAAGGTAAACAATACTTGGTTGTTTGCATTAAAGCAGATAGAAAAGAAAAAAACATTTATCAGTAACAGAAGCTTGAAATATGCAGACTGGAATGGAACTGATATACAGATTCAGTGGGTAGGAAACTTTGGTAACCACAGTAACAGTAGGCAGCTTCAGCCTTTTGAGTTATTCATCCTTGCAACAGGAATTCAACAGAGCAGTGGTAGAATTTTTGCCTGTCCTTTGGAAGAGTCAAAACAGACCCCAAGGATGATAATGTGGAAAACTCTGAATTTTAATTTCAATAGAAAATGAAATTTTAATAGAGTTTCCACACAGTTACTTGTATGTACCTGGTCAAACAGCTCCCAAGGAAGATCTGAGAGGGTAATCTCACTTTGTTAGCTTAGCTCTGTGAAATGCAGATTTTCGTGATACTATACTGGAAGCTATGCTATTTATGTGTTTCCTTTTAAACAATGTTTGGATTTCACAGTAATTCACATTTTGAAGTCAGCCTTAAAATCTGCATTTATGGTGTTGTATAAGGAGTGGTTTTCTGAGGCATGGAGTAGTGGCTTACCCTGTCAAACCCAAGAGGCTCTCATTGGCAAAATCCACAATGAGAGAATACTCTTCTCTTTCTCCTGTCCTTTGTACAGAATTCCTTTGGGCAGCATCAGGGTGGTGGAGGGATAGAAAAATTATGAAATATTCTTTTCAGCTCTCTATGCACTGGACTTCAGTCCTGGAACTAGACCACAATAATACCTTGAAAAATAAGCTTGACCCTTGATGAGGATGCTTACTATTGAATACATAGCCAGCACAATTTGGAATAAAATAAGGAAATACTGAGTTTTGTTTAAACACCTTTGTTCTCAGAAGTTTTCTTTTTATGATCACAAAGATATTGTTGCATGAAAAAGTAATTTCTGGCTGATGATCCAAAACGCATTCCCAGGCACGTCTGGGGAAGCACTGAGGGAGCTGGGAAATGACCGGGTCAGCTCTGCAGTGGGATGGCAGCGGCACTCCTGGCCTTCTCCTGGATCTCAGATTTCACTCTGTGCACTGTCCCACTCTCCCTCAGCAGAGGCTTGCCCAGCAGGAGTGGATTTCCTGGGGTAGTGTGGCAGGGTCTCTGCAGCCCTGCCAGCTGGGCTGGCTGCTGAGATGCTGAGGTTGGAGAGACCCAGTGTGTACCTTGGAACCCCTGGGGCATCCACTGGGCTGGCTCTGTGTGCACAGTCCAAGAAAACACTCAAAAATATAAACTTTTAAAATACTAACTGTTAAGTAATGAAAATCCTCTTTAGACCATTAAAACCCTACACAGATTATGGTGTCCAATCAGTGCTAGAAAATATTGTTGCTGACTTTCACTTTAAAATAAGAAATCTAACAACTGAAGCTTCTCACTAGGATGAGAAAAACATTTCTTTGCCTTAATGTTTTATTGTGCATATTTTTCCACTTCAATGACAAATTTAGCCAAAAACCATGAAAAAAATCTATAATTAGTTCCAGCTTTACAACTATAAATCCATACGCTAGTTAGCCTTTAGAAAATAGCCATTTGTGTTAAATTCATCAAGAATTTCTCATTAAAAACTGAGCACACACGAATTAGTTTGACAGGGAAGAACTGCTGGAGCATTTGCTTGGATTTGGCTCTATGTGTTCCCAGCCTTTGTCTTCACTGCAGGTGTTGCTGCCAGCTATTTCACCCAGCCTGGCCACAGCTTTGGAGCCCTGAGTTATTTCGTTAACAGATGATGAATTGTGAGAACTTGAACTGTGGCTTGTAGTTGAAGTCCCACTGCCTTGGTGCTTTAATTCTCAGCGGAGTTTGAATATTATGCCATAGACCCCATTAGGTTGTCTTGGTCAGGCTTGAAGCCTATATTAAAATTAAGTCTGATTGGATGGGAGTTCATCTATAGAAAATATAGATGTGTCCATCTTTTGCTATACTGCAGTGAAAGAAGGTTGGCTAAAGATGTGGGTAAGCAGCTCATCAAAAGCATTCACAAAGCTGACAACAGATTCAGCTTGTGAGGCTGAAGTGTTTTCATTTTGGGGCATCAGAGTAACCCTGAAACAAGACGCTGCTTAACTTTTCTCTGTTGACACTAGAAATATCTCACCAAGAATCTACAAGTGCTTGTTCTTCTCAAAGCACGCACACTGAAAGGAGAGGTGAAGGTGATGAAGGAGAATGCTGAAATATGAATAGAAGTTATAATTATAGCAGCACTATTCTGTTAAAGCAGAGTTCTCTGTATTACCATGAATTTCTAAGCTCACCTTCAGGAGCTGCAATGCTGAGACTAATTTATTGTTAGCTTTGTTGTAAAATGCTTTAGATAATGAGTTTAATTATTTGATTAACTGAATTGTCTTCATGTTGAGTTATCCAAAATTTGGGTAGTGAACTGCCTACTATATTTGTCAGTTTGTCTTCATGAGAAATGCAGTTCTTTTTTTAGGTAAGTGTGCAAAGAGTTAAAAAGAACCCTTATAACATGGAACAAATACTCTATTCCAGGTATCTTTCACCTGGTTAAATTTTCTTAGCATTGGCTAATACACGTTATTCTGCACACTTTCCTCTAAAATTTAAATCAATTGAGTGAGGCTTTATTATTACTCCCTGGTTCACAATCACCCAGGCTCAGCTTGATCCTGTCACAAGTGAGGGGCAGGACAAGCCAGAAAAGAAAATACACACCAAAAAAAGAAATTATGGAATTGCCAGAAATGCTTTAGAAGTGTTTGTTGAAACACATAGACATAAATTATGTTAGAAAGAATATTCTGCTTCCCAACCTGTGGATATTGCATTAAGCTCCTATTTTGTTTCCAAGTCTATTTATAGTTCCTAGATTATGTGAAATCCTTATGAAATTGTTTAGTACCCATGGTTACCAAACACGTTTCACAAACTAACGCAATTCTAATGCTGTGATATATCAGCAAGTTTTTTCTCTTTTTCTAGCAGTAGGTTTCTGGTAGAAATCCTCTGAGGCATCGATAATAAAATCCAAAAATATTTCCTGCATTTGCAGTAAGCTGTATTTAACATCACTCTTTCTGCATGGCTTCACTTTCAGCATGGTTTTGTGGCACTTTGGAAGCATAAATAGTCTTGGCCTGCCTTGTATTCCAATGAAATGTGTAAGTCTTTGCCATTTCTAAAGAGATGACAGCTGAAAGGCCTTCATGCCTACATCTAAACAGCACCTAAACCACATAAAACTTTCCTTTTACTGTCCTTTTCTGTTGCAAATGTAAACAGACAACAGCAAGTGTTGCAGCTGTAATAATTCTAGTGTTAGAGGTCCTGTGATATTTTCTTATTGTGGTAGGATTCACGCTTTTTTTTTTTAATGCTTTGTTCTTTTATCTGATGATTCAGGAAACGTGTGAAATTGAGGCAGGTTGCTGTGTCTTACGGGTTCTCTGTGATATAAACATAGGACTGTTCACTAAAGATTTTACAGCTGTGACTGATATCCTGTGAAGGCAAGAAAGCTGGCACAATTGACATAATACAGCGAAACAAAAGTTATTTCTCACTCCTGATATTTTTTTCTCCTTTTTAAGGAATGCATTAAGCCATTCTTTGTGTATAATTTTGTCCATCTCCCATTTTGACACCTCTGATATGTATCTCACATACAAGAATAGTGTGATGCCAATGAGCTATAACAGAAAAAAAAATAAGATTTACAAACTGTCTTATTTACTCTTTGCTGTTTTCCTCTAATGATCCCTTCATAGCCCCGTGCACATATCTAACTAAATCAAGTAGCAAAAGCCAACATGACACCCATATGTGCCAGTAATTAGCAGGTACAGGCTGATTGCCATCGGAAGTGGGTAATGTTTTGGCACTAATGGGCCATTACAATGAGAGGGCATTATAGTCTCAGCGCTTCTTTCATTCGATAATGTCATCCTGGGCGTTTTCTGCTTTTTTCTCTGTGACAACAGCTTGAAATACAGCCGCAGCTAAAGCAGGTAATCCACCTGATGGGAATCTGCTCACTAAGGAAAAACAGTTGGGGAAAGGAAGCATTTGGAGTAGTGTTAGTATTTCAGAAGTATGTTAAATCATTTAAGGCTTGTATAGCTTTTCACTCCACTCCTGCTACTTGTTTGTTAAATAAAAGCTTACAGGAATCCATTCAATTCACAGGAGAGCTACAAAACTGATGTTTGTATCCATTCCCGTGAGCTGTTTATTATATTGTTGCAATTCCTCTCCTCCTTCAGATCTGTGTGTTAGCTGATCAACACAATAGTTGGAAACATATGTGAAGTGCCGATTGCTCCAAGCAGATTTTGGAACGGGGGGGAAGTAAATAGTTCTCATGGAGCTTTATTTGTAGAACACAGATCATAACTATATTTTATCATTCTCTCATAAGCGGTACACAAGGATTGGTAGGTGCAATGGTTTGATTTTTCAGTGGATAAAAAAAGAAATCCATTCCATTCTGTGCTGCCATTAGTGGCTGGGAGACTGAAGTGGGCAGAGAGGGATCATTGCTGCTTCTGGCCCTGGCCTGGCTGATTTCACAGCCTGACAGATGCTGAGCCTCACCTGCAGCAGCAGCTCCTCCTCCACCTTGCAGCCTGGGGCTCAGACCCAGGAGAGTTATTTGGCAAGGGCTTGTGCAGAGTGCCTTCCCATCAGGGGATGACTAAACATAGACCCACTATGGGAGCTGCTTAGGAAGGCAGAGACTGTTTGTTTATGTCCTGCAAAACACATTATATACCTGGGATAAAGAGAATTTGCCTTACTCTCTTTAGCCTGCATCTGAAGCTTAAACAAACTCGGCATAGCTAGAGCATGGAAAGTCTGCCTGTGGGAGGAAGATATCAGATATCTTGAGATAAAGGATGCCAACAGCTGTGAGCCTCCCTCTTCATTTTATCCCTGCCTTGGGCACAGGCCCTGCAAGCAGACCAAAAGTTGGCAGTGTGGAATGACTAAGCAGAAAACAGGCAGCTGCTCAGAAAGTCAAAGTGGGGATGTCCAAATTACTCTCTGGCTGCACTGCATTCCTCACCCAGCCTTGGAGGAGCTCTAACTGAGAAACATGAAGCCATGACTGAGGAATTAGCACCCACTAATGCAGGCAAAGGATCTGTGGCCAGGGTGTGGTGGGCTGGTGGAGGCAGCAGGGGCTGGCTCCCTCCCCTCTTCCCCAGCTGCAATTGCTCTTTGCTACCTCCTCCTTAAGGCCTGTTTCTTCCTGAACTCCAAGTTATCCAAAACTGGAATGTGTTTGTGCAAATGCCTAGGGCCTGTAAATCCAGGGCCACGCTAAGGTAACAGTGTTTGTGATCCGAGCCTCAGAATACTGTAGACAATCTGATCTCAGCATCTGCCGTGTGAGATAATTGGTGTGTCTTGGCTGTGTGTCTGGTGTTAGGCTGAGCAGAAAGATGAACACACTGTGCAGATTAAGGTTAAGCCAAGAACAACATTTCCGTGAACGTCGCTGGAAGCAAGTTTGTCCACAGCACGATCTTGCAAATGTGATGTCTCCCCATGAACCATTTACTCTCTTTCTTCCAGGTTCTCTGGAGTTCCACATAGTTTTGTTTCTTTTGTGATTTATGGGGAAAAATATCTGTCACTCTGTTTACAGCCTCTAGACACTATTCTAAATGTCACTGTCATCTGAGCCGTGTGAGATTGTCCCCATTGTGCACTTGCATGGCCAGACTCTCTTAACAAGCATTATTGGATCTGTTTGCCTAAAATTTGGCACTACATCAAGCGTGAATAAACCTATACCTACAAGCGTGAATAAACCTAAACCTACAATCACAGAGCAGTAGAAGGAACAGCAGGAAAAACTCAAGAAAGCAGATAGTTCATTTGAGGAGAAATGAATGATGCCGGCTTTGAATGAGGTATTCAATTTATAGTGATTTATGGTTTAAGATCCATGTGCTTTCAATGCTACTTGCAAGTGAAAATAATAGTCATTGCTATGAAGACCTGGCTGTGGACTCTCAGTTGTGCTGAACAGCAGGAGTGTCTGTGTTCATGTGCAAAAGTGATCCCATGAAACATTTCTTTAATTGTAAGTTTTAATTGTAAGAGTTTTTTTAATATCACTTCCTCTTTTGTGAATTGTGGCTGACCATGTCCAGATGCTCCTGAAGGCCAGTGCACTTTCAAGTAATTTACCAGAATTTTGAAGCCAAACATATTGGAGACTCAGTTGATTTCCTTTTGCCTTGGCACAAACACCGAGATAACTGTGATTGAAACTGAATATTTTAGCTTCAGATTTCCCTGTTCTACAAAAGGAAGAGCACCTGTCTTACTATGATCCTAGGAATTCTTAAAATCATTCTGGAGATGCTTTGTGCTCAGATGTAATTTCTACTGTGGTAACCGAGTTTTTTGTGAATTACTTGCAAACCTCTCTGAAGCCCTTGAATATCTTTTCTTTAGTTTCTGTAGTGATTATTCTCCCTCTTTCTCTTCTCTCTCTTTTTTCTTTTTTGCTCCCCTGCTAAAGGGAAGTTCATTTTAATGTCACATTTTCCAGCCATGTACTGGGGAGGATGAATCCTAAAATACTAACTCATTTAAATTCACTTTCTACATTTTTACAGGGCTCACTGCAAAGCCCGTGTACAACAAAGGAGACTTTGCATCAGCTCTAACAGATTTCAGCTTGAGAAAACAATTTGTATTTTCCAGTTAAATGCTGTGTCTCCATCCTCTTTTTTTCTCTTCACTCTTCAGTCTCTCCATTTTTTTTTTGAGTTTTGTTTGGGTTTTTTTTTTTTAATCTGGATGCTCTTTGCTTCACTTTTCTCCATATTTTATTTCTTCCTAAGCAGGATTTGATCCCAGTAGAGCTGGGGTTCAAGCTGATATTTTAGGAGCAGAATATGACTGAACTGCTCATTAACTACAGTAAGTATATTCATCTCTTATTAAATATTCCCATAATCAAAGTGAAAATTGATTGATTTCTTTAGAAGACATGTTCATCTTTAGAAGATGCTGTTCACACTTATGTAACTTCATTGTCTAATAAGAAAAAGACCTAGAAACTTGCTTTTTTCATACTTGACAGTATGAACAGCAGTTTCACACTGTATCATACTGCATAATACTGCAATTTCACACTATAAATCTGTAAACCATAAATTATAAATAGAGTCTATAGCTACATGTCTGTATGCCATGATTACCTTTTTCAAAGTTTTTCCCTATAGTAATTTAACTTCTTTTAGGGTTTCTCCTGCTGGTACTGCAGGCTGGTGATGATTGGGTGGAAGGCTCTCTTCTTTCTGGAGTGGAGCAGTGAGGTGCCACAGCTCAGGGGCCAAAAGCAGAGCTGTGCTCACACAAGGTGTAACAGCAGTCTGTGGATGCTGATCTTGGCCTGGCCCACTGCCCTCGCAGGGTTCACTCAGTTATTTCATTTCTGCCTTTTGCAGGATTTTCAGTTCAAGGACTGTGCTGACCTGTCTGCTACCAGGGTCAAAAGCTGACCACGTCAGTGAAGTCTTGCAGCCTCTGTGGGCGGCTGAGTGTGATCTTCAATATCATCAGCAAACTATGTGAGCTCCTCCCAGGACAGAAGTCCTTCCAGCCACGAAAATGCAAGGTTGGTGGCAGAACAGGAGAACACTATAAAAAAGTACCAACGATGCAGGTACACTGCAATAAAACCTGAACAAACAGACAGGGTTTTATTTCAATTCTGATGGCACTGTTCATTTTTCTTCATCTGGAGAATACACCAAGGACACTTCTTATATCTCTTACTAATTTTTAATCACTTTTAATTAAGATTAGATTGGATCATCGTTGGTATAAATAGATCAAGCTCACTGTCACAGTGAATATAGTGAAGATGCCAAAAGTTCTATGGACTAGAATTCACACTGGGACAGTTGTGCAAAGTAATGGTAACGGATTATGACTAAGAACAATTGGGAGTGAGACAATTGCCTATATCATGTGTGTCTTACATGAAATCACTAGGTGAAATTAAGCTTGCCTTGAAATAAGCACGATTACTTTTGGCTTTAATGGCAGTGCATTTCACCCCTTACATTCTACAGCTTTTGAAATCAAAAGGGAAGAAAGACAAAGAATAAAAAGTCTTTATTTCTTTTACTAAAGCTGTCCCTCAGACACCATTGACCAGCAAGTATCGCCTGGAAGGATGGTGGATGCAGGTACACTGCAGGTTTGTGCTCTCTGTGAATAGTGGTTTAATTTTCATTTCCCCAAGTTCATTTCTTTTTCTGCAGATGTCCTCTTTTCTTTTTGAAGCTTGTTGCAGTAAGAAGACTTCACTTTATTTATAGTGAGCTATGATAGGGTTTCTAATGACTCTGAAAGGCATCAACATATCAGACACAGGCTGCCTGCAAAAACCCAGGCAAGTGTCAAACGGATTCTTCTTTAAGACTTCAGGAGATTATATGCTTTTGTAGAAGCCCACTGTGCAATTACTTCACTTTCATTGTCACAGATGGCTACTGAAATCATTCTGTCTGATAGTGTTTGATGAAGCATTTAACATTTTGAATCACAGTGGATTAATACAATTCAGAATGAATCTTGAATACTTTAACTGGATTAAATGTGTGAGAATTTTTTTTGTCTCAATGTGCCAAGCTTTTCTACTTTAAGAAAACCTCAAGCACTCCAAAGTTATAGTATTGAAAATGCTATTTGCTGCTGAAGATGCTACACAATGATGAAAAGAACCCCACCTTTCCTTGGTGGCTCTGGCTATCCCTTTCTCATCATAAAGTATGTATTAGCTCTTTCAGACAGCTGAACAGTCCCATTGTCCTGGGCACAGAAAAGCATAAAATCACTGGCAATCACTTTGCCATTGTGTTTGGAGATTAAAGGACAGGACCTGACAAATGAAGCAGACCTTGAATCACAAGAAGAGGTAGCATCAGATAATGCAGCTAAACAGTATGTCTAGCACAGATTAGCTCTGAATGAATTCTTGGTCAGTCATTCCTCTGGCAACCTACTTGCCAAAGAAAAGTCTTGATTTATCTTTCAGGTAGTATTGATCTTTATTTCTAATTCTGAATATTATTTTGTATTTAGTTTTAATTAAGATTCGTGATGGTCTTGTAAGCTTCCAGGAATGCTCAAAGAGCATATACAGAGCTCATAATCCAGAAAATTGTCTGGATGCTTATTTCTGTGGTTGTTCTCCTTACTCCCATCCTGCCACCTGAATAACCTCATCCTGGCAGCACATATTTGTATCAGTATCAGTTTTCTAATGTAAAAAGCAGTGGGCAGGGATTTATGGGAAGGTCTTGGGATGACTCAACTCTTGGCTGCAGTCTCGGCAGCAGAAGGCTGTGGTTTCCATTTCCACCTCGTGTACTAGGCTCACACCCAATGCTGGCACTGTCTTTTGGTGACAGGGGGTGTTTCACTGAGGAAGATGTCATCCTGAACATGACATGATGAACTCACAGCTATTGTTTCTCCATCTGGAAATGAAAACCCCAAGGAATACTCCAGACAGCGCAGGAGCTTAGCTTAGGGCACGGCCAAACATTCCCAAAATCATTGCTGTGGCAACTCATATGTGAGACGTTCAGTACATGACAACCACGTTTCTGCCTGAAGAGCTTTTGCAGCATCACTGTCTGTATTGTTTTCATCAGTGCACAGCATCTGTTGAGCCATTTGTAAAACACCCAGATTTCTATTAGCACAGCAGACATTATTCTTCTGTGCAAGTGGCAGGGGCTGTAACAAGCCAGCTTTGCTGCTGCCTCTCCCACCTCTGGAGAGGTGTATCCCTCCTGTTGCTGCAGGGAGAAAGTCAATTGTAGAAGTCAGTGTGTGGCACCGTTGAACGCTTAAATGTGTCTGCCAAGGGAAATACTGCAGCTGATTCCACGTTTTTTGGGGATACAGAGACAGAAATCCTTTAATTATGGTGCATGATGGAGGCTGGAACAAGGTGCCAATATTGACAGTTTATAATTGTCTTTAGTAAAGGAGATTGATGTACCTAGGGAAAATAGAACATTTTTGGCTCATTATGATATTCTGCTTTCAATCTGAATTTTAAAAAAAAGTAACCTTTCTGCTGTCTCTGCCCCTCCTGTTACTCCAGCTTTTCTGCACTACTCTATAATCTTATGACAGATTTCTGCTTGTTTCCTTCTTCCCCTCGTCAGAGAAAGAAAGAAGAGAAAGAAATCTTTCAAGTACTTTCTCCTCTGGCTTGAAAAACATAGAAAATGCTTGTGTAAGAACAGTGATAACGGCCAAGGACCAGGCTTGAGCCCTGTGTTTTCATGCTTTTCCAGGGAATGTGGTGATGATTATGAACTGATCCAGTCACAGCCCATTAACGAGCTTGTTCTCATACAGAGAGCTGATAGCGGATTTCAGGTAGATTTGGGCTTAGACACAAAGAAAATGCTTCTGTTTGTTCTGTTCTCTTTAGGCTGGATGCCACACTGTGATACAGCAACCTTGCAGCTATCAGCGGTGAACTTGCCTCCCTTCACCACAAATCTAATCTTAAAGAGCAATTAAAAATGCACAATAAAAGTACCTCAGGGTGTCCTATTGTCCCTAGGCAGGGGATAGCAGGATCCTATCAAGGATACTGTCATGTTCTAAAGCACCTGATACTCACAACCTCTCTGTGATCACTTTGGAGAGCTGAGTCTTCCTCTCTGTCTGAGCTCAGAAATAACTCTTGATGCAATTTGGTGGAAAAACAGTTCTGAAAAGTATTTAGGAGTGAGAATAAATGTATTGTTTGGTACCATGACAAATATCTTGCATCTTCTAGGTGGTATGAATGTGCAAGTAAATTGGTTTGCAATTCTCATGACGCAAAAGTAAGTTGAAAACTGTAAATAAAATTTGTCTTGCAGATCACGGAAATAAGAGAGTATACAGGAGAGTCTGATATGTGAGCAAAGTTGTCTATAAAATAGAGTCCTCTCAGGGAATTTCAGTAGTTTTCTTCTTTAACAAAAATATGGCAATTAGATGCTCTGCCAAACTTTTAGTGGCTTAAAACTCCAAGATCCCTACAGAAATCTGGAGAGGAGCCATTTTGGAACATGATTTTTATCAACAGAGATTAGAAGGAATGATCAAAACAAATCTGAAGCTTTAATAAACAACCAAGTTTCCATCTTCACTGCTTAGATTCCTATTTCCCTCTCATGCAGGTAGTACTAAATTGCAGGTAGCAGATGGAATTCTTGTTCTTCATTAGGCTTTAATATCACTTCATATATATTTAAAATTTATAACAGGTCTCATGAATTCAAATGAGACATCACAATCCACAGATAAAACTGCAATAACAGTTATACAGATTTTAGAAAATAGCCAACCCCAGGTGTTGACTCATGAATATTTATACACATCAGTCATCAAGGAAGCAAAATACAATTTGGGTCTGATCCTATTCCCAATAAAATGGATAAAAACCACTCCATACTAGAAACACTACTTTAAAAGGCATCTGAGAAAAAATCCAACCATTTCCCCCCATCTCCATGTGTATCCCCAAAAATAGGGTGAGGTAGAGAGATCATAAAATGAAAATATGTTTTTGCTTTTTTTACTTCTTGAGATGGTTCTTATTTGTCCTTAATTTTGAATATATTCTTATCTAAATGCAAGTAAGCAAAGCTATTTTTCACATACAATTTTTTTAATTGTATCGCAATGTTTGAGTTCAAGCATATATTCTTTGCATGATGAATTTCATGAATAAAAGCAATCTCTGTGACACCTGTGAAAGGAAATACATACAGAAAAACAATTTAAAGTCAGTAAGGATTGTATTTATATGGCTGGAATACAGCCAAATGGATTTTTCTCACTTAAAAAAAATTCATTCAAATTAGGGAAGTTTCTCTTCTAAAAATTCTATTTGGAGTATCATAGAGAAGGGAAAAAAAAACCAAAAAACAAGTCTGGAACTAAAAGGAGATAAATACAAATACTTGGTAAAGTATGACTTTATTTGCACCTGCGTACATACTTTGTACATACCTTTGTACATACCTTGATATTACCATTAAGTTACACTGTTAAAGATTTATTTCATGGCCCTGGCATGAGGATCATGCACATGAATGCTTGACAAAAGAGAAGAGATAGTTTGACAGATCAGGAAAACAGGACCAAACCTAGACTTCATATAGAACTTAGATTTTCACTCTTCCCTCAATGCTCCATTTTCCTCCTGAAAACAAAACTCCGTGAACCAGGGAGACAGTCAAAAGGGAAGAGAAAGTGCTGGTTGTAATAAAAATAATGCAAATAAATGTTCGGGAAACATGATCAATGGTTTAGAAAGACCCAAATCTGTTCTGTATTTTCTAGCGACCATGGATGACAGGGGCACTCGTGCATTCTGTTCCATTTCCCCAGCGTCTGTCCTTGTCCTGCACTGGCAGGTAAGGTCCTACCTCATGATAATCAGTCTGGGAAGACTTCACTGTGCTCCAAAGAACTGGACTGAATTGCAGGATGCTGTATACATGTGCAGTAGCCAGCAAGAGTGAAAAATAGTAGCTTCTCTACTGTTTATTTCAACATGACAGTTCTCTGGCACTGCAGGACAAAAGGAGTCGATTTCATGAGGTGAGAGGAGCAGAGCTAAGCGCTCGGAACTTTTTATGTGCTCAGTAGCCTTTAGCTTTCTAATTTGTGTCAACTTCCAAAACTGGCTACAGTTCCAGGAACAATGCTATTTGAATAAAACACATCAATATAAGCAAAATTTTTTTGCAAATATGGCAGAAGTGATAACTCAGTTCACAGTGGCTTGTCTTGAGGACTTAATATATGGCAGTTTTTTAATAGCCTTTATATATTTGTGATGAAGACTTTGAATCCCAGAAGATTTACAGAAAACACTTAAGGATGTTATTCCATTAGTGTTCCATTTAAAATATTTCACACTTAATTAGGTAACAGAAACAATAGCTGACTTTAGTGTTTAAATTTTAAGCTGGGTATAGTCACGGCGAAAAACTAATGCTTTGAAAAAGAATTATCTTGGGAATTATTTGCCATACACAATAGGGACAAAAATAATTGTTAAAATTCTGGTTTAAAGGAAATATAAAAGGATATAAATAAAAATTCTTTCATATGCAGGCTCAAATGAGAACATTAAGTAGGCTGCCCATCTGGCTACCTTGTAGGCAATTTTGCATTTTCTTTCATTTATTTTCATTACCTATATTTTTAACACAAGAATAAAGTTCTTTTGCTGAGCATAGTGTTGCGTGGGAAGGGGGAAAAGTCCAGGTGACACTTGACAAATGTCATTGCTTTATTCACTGCAGCTGTGTAAAGAAGGGCAACCAGTTTTCCTCACCTGATGTCCAGACTGAAAATCAGGTACAGGCAGCTTCACATGGATCCCACACTTGAGAAGGGCTTGATATCAGTGGGAGCAAGTGGCACGGAGGAGTAGAGGATTAGATGGCTGCTGGCATCCTAAGACCATGATGGAGCCTTATCTGTCTCTGGATATGAAGGTAAAAACAGGCAGTGGCAAACGCCGTGGGGTGTCTTTACATCTCCAGGGAATGCACTTTGTATCTGCTTAGTCACTGTAACTGCTAACAGAAGTCTGCAATATCTAGGGAAACAGCTTAGCGCATATTAATTTCTTGGAATCACCCAGATTAAAGCGGAAAGTACAATCAGTTTTCTATGGACTCAAACAATTAAGGCAAATTTAAATAGATTAAACACATCTGTCTGTACTTAAGCAGAAAACGGATTAGGACTTAGATGTAACAACATAACCCTTGTTCAGCTGTATGTCAGGCACAGTTTGGAGCTGTGTGCTGCATAATGATTAAAATCCATACAGAATTATTGCTAAGAGAGGGAAGACATTTTAATTCATATCTTCTAATTAATTAACAGCTAAATATGACATAAAGACAGCATAAGAGAAGGAAAGGCTCTGAGTCATCTGATACCCTGACACTTTGTTGCCATAAGGAAAGGAACACCATCTTTAGTTACAGTTTCATGACTCTGCACTGCTCGAGTTGAAAATTCACATTGCACAAGGCTTGTATAGAACCGAGTGAAATTTGGTTCCCAAAATGAAATGGGGATAACAGAATGTGTGGCGTGTTCAGATGAGCAACTCGGATGTAAAATCGTCCTTCAGAGAGACCACGATGTTCTGTGTGAAAATCTATCTGAAATGTACCAGCAGCACATTTAATCCAAACAGTGGCACTGGAGGCTGCCGTGTGCTCTGGCCACAGAGCAGAGATGTACTAATGCAGACAAGCTTTGCGCTGTCCCCAGCAATGTGCTTTACCTCTGATACTCCAGTCACAAGTGGGTCTGGAATGGATTTCTTTGCAGCAGCAGCTTAACTGTGTTTGAGGGAACATCGGTGAGGGCAGTACAGCAACAGAAGTGTTTCATGAATTTAGCCGGTATTGTGGAGGTTAGAAAGCACAGCATGATTTTGAGCCGAGAAATCAAAGCATTAGCAAGCTGAAGGAGAAATCCCAAATTTTTGACTCTGTTACTAAACCTAGCAGGGTCTAAACTGCCAACAGGAGTGATATTCTATGTTACATATCTATAACCACTCATGGCAGGGAAGCAGGTCTCACACGGACACCTGCTCCCTGGTCAGCCCCGTTGCTCCTGGCCCAGACAGGTGTGCCCAGCTGGTTTCTCCCGCTGTTAGCACAGCGGCTCTTCCCGCCGGGCAGCGGCATCGCCCAGCCTCCCGAAACAGCAGCGGGGCGCAGGTTCCTGCTCCAGGAGGGCACTGCGGTGGCCGAGGGGATGGATGGACGGACGGACGGATGGCAGGGGAACCCTCTCTTCTAGGACTATTCTGTGCAGGACTGTAAAACATATGAAGCTCTTCTGACCTGTTTATATTTACTTTNCTCCCCGCGCTCCGGGGACACCCAGCGAGCGCCCGGGCCCCGTGCTGCTCCTCCTCCCGAACGAACGGCACTTCAGGGGGGTTCGGCTTCTCCCCCAGCCCGCTTTCCCCGGTGCTGCCCGATGGCAGCAGCAGGAGGCACGGAGAAAATCGAGCCGTGCCCGAATGCAGGAGCTCGCTCTAATCTTGCGTGCTGAATAAACACCCTGAAGAGTTTAATTATGGCTCGGTCACGTTCAGGGGATGCTTCAGCTTCAGCCCAGCAGATCAGCTGTACTCCCCTCCCCTCCTCGTCTTCCAGCACTGCAGACTCGTACTTTAGGATGTCTGCTCAGTGTTTTGACGGCATTGATCTGTTTTGATCACTCAGCATTGATCTGTTTTGATCACACCTATGTTAATCTCTTCTTCCTTAACAGGCACACAGCAGTGATTTCAGACCATTACCACGTTGGATTTTGGAAGCATTTAAAAAGTGCAGCGAATCCAAGAGCATTGTGATAAGTGTGGTAAAAATGTTTATCATCAAAATCTTAATCTGATCAAGTAGTTGTTGCTTTGTACATTATTTAAATAAGTATTTAAATTCAAAGGGCAATTAGATATTCCTGTACAAAACAAAACCACCTCATAAGAGGATCAAAAATTCATGTTAATTTGGTATGCATTCCTGTCTGTACTTTTGGTCCTCAAGAATAAACGATGACATAATTTGATTTAAAGGGGGAAAACTGACAGATACATAATTTTTGTGTTTCATATTAAAGGCCGAGCATTAAAGGCATCCCAGGAGTGCATGGCATCCTGCAAAAGCCTATGGGAAGAGGTGTGTGTGTGTGGGGGGGAATTACAGAAAAATATGGGCAATACCAGAAGAGAGTAGAAAAGAAGAAACAGTGGAAAATAAAGGCAAGTCAAAGAAAAACAAAAAAAAGTTTAGGTGTTCTAAATTACTGTCAGCAACTGGTGTTTTGGATACTCTATATGTAGAAATTTTAAGTTTTCTATATTTTCCTGATCATTTATGCAGTTTTGGCATGAACCTTAGTTACTACTTGTAAATGACTTTTGTATCGATATAATAACTTACATTTGTTTTATGGATTTAATTTCCTCCTTCTCTTTCCACTCTTTCCAGTGACCCGGAGCTATACATTAAATATCTTGGTCTCCAAGATACAAAATGCTACCTTGATATTTCTTCTGCCCATGATCATCTCTGCACAGCAGTTAGAAACTACAGAAGCACTATAAAGACAAGTTTTATAGAAAAATAGGATATTTGGTAAGGTGGAAGCCACGAAACCACTGCCAGGCTGCGAATGTCTCCCTCTAGAGCTGTTGAGGAGTTCTGCTGAAGCTGATGGAGGTGGTTCTAGGTGAGCAGACGTGAAATTCCTTCTGAGCTCTAGCAGATCCTCTCTCACTTTTACCACCACTCTGATTTTCTGTCTACACCACGTGAAAGTGTGTTTGTACACACACGTTGTACTGAACACAAATAGAGGGAGAAAAAGTTTCCAGAGAATTTAGGTAATTGTCTGTAGAAGCAAGAAAATGAAGTTATTTTGGATGAATGTCATACTGTACTATTACTCCGCTGCTTTTTAACAGAATATTTTTATTCATAGTTGTCTTTTGAAACTATACAGAGTGTTCTTGGTGAAAAATCAAGGATGATTAAGAGAACAGATCAAAGCAAGCATATTTTTTCCAGAGTGAAGTCATCCACAGTCCTTTGATAGAGTTTGCTAGTACATGTGCATATCCAATTTTGGATGCCATGGCATTCAGATATTCTTTCCTTCAGTTTTATGGGTTTTCAGTTTGTGTGTTTTTTAGTTTAACTAATGGCTTTTATTAAATATAATGCACTAAGATATCATCAAAGATGATATCTTCGTTATCTAGATGGCTAGAATAATGCTTAAAATTTAGCAGCAGTATCATTTGTCTCCCTACCTATCTCAAATTCAATTCAAATCCTATCTTTGCAATATGTAACAATCTACGATAATTGCATTATAGTAATTTAAACTACAATTGCTTTAATCTCATGTAATCCAGATGCATCCAAGAAAAACAGTTTGAGTTACAAATTCTGATTTTTGATATTGGAAGTAATGGAAACTAAATTATCAAAGTTTTTTCATATTACTTATATGGCCATGTAATGCTCTCTGTTAGATTGGTATTATTTGAACTGTACTTAGAATTTTATAAATGAACACTTAATATATAATTAATGAATTTTTTTGAGTCTTCATGGTCACAGAAACTTGTGTTTAGGTTTTTATTTTGTCTGATAATGAAAAAAGTAAGACAGAAAATATTAGGGTAAAGCCTGCATTTACAATGAAAAAAAGCTAATATTTTCATCAACTTCATTTTCTGCTCCATGATTTTGGGTAAAAGACAGGTCTAGATACTCAAGATAACCTCACAGATTTGTGGCTTTAGGAATGCTCAGGAACCAGGGAAAATTTTTGCTTTGATTTTGGAGACTACAATTTCCAAACATCTCTCTCATTCCAAATGGAGACCTGGAGGAGAATGTAGAAAAGAACCAGTTAAAAACTGAACACGTTATTTTTGTGTTTAAACAAACACAGAGTATTAAGAAATGATTAAGGGAATTCCTATGAGAAGGGTAAGTAATTTGGCCTTTTTGGCTTCTGCTGACTTGCATGCCCTGGTAGGACTTGACATAGAACATGAAAAGTTCATGAGAACTTCCCCAAGATTTCTGTTGTTTTATGAAGCATGTGACTATGACAATTGAACTTCAGAGCACTGTGGGAGTTTACAGAAAGTGAACCAGTGTGGGTTTTTTCTTTTGTGTTTAGAAAATTGTTGAAATTTTTAAGACAATACTGTGAGCTTCTGGGCATTAGTCACAAATTTTTAATGCCTAAAAGGGAAAATAATGATCAGATTTGAGTACCTAAAGGAAACATTAGTATCCAGAATTATATCCTGCATGAGGTATATAACTAGACATATGGCCAATGAAGCACTTATTTTAGATAAGTACTGTATGCATTTTATGCTAATTATTTGCACAGATATTAATTCCATCAGAGAATGGAATTAATTGGATAATTAACCAATATCCTCAGATAACTTATTCTCAGTGTTCCTGGTATCACTAGGTTAGATTTCTTGTCAAGAGATTGATTGTTATGCTTTTTTTATGAAGAAAAGAAGACCATAAAAAAGAATCCTACATAATGTAATCACAGGTGCTGAGGTCAAACACCTGCAGTATGACAGACAAAGGAAGAGACCTGATATCTTTATTAGAAAGAAATAACTGTTTTATTTCCTTTCAAGGTAGATAATTTATTCATGACATGAAATTTAGGGAGTCCAGTAGTGATTTGTTTCTTTTCTTAGTCGGTCAAGTACAAATTAAGTTGATTTAAAATGTATTATTTTTATGCAAAATGGCAACAGATATTGTAACAAATATTGCAGCATCACATAGTTTTGTACCAAAGCCCAAACCATTTGGAACTATTTTTGACATTAGCCTGTAATATGTTCTTTCTTCCACTGGAGGAGTCAGAGGGTTCAGGATGACCAAATGTCATCTGGGATGTCGCATTGAAAAGTGGAGGAAAAACACAAGATTTTAACTGAATAGTCTGAAATAATTGTGGGGTCCACTATGGCAAATCAGTTCCTGCCTTCTGATTCTATTGAAAAAGAACTGTACTCCAGAGGGTTTGTAATACATCACAGCTCCCTTGCTGAGGGTGACCCCACCCAGCTGATGCAGAGCATGCAGTTTGGGGACAGAGCAGGTTGTAAAATGTTGGAGCAGCCTTGTACAGCCAGCTCCACAGTAGGCTTTGCCAGTGTAAAGGGACAAAAGCATCACAGTTCCTTCATTCATATGCCTTGTAATCTCCGTGTATAAATAGAGCTGTAACATATGTGTATCTTTTCATTATCACCATTCACTTACACCATTGCTACCTCTTATGCTCTGTGAGGCTTTTATCCTCTATAAGCCTTTTATTCTCTCAGTGACTTTGCAAATGTACTTCACAATGCTTTGAAGATTAATCCTATAATTAAAGGACATAGTTAAATAATAAAATTCTGGCTTGCTTGTACTGAAGAGACATGTACAATCTTCAACCATTAAATTGCATCTAAAAGCATATTTCAAAGAAACAAAGTACCAGCAAATATTTTCAAAAGAAGGATTTAAAGCTGCTGATTCATGGCATACCACCTAAGCATGAATATTGTATCATATGCTTTGTCTGGAATACACTTCATTTAAGGTGTAATGTTTAATTCATCCCTACTATTTTTATATGGCAACCTTTCTTTCTTATTAAAAAGAAAAGGTTTCATTTTCCCAGTACAACAGGGTAGGAAACCACAATTGATTCATGGGACAGTGATATGTGCTGAATCAAAATCTCAATACCCTACGGCACAGATTACTCCAATCCCTATTTGATGCTTTGTCTGCCTATAGACGAGCAGGTCATAAGCTCATTGAAGCCCTGTTTCTTCAGTTCCCAATTTGCTCTGATACCTGCCTGTATTTGAGGAAGCTGTCCCACATCCTCTGCCATAACAAAGTCATCCTGCTGGCTGAGCAATAATAGACTAAGCAATCCAGCCTGCTGCCAGAATTCAGCAAGGCACAGATGGAAGTTACAGCCATCAGATGCTTGAGCAGCAGAATACCCTGGTTCTCCTCATTTGTATTGAAGTGTTTCACCTGGGGGATGATTTTATTCACTTGATCTTTCAGTTCTGGCTTGAAATGGAATGACTGGTGATGACTTTTTATGGTTAATGGTCCATCTAAGTCCGCTGGGACTTTCCTTAACTTGCAGCCATGGGAAAAAGAAATGATGTGTTAAGCTCAAAATATTAATTCTGTCCTTTTCTTTCCCTTTTTTTTTTAATTTTTTTTAGATAAAAGGATTCATCTGATAGAGTATTTTAGGAGTACTGAGTGAAAGAGTGTCTATCCTGTGAGTAAAACCCTGAGGGTAGAATGGACTGAATCATAACAAATGTTTCACTGACTACCAAAATACCTGTAGGAAGCGTGAGCTCATTGAGTAACTGAGCAGTGCATGTAATTTTGAATAAAGTCAGCAATATAATATGCATTATTTAAAAAAGGTTGAACAAAATTCTGCAATGCCCTAACTCTGTACAGGCTGTATAGGGTAAGGGGGAATTTTGGGCAAATACAGAGGAGGGAAAAGAAACAGTGGAAAAAGTTTGATGGAAAGGGTTTTACTGAGTCTGAGGCCTTGATTGGAGAGGATCAAGAGAGAGTTTATAAGCTGTGGAAGGCAAAGCTGGTCAATGACCCAAGGATTATGGGCCTTGCCCAAAAGGTCTTGGCCTCAATACAGCTCAGAGAGCCAACATTGCTGAGGTATTTCAGCCATACAAACTGTCCTGCACAGATATCTCTCTCTTTCTTTCTCATTCTCTGACTGTAGGAAAAAGCACTATTTTAGTTGCCCTATGTGATCTTTTTGCTTTTGCCAATTGCTGCTGTTAGGGGAAATAAAGAATTGAAAAGCAGTGTCCTTTCTATGGATCAGGTAGCAACAATCCTGTAATCTCTATTTGAAACCTGTTGGTAGCTGGAAATAGAAATTGGGTGGTCTTTCTCTTAGAGTTTAGGGAAAGGTGCTGGACTGACAAGATTAATTCTTGGTACTACTGTTTGTCCTCCTGGGTTTCTCCTAAAACGTTCCTGTTACCATAAACTCAGCTTTCTCACTTCCTAATTACTACTCTTAGTAAGGTCAGGTTGTAGCCTGGTTTGTTATCTGGAAAGCTGTAGAACTAAGATTTCTTAAAAGCTGTCAGAGGCTGAAAAATACAGAAACAGTTCCAGTGGGAAACATTTGACAAGAACAGTATTAAAGTCTGTTTTTAAGGGTCAGCCCTTGTGATATCCCAGGGTCATGAGAGTCTGTCAAAGCATAAGACTTCTAGCAACTTACTTTAATGTCTATATGCACTTTTATATTTTTTATGTATATATATATATGTACTTCTTTTTTGTGCATCTTTAGAACAGAATGTGAAGGGGAGGTGGGGGGACAGGTAAGAGATCACCCTATTCAATCCCAGCCTAGTCCATGTTTTATACAGAAAGAGAGTAGTAATAAAAGAACTAATTTAAATGAGGATAGCAAACCCACACTGGTTGAAGTACACTGAGGGGAGTTTTAGGAGATTCTGTGACTTTGTAAATAATTCCTCCTTATTGTTGAAAAGCCAGGTGACATACAGAACAACCTGCAGCACATGAAGCAGCAATCACTGCAGGGTGCTTTTCCCTTCCTTCCTGTGTCAGCACTAAGCTTTACATTCTTTTTGGTCTCTCTTGTCATGACTTCAAGTATGGCAGGTGCCATTCCTGCTTACTGTGAGCTGGCACAGCTAAGGCACCAAAGCTCCTGTGAACTCATCCAGTGTACAGGTGCACGTACATGTGCATGAAGGAAGACCCTGATTCTAAGGAAAGGCGTTATTTTGAGTATCTTTTCATAAAAAAAATTAAAAATTGCTTGTCTTTTATCTCTCAATTATTTAGTTTAAGTTAATTAATTTTTTAAGATAAATCAGTACATAATTTGCCGAAGTTTTGTTTCTTAAAACTTTTGTATTTTTGATATTAATCAAGGAACTCTTTTTATGCAGCCATTGCAGTATGTGCTCATACTTTGTTTTGAACACTAGCACAGGGGTTTAATTCTTCTTCTTTCCTGTACCTGTGCTATTAAAACAGAAAACTTGAGACATAAATGACTGTTAGAGCTGATACAAAATTATTCATTGGACAAGTATGCAATTGTGACTGCCAAGCAAAAATATTGCAAACATCTTGGATTTAAAGTGTGTAACATGAGGCTACAAATACAATTCATTTTCTTAAAAATAACTGCCTACCTAAAGGTTGTGGTTGTACAAATAGCTCTGTACCATGGAAATGGCAGGACAGGAGAAGAATGTTCCAATGTTAAAAATGTGCCCCCATTTTAGCACAAATTATAAATGATGCAGAGGGCAAATTCAATGAAGTGACTGTTTGTACAGACATGAAGTGACAATGTTCAAATCTGAGGAAGTGTTCAAACATTTGGAATTTAACAGGGTCTGTCTGAAACACCAAAGAATAAAAGCTGTATGAGTGGTGAAAAATTCTGTTTGTATGTATGTATGTATGCAAATAATTCCTGGTGTAGATGTTTAGCTTGCCCTTAGGCATTTTGAAACATGTATATGCCTTATGTTGCATCCAGATACCCAACTGTAGGCAGCAGCTGAATGATACTGTACCACCAGGTTCACATCCTCCTGTCCTGGTGCAGTCCCTAAAGGAAAACTGCCAGCCCTAATCCTGCTCAGACCTTCAAGCAGCCCAGTGTCTGTGTACTAATGAAGACATGGGATGGGTTGCTTAAAAGGAGAAAAGATATATTTGGATCTGCAATTATTTATTTTATGTTTATTCATGGCTCTTCTTAAGTGGCTCCAAACGATTGCTATTTAAATTATGTAGTGCTATAAATCTGTTTAAATCTTTTGCTCAAGAATACATAAATAGGAAAACATGTTGCTGGCATATTTCTGATCTCATCATCATAAACACTCTTCTTCGCAGATTTTTATTTGAGAACCATTTCTGACTAATGCAAAGCTGGGTGCCCAAGCTTTAGTGTCTTCTAACCTGCCAAAAAGCTCAAGTAAGTACTAGAATGCAACCTTGTCATTGTGGTGGTGCTGTAGCTGCTTAGAGGCCAAAGTATCTTTCTTTAAACTAGAGTTTCCAGAGTGTTTCTTTAAAGTCAGTGACTTTACAAGTGACATAACTGAGGAGGTAAACCCAGAGCCATTTTTATTAGAATGCTAACCTACTCTTGCCAAGGTCTTTCAACATGTTAGAGCAGAATTAGAAACTCTCCAGGTTTCCCTGAAAATACGATCCCTGATGAGAAGATGATTTTAAACCTAAATCAGATATGAGATTATAAGGAGGAAACAGAAGGAGTTTAGGATCTAATCTACACCTAATACTAGCAAACATATTAAAAATAAATTCAGGCTTGTCATTTCTGTCAGATTTTAGAAGGTAGAAACTCTTGTGTTTAGATTCTCAGCAACCACATATGAGGGCAACCTGTAAAGCACTGTCTCTCCTGAGGCCACAGGAATGACTTGGGGTCAATATTCTCCTCTGATAAACAGTGTAAGACCTGATTTTTTGCTTGACTAGTTCTGGCTTCATATACTGCCAAGATTTTTATTCCTTTTAAACTGGGTTAAGAAAAATCAGCTTCTCTGTAATTTTTAAAAACCTTTTTCTTAGGCCTCATAATTACTGAAACTGATTTAGTAACTTGGCAGACTCTGCTTTTGTTAATCAGGGCTCAAAGACTAAATCAGTGCAATTTAGATGTATGTGAAAATATTTAGAAGACACAGCTGAAGTCCTCTAATGACTAGTTATGGTAGACAGCCTTATAAAGCCCTAATAATATTTTGGTTATTCAGCTCTGATGGCTCTGATATTTCTGAGTTCTGGGCCATCAATTAGTGAAATCATAAAACCTGATATTTTGTTCAGGGAAAAATCATGTATGAAACTGAAAAGAAGCATCATTAGTTCTTTCACTACTCTGCTGTAGGTAGAGTAGTGTTGAATGTCTTCCACAGCAGCCTGTAATTAATTATGTGCTTTATACAACAGATGATAAAATGACAGCTGGAAGTGGTAAAAATGCTGGGAAATCCAGATGGGATTGAAGGCCACGAGCTTGAGGAAAATATATTGCAGAAGAAAAATCTTTTCTGTTTGTATTTCAGATTTTGTATTTACTGCTAAGTTCAGCATCATGCAAATTGACTCTGACAGAGGCATGAGCCAGAGTTCTTACATTCCACAGAAATATTTTCCTTGCTTTCATTATACTTTTGATCCCTCCTAAATGCAGAATGTGTGTGGGCAGAATTTTCACAAGCATTGTTGCTGGTATCATCAAATACTCCAGAAACCTGATTAAGATATACATTTGGTCTCTATTATGCCATGAATTAGACATATCAGTTAATTAGTTATTAGCTGCTGTTCCTTTGTTTGTACAATGTGTTTATTTACCATGAAAAAAATAGATTATTTGTTTAGATTAATTAGTAGAATGTACTTAGAATAAAGTGGCATGGGGGAGGTATTTGAGATCATTCTACTAATTGCTTAGTGGCTAATGGGATGTTGAACTCCAAAATTATTTCTGCTTGAAACTTCTCAAAGCAACAAAAATCATGGAGTAAATAACTGAGTGCACTCTTTGCCTCTGATTTTCATTTTGTCTTCTTTCTATGGAGCTGCATTCAAGAAAGGTTTGTTTTTTAAAAAATTCAGAATCTGTATTTACATAGCTGAAATTCTGATGGCATACCTACAGTAATAATGTTAAATTATAAACAGAATAGGTGGCACCCATTAAGTAATTCACATTTCTGGTCTGCTGATTTAGAGAGGATATGTTAATGTTCACCATCTTATTACTGAAATTTTAAAATTCTGTTCTTACCGTACATTGGAGTCATTCACACAAAGCAGCTTACCTGTGCATATCTACCTCTTTTCACAGTCAGGAATATGGATCTATATTTGAGAGATCCAGTCTGTATGGGTTTTGGCTGCTAATTACAAAATCATAAGCTTAGAAATTGGATTTTAGTGCAGTTCTGTTTGAACAAACTCAGTGGGTCCAGAGCAACTGTGAGCTCGGGTGCAATTGGGTAATGCCTATAGCTAACAGTGCAACAACAAAAAGGGCTGTTGAGACAGGATTATAAGGGCTGAATTTTGCTTTCACAGGAACTTTCATGGCTTAGCAGAAATACCCCCAAAATTATCAGTTAAAGCCCTCATTGAAAGCCCATCACTCAATGAATAAAGGCTTCCAAGCATGTTGGACATCTGCCCCATCTCTGAAGTTGTCCTGTTTTCAGGGGACATGACAAACCCTTAACTTTGAGCAAGGAGCAAAGAATCTGGGAGTTATTTTCATGCCGGGGTCTCAGTGTCATGTGATGGAGCTTTAGCTTACTAATTTGGGTACCTGCATTTTAGTCAATTTTTATAATCAATGTTTCTTTTAAAGGCACCTTTTAAAAGGTGGTATTTAAGAGCTGCCCAGGAGCACTCGTCTTATGTATTAAAAAGCAGAAATTCAGAATAAAAAGAGGTGATCAACTCACTTTGAGGTGCTACAGTTACCTTATGGAGCATGGGCAGCTAAAGAGAGCCATCAGCTCTTACAATAATTTGGTTATTAACCCTTGCAGGCCAGACTGAGCAGTGCTGCTGCACCCAGTGTGGAGCACTTCAGTCCCTGGAACAGGGGAGAGCCCCAGCACTGCAAACATGTCCCAGGCTGTGGCCCTGCTCAGGGTGCAAAACCAGGCAAAGACAGTAGAAATAGAAAGGAAATGGGGGTCAAAATGGATCCAGGTACAGTAAAGAGGCTTTCCTACAATTTGTCTCACTGTTAACTCTGGTAAACTATTCTTCATTAAAATTATGTTTAGTACAGTCCTCAACCTGCCAAGCATGGAAAGAATGTTCGTGAGTATAGCTGGTCTGAAGGGTTATAACACCTTTTGGTTTCATGTGATTCTGTGGTAAAAGACTAGATGAACGTGAGAGCAGCATGTAAAACAAGGGTGGAATATTCCACAGGTTCCATTCTTCTATGGTTCTTTCAGTCCTAGAATACCATGTTTAAATGCCCTCTGGTCTGGTAGTGAATTAAATCTGTTACCAGTGTTGTTTCAGAAGGTTTTTCATGAATCCTTCATACCTTTTTCTAAGGCAAACACGGTGCTGTAAGATATATAGTCCAGTTCAGTATTTTACACTAAAATGGGAAGAATCTATAAGCATTTCAATTCCTTTTTTTTCTAGAATACATGCCAGAAGGAAATGGAAGGCCAAAATAAGGGAAATTCTATAGACTTAAGAATGTTTTTTTCAGTCTAAATTGTACCTAACAATTGTCTATCTGGGAATGCTCAGGCAACATCCTTACCAAGCATGCTCAAAATGACCCACAGTTAAAGGATTTCTGCTCATGATTAAGGCAATTAAAAATGCTTGTGTTAAAACTGAAAGAAGCTAATCAGTCAATCTACATCTTTCTGGACCCATAAAAAAGATTATTCTGACTCCTGTTAAATTCTGTAGAAATCTGATGTTTCTAGAGTGTTAGAAGAAATAAATTTGACTTCAGACAAGGTCTGAAAATTTCCCACTACCAAGTGGAGGAAAAAATAGAACTCTAATGCAAATGTATGTGTCTTAAAAGATTGAGTACCCATGAAATGAAGCTGCTGGCAAGGAAATACTATTAAGGCATTAAACCAGTGGGGGAAAAAAGTAGAAGAGAGGGTCACTAAGGGTTGTGAAAAGTCACATAATCCATCTCTCTGCCTGAAGGAAGGCTAGAAGAAAAGTGCCTTTAAAGCCAACCTTGAGGCACTGAGTTTTACTGATCCACTGATGCTAGTTAGGCAGAAAAATTTAAACCTTTCTGATTCAAGCAAGCAAGACTTTCCATCCCCGCCTCAGCTTTTTGACACTGATGGTGGCACATCTGTTCATCCATCTCATCTTTTTGTAAAGTTTGGTGCCCCAAAGTTTTCAATGACCTCAGTGAAGGTCCACAGGAAAGGTGAGGGAGGAACAACATCTGGTCACAGACAAGTGGTCTCATCCAGCACCACCCAAGCTTCAGTGGCAGAAGAGGCAAATTTCCCCTTGTGCCTCACAAATCAGTCACTGCATTAGCCCTTCCCAGAAGTCTTTCATAATTATATATTCTACCTCAGCTGTGGCTTCACATATCTCAGTATGGCTTTGCATTAGTGCTTGTGGGTTCCTGCTAAGCAGCCTGGGGAGGATGGAAGAAAGGCCTCTCAAATTTTCCATACTTGCACCTTAATCCTGCCATTATCCTCTCAAGACAGGGGTTTCTGTAATTTTTTTCTTTATTGCCTTGCTTTCCTATTTTCCTCTTTAGGAATGTCACTGCCAAAAACATCTAATGCAATTCTATGCAAATATAAGGGAAAAGGAAATAAATGTTTGTACTTTGCAGAATTCTCAAGAACAGCAGAAAGGGTGAGGAGGATAATAAAATAGGCAGACCAAGATAAAACAGCAGCTCTTTTCCAGCCAGAGGAGCCTCCAAGCTTAGCAAGTAATAGAGACTAAAGTCAAGACGTGCTTCTAATAAGGCCACTATTAACTCACCATAATTATACCTTACAGTAATGCTACTTCATCATCATGGCACAGCTATAAATAGAATTTCATCACTTCACATCTTCCAATAGACTCAATGCATTCTGAAATTAGGTAAAATCTGTGATTCCAAATAATGACATATAGCAGCTGTTATTTACCACAGAAACCCCCTTAATAAATGCAGTTTTATGGGTTGATTTTATTTCAGAAGAGAGACTGAATTTTCTACTGAAATGATAATTTATTTATTTATGGTATATCTCGGTCAGTGCAGTTGTTTGGTGCATTTGGAAAATTGACTTTTTGTGTACATTATCCTGTGATAAAAGAAGAAATCAACTGCACAGCGCTGAAATCTTTTCACTATTTTTCCTCTTTCCATCAGGTAACTTTCCAAAATCTGCCTGGGAAAACCGCACAGAAAGCAATGCCTCATTTGCACTTAAATAATTTTACTAAGGCCAAAAGGAAGACTTAAAGGGCCAATCAGCATTCATCGGAATTTATTCAAGCAGGATCTAAATGCAAATGTCTGAACTTCTTGAATGTATTTAGCTCTGGAATTCCAGTTAAGATCCATAGGTATCAAATATTAGACTTTTCATTTGTAGTAAAAGACCAGGGTTTCCTTTTATTAGTTACAACCTGCGTCTAGTAGTTTTAAGAGGAATGTTGCAGAGTTGTGAGATTAATTCTTTACTTCATTTGCACTGTTTCTCTTCAGCTTCTCTGATTCAACTCATTGGGTCATGAGGTGTTGAGGTTCTTCTTAGAAAACATGGACTGCGTGGACTGAAAAGGACAGCAGTCATAGACATTAGAAGAGCTGGGTGACAGGGGTCAACCTTTTCTTCAAGGAAGCGAAAGGCCCTTAAAAAGTGTAGGCAGACAAGGCATAGTAAACAAACATGATATAAAGGGAAGAAGGGCCCACTTCCAGGTTGAAATAAGGTCCTGGTTTAGACAGGAGAAACTGATGACACATATGTAGGGCAGCTTCTGTGAGATGCTTCCCTCATGCAGCTGCTTTTTGGAAGCTTGCGTTTGCAGGAGACTGCACAGGTTTTGGTTTGCCCTCAGCTGAGGGATGCAGCCATGCTGTTGCATGCCCGGCAGTGATTACTGATGGCACAAACAACAGCAAATTATTGTGTACAAGAAATGCAATATTCCTCCTAGAAAAAAATAACATTTCCCAGAGTTACTGCAGCTTTCTCAGAGATCTGACAGAAGTAATTCTTCAGGATCTTAGTAACAGATGTAAAGGCCATGTCATGGGGCATCTGGTTCCAGGACCCATTTGATCCTGAACCCCCTAGATCTTTCAGAGAGCTACAGAACTGGAAACCCATTTATAAACTCTTCATTTGAAATAACTATACTCAGCTGCACGGACATCAAAGCAAATTGGCAAAATAGCCATGCATTTGTATGCAGTGTTCTCACATGTGGGTCACTTAGGGAAATAAGGTGGCCTTGCTCAGCAGGCTCGCAGAAGCTGCCACTCTGCTCTGCTGTGCTGAAAGTAATTTCAATGTATTGTGTTTCTGGACCTCTTTATCCTCCTGTTCCCAAAAGGCAGGAGGGCTTGTGGAAAATTATTAAAACCTGATACTTTTGAAGGTGACTTGAGACATCAAAAGCACTTCATGGCCAAGCTGCTGGGCTGCTTGCTTCTCCAAGGGAGTCAGCAGAGAATAGTGCTATAGAATAAATAGCAGCTCAGCATAACCATCACCTGAAATGGATGATACACAGGCAGGAGAAACGCTTAAGCATGTAGATAGGCCATAAAACCCTAATATTCAAACTGTGATCAATACAGAGTGGTAAAGAGATAACAGTGGACAAAGGTGTAAATGAAAAGATGGATCTTACTGGTAATTTCTGACTCTAATCTACCTGTCCCGGGGTTATCACTTGGTATAAATGTGCACATTGCTTCATGTATTGCAAATATATCATACGTAATGGTTTTTATTATATTGCATAAATGGTGTCCCCATTATGGCTGTACTGCATCTCAGTAACAAATTCATGTTAGCATTCCTGCTTGGATTTCACATTGAAGTTTGTCAGCTACATTTGTTTCCTTTCATTCACTTTGTCATCAGTGAAAATTAACTTTCTTGTATGCTGCTCTTATCACTTCTAGGCAAACAGAAACTGTGTTTGGTGACTCACTACCAGGAAGTGAACATTCCTTCTTACTGTAAGGTGATACTAATGACAGTAAATCTTCCCATGACCTTAGTTAGCTGTCATTTGCTAGGCAATTCCTATTTGTCTGAAGAGCTGTGATTTAGCCTATGGTTGTCTAAAATAAGCTTAGAAAAGGGTTTTTTAGGTCTTCTCTTGTATGTGTGAAAGCTGTTAGGGGTCTATTTCATATTTTTCAGAATTCTGTCTATTTAACATATTAAAATTAAGTTTAATTTAAAAAAAAGTGCTGGGCTTTCAAAAATTCTAAAAACTCACAGCCCTCATTGAGGTCATTGAAAACTTTGGGCACCAAGCTTTACAAAAAAAGATGAGAACTGTGTTTGAGCTCTAGCAGAAAGACTCTCCAGAAACTTAGTTATTGCCCAACTACTGGAGCAATTCCTAACAGAAGTAGTCTGTGCCAGATGATCCTGTTCTGTTATACACTTCAGCTGATGTTGAGGATTGTATTTAAACCAGTCCCCACTTAAAAATTATTCAGACTATCCAAGAGGAGTGACTTGCAGAGTCACAGTCATTCTTAGTGCACTGGAGCTGCAAAGGATGTGACTGAGAGGTACTGGAGACTCCAGGAGTGCTGTCAGAACACATTAACAAACCCACCTTTGCATTTCTATCATCGTATCAAGATATCTTTGGCTCACTCTCTTTGGAAAGATCTAGTGTTTCAAAACCCTGGGTCTGAAAAATCTTCATGGCTTTCATATTTTTGGCAGCTACCTTTTAAGAGGAGCTTGGATTCATTCCCTAATATTTTTCAGATACCAAGACACATTTTGTGGAAAGTTACTGTGGAAATGCAACAGCTTTGATTTCTAATGAGAGGCAACGCTATCAAGGTTAATGACAACAGCTTGCTGTGTGGTGGGTTCCATAAATTAGCCAAACCGGAGGGGAGGGGGTTGAAATCAAACAAATTTTTAAAGAGTCCATTTTGGTTTAGTCCATAATGTGAGGAAATTTCACATGGCAGTTACAAAAGGTAAAATTTCATCTCTGTTGTGCTTGTATTCAAAAAAGTGAGATCCAGAGGAGGCACTGGGGAGGAACAGCTTGTTGGGCACTGCTGTCCATCCACTGTGTGACAGCCTGTGGATGCATTGCAGGGAAGCAACGAAGGAGCATTTCTGTAAGGGAGGTCAGTCTGCACAACAGCCTCTGCCCCATGACTGAGCTGGGAAACTACTCCAAAACTATTCAGAATGTTAAAAATGGTTTTGAAATAAAGAGGATGAGTAAGTGAAGGCAGAATAGGAAGTTATTTGTACAACTCATGTTTCTGGCTGAAGTAAATACAAGAGGATTGGTAGATATCAGTGGAAGCTAGCTGGTAGGAGCTACTCTGCTTGAGTAATTGTAATTGTATTTGTTTGTAAATATTGGCTGTTCAATTTTTTTGTTTTGTTTTGTGGTTTTTTTTGTTTTTGTTTTTTTGTTGTTTTTTTTTTGTAGTTCAGCATAATCCCTGTCAGAGGAAAGCTTTGTGGTGTCTCAACTGTTGGTCAAGCAGCCTAAGTACTTTTATTAAATTCAGATTTAAGAGGCAACTATTTGTGGAAGCTGGACTAGTTTTCATCTATTTGGGAAACAATTTTTGAGAGTAATAATTGGAGGAGGTGTTAGTTTGTAGACATTCCCTGCTATCTCCAACTGTATAAAAACATCTAGTTTATTAAGGCTTCTATATAATATGAGAATTTACAGAATAATAATAATATTGCTTCAGCATAATGCACTTGTTTAGTTCAGAGTCAGTGGAGAGGAGTATGGAGTTACTGCAGATAATGTAAGTCAAGCCACTCCTCATACTGTCCTGTAGCAAGCACTGGCCCAGGAATTCCAGCTGTACCACTCTGTACTGCCGTGCCTCTTAGCCTGAAATGTTCACTGACAAATTCAGTGTCCCAAGAGTGCAGCAATGGGCAGTGGAAGTGTTTTAGTAGGGGTGCAAAGTTACATGCCCTTTTCTCTTTGTTTACTAAACATTCAGAAATGTTGATCCTAGAGGAGAAGTGTAGCTATGTAGCACAAGAATTCCGTTGGCTTTGTTGCTGTTGAACCCTAAATACTTTAAGAACATTTCTAAAGAAGTGGTTTCTCCTCTTATTTACCTCATACCAGTCCTGTTTTTCAGAGCTTGATCAGGTCTAAGTGGCTCCATCACAGTATTTCAGGCCTCAGCTCTTAATAGATATGCTTATTAATGTATATGCTAAAGGAAGCATATGGCTTTGCAAATCAGGGAAGATTTTATTTAGTAATAGAATTTTATTTAGAGATTGCTCATTAATTCTTTAAATCAGCTTTTGGTTACAACTATTTGCTTAAGTTTATGCAACATAAATTGCATACAACTACAACTCAAATTATTTCTTATGAATAATGTATTTGAACAAATATAGGCCTTCAATGTATTTGCAGATCATTGGTAGTCAGCTCACAGTTTTTATGTCTGAGCCCATTTTTTCAAGTTGTTTACTCGTTTAGGTTAGAAGTGGGATTTTATATGTCTCCAAGTGTTTACTATGCAATTTTCAAGACGTATTATTTACTGCTTGAGGTGCTTTTTTCCATCTCCTTGAAAATCTCTGGGAGTCCACCTGCCTAATGGCATCCTGAAACATTTATTGTGTTGAGTTTACTGTGCAGGTAATGGAAAGAGAAGCGTACAAACTGATGAAAAACATTTCTCTCCTTCTTGTGCAAATATTGAATTCCTGAAATGGTTGTGCTATCATCTAATAAACTCTTCTGCATTCCTCCTATATGAAAATGTATGTGTCCAAATATTCATGGCTAAATAGAATCATCATATGCATGGATTAGCATAATTCAGATTAAAGCGGTAGAATAAGCCTTGAGAAATATTTCAAGAGGAAATAATTTTGTCTCCAAGGCATGGTTTCCAAAACAGAAATGTTTCTTTCAGATCAGTTTCTGAGCACCTGCTGGAAGTGTTGCTGTTTCTGGACCCCAATGTCCTGGTGTAGCCCTGTTCAGCCTCATGCTGACCCTTCAGAGCTGGCATGGACTCAGGTACTTCTCCTCTCTTTCCACTGATCCATTTCAAAAGTTTCTGCTCTCCACTCAACCCCTTGCTGGACATTCACTCACCCCAAGGCTCTAGTCACACTTGTGCTTTGAAAAGGACAGCTCAAGGATGACAAGCCCATGAAAATGAAATGGCTTTTTTCTGTGTCCCTGCTTTTCCTGGGCAACAGGATTTTCTGGAAACCACAAACTCTGTGGCCAAAGGGCTGCCTGTTCTCCTTGTGAGGGAGATCTGCTGTCCCAGCAGGAGAGCCCCTGGCTGTGCCCCAGCGAGGCTCACCCTCTTGGAGACTTCAGACACTCCCAGGAGGTGTTGAAGCAAACTGTGCTCAGGCCTCTCAGCGTTGGGAGTGCAAAGGAAGAGGGAACAGTGTGCTCTGGCTGGGAAGGGACACTTTGTGTACTGTGCTCTTACACTCGATGCATGTGTGCAAAAGGTGCTGGGACAGAGGCATTTCTACATTGTTCATTTGAGTCCACGAGTGCCAGGCAAATAAATGAAGCCCAAGGAGGGGCAGCAATGAATAGAGCATGTGCTTTGTCCCCAAGTCAGAGCAACTTGCAGTGAGGCCACTTTAGCAGAAAGAGCAATCAAGTCAAACAGGCAATCAGGGTTTTCTGAACATGGGCACGCTGTCCAGGCCAAGGACACCATTTCAGCTCCTGGTTATGAGCCTTGGGCTTCATTTAGGCTCAGGGCTGGCTCTGCAGTTACAAGTGCAGCACAGTCTTTCTGCTAGTCTTGATGGGTACCTGTGCCACACTCCACATAAGAGATGAAATCAAAAGCTATACAGCCCTCCAAAGCTTTCAGAGTCTTCTGAAAAGCTACTTAGACAAAAATGTCCCTTGTCATTTTTATCTGTGCTCTGCTTAGTACTGTTATGGCTGTGCTGACATATTCTGCTGTGATTTTTCCAGTGCAATTTTCCTTCCTGGTAGAGAGTTAAGACAGTTCCTAACATGACTAGATAAAAAAAAGAAAAAAAGAAAAAAAAATGGTGTTTGAAATGATGCTGTCCATTAATATGCCTTGAAATTACTACGTTCTGTATCTGTGTTCAAGAGGCAGAATTCCATAACCTCTTTGACTGGTGAGAGTTTCCTGTCAATGCAAAGGATGGGGGAAAACCAAATGGTGGGGTTCTATGTCCTGAATTTCCTGTTCTATTCCCTTTCCACTCAGGTCTCTGAGAAAAAATGACTCACAGATCAGTTTGCACAGATCAGTGGCCACCTCCCTCTGCCAGGAGACTTGGTTGCCAGGACAACTGTTGCCAAGACATGCTGGTTTTCCTAGGGAACAATTTCAGTGTGTTATTTCTGTACAGCAAACCATCTCCCGTGTCTATGGTCATACCCATGTGAGAAGCTGTCGGAGTTTTGGCTCCTTGTGGAGACTGGGAAAGGGTAGCAAGGGAAGACAAGTCCAGTCACCAAAGGGGAATTTGTGGTTCTAGAGGGATCTGCACAAGCTTTATGGTCTGTCAGACTGTACTCTGAAAACAGAGGTCCCAAAGCCCAGAGCTGGGACCCTCTTCAAGCTATGAGATCAAAATGAATTCCCAAGCTGGTAATACTTTTAAAAAATATTTAGTTGGGAATACAATAAGGTCCTGCACTATAATAAATAGCTATATAAACTCTTACGATTGAGTACAGTGGCTGTGATCCACCCCTGCAGGTGCTACAAGCAACAGGTTCCACCACCTCAATCAACCTGGAAAATGTTTTATTGGAATTACTCAAAGGATCACTCTTTTCCCTTGGAAACTGCTTGTGAGTTTTATATCACCTGAAAGATTGCCTGAGCTTCACTCAGTCAGTGGTATAATGTTAATGGTATATGCACAACAATAAAGAATCCCCATTGTTACAGATGTTTTTAGAGTTTATGATTCAACTGTATTAGTTTCCGTTTCTTTTTGTGTCATATTCTTTTTGTTCAAGTGGAAAATGCTTTTGATTACTCTATAATATGAGACAGCATTCAACTGCACGGCCGTAAGCTAGTTAAATGGATAAACTCCTCTGTTGAGAAATACAAAGAGATTTAACGCTGTTCTTGTCCACCAGAGGTCACAGGCCATTTTATTCATCGGTGCCTGTGCTTTCACTTGCCTCGTTAGCATCTGTTGTTTCCCCTATGGAATATTTTTGGATCAGCTGCTGAAATGCTGAAATCCTGAAGACCCTTCTAATGACTTTGAATCTTTTCTAGAATCATTAGCTTTAAGAAGCAGAAAGGAAAAATCCTGCTGAAACATAAAACCCATGAAGAACTGTAGGGACTTTATCGATCCCATAACCTTGGTAGGTAATCTCAGTATCTATACCATGATTCACAGGTTTTGCTGTGCATATTAAAGGAGCTTGAGTGTGAGCCAACTCTACCCTGTATTACTAAATCTATATGGGATTCTTAACTGGATTCTTATCTGTTCAGTCTTCATAAAACCTTTCCCAATGTGCACTTCAGCTGAGAAGCAAAATGTGTCTACAGCTTCTGATACTTCAACTGTTTGTGAATGTCAGCTCTTGCATGCTAGTGTAGGCTTCTGCTTCATAAATTTTTGCTGCAAAATGATGAAAACCCTTGAGGAATCTTTATTTGGCAGATCAGTTGTCAAATGTGAACAACTCATCCAGCTTTGGCAAAAGCTGCCATTCTTCATCTTCTGTTGCAGCCAGAGTGAAGAGCTGGAAATCTGCCATGGTGTTCTATGAGCCCTTAAGCATCAAGGTCATGGCCTGTGTTTGAAGAAGTCTCAACAGAAAAGAATGTCCTTCCCCTTACATTTAATTTACAGTAGATGGAGGAAAAGCAAAGGAACAGAGTGAGAATATTTCTCTTCCTCCAAGCTGAATGAAGGGCAGGAATTTCCCAATAGTGTACAGACCCCTTTAGCCCAATAATAAGATAACGTGTTCTGAGCTTTGTACGAGTGCCATTTATTTTTGTTTTGTTACTGTTTGATGGCAAGATTTAATCACTTTTTGCTCAGAGCAATACAAGTGCTGGACAGTTCAGCATCATGCAGGTGTGTCAGCATCAAAATATTTTTGTTTGATTCAGTTGAGTAAATATCAAGGTGTAAACTCAGGTTTAATCACGAAGCACTGTAATTTAGCTTTGTATGCAGGTGTACTGGAGCAGACAAAAACCTGCAATACTCTGTCTCTCTGACTCCCTAATTCTCTTAATACTGGGATAAAACCATAGCTATTCTCAAGTATAAAGGTACTTTATACTTGCAAAGATTTCCACTGTGCTTAGTTTTCCAGTTGCACTAAGCAATACATTCTCTGCAGGAGTCAAACAGAAAGCTGGGCGCAAACTGGCCTGGTACTGGATAAAAAGATTTATGGAGTAATGGGTGTCCCATATGCAGATGCATTCCAAATGTGTAAAGTAAGATCCCTTAAAGCTCCATGAAGCTGAAGAGAGAAGTTTTTGGACTTTACAGGCAAACTTTTACAATGTAAGTAAGGCAGAAGCGCTGACTAGGAATGGTAAGAAGAGCCTCTCGATGTTATTTATCTTTGTTCAGAATCTCATGCTTTTAAAGCTCGCATGTCTTTTACCTCAGATGACAGGAAACTCAGCAGATTTTCCGAAGAGGAGGAGAAGCTCAATACAAGTGTCCTTAATAGTCAGTATCCCAAGTGAGGGAGCCTGTGTGAATTGTCAGCTTTGAATCTCAAACAGAACTCCCTCTGAATTAAGCAGGTTGGTTGGGTTTTTTGGTCTGGTCTGCTTCAGAACTGTCTCACTCTCTTAACAGCTTCTGTCAAGATTATGCTCAGCCTTGCAAATTGTGTTATACCTGTGGCATTGCTCCTGTTGTGTTCTACTGTAGAAATTCCCTACTTCCTCACAAGAAGTTGATGCTTTTACCTTGATCTTAATATACCAAGTGGTCACAAGGCACCCAAAGATTTTATCATTAATGAGGGTTGACTGTTTCAGGAGAGAAAACAAAACAGAAAGCAACTGTTCCTGTGTGCAGTCCCTTTGGCAGGCTGACAAATCAAAAGAGATAGATAAAGAGCTTCAGCTCTGCTCCTTCCTTCTGATTGTGCAGAAGCATGGATGCGTGGTAGGATCCACAGGCAAGGGGTAAATCACTACTAATTCACAAGAAAATGGTCCTGCACAGTACAGCTTCCATTTTATATATTTCTAAGAGCTCTAATTATGCTCCCTGAATGAGCACCTATTAAGAATCGTGCTCCATAATGCCTGCTCTGAGTTTTTTCTGAAGCAAGGTTATTCCTAGAGTTTTGTTTTTTCAAAGTCTTTAATCCTGTCTCTAATTGTCTCAATGAAAAGTTTGAAGCACTTTGTGAACTCCTGGTTTCAGAATAAAAGCACTCTGATGGTCTGACATCAAAGTGAATCAGAGAGGTAGCTGTGCTTTTCTATCCAGTGCTTTAGCCATATATTCTTTTGCAACTGTCTAGGAGCTGTCACCCTGCTATGTTGTGATGAAAATAATTGGGTATAGTTCCCACTTCTGTTATTCCCACATGATACTGCTGCTGCTGAAGAATACTCAAAACTGATCCCTCCAAAGGCAAGTTTGAAACTTCAAAAGGCAAGTGTTCTGTGCTGAGCTGCTTCCTTCGCCAAGGAAATCCGCAGAGTTTCACTGTATATTCAAGAATATGCAGACATAAGACCACTCCCCCAAAAGAATGGTATGCAGAAAGAAGGTACATTCAAGGGTCTAAATAGTGAGGAAGTCTGAACACAAAATTGGAATCAGAACCAAGTAATTCTGGAGGAAGATACAGAGATAAGCATATAGAGATATAGAGATAAGCAGATAGAAAAAGAAATTACAAGAAGAACATTTAATAGTTTGTAAATACTAAGCCACCTGCCCTTACGAATTTTGTCACTTAATGCAGATACTTACAGCGGTCCTGTAAATTTTGTGCTTCATATAAACATGCTGGGTTTGACAGAGTTTAGTGAAATTTCCACTGTGTGGAAGAACTGTGTTTCAGCAAGATGGTGTCTTGACCTGGTGGGAACTTAGGGGTGGGGAAATTGCTGACAATCCTGTCTGCTTCATACTTCTGCTTTGGCAGACAAGCAACCTCCAGGGAAGTTCACCAGTCATACAACAAACCAGACATTTTTGTGGGTTACAAGGATACATGTTGAGCCCTGGGTGCTGCTTGTTGACAGCATATGGATCCCATGTCTGCTTCTTGGCCAAAACAGCAAAGGTCAGTGTGAAAATTTCAGCTTCTTATTTAAAAAAACCCAAAACAACAGATCTCTGATTCCATATCTCTTTTTAATGATGTTGGCTCTACAATGTTTTTATCAAATCACGTCTGACAAGTAGCACTGTTCTGAACTGATGTGTTCATTATATTTTTACAGACACTAAATTTATCCTAGCTCTTGAATAGGAAAGATACAAGGCAACATGACAGCCTATAACTTTTCTCTCTGATGCCACCAGAACAGAGAACAATAGCCCCAGAAATGGGATCCTGGGAACAAAACCCCTTCTGACACTGCTGCAGGGATTGAGAGCTTTCATTTTTGCAGTTGGAAACATCTAATAGACCTCACTCTTGGTAAGGAAATTTTCTGCAAGCAAAATTGCTAAAAAGTCTCTTCCTCAGCATTAAATTTTGTGCTATTTATTTTGCAGAGCTACCTAGCACACACTGTTGTTGCTACTGTACTTTCCATGTCCACACAGTGGTGCCATGGCCGGCTGGACAGTGCCCGCTCTGCTGCAGGAAAGGGAGTCACTGCACAAAGCAGGCCTCAAATAGCCTTCCCTCTCCTAGGTCACTGAAAAATGTATCCACTGACTGAAACAAGGGGAAAAACCTTACAGTCAAAACTCAGTGCCTGCAGTTGTGCTGATTCTTGGGTTGTTCATTTGTACTGTACCACAGCCAATGTCTGCCCAAGGCCAGGCAAAGAGCAAAGGGCTCCCCCCCAGAATGTCACATGTAGCCCCTGTGAACAGGGGTGGCAAGACTGAGGCAGGCAATCATCAGGATTGTGCAAGACAGAGATAAGCCAGTGAGCAACCTCTGGCTCAAAGCACAAAGTTTTTAGTAGCAATGTAGAGGATATACATTTTTCTTTTGGCAGGCTTGTCCTCATGCTAAAAATTGAGTCGATTTCTGTTTCACTTCTTCTCCCCAGCATTCTGATGTGCTGACTGCCAGGCAAGCTGGTGGTGGAGCAAAGCTCCACTGTGTACAGGTCTGAGAAAAGTGCTGGGAAATGAAGGTTTCCTTTGCTGGGATAAGTGTTTGACTGTGCTGAGGCCACGCAGCCTTTGCAGGTTGATGCAGACAAGATGGTTAGAAGGGATTTTTGTAGGCTGCTCCCCAGCAAGCTGACAAGGATGACTGTCAGGAGGATATAATCTCACAGTCTAAGAGCATTCTGCCCCTGAGTAGTCTGTGTGTCAATACAGGTTTCCTAGGACTTTAATTCAACAGGGCTGTCCTCTGCTGTCACGTTTTGGGCTCTTGGGCTGATGATCAAGAGGTGTCACCTCCAAGACTAGGTCTGGAAAAAGGACGTCCTGCTGCCTCACCAGGTTTGCCTCTCTGCTGTCACCTGCATTGGGTCAATCATGGCTTAAAGCATATTTTAAGGAGGAAAAATTAATTACCTGAGATATCTCCCTTTGAAAAGGACCTTCCAAACTAGCTACCTTCTAAATATAAGTTTCAGGCCATCTTTCAAAGCTTAATTCTGATCTCTGCTGAGAAATCTCAAACTGTGTAAGCCTTGGGACCTGAAGACTGTCATTAAATCCACGCAATGTGATTCTCCACATGGAATTCTCTATCCTTCTATAAATATAAGTATGGATTGCAAAATCTGGTCTTTTCTTTTTTAGCTCCCTGAGATTTATTCAATTTTTGTGAGAAATTTGGTGAATTTTGTCCTTTTTTTTTTTTAAATCTAAGCAACTGTTGGTGCTAATTGCCATCAGTTGCTTTGGAAAGGGATTTAATTGCTAGGAAAACCTGCCACCATTTTGCCAAAATGTAAACAGGCACTTGGGCTCTTCTAGAATAAAAGAATGGAGCAACCTGGAAAACAGTGAAGGCAAATAGATTTTAGCTCCTGGCTGGCAAAACCAACAGAAATTAGTGTGAGGTTTAATCTCTGCAGGGAGTGGACTTATCTGAAGGGTTACATTTTGTTTTCAAGTTTCCTTTTATTTTGAGCTTTGTCTTGATGCCTTCAAGGGAGACACCAGCAATGTCAACTTCTCTGGTATTGGATAATTAACATAGTATAGAAAATCAAGAGAAGAAAATCCTTACAGGGTGTTAAGAACTGTCTGGAATCCATGAAATTGGATAAGAAATATAAACCAGGATTCAGGTTTGTTATACTAGTTATATAAATACCTTCCTTATTTTATTTTACTGTATGCCATTGCTCTAGACTTTGATGGGAGCCTAATGGAGGAAGCACAAAGAAGAATATAGAAAAATGGTGCTCCTTAACCTCTGCTTTTTATCCTAATTATAATGTTCTCACATCCTAATGATTATACTCTATATGGCACTTTATTAGATGAAATCTGACAGGGGAAGCTGCTCTCTGTGGGAAACCTTTTGTGAAGCTTAAAATAAAGAGAAATAATTGAGGTGAGTAGCAGAATTCATGCGGAATTTGATTTTTCTCTTGTTACCCAAATCTGTCTGTCTCAGTGTTTCCCAAGGCTTCTCTTTTTGACTGGTAGAACTGGGACAAATTAAGAGAAACTAAGGCCACTTGCCTTTAGTATGTGGCTTATTTACTATAAAAGTTCGTCAGCTCATGTTTGTGGTAGTTTGATTTTGGGTTTTTTTTCAGTTAAAGGGCATGCATGGGGTATGATTGCCTCACATTTGACACTCCTATTGAGAACAAGGGCAGTCACTGTGCTGCAGCTTGTCAGAGCTTTACCGTATGATGTTGCTCTCTCTTACTGCTGTTCTGCTCAGAGAGGGCAGCAAAGGATTGCAGATCTGTTGGAATCCAAAAAGAGTTTAGCTCTGAGATGTAATACTGAGGAGAAATGTATCTTTTTAATATACAAGGTCTGAAAGGAGAAATAGGGGAGGTATTCAGATCATTGCTAATCATACATACTTAAGCTTTTTTTCCTCTAAGGTGTGGGTGTTTGCAAGTAGTGGAAATTCTAATAAGAGAAGCACTTAATCACTTTGAGTTTAGGCATTACCTGGTAGGTGTGAAGAGTCCCAGCAGAAACACAACGGGCTGTTGAAGATTCATCCTCAGCTGGAATATTGTATGACTCTATTTGGCATGAAGATAAATGCTGTAAATTTAGACATGTAACGAACAAAACACAGAAATTAATTTGCAGCGCAGTGAGATTAATGCCTGTTGTGACATTAGGTATTTTCATTAGACCTCAAGACTTTCAGACTTGTTATTATTTGGTTATAAACAACCAAGTTATAGGCTTGGTTGTTTCTTTTCAAGTTTCAATATGTACAGATACAATCAGGGGCTATATGAAATGGTTCAGACACTATCCCTTTTGCCTAAATATAGGAGCGTATTTCCCAGGTAACCCCTCAAAGTTATGCAAGTGGAAAAAATTATTAAATGACTCTATTTGATTTGTCACTGATCTGTGGGCTTAGGAATGATTCTTTTTTATCCTTTCAATGCCTTGGCTTTCACTGCTAACAGTAAAAATTAGCACAGAACAACCTGAGAAGAAAATTTATTCCTGCCCAGAAGTTCAGTGCAGTGCTCCTGCAGCTAGACATGTCCCAAAGGTGTAAAGGGTGAACAGGTACAAAGCTATGACCATTTAGCAATACTATAACTTTGACACTCCTTATCATCCCTTTACTTTTGTTTCATGCCTCCTTTAGTCCTTCGTTTTGTTTTTTTACTTCTTTTCTTCTGCCCCATTAGCCTTTTGTAGGCTCTGCACAATTTCAGGAAGCTGAATATGCTTTCTGCATTTATAATGCTACTCTAGATACTTGCCTTTTAATAAATAAAAAAAATAATATTATACATTTTCACAGCAGCCCATAAAATGGAGATGTAATGAGATTTTAATCTGATCGTTCCATTTGTACTCTGAATCACTTCCTATTATATCCTACTAAATTATTATTGCTCTTTCTTTCCAGGGGCCAGCTCTCAAAACCAGAAATCATACTTGCTAGAGTTGCCTCCTAATCTGATGGTCATAACTAGATTGCTCCATATTCTCTAGCCCCAACAGCAGAATTCCCCCAAGATATGATTTGTCAGGTAACTTTTTTCATACGCTGCTGCAAACAGCAAATGGATCCACAAATGCTTTCTGTCATGTGGCAGAACCACGTCACACCCTCTCCCAAGCTGCCAAATCAGTTTCTGCCCAAACTCTTAATAAGTACATATGAAATTGTGTGTTTTCTTACCATATCCCATCTGTGTTACCATGTGTCTATCACTCACCTTGGAGTTAGATACTTGCTTTCCATCCACAAAGTCTCAACATTATCGCTTTGTATGAATTATGACATAAAATTTCAGAGGCATAAACTGATCTTCTGCTCCACATGCTCCTCAGTGTGCCCTCTGCAATCCCATGGCTGAAATAAGTAAAGCCAGCAGTCTCTTTCAACAAACTGCTCCAGAGAGGAATCCTTCATAATGCTGTGATTTAGGTCATTTTCTAGATCATACACTGTGATGTGTGATGGGATTACAGCTGAACAAGATTGGCTTTCTGGTTTAAGAGAATGTGTATCTCTGCAACAACCTGATTGTTGGTGGACTTTCAGCTGGATTTTCAGTGCCATAATTAGGGGTAGTAAAGGCTTCTTCATCAAAGTAATGCATTTCCCAGCAAATGAAGCTTTCCATGGGAACAATTCCATTGCCCTGAGATGTTTTTATTTTCCTGGGGATGGGCAGGTGGAAGAGCAAGGGGGAAGGAGTCAGTGTTTGGTGCTTTCTCAAAACACTAAGAAAACATGGTGGGAGAAAAATTTAGGACACATTTGAACATTTTTTTATTTTAAGTTAAATTCCAGGAGAAAAATCAAGGGGCCTATACAGTTTCCCTGGAAAAGTGAGATCTTCAGGAATAAAAGGAACTTTAGAACCACAAGGAGAGAGAGGAATAAAAGTAGAATATGGAAATAAGAAATAAATTTCTCATGTTACTATGAGTCTGGTTATCAACCTTTTAGTATATTCTCCAAAAAATACTTGTGTTAGTGTCCTGCAATCCTATAGCATCATTTGAGGAAAGGTGTGACTTCCAGGAGCCTGAGGAGCAGAAAAATAAACCATCTGTTACATAGGAGATGAGTTGCCCAACAGAACTGGAGCAAGAAAGTGTCTGGAATGAGTCACTAGCTTCTTGTTTTCTGTGAGTGAAATACCAAGCCCTCTATCTCATGTTATAAACGGCATTTTTTCTTCTCTAATTTTTTGCCTGTTCGTGTGTTTTTTTTACTCCAACTTTAATAAGTTTTAAAATGTTCACATGTGTGTTTTGCCTCTGAGAACTGAGCTTTTCCCTCTGAACAGAAGATGACTTTGCAGCCCTGAGAATTCAAAGCCTATCCAAGTGTTCACTTTGGTCAGGGATAAGGCACTCCCAGTTAGACAAATTCCCTGAACAAAACTGCAGTGTGGCCTGTGATTTCTGCTCTGGAAACCAAATATCTCTTTCACATGGCATCAGATTACAGGAACGCTGTGCATCTTGGAGACAGATTGTGTCAGATGTTGTGCAGTCATTTCAATATAAATTATTAAATAACAGCCTTAAGTCCCACTTATAGTAACTGATGCCTTGCAGAGTCCAGTAACTGCTTTGGAAACAAAAGCACAGGTTTTGGAGGCTGAATTAAACAGACACAAAAAAGGTAAGGTAAGGGTAAGTTTACTTTTCAGCCTGGTAAAATATATGGACGTGCTTGTGCTGTGCCTCTAAAAGGGGCCTGGAATACCCAGAAACAGGGTGTATTTATAATTGTTGTCTCTTTGCCATGCAATTTTGTAAAACACAGATTTCATCTTTTCAATCATGATATATTAAAACGTGTTTATCCTAGTGGCATAAGGTAATAAGTTATGGCATGCTCAGCAGGTTGGTTGTTCTTTCTGCCTGAGCTCCTTATAAATACAGAGTGAGGGAAGCATTTTTTAATAATCTTGAGACTGATGAAAAATTTGTCTCTATTTCATCTTTGAGCTGAGCTGTAAACTTGGAGAGACTACTCTAAATTCTGCTTCTGATACATTCTTTTATGACATAAATAATGGACAGCGAATTCAGTCCTGTGTTTCTTCAGTATTTAGTGATGCCTTTGCTCCTGGAGCACTTTTATTCTAGTTCTAAAATTGACTGATAATGACCACTTAGAGCCTAGAGTCGTATTTATCTGAGTACAGAAGTCCACTGCAGTAGTTACTGACATGGAAATAATTGCTTTTTGAAAGTTTCAGCTATTTTCCTGCTGCTCTTCCCATGTGATTGGAAAATGAATTGTGCTGTAACTACAGAGGACTAAAACAGTAAACCAGTCAGCCAAGTTGCTTTGTGTGCAGTAAAAAATCATGAGAAAAGAACAAGATGATGTTTTCTGGCAATCTAGAGGCATCAGCTGGGGTACAGGAGATATAAATCAAGATTTAGATGCAGTGGAAAGCAGAAAAAAAATTGTCTTAAATTAAACACAAAAGCCTGCAACTGAAATGTTCTCCAAGTGGAATTTAGCTCATGCAGAAAAAAAAGCAAAAGGCCTTGTTTATGTGATAGATTCTTAATGCGAGAGAAGTGATCCTATAGGCTTTTATGGTTTTCTTGATGGGAGCTTCTTTCACCTCAAGTGAACTACAAAAACACAATTACAGACTGTATTAAAAAGCAGTGGGTGGATATCATGACAACAAAGCCCAGTGCTACAAGTTTGGCAATTAAGAAAAATGTTTCCATTGAAGGCTATTAGTGTTTAACTGTGGAGAAACAGTTTTTCAATTTGTCTTCCACTTAGTTGAAGACTAAGCTAAGTGCCTCAATGGGGAGAAGGATTGTGGCTACTTCCAAGTTATGGACCCATGGAAACATAGGAATGTGTGTGTACAGAGCAGCATTTGATGCCCAGCTCATCTGTTTTATAGCTGTTATTTTCATTGCCTAATTCCCTGTCTACCTTTGTAAGTAATGACATTTATTTTCTCTGCACTAGGTTATACAGCTTCAGCAAAAAAGCAATTACTGAAATTGGTAAAGGATATGAATTTTCCATTGGTAAAGGATATGATTTATCTGCTAATCTGCTTCATGCCCTCCTTGTCATTACTGGCAAAGTATCTTTGCAGTTCTCAAGTGAACTGCCTTCCTTTTCTGCATTAACTGATGTCCTGCAGCTATGAAAAACAGAATGTTTAAAATTTTGCCTGCAAGTTTTTAATCAATATTTATTACCTAAAACCACAGGAAATGGTGCAACATTTAAAATATGTATTTGGGTTTAGGAATCAGAGATAATTCAGTCTCCAATGCATTCATTTGGAATGATTATGTAAGTCTATTTTGAGACTGTCACCAAAAACCACTGTGAAATATTTTGAGACAGTTTCATCTGGAGCTGGACTAAGAGCAGTGATGTGTTTTGCCCCCAGTGCATCACCCAGTAGGTTGCAATGCCTAAACTACTCTTTTGGAAGAAAAACCTGGAGTAGTATTTTGAAGACATGAATCGTTGTTTTCTTTCAACTGTGTGGTTTTGGGTTTTTTTTTAAGAATACTATTCCTGTTTGCCATATCGGCCACTTTCTCAAAAGTTCAGCTCTGAAGTGTAATTTAGACTAATTTTTTCAATATTTTTCCCAGCAGATCTCCAATAGAGTTCAGAAATTTATGAAGCTTCTTGTAACCTGAAGTTAATGTTTATTTTCAGAGAGCACTGTGCTTCATTCAAATGGGATCTACACAAACCACAAAATGGTTTGCAGGTAAGTGCAAAAATATTCTTATGCTAAACCCACTGGAAGTTCACAAAAGCAAAATGGGAAAACATTCCTATTGTATGCTCTGTTTCTTACAGCCCAAAATTATCAGATAATTAACTTTTTAACCAGGTTGTGTACAGGAAAGGCATATTTGGTCCCAGCATGGATTGAGTCTATAGAGAATTTGAGCTGCACTTCTTGAAATAAACTCCCAGTTTTTAAGCTTTTAGGTTCCATTCTGGTGTCACCTCTTATTTCCAGCACTTCCTGTCCTGCAGGATTACCCTGGTGTGAACCATCTTAAGGGAAATGCTCCCCCAGCTGTAACACCTCCTGTGCAGAAGGGAAGCTGCCAGCTTTCCTTTCTTTTGAGAAAACCAAACTGCTCTTTATTACATGGGTGAAAATCCATCTCTACTGGAGCTGCCCTGGAAAAGCAGCTGTGCAAGTCGAAGTGCAGCTCTGAGTCTGGGCTTACCTGGTAAACTCTCCTGTCCTGAACCAGTGCTCAGAGGAGCAGAACAGTGATGCTGGAGTCTGACAGCTTGGAAGGCCATTGTGTAGCAGCAGGCTGATCTCAGGCTGGACGAAAGTCCCCAGGGCAAGGAACCACACCTAGAAATAGAAAATGAGCTCCTACTGGGTCATATTACTTGAAACTTTTAAATTCAGCAGGGTGTTATCAGATGTGCCCTAAGTTCTGACCTTTTTCATCATTTGTGTTAGGGACACCTTTTTCTTCCTCAAGGAACACCTTTCTTTAGTAGGTGCTAAAAATAAAGTTTGAAATTGTGGCCTTTTGTCTTCCAGGAGGCTTGGATCAGCATCCCTGATGACCACTTAATTTTGCATTAATTATAAACTAATCTGTATTATCTATTATATCCCTGGTTAGAACCAACTCATATGTGCTAATATGACCTCCACAGAACTTCCAAGTGATTCAGAATGAAAGCAGCGTTTGTTAATCAGCTGCAGGGTTTGTCTTTCTAAAACACAATTTCAGGTTAAGTACAGGCTCAGGAAGAGCTATCCTGTCACATGTGAAAAAACACAATCATTGAAAAGCTCTTTTCATTCTCTTTAGTTTTCAAGTGGCAATTTTCAGTGGAAACTACAAGGTGCAAACAGGAAGCCATTCAATCAGGAGCAACTCATACTTACTGCTTTATTTTTTACTTGTAACACATACGTATGAGGGAGCAGGAAAAAGTTCTCAATGTATAGTTTGAGCAGAAGAGAAGTGTGTTCTTTGCTGTGTCTGGTTTCCTGTTGTGAAGGCATCAAGTTTTAAGTTTAAATGTGCAGGAGAAAAGCTTTATGCAGGGGTCTGTGACTTTACCACTACCAAATGGCTCTACCCTGTTGCTTAGCACCTGGAGACCTAAGGAGTGAAAAATGATTCCTGGGTTGCAGTTTGGCCAAAAATGCTCAGGGGAATAAATAATGCAAGATTGCCTGGAAACCTAGGCACAGTCTTGTGCCTCTTTTTCAAGCTCTGCCAAACCTCTCAACACTAGCAGCATGACTGGATACTCTGTGCTCTCTCTAGCACAAATGACTTTTTTCCTCAGGCACCTTCAGTTAAAATCTCTTTTTATGGCCTGTGACCCCAGAGAAGATGCAGACATCGGTAGCTTGAGCTGTTTAGATCAGTGCTTCAGGGTAGACAGTTGTAAGAGCTTTTTCCTGGCTTTCTGTGAGCTCTGGTTTGTTTATGACTTCAGCTGGTGGCACAGTTTGTCCCTCAGAGCCAAGCTTGTGTGTTAATCCTGCAAGAAACTTCTGGCATATTTGCAGTGGGAGGAAGACTCTACAATGTCCAACTGGTTGGCATCCTCTTCCAGGGTGTTTAAATTCAGATAAAATTTCAAGCAGCTGGACTAAGTACACAGAATGTGAGAGCAGCAGTCGGCCCACATTGAGGTGTCTGATTTCGGAGTCTCAGATTGCTGTGTTGGGCTTCATGCAAACACACCTGCACCAGCTCAGCAGTGCAGCAGCCTGAATTTCAGTGTTTCATTGTACCTTTCCTTTACCTGGGAGAACCCTGAACAAAAATCTTTTCCCCTTCTTCCCACCTTCATGATTGTGCTACAATACTTGGCTACCTTTGCCTTGTGCTTCAGCTGTGTAGAAAAAAAGTTCTATGCAAACCTCCATCCTGCCCAAGAATTATACCCAAGCCCATCTATAATTCAGTTTTCTTTTGATGTAAGAGAAGCTAAACCATACAAGCTTCTTTAGCTGAGATGGACACAGCATTTCATCAAATTTAGTTGGAAATCCTGAAACCTCTTCAGCAAAATAGTAACATCTACATTAGTTACACTCTTGATTATCTCTTGTCTTGCACTTTACGTATCCAGTGACACCTCTGTGAAGGTGTCCCATTCAGAAGTGGTTTGATCAGTGCTACATTGCCTACGGATCACAAGCTTTAACTTCTCAATCTCCTTGCACCCTCTCCACTCTGCCTACGCAACCATACATATTCACAGAAGCAAGGTAAAGACAGGAGGAAGTGATGTACTTTTTAAATCCTTTTACCTCTTTACCTTTTTATTCTAGAGCGGCAGATAAAATGGAAAAAAAGGGGTGTTTATGGTACTTCCTAAGCCTGCTAAGTAGATCTTCTATTTATGTACCAAAAACTAGGGGAGCAAATATAATCTTGAAGCCTCTGATTGTCCTCTATGGGCTGCTATTTTCTACTACATGGTTATTTAGCTTCAAGCTGCAATTGCCACCCTCTGGAGAATCTCATCTTTCATTTTCATAAGTGAAGTGCATTTCTAGCTTTCACGACTAATGGTGAAAAAAAATTAAAAACCTTTCAATGGAATAGTTCTACAAGCAAAGTGAAAATGTTTGTTTCTTTATAACATCATGTTTTAACTCTTTTAAAGCAAAACCTGTATTTTTAATAAGTGGGGATTAAGTGTTGGGCTGGATGACAAGAAAACTTTTCAGTTTCTCACACAATAGCAGTTATAAAAGCTATTTAAGAAATATTTCAAATGTGTCTACAGTACTTAAGCGTATTATATATCACTTCACTGAAAATTGTGTATTACTCTTTGTCTCGAGTTACTGGGAGCTCTCCAGTGGTTTTAAATGCTGCAGTCCTAAATTTCATTTTTGTCAAATACTCTCAAAATAGTTCTGAATTTGGTCTTTATTCTGGCAAACTGTGTAAGTTGTTGGAAATATAATAGTTACATAATTTATCTCTGTAACAGTCACAAAGTATGTTCCTCAGGAAAGGTAAAAAACCCGTAAAGGATGGCAGTTATTAAACAGTTGGGCCCCATTTGTGTGGGAAAATAGCTGCTAGAGAAATGCAATGTACTATCAGCATGGTGACACTGGTACCAAAACATTTAGGGGCACAGTTGTCCTCCAGGTTTTGAAAACTAAATTTTATAAGTTAGTACTTAAAATCACTTCAGCTTTAGAGGATTGTCCATGAGAGAAATGGCAATGGCCTGACCCTGTGAAAGAGACACTCCACTGCAGGCTGGGCTGTGCACAGGGCTGAACACAGGCCCAGCTGGGCAAAACACATTTTCTACCTTGGGTCCCCGAGATGGTCTGGTAAGGCAGACAAACAATGAGACTGCTAGAAAAAGAAGCATGTCTTTGAAGAGTTCTTGTGTAGATTCCCACTCCTGGGAAACAAGCATGTTCCTGTCTGCCTAGAATGAGCCCTCAAATCCAAGCAGAGCGCCAAAACTAATTTATAAATAAGTATAATGAATGCTTTCATTATACGATAAAAGGTATCTTTTTTTTACTAGAATAGGTAGCTGAAATGATTATTAATAATTGTGTAGAGTTTCTCTTGTCTTACTAAGAAAAATAGTGTTTAATCTTCAAAACTACATATAAAGCTACCATAAAGGCTGTAAGGGGCGACCCCCATGGAATAACAAAATGTTGTTTTGTTAGTTAAGTAGTTGACATTCTTGGTTATTACATTTCTCAGAGTTATTAAGCATTTTCTTTGATTTGTCATTCAAGTTAAGTCTGGTGTGTTTTAATAACCTCCTAAACAATTTCGGTTTGAATCATTTTGGCCCCGAGCAACATTCAAGATCTTACCATCTCTTGAGAGAGAATCTGGGGGCGTAGAACTCTGTTCATTCCTGTTTGTTTTATTCCTATCTCTTAGAGTCTTCATCTGTTCCTCTTTTTTATCTATTAGATGAACTTCAAGGGGATTTAAATAGAGTCTTTCTCATTTACCCTCGCAGGAACCTTTCAGGACCATTTCTGCACCGAAGCCTCTGCAATAACCTCACCTTACGTAGATTCAAGTCAGCTGAGATGTATCAATAATAGGTGAGGAGATTTTTCTGCTTCCTTGGGCACTTTCCTTTGCATGTCAGCACTCCAGCTCAGTGCAGCACTGCTGGCTCCTGCTGTCTGAGACCCCAGCCCTGAGGACTGAGAGCGGCTCCTCCAGGGGAAAGCACAGAACCACCACGTGGAATTGCAGGAGCTGGGTGATGCAGGGCTGGGCCTCACTAACCCATCAGGTGCTCAGGGTATCTGCTTTTTAGGGGGACTGAAATGATGAAATACTTTACTAGCTGTCTGCTATAAAATGCTCCTCTGCTTTTGCACAAATTAGAATGTAAGCATGTGCAGAAGCAGCAGATTCGGTATGTTAAGCTCTACGTGCTTCCAACAATACAATCAGCTAAAACACAGAGAATTTTGTGTTTGCTCTCCTGAAAAAATCTGTGAAAAATGAAATTCTGTATTACCTGTTATCTTAATTTTCAGCTCATAACAGCAATAAAACCCACAATAGATGGCATTTGCTGGGAATTCATTAATGGTTGTTTCCCTTCAGTAAAATACAAAGCAGCTTCATTTCACTGTGATCATCAGACCTTAACAGCAGCTTTGTGAGTTGATTATTTTCCTTTGCTCCTCTCTATTTTCTGCCATGTGTTTTCAACAAGTTTCTCCCAAGGACTTTGAATTTCAATTGCAAATGAAACGTTGACAAAGCTTTTGGACACATATGTTTTAACACTTATCAGTGAGACATTACCCGGCCATTTCCCAGCAATAACAACATAATAAGAGCTTGGCAGAATTTTTTTTTTCCTATCACCAGGCTAGATTATTTAAAATTGATAACAAGAGCCAGGTGGCTATTTATAAGGGCAAGATATGAATTGCAAGCACGCGTTTCCAAGGCAATGTTGGCCAGTGGCTGTTCAAGCACAAATTGCTTCCTATTACCACTTTGGATGGGAGGTAAAGGGCCAGTTCATCTCTGTGGGAACACAAAGTGGCAGGACACCCCCAGCATTACTCTTTGCACTGTTTCCAGTGAGAGAAGGCAATATTTACTTCGCTGTGATACACCTAATTGACATTGCAGTGAGCAATTTCGTTGTGTTGTTGAACAAGGATTAGGAATCTTTGGTTAGGATAGGTTAGGAATCATGTCCCATACCGTTATGTAGTATTCCTGTAAGAGGAATTCTGCTACTTGGTGCAGAAGATGAAAGGAGGAATTAGAGTTGGTAATGTGTCCTCCAGGATACAAAGGTGAATTGATGATCTGAGGAAACAAAACAGGATTCCTCAGTGATCCTAGGAATACCATCACTCTAAACTTCAATTATTCTAGCTCTGAAAAAGGTAAGAAAAAGACTTGAAAACATTACTAGGTTGCAAACTTAGATTGAAATATTTTTGGTTTCTGTTTGTTTATGAAAGGGCAAGACAGAAGCTGACTATAATATGGTCAAAAGGTTTTACTAAACCTGGATAAAGAATATGGGAAGGGAGAAGGGGAGAACACTTATCCTGCTCAATAGAAGGAAGAAGGCTGTGTCTAAAAATCTTCTATTGTCAAAGCAAGAGCTGCTTGATGCCTTTGGTTTAATGCGCTCTGGTTGATTTTCTCCTTTTTAAATTCAAGGCATAGAAACAATAGTTCAGTCAAAATTACTTGACTCTAGCAACTTGCCTACCATTTTCATAAAACCCAAGAGACCACTTTGATATCTGTAGTTTAAATCAATTATTTCAAGTATATGAGAGAGAAAGAATCTAATATAATCTGAAAGCAAAGGCCAAGTAGTTCTTTAATTTGCAAGTTCTTTGGCAGGAGAGAACCACGACTTTAAAAAAAACAACCCGAAAACCTGGCCACCTCTTTTCTTGATAGCAAAATTTGAATTGCTTTTCCTAGAATAGAAAACTGATAGACTGAAAGGGATCTTGAAGCTTTTTTATTTTTTTTTCATCTTAAACTTATGCTTTCTGTACTTTGGAAGAACAAGGCTATGCAAGGGCTGTTCAGTTCAGTCTGGTGAAACCATCTCTTTAAAATCCAATGCTCCAAGCTCTGTTCCCATCTCTGCTGTCCTCTTTTTGGAAACACATGATCTATATTCAGTATTCCTTCATTTTCTCCATCCATCTGTGTAAATTTAAATCAAGAAATCTCCCTAGGATCTACTCCCCAAAATAAGAGTATATTATTGAGCTGACAGCATTTTTCTGATGCCATGTTTCTTCATAAATATAAAAACACATTCTTCCTGTAAGATGTTTATCCTCAAGTTAAGGTCTAGGGCACACACAGCAGAATTTTCTTTCAGTATTAGCAGTGTGGTTAAGTGCCACACTGTCTACATTTTTTTTCCCTCCCATTCCTGCATCAGTGTAAATTAGCATACAAACTATTTTATCAGTGTTTCTTATTTGCCAAAGGTGGGGGACTGTTGAACTTCCCATATTTTTGTTTGGTTTTGTGTCAATAAAATTAAATGGCAGGTGGGGAGGAGGTAACACTTCACCTACTGAATTGTATCATGACCTAAGAGGTGACATAATGTTTAGTGCCCTGTATTTCTGATGTCATTGAGCACTCTTAAAACTAACTATAGATGCTTAGCTCTGTATGATTTAAAGCTCAGCAAATAAATTACAGTGGAAATACTAGAGAAATATAAGAAATGACTGTTGTTTTGAAAGAGGTAAACATGGAGAATTGACCACACCTGCTTACCACACAGATGCTGTGCCAAGAACTTGCTCAGAGTCGATATCAGGAACTTGCAGCACAGTGAAACCCTTTAAATTATTGTCTCACAAATTGCTAAAATGAACTAGAAAGGCTGTACATCACTATTTTATGTGAAAGAGCATGGCACAGCTTTACACAGATCAGGATATGATAAATAATCGTAATTGCTTAGTAATCAGCTCCCTTCAAAGCAGCAAAATGAGGAGTTTACTTTGCGTTCTGAAAATGAGAGGCTTGAAAGCTGTATAACATTAGTCCTGGTTCTGAAACCCCACTGGCAGTTAGTTTTTTGAGGGTAGCATGCAGAGCTGTTATAGAAAGAAGCAGTGTTTTTGGTTAGGTGACATCTTGAAAATCAGATTCCTTTTTTTCCCTCAAGTTCTCCTTTGCTGATAGTTGAGCAGGGTTTGGGTTTAATTCACTGGCAGCACAGCATATTTAATATTCTTATGGCTCTTTCTAATGATAGAAAGAGCAGCACCTGGGGTCCACTGAAACCATTAAAGTTTCCTGGTTGAGTTTTGTGGGTGTTTCCCAGCTAAAGGCTTTCAGCCATTACCACACATATTTATCTGCAAATTTCAGAATTCCCACCCTTGTAGCTATTCTACAGGGATGCTAGGTTGCAGAAAAAATATTTACTTTCTTTCTTCCTTGTTTGAGTATGTTTGTTTTCCCTCATTCTCATCTAATGACTAAGTAATCTCTCACACAGGATTATGTTTTAGATTTCTTATCAGATTCCATTGTGTAAGTGTAATCTGACTCATGGCAGAACAACTGTTATCAAATGTATCTTTCTTCAAAAGTTTTGGTAAAAGATAATAATTGACAAGATTTTCCTAGATCATAAGCCACGTTTGCTCAAGCCACACTTTCATAAATGGATAGAGATAATAGCCAGTGGAGCTTTACTGATCTCCCTGCTTAATGTTTTCAATTATTTAATTTTTTTTATAATATAAACTGTGTTAGGTGGAAGAAACAGTACAAATCTCCAGAGACTCATCATGTTAATGTATTAGAACTGCATGTATATGCAATAATGCAGCAGAAAAACTAGCCCTTACTAGAAATCAGGTCTGCATGAGATTTTGTTCTGGTAACATTCCCAAGAACTTGGGCACCTAGGAATTTAAAATACTGCTTCTCAAAACCTGGATCCATTAAGTCTCATCTTATTCTGGAATTGAAGAACTTTCCTATGCACCCCAGAGGTCTGCTGCCATCCAGAAACAGAATTAGCTGTGTCTTTGTGCTCAGTTGTCTGGTATCTGCTATTTCCAAACAGCAACAGGGAGAAGATATTTTATCTGTTGGGTACTGCCTAATCCACATCTTATGCACTCAAGACCAGTTTTTTACATCTACCTCATAGGGACTACAGAGAGAAATAGTTTCCATTGGTGGGGTGAGAGCTTTTGTAGAAGGACTAATCTGCATTCAGAGCTCTGCTGAAGATAGATTGTCCAGACATTTGTGAGTGTTAACTGATCATTTGCTAAGGACACCTGGCATGTCCTCAGTTTGCTCTATATGGGGGTTTTTGACATGGAGAACAGGCCATGCTGGGCACTTTTTAACTGCAGGAAAAGGCTCAAAATTGTGAATGGAAGTGGATTTTAGTGCATGCACTACATCTAAGGGGAATCCTAAACGTATCTTCTGCTTTAGTATTTTGTCTTGGCCAGGTCAGCCAGCTGATATTAAACATCTCTAATTGCTGAACAGGGAGCCTAAAGATGTTAGCTTGCAGCTGTGAATCCTGCTGGAATTATTCAGAAAGAATAACACTATTATTAGAGATGATGACAAAACTTAAATAGTTTTAGTAAAATGCAAATGAAAAATAGAAAACATCCTATCTTTAAGAGACCACAGTATAAACTGACAAAACACAGAAAAGCTGTAGTATTTCTGTCTCTCACGTGAGGCATTGATGTGTTGGCTTGCTGAGGTTTATAAAACAAACCCTATCTAGGGTCAAACATTCTAGAGTAGAAGGCATCAAAACCAGAAGGAAGTTACAAAATCCCAATATTTATTTCTGGGAAACAAGAGGTGCAAAACCTCTGGTTCCTTTCTTTTTCTTTTCTTTTCTTGAAAATGATGTCCATTGGAGAATTTTGTGCATGTATACAGATTTTTTCCAAGATCAATCTCTGACCAAGAGAGGATCAGCTGTCTTGTACATGCAAGAGAGATCAGAAGCTTGTGGAAACACTGAGCATTCTAGCACACAGCTAGAAAATTATATTAAGGTAAGGTAAGTACATCAGATACAGAGAGGGGAGGCAAAGTTTAGAATTCTGGTTATTGGGTCAGACTATCTGGAAGGTACCAGGCTTCCCTAAGATTACCCACAAGAATATCTTTCCTTTTACAAGAGTCACTTGGTGGCCTGTTGCTTTTATAAAACAAACAACTTTTAAATATGACCTAGAATTGCTGAAAGTTACTCTACATTTTTATATCCTTTGTGTCTAAAAATTTGGGGTTATCTGTTACCTGGATTGTATGTTCTACAACTTTGGCTTTATTTCGTTTTAAGAAAAAGGAATTTCTCAACCCTTAGAACTGAACTCAATATTTGCATACCAAGTATTTGAGCAAAACTGAAAAAGCTCATTCGTGGCCTCAGTATCCAGTCTCCACTTCAGCCATATCATTTAACAAACACAACACTATATAAAGGGGATTTGTGTGAACTGCTTTTTCATTTCACTTTGAAGCGGAAGGGTAAGTTGAATTTCCTTTTAATAAATCACAAGGAATTTCAGCTAGAAGGCAAACCGATTCCTTTTGATTTCTGTGGTCATATTTAAGTTCTAAAATTAAATTTCCCTTTATTAGTAATTTTTTTTTTATTTTGCTTATACTGGCAATTTCAGTAGATAAGGAGATGCCTGAAGGACACTAGATAGTAATGACTGATGAAGGTCATTAAAACTGGATTAAAACTGAAGAGCTGTTTTCCCATTTTGCTGTATAACTGATCAGGAGCCTGACTCGGTATCATAATCCAATTATGAGCTGGATGCAGTAGCCCATTCAAATGTAATTCCCTGAATGATCATCACCAGGCAAAGGGTACATGTTGTAATTGCATTTCCTTATCTCAAGGATGTAAGTATTCCTAGGCACCTAAGGTAGGTTTCTGTTAGGATCTTTAATAATCTGCTCTCTCTGAGTCGCTGGCCAGTCTTTCCAGAGGTGTCTGCTGGCCTGCAATAAAGGGTAAACAACTCGAGATGCTTCAGATTCAACAAACAAAATCCAACAGCACCTTTAACACTGCACATGTGCTCTCAGCCGGATTTGACTTTACGTTCTTTAAAGTGCAAATTCTTGACCATACTGCTGGTAGTTAAACAGATCCTATATGCTGGAAAGTTATGACATAATTGAATATTCATATATTCAAGGGTATGTCACATCAAATTGATGAGACACTCCTCTAGAAGAACAAGTTGCTGTTGATGCGGATTAAAAATAATCTCAAAAGTCTTCCATAACAGAGTCAATATGGGAGATACAAACAATGCTTTTTCTTTTAAATGCTCACTCCATTTAATAAATGACACTAGACTGAGATTTTGATTCTGCTTGGCATATATACTTTGAAATGAAATAACAAATACTTTGTTATAGCTGATGAACTTAGGTGTTGATAATCTTACAACATTCGAGCCAACCAAGCTTTTTATTTTAAATTTTAAGTGGAGCTAGATATAGAACCTAGTATATGTAAATGCTGGGTGTTTTTTAAAAAAGATGGAGGTTTTTATGAGAGAGCAGGTACAGGATTCTCCTTGATTTGTGCCAATAGAAAAGTGAAGTAATGGATATTAAGTTATTTGTTTTGTATGAGTCAACCCATGAGCATCACCCCATTGAAAATGGATACCCATTCTGGCATCTTGAACCTTTCTTTCTATCTCCTGTTTGTTTAACTAAATGATGTCAATAACTGGATATTTTTAAGCCACAGTATCTTGTAATGAAATCTTCAGTTTTCTCAGCTGCACAGCACACCCACTCACTCTGCTGTAAACCCACAATGCACAGTTTAAAAATGCTTTTTAGTCATGACAGCTCAGCACTAAGACTATAACCATTCTTATTGTTTCATCTGTAGGGATAAAATAAGATGAAGAAGCCTACTGCCAACCAGCAAAAATGCATTTTCTACAAGATTAACTGACATTTTCAAGCTTGTGGAATTAGGTTCAAAACAGGATAGGAATGTCAATTGAGATATAAAGTTTTGCCCATGTGTAAAACAGTATCAGTTTATGCCAAATAAATGTGCTTCCATAGTGCTGTGCTTTAACAAGCTCCCAAACATTACAACTACCACTGTAACAGATTTACCTTTCAGGTTAGTATCCTATGCATCATTGAGTGATTATAGTCCTTGCAGGAAACTGATGCCTGAAGTGTGATCAGTTACCTCTGAGCCTATCATTTCTCGAGGATTAATCCAACAAATAGTCAGTGACAGTGAAAGGGATAATTTATCTTCACTACTCCACGTTTATCAGTCTAGAAAGAGGTTTGTGTATAAACTACACAACGGTTGCAAAATAAACGTGGGAAATCTCTTACACCCGAACTATAATCTTTATTTAAACAAGGAAATAATGTAAATTTCAAGAAGGGATGATGAGGGGAGGAGCGTGCAGCTGTGTAAACCAATGTCTACAATTTCTTACAGAATCATTGCCTGACAAATGTGTGGGTTTTTTACAGCTGGCCTGAGAAATCATGTTGTCTTACTCATCTTGCATCCTCATAGCACTGGCTGCTTTGTCAGTGACTTGCCAAGCATTGAGTAAATGTCCAGAAATTTCTGGGTTACCTGGTATCCCTGAAAAGGATGGTCTGAAAGGTAAGCAAACTTGCCTCTTTGGCAAGAGCCCCATGTCACGAAGGCTGCATGACTAAAAACAGGTAACACAGAAGGACACGTGCTCTCAAGGAAGCAGATGTGTTAAGCACAGGAAGGACAAGAGAATGGAGAAGATGGGCAGTTTAATTTTTTTCTAAAAAACAGGTCTCATCTCTCTTCGGGGGGAAGAGGGGAATTGAACAGGTAACCAACAGTCTAAGCATATCAATATTATCTATATATATATAGAAATGCTTTCTCCAGGTCTGCTGACAAGGCTAAAGCACTGTCAGAATTACTCCCAGACTCCCTGTATTAAGTGAAATATGTTTTTTTTAATGGATTGTGAAGTGCAGTAGGAGTTGCAACGTTGCAGCTCAGGCATGCACCAACCTTTTGTGCTTCTACACTGCTGTTTGTTTCAGTTGTGCATAGTGGATTATGATCATGGGAGTACATTAGTGACTTTATTCTACAGGTAGGACCTCTGTTACCTGTGGAAAGTGGTATGAAAAAAAGAATCTACCTTTACAGTGGGTTCCCATGTTTAACAAGCAGTGCTGGATGTGTTTCACACTATCCAGAAACCTTCCACCACTGTTTATGGCTCCCATTAAAGTAAGATAAACACAAAGCACACACCCAGCACTCCAAAAAGAAAATCATAAGGTGCCATAGAAACTGTTTCTTCCTCAAAGTATCCCTTGTGCCTGTTCACAACCAATTAGTAGAATTAAACTAATTCTCTTTGGCAAAGTTTCACAGATGTAACTAACAAAAGGCTTCAACCTATAGAGCTTCAGTTTCTTTTCTGCAGAGGGGAATTATCAGCATTTCAGGAGATTGGATGTTTTTGTTAGTTTGCTTTAATATAGATTAACAACAATGTGAAAAAATACTGGGAAACTATTTATTTTACACTTGCTGATGTTAAAAAATACATTTCCAAGTTAGTTCTGGAAAATAATTGGTTTTATCCAGGGGATTCCTCCTAGCAGCACAGCCTAGTTTTGCTTGATTGTATAACTTCTGTTTTTATCTCCACAGGTCTGCCTGATTCTCTGGCCACCAAACACCACAATGCTTTAGCAAATTTGAAACACCAACTTTTACGACTTGAAGCAGGTAAATCTTCCCCTTGTTACTTTTTCAGCTCATAATCGATTTTAAGTGCAGTAGGCAAAGTTAGTTAGAGTCACGACTTGCAGGAAAGAAACTGCATTTGGAAACTGCTACATCCCAAAACTCAATTTTCTCATTCAAAGCAGGGGAAGTCAGGATTCTGGTTTCCCTGGAGAGAAGCAGGTTCCTGTTGGCAATCATAATGCACATTTATTCAAATTGGATTTTAAAAACTATTCCAACTACCCGATGTCGCACTTTCCACATGGATTCATGGAGACTCAGCCTTGTACCATTTTTATCTATCAGCAACCAGGTTGTTAAAGGTAGCAAATTGTTTTTTACTGAAAAGGGATTCACAAAACAAAAATAATTTCTCTGTTTCCCTTGCTCAAATTTGAAGCACACTGATCTTCTTTAGAAAGCCCACAAAATATAACAGGGCTGATATTTGGCAGATGTTGGTGGGACATCCTCGTCTTGGAGACAAGAACGTGTGGTCACAAGCAATGGAATACATTTAGTGAACAGTTAGTGAATGGATAAAATTAAAGATCTTTATTCCTCTTCATCCTTTGCTCAATTTTTCCCTCTGTTCCTCTTAGCACTTTTAGTTTTCTCTTCATCTCTTGATTTCTCTTTCTTTGCTTTTACATCAGTATGCCATAGAAAATTTACAATGCTAACTCTTTTCATGTTTCAGTGCTTGCTTTGAATGGGAAAATAAGAAAAGTAGGAGGGAAAATGTTTGCCAGCAACGGGAAGAGAACTGACTTTGCATCTGCACTGCAGTCCTGTGAAAAGGCTGGAGGAACTCTTGCAGCTCCCATGAATGAGGAGGAGAATAAAGCTATTATGGACATTGTGAAACAGTATAACCAATATGCTTACGTGGGCATTAGAATGGGGGAGATTTCAGGCCAGTTCAAGTATTTAAATGGCATGGCTTTGAATTATATCAACTGGCACAAGCACGAGCCTAATGGCAAAGGGAAAGAGAAATGTGTGGAGATGTACACTGATGGCACCTGGAATGACAAAAAATGCAACATGAATCGTCTCACAATCTGCAAATTTTAAAGAATGGCCCTTCAACCACCTCAGAGTATGGAGATAATGAAGTATCTGTGTTTCAGGTTGATTAAATTTCTGCAATTTCTCTGTATCCTGAAATATAAAATGAATCATATTGTGATATTTTTTAGCCTTAGCAAAATGCCAAATGTACTAGGTGATTAACATGATTAAAATGGGCCTGAGCTGATGTGTCTGTTACATTTCTCCCTTTTGGGAGGTTGGGAATACCTCAGAATTCTTTTCTCATGGCAGACTTTCCATACCTTTGTGAAGATTAGGGGGAAATTCCAAAGTTTGACTTGGGATATTGGAAATGCTGAATTAAAAACTGCCCGTGGTGTCATAGTTGGAAGCATTCTGAAGTACTTCATAGTTTCTGCCTCAAAAGAGATGCACAGAGGTTGACTTCACTGGAGCAATTAAGGTTTCAGGTTTTGGACATCACTTTCAGTCACAGGGCCTGTGTTGTGTCACATTGAACCACCCACTGATTCATCAGCATCCACCTTTGTTTTATAAAAATATTAATACTACCAGTTACAATTAATTTTTCTAATTTCAGAAGCAACTCTCTGTAAAACACGAAGATAAATATTGCACTCAATTCAGGTAGACAGAGGAATAAAATGCTAAAGATTGCATTTTGTTGCTAAAACAGCACATTTCCTCAGGAAAGCATGACATTGCAGTGTTAGAAGGCCTTTTCCCAAAACACTGAGCAAAGCAGGTAATATTTTGGGAAGGCAGCTAAGAGTGGAAGCTCAATCGGTTCAAACACAAACATCTCTGCTGATGTTATACCAAGCAACAACACATACAGACTTCAACTCAAGTCTGGTAGGACCAAGAAGCACCTTTGCACAAAATACTTTCACTGCTTTGGGCAGCTGAGCAGAGTACCACAAGCACCAAACTCTCACATTGCAGTGAGGAAGTCCTGGGCTCATCTGCTGTCATTTACACACTACCTGAGGGGGGAAAAAAAGAAAGCACTGGCTTTAAAATTCATGCCTTAAACACAATCTTCTCCCCCACATTTGGCCCTGTGCAGAAAGCCCCAGGGAAGCTGGACTTGACTCTGGGCAGTGATGTTCCCAAGCCTCCCCTGAAGAACAGAAACAGGATCTATTCCCACTCATTTCAAGCCCTGACGAATTTTTGGCAAGGGATGATTCATCTCCAAGTTGCATGCAGCACTTCAACTGATAAGAGAGCAGACCAGGATTTTGAAATGGAAAAAGTACACCCAGGACCATGCTGGATAGATTTCAAAGTGTGAACCTGTTGTGCAGGTAGAAGAATTATAAAAGGAAGGCCTCATAAAATCAGGCCTGCTCTATTAAATTAACAGCTAGCTGGTCGTCTCATCTAAGTGTAGTTAAGCAATCTGCAAGTTCCCATGTGAAAACAATCTTGGTATGAAAGGTTCGTTAACACAACTTGTTCTTGGGTTGAAAAATGAGTGCATCTGTGGAAACAGTAAGATCTGTTCCATGAGAACCCACAAAGGAAAAATGTAAACAACCTGAATCTCAGCACCTACACACAAATCAACTTCTGAGCAAAGAATGAAGTAGTAAGAAAACTACCAGCCAACAGGTGCTGCACACGAGGTAACGGTATAAAACAAGTGATGTGAATAAAGAATGGGCTTTTCCCGCATGAAAAGAATGGAGTCTCGGCTGACTTATTACACCATCCGATGACCCGAGGCGAGGGCGGGAGGCGCCGGCCGGGCCGCGGAAAAGGACGCGCGGGGCAAAGCCGGGACTCGAGAGACGGAAAACACAAAGCCGGGAACGAACAGCCCGCGGCGGAACGAAATCCAACAGCGAATACACAAAGTAGGGAAAGGCTCCGCCTGCAGCTCCAGCTCCAGCCGGGCCCGGGACGGCCCCGAACACACCGAGACCGGGAGCGGCCGCGGAGCGGGAGCGGAACAAAGCACAGAGACAAACAGAGACAAAAACACAGAAATAAACAGAGAACCAAACACACAAATAAGCACAGAAATAAGCACAGAAATAAACGGAGAAGCAAACACAGAACTAAACACAGACCCAAACACAGAACTAAACACAGAAACAAGCCCAGAGACACAAACACAGATCCAAACAGAGAAATAAACACAGAGACAAGCCAAGAACCAAACAGAGACACAAACACGGAACCAAACGCAGAAATAAACAGAGAGCCCAGCCCAGCCCCCGGGAAGGGCCGCCCGGGGCGGGGTGAGCACAGGCCGGGAAATGCAGCGCGGCCGCGGGGACCCGGCGGCTCCAACACGGCGCTGGGAGCGCGGGCAGAGCCGGAGACGGGAAACACAGCCGGGAACCGCGGGAGAGACGCGCCGCCGAAAATCCGCGCCGCGGGGCGTAATATGAGCGAAGTTACGCATTTAGGTCGCGGAGTATTATCCGGATTTTGAGTGAAAAAAACGACGCTGTGGAAAATTCGCGCCGCGTAAGATCCGCGCCGCGGAGCGTCACAAGCGCGAAATTACGCACTCGGGAGGAATCGAGTGAAAACCAGACTTGGACTTAAAAATATACGCTGCGGAAAATTCGCGCCGCGGGGCGTAATATGCGCGTAATTACGCACATACTCCGCAAATAAAAATCACGAAATTTGAGTTCAAGAACTACGCACTGGAAAATTCGCACCGCGGAGCGTAATATGCGCGTAATTACGCACGCGGGAGAAATCGAGTGAAAAAACAGACTGAAAGTCTTATAAATACGCTGCGGAAAATTCGCGCCGCGGAGCGTAATATGCGCGTAATTACGCATATACGCCGCGGAGTAAAAATCACGAATTTATGATCAAGAACTACGCACTGGAAAATTCGCACCGCGGAGCGTAATATGCGCGTAATTACGCACGCGGGAGAAATCGAGTGAAAAAACAGACTGAAAGTCTTATAAATACGCTGCGGAAAATTCGCGCCGCGGAGCGTAATATGCGCGTAATTACGCATATACGCCGCGGAGTAAAAATCACGAATTTATGATCAAGAACTACGCACTGGAAAATTCGCACCGCGGAGTGTAATATGCGCGTAATTACGCACGCGGGAGGAATCTGAGTGAAAACCAGACTTAGAGTCTTATAAATAAGCTGCGGAAAATTCGCACCGCGGAGCGTAATATGCGCGTAATTACGCATATACACCGCGGAGTAAAATCACGAATTTTGAGGTCAAGAACTACGCACTGGAAAATTCGCGGAAGATACGCGGCGCGGAGCGTCACACTGGCGTAGTTACGCACATTCGCCGCGGGGTAATGTCCAGAGTTAAACAAAGGGATAAAACGCGGGAAATCCTGGATCGCGAATTTCAGCTGCCGAAAAAGCGGTAACACGCGTGTGGGCACTTAGAGTGCACAAACGGGACAAAACAGGCTGAAAATAGGAAACTTTATTGGTATGGCGTAGAAAACAATGCGAGAGTAAATGAATAAAATGCCTTTTCTATTGGTATTTTATTAGAAATCCGTTAAAAAAGTTACAATCTGCTTAAGGACCGCAGCAGGTGCGGCAACCGCCCCCCCGCGGGCTCCAGAGACCTCCCGGTCGGTATCTCCTGTGTCTGCGGGTGTTTCTGTTCCCTCTACCCGTGAGCGAAGGGAGCGTTACCTTTTAGTTCCGTTTTTGATGTTGGAAAGCCTATTACAATGTTATTCCACTCTGAAACCGCTTTCGCTCTCAGACACGTGAAGACGCGGCCGCACAAAGAGCCCGGAAACACAATCTGTGTGTTTGTGCCTCAGTAAAATGGTTCCGGCGGGAAACAGTCTCCCCGGGCCGCGCGGGGCGGCGGCTCCCGCTCCCCGGGCAGCCGCGGTGAGGGCGCTGGCCGCGGTGTCAGCGGTGGCGGGCGGTGGCCGCGGCGGCCCCGGGCGGGTGAGTTTTATCCCGCAGAAACTCCCGAGCCCCGGTCGGTTCGCAGCCCCACACGGAACGCACGAGTTCTGCAGACGGCAGGAGCCGGAGCACATTCCGTGCCCGCAGCTCCTCCCCCCAGCTGAGGGCTCCAATGGCGGCGCCTCATTCCCGCCCGGTCCCTGCGCGGGATTCCCAACAGCGCCGGCGGCTCCAATGCCGATCCCTCATTCCCTCATTCCCTCCCGGTCCCTGCGCGGGATTCCCAACAGCGCCGGCGGCTCTGCCGGCCCGCCCTGCAGCGGCGGGCGGAGGGAGCCACGAGCGCTTTGTGTCTTTTTAACGTGTCCTGGGTTTGTTTTCGGCGTTTTCCCCCTTTTGCTACACGCGGCCTTTAGAGGGTTTTTGTGTTGCTTTTTAAAACAACGGTCATTTATTATCTCAATTTCCCCTAGCGACGTTGGACATTATTTTTATTTTTCTCATGCTGCAAGACCCTGTGTCAGCGAAATTATTGGAATTAATAAATTTTGGTGATTGTAATCGGTGTTTTATGTATCTTGTCAGGTATATAGATAACCGGTAACAGCCTTAATAAGATGCAAATTGTTATCATTGTTATTGTAAAAATAAGTGTGTCTGTCTAAACAATAAGGTCTGTTCCATGAGAACCCGCAAAGGAAAAATGTAAACAACCTGAATCTCAGCACGTACGCACAAATCACCTCTGAGCAAAAAATGAACTAATAAGAAAACTACCAGCCAATAGGTGCTGCACACGAAGTCTGTGAAAACTGTATAAAATAAGTGATGAGAATAAAGAATTGACTTTTCCTGCATGAAGAAAATGGAGTCTCGGCTGACTTACTTCATAGGAGCCTGCTTTCCAAAGCAGCTTGTTGGGAGCCCTATGACCATGACACCATTTCAGCCAAAAGTTTCAAATGGGAAGGGAATAGAGCTATGACAGCAACTCTATGGTGACATTCAGAAAAAAGGCTAAATTTATACCTTTTAATTTTCCAGGGTTTAGATCTGACCAGCTACACTAAGTCTGCTAGAAAAGGTTGAAGTTTTACTTAAAACTACCTCTTAAATATTAGTGTTTTAGTAAGCAAACCTCATTGGCAATTTTTGAGTCTAACTGTGCAGTTCCTTTGTTAGAGCTTAGAGTTTACCTGTCACAAAAAGTCACCAAAGCCTCTCCCCCAAACATCCCTACTAACATCATCTTTTAGTCCCTGAACTGGAAAAGCATATTCATTTAATGTATCTCCAACTACTTTTGGGGTATCCTATTCCTTAAGTTAATCAAAAATTTATTTCTACCACATTGGGGTTTGCAAAATAACTGTAGAGATCTCTTGTTAAGACCTTTAATGTGTAAAATCTTACAAATGTTTTAATACAACATAACATCTATAACTAAACAGATTTAGACTTCAAGATATTGGGGTGGTTTTCATCCAGTTAAGAAAAACAAGATTTTTATTTTCCAGTCACAAGCTAGTATTTATTACATCAATAAGCAAAGTATCTAGGCTAGGTCTAAAAGCCCAATTTCTTCTGCTTTAGCCATTATTATTGAAAAAAGGAGAAAAAACCAAACACATACATGCTGCTGAAAAATAAAAGCTCCTCAGATCTGGCCAGAGAACTGGGCAGTACTTCCCCCTTTGTGGTTCACACTTGCTCTGTAACGTTGCTTCATTGTTCTTCAGAGTTCTACAGAGAAAAAGTATCCAGAAACTGTTATTTTTTATTTTGGTACGGGGTCTTTTTGGTGTGTTGGTGTATAACCCTATCAATTTATACCCTCAAATGCTATTTGAAACACCATTTCAGTCTATTTTTTGTGAAAGGTCTCAATTCTCCATTTATGTATTAATTTATTTTTTTATTGGAGAGAGAGGTATGGCACATGAAGAAACAAAATAAAGTGTTTGTGTTTTCTGCTATGGTAATATAAATAATTTTGATAAAAATCTTTCCTTACAAGTGCAATGAGCAACAATAATTCCTGTATATAAATGTATAATTTATACATTTATAAATGTATAGACCAGACCAGGAAAAATCCAGGTTAATCTTCTTTTCTTCATTTATAATAATTTGCTACAGAAGTGCAACATAAAGGTAAGATCTTTGAATCAGAAAATTAAATGCTGTAGAGAAACTGTTTTTTAAGAATTGAGATCCTAGTACAAGTAAAAAGATGGCAAAAATTCCAACCCTTTTGAGGTAAGTGGATCCTGTCTCACAAAAGAGAAATTGAATATAGTTATTACAGTGTGTTTAACAGTAAGACTTTGGCCATAAAAATTATGGCTATTTATTTCAGAGAGAAGTGTCTCTGGTCTAGAGTGATATTTGGGATATTAGAGTGATATTAAATTACACCATTTTATAATGGTGTAATTTAATTAGTTGTTTCAGCTTAGAAGTACCTATTATCAATTTTGAACACTCAAAAATCTCATACCAGCCCCCACCAGCCCCTACCACATGTGAAGAAATTGACCATCGGTTCCAGCAAACACAGATTTTTCTGTGGCTCCCCGATTTTTGTAGAAACTTGATTTAAAAACCCCATGGCTCTTGAGAAAACTGAGTTCAAATTCAACCTTTTGTGAGCCTAACTGGCAGGATGTGACACAGGCTGGCAGGGCCACCTTGTCTTGGATAAATTGTGAGCTGTACCTCAAGAGTATCAGGTTGCAAGTGATATCTCATTACTGGAAGTTGTTATAATATCCTGTTAGCCAACAGTTACACAAACATTTCAAAACACAATAGATGCAGGATTCTTGGAAATTAGAGTAGCACCTGAAAAAATGGTAAGAGGACTTGGGTTTGTTTTTTCAAGTCCCTGTTAGGAAACCAGGGTTTGGCAGGATTTGCCTCAAGGGTTATAACCCAGGTGTGATGCCAAGTGAAACCCGGAATGAAGCTTTCACCCATCTCTGCCCCTGTGGCTCAGGAGCTGAACAACACTGCAGAGCAAGGGTCCCTTAACCCTGCAGCAGGCTGTGGCAGTGGCAACTATTTAACTGTTAAAGAAGTGAGATGTTGTCTTGCTTTCTATTTGCTGTACAGCTTCTGTGAGTTTTTCTCAGCTGAATTCACCCAGGGATGTATCAGAGACATCCAGACACCTCCTCTTGGACCCTTCTCTCTTAAGTCCCTGGGCAGTAGCATTCATGTGCACTGATCATAAGTAAAATGAAGACTTTCTGCTCTAAAATGCTGCTCATGATTTAGTTCTAAAAAATGCCTGTTGAAGTCTGCTGTCCCAAGTGTCTACATCTTGCTGAATTGCTTTTAGTACTCAGCAAAAACAGCCTTAGCCCTCCTCTGAGAAATGGAACCTCATGTCTCCCCATGTTCTGTGCTCTTCCTGCTATTCCCAGGCATAAGAGAGTTGCTGGGGACAGTCTGGTAATTATTTGGAAGAGAAAATGAAAGGCAGAAAATGGGACAAGGTGGAAACAACAGCAGAACAGAACAAAATCAACTAAAACAGAAAATATTGGTTGGGGGTTGGGGGCATTAAAATGCAAACAGAGAATAAGAAAATTATTTTTAAGGTTATCTGTGAATAGCACTATGGAAGAAAACCCCCTAACTTTCAGGAGGGTAAGTACACCAAAGAAAGGCTAACAAACAGGCTTATGGAAGGAGCACACAGCCATTCAACTACTCAACTCTGTCTATATTTTCCAGAGCAGCTAGGAAAGCAGCATTGACTTTAGCAGGTCTTGCCTTTGCCTACGTACACTGCACAACACAATCCACTCAGAATATCCATCATTTGCTTCACTGCCACTGAAACTCTTACTGATTGATGTGGAAACTGAAGAAAAGTTACCTCAATAGTCAAAACTAATTTGCTCTTCATCAGATCTGTGTCCTTGAATCTTGCTAGAACCTCTGTGATATATAGTTCAAGGAAAGATCAGAAAGTAGTTTACAAGCTATGGTAGTTATATAAAATATTCTATTAGGTAATCATAAACAAGCATCTTAGAAATGAAGGTGTATTTAAATATCTATTTAACTTGCATCATCTAATTAATATGCTGATGAAAATCAAGGCAAGAAAGGTTTATAGTTTGTCAAATCTACACCAGTTTTTTCCTCAGGAGTCTATCACAAGAAACCTTTTGTCCCTCTCCTGGTTTCCCAGGCCCTGAGTCAGCATATGAAACTCACAACTGCAGGCCAAACCTCCTCCTCTTCTCGCACTTGCCTAACTTGTGGTTTCTTCCAGGTGCAGTTAAATGTTCAAGTTGTTCTCACCACGGATGCAAAGGGCCAGGATCTGCCAGTGACCTTTTCTAGGGCTCATCTAGAATCCAGGTACTGGCTTGTTGTCTGTTTGATTTTGGTGGGGTTTTTTTCCCGAAAATAACATTAAAAAATCTCTGCTGGAAGAATGTTGAAAGCATTAGTCAAACATTCAAAAGCTAAGAAACATGAAATTGGACAAGAAACTTGAAGCAAAGGTTACTCATGCAAATTTAAAGCAGCCCTCTTCTGTCATACAACTGGGTACTGCCTATTTATTTTTCACAGGACTGCTGCACTCAGGGGCACTCAACAAACAGTGCAGCAGGATTTAGTCCAGCATCTGTGGGCACAGCACCAAGGATAAAGTGTTGAGGTGCATCCATGGTTGAGGTGAGTATGGAAGGGCAGGGCAGAGGTGCACAGTGCCTGTGGAGGTGATCTAGCCTTGCTTAGACCCAGTAGCATGTTAACAGGGGTGCTGCTGACATTCCCCATCTAGTCTCAAAGCACTTCATTCCTCAGCTGTTGGCCTTGCTGCAACATCTGGACATCAGCTGGCCTGACACCACAAGCACGATGTGGCCACATCTGGCTTGGTTGAACTGGAGCACAGACTCAAACACCTTTCCTCAAAGTCTTCACTGCTCAGAGCAAACTCTCAGCTGAGAATAGCTGTAAAATACCTGCCAAGACCATCTCCATTTCAATGATACTCCTCATCTTGGGCCTTTGTACTTACAGGACTGGCATAAAGCAGCTTTTTCCTTCACTGAGAGGTCATTGCTCTGCTGGAGTAAACTGCTTTTTTTGACATATAAACTTCCCCTGGAGTATTCTGCAAGTTATTTCAGCATGTGTCTCTCTAGCTCTCTCCTACATGTACTGCAGATGCACCACTGACATTTGGCTTTGCTGCTACAATTGTGAGATTCTGTTTAGTTGCAAGACTTCAGTCATTATCACTGGTAAGTCCTCAGTCTGTAACAAAAATGATGGTGCATATTTCAGGTTTTTGCATATTTTGTTCTGGCTTTTGTTCTGTTGTATTTGCACAGCCACTCTGTGGAAACATTAAGTATTTCAAATATGAATTGAGAAATTTGTTCTGTTCCAGGGTGAGCATTTTAAAAACCTGTGAGTGTGTTTCTACAAGTTAAAAAAGTACCTTCAAATACTTTTCTCATGTTTTAAGTATGTTTACCTGTTGAAGAAAACAATCTCCCATCATTCAAGTTGAAGATCGTTAAATTTCCATTTATGTGCAAATTCATATCACATGACATCATCTTTGTGCTTTCTGTAGGTAAGAAGGTGGATCTCAAGTTACATGCCCTATAAATTGGACTATTGAATGAGTCTTTATTCACACTGGACCTGCTAGGTAAGTTGAACATCTTGAGATGGGTTGCTGCTTAAACTATGTTGAACTATTAAAATGTATCACAAAACTTTCCAATTTTGGTGTGTGTATCAACATTTTCATTAACAATTTCACCTCTTTTTATAGACCATGTCACCTGAGGTGGAGATGTTAAAAAATGGATGCTGCAATAGAAGAAAAAGTATTAGCATTTGTCTATTGCTCTCCTGTAAAATGAAACTGTAACCTTTTGCATGGGGAAAAATGGCACGTAATGGTATCTGATGTACAGAAAAGAGCTTTGAAGGGATACTTTGGGCTTTTCCTCTGTAGACTTAGCAGATTGTCTTTTGGAAAAATATTTTAATTGTCTGAAATAAGTTAACTTTGCAACTACATGAATGACATTCATGTCACTGCAGGCAAAGCGTAATATACGTAAGACTTCACACCCAGAAAAATCCTAACACGTTGTCTTTTTTTTAAAATGCAGGACTCTGCACTGGAAAGTAAACCAGTCTGGTTTACCTTTAAATGATGCTGTCTCCACAGCTGCATAAAATCCTAGCAGTAGCTTTTTTCCTGCTCTCATTCTGTGCTCAAGTTAAACCTCAAGGATTTCTTTCAAAGTTCCCTTTCAAGCCTCTTTTTGGAGGTGAGAGTGATGAACAACAAGTACCAGGTACATGAGATTATCTTCATTTTTATCTGTTGTGTTCCATGCTTTGTAACCTCAGTGCTATCTACCGTAATCTGATGTGTGATCTACTTGAAATAAAATGAACAGGACTTTACTAATTAAGTAAGATGCTTAAATCTGTTTAATGATGCAGTGGTTCACTGATATTTTCTCTGTGAATAGAGAGAAAAGTTTAGAATTTTCCGTAGCACAAGAAGCTTGTTGCTGAGTCCTAGGTTGAAGCTGTAAGCAAGTGCTTGAAAAGCCTGAAGGATTCTGACGAGGTTTCAGTCCCTAGATACAGTTAAAAATCAACTAAACCGACTGCACTAGTGTCAGTGTTTAGCCTGGACTGGCTCAATCACTTAGAGAGAAAACTCACTCAGTTTGCCAGTTCCAGTTCTCCATAAACATCCCTGCTCTGCAGGTGACTTCCAGGAACTTATCCCCTCTCCTTACAAAGATTAATGTGTGAAGGTATCGCCTGTTTGAAACACAGCAGTAAACTAAAACTTGTCAAACAAGGATTTTAAAAGTTCCTGTTATTTTCATATGATGAGCTCTGCTATATTTGAAAGCCAAGACTGAAACTGTAATGCAAAGTGCATAATAGCTGGTTTTGTTCACAGATCTCTTACCGCCGGCTGGTACTGAAAATGGCGTTATCCGTCAATTACAATATCGGATTTCCAGACTGGAAGGAGGTATTTTATCTGCCTTTACTTTCGCTGCTACGGGGTTAGTGGGGAGGGACCAGGTGGGCAAAAACTGCTTCTTAGGGAAAAGGCAGAATTTTCTGCAGTTTCATTGAATTCCTTTTATGTCTTCTTCACTGATATATCATTGAACGAAAACTTTCAAATGGGGGAGGTGGGAATTAGAATTTCATAACTAGTGGGAGACACCTGGGTAACAGCTGTGAAGTATGAGTGCAAGCAAGGCAGGAATGTGCCAGATTAAATTCCCTGTCTATGCAGAGCTGCTCCATGCACACCATGTGCTCCCAACAGACAAACAGAACACTGAAAAGATACTAAGACAATCAAGACCAGATCAAATCTGAGATCCCACTCACTCAAGAACGTTGGTATACTGCAAACCACCTCAGAGTCTTACAGAGTCTCAAAGAAAATCGTATACTTTTTTAAAATATAGGATTCCTCATTTCCTTTCCTCCTTCTCCAACTTCTTACGTGATTCTCCTGTTTCATCGTTTGTGTATATATGTGTTCTTCCCTTTTCCCCCATCCTCATTTTTAAATTTCTCTGAAACCTTTGATTTCAAGATCTACTTTCCTTTACTTTTTTTCCCTGGGTTTAACCTAGAGTTATGAAGCAAAATAGCAGGAGTTAGAATTGACAGCAAAGTGAGCACGAGACAATGCACAAGTGTTTAACAGCTTTTCCCTCCTCTTGCAGTCCTTCGCTTGAACGAGATGATAACAGAGTCTGGAGGAAAAATATTTTCTAGCAATGGGAAAAGAGCTGATTTTGATGGTATAGTGGAAAAATGTAAAGAGGCTGGAGGCTCTATTGCCACTCCAAGGAACCCTGGCGAGAATGATGCTATTCTGTACTTCGTGAAACATTTTAACACCTACACCTACCTGGGGATAAAACAATCTCTTATTCCAGGCAAATTCCAGCCCCTGAAGGGTGCTCAGCTGAGCTATACTAACTGGTATTCAAATGAACCTTCTGGTCGAGGGGAGGAAGAATGTGTGGAAATGTACACTGATGGCACTTGGAATGACAAAAAGTGTAGCAAGAACCACCTTATTGTCTGCCAGTTTTAGTGCTTCCCTTGCTGCTCTCTGGAATATGCTTCCCTATCACTTGTGTCTTCATTTGTAGCTAGTGAACTTAGATAACGCAGCATGAAAGAATAAAATTCACTCTTTCCAGTCTGATCTGTCTTTTAAACAAATGCCAACAATAAAGAGGAAACTGTATAATGAAAGCAGCGGTCATTTTTTCTGTTTTGTTAATCACTGCCCACTGAGTGTCTTAATACTATTGCCTATGGGTTCCTATTGCTGCTGGCCTGCTGATTTATTACAAGACCAAAAATTAAAGTTCTTGGCCACATATCCAAAGTCACTTGCAGCCACAAGATCTTCCAGTACTCCTTTACCCGTGAACGTCTATTTTGTGTGTATTTTGATCCCTCTCTGTATGTTTCCCTCACCAAAACTCCCCATGCAGACCCTGCTGCTGCTTTGGCCACCCTCACCCCCAACAGGTGCCCTGAAAGAAGACACGAGCAGTGCTGCTGGGGTGGCACAGAGCCATCCCCCTTACATTTCCCACTGGAAAACCTCAGAGTCAGCAGGTCTTTAGCCTTCATGCACCTCAAAAGTAATGACTAGCAGCCACCTGTTTAGCAATGCCTATTCCCTTTCCTGGCTCAAATATGTAGAAGCACAAGAAGACCAAGGTCCCCTGTCACATGGGATGTCTGTGGAAGAAAACACACAGGAGACAACAGGAGAATTACAGGGCCTTCATGGTTCAGGGAAAATCAGCAGAGCCATTTTTTTTTAGCCAGAAAAGGCCTATTTTTTTAGGCTATATTGTCATGAGATTGAGATACAACTAATTTTGGGGACCACAAAGGTGCTTGTCAGAGCTTGGGATTCCTACAGGGCCAAGTTGGTGTGTGCCGAGTGACTCAGCACTCACTGCAGAAGCTGCTCAGTCTCCACTATCCAGCTTAAGCTAAAGGATTAAGAGAAATCTTTCTCAGCTTTCTTGCTTGAGTCTGTTCACCTCCTGAAGGTGGAATTCCTCAGGTTTAGATTCACAGTTGTGCAGTGTAGCTGCACACTCAGAGATGTCCCATTTGGTTTTTTCCTTTCTCTGGGGCAGTTGACTTCAAGACAGCTTAGGCAATGAAGGCTCTGCATCAGCTCCGTGGCATGGTGCAAAGGCTGGCTGAGCATCTGGGGATGCCTCCATGAAGCCAAATGCCTGACTATCAGTCACACTCATCCACACCGTGTTAATCCCAGCTGGGTCACAGAAACCTAAGCAAGGACACGTGCAGTTCCAGATCCAGATCAGCTCCCCTCAGCCTCTGCATGACAGGGAGATGAACAGCCAAACTGTGGAAGGTAACAGGGGAAGGATGGTGTGCCCACAGCTCCTGTGAACCTGGGGGGCAGCAAAGAGGCTGCTTGGAACCTTGTAGCTGTGCAAATCATTGTCATTCCAGAGCAGCAACTTGCCATGCACAACATTCCTGCGCTGGCTTAAATTCAATTACAGGATTATTTTAGGCACATGGTCTCACCACCTGCTCTGCAACAAGGAATGGGTTTTCCTGGCCTTCTTTCAGCCCTCTGCCTGATGTCAGGGCCTGTGAATCATTCTTGCTGTTATTCTCTGCAGACTAGGCTGCTTGTCTTTTAGGTATTAGGAAAATTAATGCAAGGAGGTTGGTGTCAAACCAAGACACCTTTCTGCTTGAACAGCCTGGTGCCTGCACGTGGTCCACCTCCACAGGTAGACTCAATCACTCCAGCAGTATTCAAATCCTCCATCACAATGTATACTAAATAGGACCCTGTTTCCAAGAGTTACAGAATTATCTCAACATATGCAAAGATAAAACTTCTGTGAGCGAAGTCCTGTTTATCCATGCATCTGTTTGGCATGTAATGAGATCTACAAGCTGTTAATGAATGCCTTATTTCTGGACAGCACAGCCAAAATATAAACTACTGAATCCCATATCATGTAAAGTCTAGGTACACTGCTCAGTTAACCTATTGAACCAGGTGTGGAGAGGGGAAATGAGCACTCAGAAGTCCATATGGCACTGTTTCACTTGCAAACTCTATTCTTACAAACATTTTACAGCTCAGCCTGCACCCATCAGCTCACCTGCCCAGTCTTCAGCCTTGCGTGACTCCTGTTGTGCAATTAACTCTGCCACGAGCACAAGGAAACAGGATCTCAAGCATCATCTCAGTAATTTTCCACTCTTCATATTCCAATAAAGTTTAAGAAATCTACAGTCATTAACATCAGCCCGAGAATGAAGTTGGACACACAGCCCACCAGCACTGAACACTTAAAGCCATGGTAAGTCTTTTATTTTAGCCTGCTAATCTCCAGGGGTTCACAGAGTTATGTATCAAAATTAAAGCTATTTGCAGGTGTGTGTGAAGGAAAGCAGCTGCCTTCAGTGTTAGTCTAAAGAGTATGTGCCACAGCAGAAATGTTCCACCACTGCCCCATCTTTGGGCTTGTCCCCTGTGGGCTCCCAGGGAAGAGAGTAAAGGACTTTGTTACCCCACAGCTGCAGATGCCCTGTTGAGACGCTGCAGCTACTCACGGTACTACGTGAGGACACAAACCCTCAAAGCACATTTGTCACCCTGCCTGAAGCTTCCACCTTCAACAACCCTGCGGACAGCAGGCAGGTCTGGAAACTGCAGTCTTGGCCTGAAAGGCAGATTGGTTCAGAGTTTGGGCACAGAATTTATTTCTTAAATCTGAATGAGAGGGCAGAACAGCATCCTCTGATTTGTAGAAAGACAGGATTTCCCAAGGCTAGCAAGCATTTACTTCGCAAGCTGTTTTCTGAAACATTTGTGGATTTATTTGAAAAGCTTAATCCACCCTATACTAACTTTAAATACTACTTGTGCTTTTAAAAACTGCCACTATTTGATGTGTATTTACTAGCAGTTGTGGATATTCTGGACCACCCAGCACGCTGACAGGCCAAACTCTGCGATACTCAATTTTCAGTCAATAGCAGGCACTTTCCCACTTTCAGTTGTAGGACTAATAGTACCACCACTAGCATTAAGTGAAGTTAAAATTGTATTAATCTGAAGAGTTAGTACATACAAGAACAGCATAAACAGGTTACTTGGAAAGCAATTTAGTGAGGAGTTTGATTTTAGCAAGATGAAATATTAGTGTCAAATATCAAGAGAGGTGGAAGTCACTTGTCAAGTTCTTCAGGGAAAAGTGTTACTGCCTTGTATAGTGGAAAACAAATTATTGCACCTACCCATCCCCCTGCCAAGAATTGTTCAGAAAATTGTTTTGAATTCTATAAAAATATCCATCATGGGAAAAAAATATTCTTAACAGCTGTTATTTTCTGTGAAAATACCCTAGGTTAATATTTTTTTCTGCTTTGTAAGAAACTGAAGAACCTATTGATGGTTGTGTGACTTTGAGGTCTAAAGCTCTGTAGAGCCCTTTGGATGTGCCCATTCCAGCACAGATAGTTCCACAGGCTCCATTGTTCAATTCTTAAGGCAGGGCTGCAGTTTGGCCTTCACATCTTCTCTTGTGAAGCAGCAAGAGCAGGATGCTCAGGTGTGCTCAGGCAGGAGGGCCACTTCTCAGGGACTGTGCAGTGCCACCTCCACAGAGCCAGAGCTGGCTTAGCAAAGCCTCTGGAGAGGTTTTTACATGCACTGTATAGAACAGATACTGTGTCAGCCTGAGGGTAGCTGTGAGTTTTCAAATATTTAAATAAAGCTAAGCTGTTAAGTAGCAGGTGGGTTGTTGAATGTATACAGGTGGAAGAGAGTTGGATGTATGAACACCTTGGATCTGCAATAAACTTAGCGGCATCAGCCTTCATACTTCTGAAGGCTGCACATGATGTTCATAATAATCAGACAGAATTAGTTACTTAATCAGATTACTCACTTGTGAGTAAATAAGATGATTTACAAGGAAAGCCCAAGTGGTTTTCTGGTGCAAAATGGGCCCTCATTTTTCACTGCAGCGGCCGTGTCCTAAAGCAGGCTGTGAAGAGCCAGCTATCGTTCTGTTGGTCCTGAGCAAACTGCGGTGGAGGCAAAGCCCGCTCAGCCTTGTGCCGCTTTAAGAACACCCGGGGGGAGGTGATAGAGCCACCGCTGTACAAACAAGTGCCCGAGCACCGTGCTGCCTCACCTGAGGCTCGCACAGCCGAGGGCAGCCTGCCCTGCCCGGGCACAGGTGACTGTCCCTGCCCGGGCACAGGTGACTGTCCCTGCCCGGAGCGCGGGATGGGCGCCCAAAGCCTCTCCAGCCCACGGGCAACAACTGCCAGGTACCCGGAGCAGGTAAGAGTGGGCAGAAAAGATCCCAATACCTGCTTGCAGGTAGTCAGGTGAGAAAGACAAAAACATTCAGCACAAATTCAACCGCTTCGATGTTTTGCTGCTTTTCTATAAAAATAAGGGGGATAACTAAATTATTTCTTATTTGGGTAAAAGGTTGTCCGCAGGGATGATTTGAAAAAAACGGAGATCCTATTCACCTAATTAATTTCAAGTGCAAAATAGTTTGCTAAATGGTTAGAATGCTGTCTGTAAGTGGACTGCATGAGGCAACCCTTTATTCTCCTTTTACAGTTAGCACACCTCCAGCTTGTATAAGTTTATTCAAAAGTGTTCAAAACCTGAATGTTTCAGAAGAGGAAATGTCTGTGACTCGGACATAGATATCTCCTCACTGCTGGACATTCAAGAATCAAAAACCTAACAGACATGGCACAACGCGTTATCTATGAGAGCACAAACCCATTTTCTTAGACAAAATACAAAAATCTGTATTTATATGTCCGGCAAAGTGTGATCTAAATAACAACTGAAAAACTCTTCTTGCATTTTTAACTTTCATTGTAGTCACCTGATTACAATTACTTTTGGAAGTGAGGTGAAACTATCAGCTTAATCACACAGTTTTCTATGCTAGTTTTGTCTATTAAATAGTCTCTATCCTAATTTTTGTCTTAAAAATCTTCCCCCGTATTGCATACATTTCATTTCTGCACCCAAATTTCACATTAAGGTATTTTAAGCTAGATTTTTATCCTGCAGAGGCTTTACTTACTGAAAGATAAATACATACAGATTTGACTTAAAAATAATCAGACCAAACTGCTTCATGCCTTATAAAGGCTAAAATCCTTTAAAAAATGAATACTGATGTATTTTAATTAATACTTTATTTACTTCTTACTTGTAGAGGGAGTTATTTATAACAAACAAGTTCAGTGACATTTCTGTTAATATTTTAATGATTCTGAGTGTTTTCATGCACTTTTGGTTTGAAAGGTTTGGCCTTCTAGAGACCAAAGCAGCATAATAAGACCTTTCTAAGGTTCTACACAGTTGACATGCAGCCTTTTCTCTAAGGTACCAAATTCATTAATTTGATTTCTGGTTCTTACAGGAGTTTAAAGTGACGATTTTAACTTGCAGAGTAGTTATCTCTCAATCATCACCCTCTTTTCAAGTCCATCACTGTGCCAGACATCCAGGTCTGAGAATTTTTTCCTGTTCCTACCATTTGCTACCTCTGTTTGTAACAGTCAGGGAAGTGGCAGAGGAATGAATTCACCTTTGCTGCAGTTGCACAGGGTTACAAGGCACACTAAGGACGCTGCAGCAGCAGTGACCTCCTCAGAAAAGCAGTCACGGGTAATTATCTTGGAGTGTTAACAGGAAGCTGGCAGTTAAGTTAGAGAACAAGTACTCAGCAGCACTTGTTTTCCCCACTTGAAGGGCAAATATTTATATCATTGACTGAGTGGAAAATGAAGCAGAACAAGTTCATTGTTGCTGTTGTTGGTTAGCCCCTTTCAGCTTGTTGTTCCTTTAAAATAAGTGCATGCCTGGGAGAAGAGTGATCACACCCCTGCAACAGGGGAAGTGTTTCACAGCTCCACTTGTGCCCCATCTTTGTGTCTGACTGAGCAGCTCTCAGCTGTAGCTAACAAAACCCCTCCCCACAGAAACAGCTATAAGCCCTGTTTGTAGAAGATATGGGAAATTCAATATGGTTCATGTGTGGTTTTATCTGATATATTAATAGCAGAGGAAAAGGCAGGAGAAAAGGACCACAAAGCAAGTCAGAAACTGAGATATTTAAAAAAGTTAACTGACAAAGACATTCAAATTAGCAGACAGAAGGCTAATACAGCTTTCAGGTGTGTGGGTTCTGGCAAAGGACTTGCAGTCCTTATGACTTTCAGGTGTATGGGTCCTGTGGAAGGCACTACATTGGACACTGCATTCCTTAAGACACCCCTATCAACACTCAACAACCTGTGACATTCCCTGTGCAGCTGCTGTAGGCAGCAGTGAGGCAGCACAAGGAAGCTCCCTGAGCAAAAAAAAAAAAAAAANGAGCAGAAAAAAAAAAAAAAAATCCCTCTCCCACAGCCTCTCCAGCTTAAAAACACTCTCACACCTATCTTCACTCACCAGTCAGTGGGAAGAGAGGAATAATACCAAAGGCTGCCACAGGAAAGGTCAGCATGTCACCCAGCCTGATGGGCTCTGCAGCACAGCCCACATCAGCAGAACTACAGGTCAGAGCAGGTGAACACACACAAAATAAAGCAGCTGTTTGGGTGAAAACAGACACAGAGCACAGCCCACTTCAGGGAATGAACCTGGTGGGCAGCATTCCAGCTCCAGTCACCCTCCTGCCACAGGTAAGTGGCTTCACTGGTAAGAAGAGAGCAGCTGAGAGAGAGCTCCAGGACCTGAGCTAGGGGAGCTCTGGCTGCAGCCTCTGCTTTTCTGTGCTTGTAAGATTTGAGATTAATCTAACTAGAACATGACACAGCAGCCAAGGAGAACTGCATTAGGAGACTCCTAATGGATAGCATGGCCTAAATCCTCCAAGATTTGTTACCAGACATACAGCGACTCTCTTCACAAACCCCAGCAAAAAAATAAATTGAGCTAATGGCAATTTTAACAGTCATCTGTGCAATTGCTGGAAATTATTCAAATTTTCTACTCTCCTCAGACATACACATTCTATCAACTCTGTTTCCATCTTCACCTTTACATAAAGGTGAGGATTTAGTAACAAAAGCCCAGTAAAGCACATGCTCAGACAAACCTGAGACCTCCTCTGGTGAGTCGTAGCCCCAGTTCCCACAGCGTAGGCAGCACTGCACCCCTCAGGAAACCTCCTCACTACTGGTACTGGTAGAGGTTGTGGAGAAAAAAGCCTTTTCAGTCCCTGGCACTTCCTTTTATTCACCCACTGTACAGCTTTCAGGTGTGTGGGTCCTGGAAGAGGACTTGCCATCCTGATGACTTCCAGGTGTGTGGGTCCTGTGGAAGGAATTACATTGAACACTACATTTCCTAGGACACAACTATTAACACTTTTCAAAATCAACATGATTTAACTCATTCCTAAACACCCTGCTCTTTTTAAAGCACTATACATGGAAAAAGATAAAATATACATTCTGATGGTAGTTCAATTTCCAGTTCTCCTTTCCATCATATTCTTTTATTTTCAGCCTTGGCTTTGATACGTGTCAGTGTAGTAGTCATCTTGTGTAATGATGCTCTAAGTGGGAGAGGAGGGCCTTAAAAATCAAAACTTTAAAGAGAAAGGCTTAGGAACAGGGGTTAGGAACAATGCTTCAGGGTGGACAGGGTGTCTTATACCAGCATCAGCAACTGCACCTGAGCCAAGGGGGAAAGGCAGGCTGATGCTCTGTGGAGGCTCCTGAGGGCACAGAGAGAGAGAGAAAGAGCAGGAGCTTTTCTGGGGTCTGCAACTCAGGAAATGGGTTTATTCTTCAGGCTGAGAAAGGAATAGGCCAATGAGGCTGACACCCCTATGCTGGCTGAAACAAACACAACTATTCAGACATGATTCCCATTTGCAAGTAAATAATGCAGCCTGTTTTTTGCTTTACAGCCTCAGACTCTTGACATGAAGGAAACCATGGTGGAAACAGTCCTGGCCCCGTGGGAAATCCTGCTGGTCATTTTTGCTGCAGTGCTGGTGATGAGTTTCCTGATGCTGCTGCCCCCAGCTGCGGTGGTGCTCTGGAGAATGAAGCGTGTGCCGCAGATCTCGCTGCACGGCTCCGTGTGAGCCAGCCCTGCTGCACCACCAGCACCCCAGGAGGATGGGCCACAAGGAAAACATCTCTCAGGATCACTCTCCCTACCTGTGATCCACCCAAAAGCAGTGGGTCCACAACCCTGTTCCTGTGAAAAGAGAATGTGTGGGATTTTGTCATCATGAACTGCAGTCCTCGGCACTTCGCCTTCCATTTTTTGGCTGGGTTGTAATTACTGTTGTTGGCTCAGTTCCTATACTGACTTCTCTTGTGTTATAATGGACTGAAAGAGAAGCAAGGGTAATGCAGCAATGTATTCTCTTAATTAATATCAGGAAAGTTTATAGTTACACTGTAAATATTACCAAAGCCTTTAGCTGACTGACAGTTATGCAGGTGGACTTATCAAAAGCATGCAGGATACTCTGGGGAGGCAGTAGCTTAGTCTGGTTGTATTGCAAAACCTAAAAGAAAATTATAACATTTCAAATATGAAATTTCAGAGAATGGTACAATAAATAAGCCTCCCCTGCTTCTGTTGTTTGATCTGAAAACTAAATGGTTTAAAATGTTCTTAAATTCTTTCCTTCTATATGGATTTTCCTCTCCCCTCAACCCCCTAGTGCCAGAACAAAGCCTACCCCATCCCAGGGCTACAGCAGGAGCGTGAGGAATGGTCCAGTGGTCGGACAGGCCAGGCCAGGCCAGGCCCCAACAAGAAGTTAATGCAAACACATAGCAACCATTTACGTGAATTAAACAATGCAACTGTACTCTGGGAAATAACATGATTAAATTTACTTTAGTTTTTAACTGTGTCATATGGGCTTATTGAGTCAACTCCCTGTGTCATGTATAAATAAGAACTCAGGTGGTGGGAACAGAACAAAACAACTTCTCTGCAAGGTTTTGAAAAACAACCCAATCTCCAGTTTAAATATCAGGTTCATGACACATGATAATTAAAGCTTTCCAGCCTAATTCTTCCACACTGTGTGACTCACTGTGAGGATTTCTGACCCACAAATGAGCTTCTGTTAGTTTACAGGCTTGATTTCCTCATGAAATAAAATATGAGTGACTTTTCTTTTCTTTTCTTGGTTGGTTTGGAAAGTCACTACATTAGATTAACAAAATTGAGAGAAAAAATGGGGTTTAGCAGCAGTAGAAAAATTATACTGCAAAGTACTCCAGATATTTTATCTGTGCATTGGTTGATAATGATTTGGCTGGAAAGACTTTAAAATATTACAATTTCATTTGAAATAGATGATTTGTTTGCCAGAAATAAATACGTTTAAAGAAACAAACAAAAAAATGAAAACAAAAAACCCCCACCATGATTCAAACCTCATTTTTTTCCTTTAAGACCACAGCACTTTTGTCTCCAACACAATGACTTAATTTATTGCCACAGGGTTTATAAGCAGCCAAAGCAGTCAACTCATCCCTTTCCTGGTGTAATGGTCTGCTCCACTCATTGCCATATGACTGTCTGCTTCTGGGCCCTAAAGCAAATGGGGTCATTTATGGGTTTTTTTGCTTGTAATGACTCGATTCTGAGTCTGAAATATAAGTATGCAAATATATAGATTTGAATCATTTATCTGATTAATGAGGTAAAGGTCAATTCTACATCATGTACCACAAAACTATGCCATCTGTGTCTGAGAGATCGACAGAAATAGGGTAAAGGTAAAAAGGGAAGCACAAACAGATGAGCTGTCTGTGTTCAGACCTACAGCTTCCCTGTTTGCTCAACAGAAGAAAATTAAAATATTACCCCAAGCACAGATTCCACTGAAAACCAAGCAAGCAGTAACTCAATTTCTTGTTTATATTTCATAATAATTCACATGAACATTGTTTGGTAGCTGCAGCTCCACAGATAAGCTGGATCACCAGTGCTAAATTGCCTTTGATCTTCACTTCCACTTAGTGCCAGGTACACAATGGACAGGTTTTCTGCTGCTGTTCTAAGCCCCAGTCAAGCAAGCAAGTGGATAAAGTATTGTAATCCTATACCCAGGAACTGTTGTCACTTACACAGCAGGTCACCAGAGCAATAATAGTGATTAACAGGCAACTGTAAAAGTGAGTAGGAGTGTGGCCCTTTTTAGTAAAGATGACCCCTGACACAGAACATTTTCAGATAACAATCAGTGTTATCACCATCTTCAGAGATCCTGAAGAAGTTAAGCCGAGAGGAAGGCATCCATTAGAAAATTCTTACTTAATTCCAACTAGACAGATTTAAGCCACTAACGTGGTTTTCTTTCTTTTGAAACTCTTCTGCCATGAGCAGCGGGATTAGATTTAGCCTACAGACCCGTTCCCCAAAGCTGAGGTCATGATCTCCAGTCCTTTAACTAAATAAAAGCTGTGAGTTTACATGTGTTAGCCATGATTTCACTGTTGCCCCAGTGCAGTCAGCAGGGTGGGCTGTGCCCAGGCTATTTGGGGCTAGTAACCACAGATGATACAATCAGCCCCCTGGTCCCGGCGGGAGCCGTCGATGCCTTGCCCTGCCAGCTCTTCGAGGAAGATGTTCAGCTGCTCTGCCTCAGTCTCAGGGAAGGCAAGTGTGTGCACACAGCTGCTGTTGCTGGGGAAATAGGCAGATTTAGCTCCACTGATGGCCATCTCAGAGGCTGGAAAAGATCAAAGATGACAATAAATAAATAAACAGGCAGCTGATTCTTATGTAACATTATATATAATACATAATATATAATGTATAATATCTAATATCTAATATATTACACATTGTACATTATATTTTATTTATTATATATTATATTTTATACATTATATATTATAATAATAGCTTAGATTATTCCTGATCTTTAAACCATGTGCAACACTGGCATTCCCATTTTCTAGACTAAAGTGCCTAGATGATTGCTGGCTTTCAGTAAGCCTTGGAAAACAACTAACAACTAGGCATGTCAACAGTAAAATATTTTCCATTAAGCACAGGAGAGGTAGGGTGGCCCTTTTGTGTATCTGTATGCACATTTATTTCCAAGTTAAGGCAATAACAACCGAGGCATACAGCCTGCTTTGGGTTGCAGATTGCTCAGTGGATACAGTGGGAGCAGTCCTTGGGCTGCCGTGAGGATGGCAGCACTGCTGGCTGGGGCCAGCTGCTGGGGATTGTTGTGTGTGCATAGAGATGTTGGCCAATTATTGCTAAGATTCTTCAAGTATTGTTGAAAGATAAACAGTTTTATGTCCTATTGCTGGCTGTCCAGTGGGTCAAACAACCCTTGTGCAATGTGGGGTTTGTATTAGGGTGATACCAATTTACTGTTTTTTTAAAAAACAGGTCCATCTTCCCCACAAACATTTGCAAAAATGTCATATTTGGTACCCCAAGATCAAACAGCAATGCCTTCCTGAGGGTATTAAAGCTAATGTGTTTTCTTACTCATTAGTTTGCCAGCCAAGCACTGGCTCTCACAATGTCACACATGACAAGGTTGTCACAAAAAAAGAAACTTTTCTTTCTCCTATTTTTTTGAACAGAAGAGAGGGAGCCTCGTGTCCTCAAGAACAGATACATCTGAGAAGCACTCACGGTTGCAAGCAGCCAGTGCCTTTCCCCCGACAAGCTGTGTGGTCCAGGAAAAGCCCGTGGCATTGCCACACACTTCATACAGCCTGCTCCTTCTGAGGAACTGGAAGTCATAACCCTTGGGAAGCAATGGTGGGGAGAAAACAAACAAACAAACAAACACTGTCTTAGGGCACCTCACGGTAATTGCTAGGGGAAGAAACAGTCAGGGCAGCCAAATATAAACACTACAACCTCTCCCAGCCCCGAGGGATATAAAAAAAAACTACAGCAAGCAAAATCAAGCTTTACCAAATAAGTGGTTGTAAATGAAGGAATAGATGCAGCAGCAGTAAGGCAGGGATGTTACCTTGTTGCACATGGGTTTGCAGTACTGAGTGTCATCAATGGTCACACACACCAGCCCCCCGTTTTTGGGGGCCACTGGGCGTGGGCACGGAGGCAGCTGCTTGCAAACTTTTGGGTGGATAAAAAGAAAAAAGAAAGAGAGTAAGAAAACAATATATCAGAGTGAAAGTTGGTAAAAGCCTCCCCTTCCCAAGCAAATTCATTGATCTGTCTCCACTAGCCAGCATCATGAAAGCAAGCATTTTTGCTTGTTTAAAATTTTTTCTTCCCTGCCAACTTTCTTTTTTTGGGCACATGCATTGAATTTTCCCCTCAGGTGTCACTGTGACAACAGGGTCAGCCCCAGCTACACTTTAGAGGCACCTCACAGACATTCAGTGCTGTTGTGGCCAAAACCATCGAAATATTACTTGGAAAAACATGACAGGTCCAAGACAGCACAGGGGCTCTGGCTGGAGGGCAGAGCAGTCCCTGCTGGCCCTGTGACCATGCTGCTGCTCAGCATCAGTGCCTGGGCTGCAGGGACAGCAGGACCCTCCTGCCTGTGCTGCTGTACCTCCCCAATCCCACCGCCCTCTTGCTGAGACCTCTTTTAATGATGCCCCTCCTCCCCTAAAGAAATGCAGACACTTGGTTTGTTCTGTAATAGAAAAAATTTCCTTTGTGCTTCTCCACTGCCTCTTTGTTCAACGCCCAGCAAAGGGGAGCCTTGGTTCAGCAGGGGCCTCACATTGCTCTTGAACAGGGCGCAGCAGATCAAGGGTTTCTTGCAGTCTCCACACCAGGGAATTGATTGAAGCTTTTTCACGCTTGGCAATCATTTCAGGCAAGCATTTTGAATATTTCTGTGGAGTTAGGGGAGAAAAAGTCTAAGCTGAAAAGGAAAGACTTTGGAGCCTTAGAATTAATCTGTCTGTGAATATACATAAATAAAAAAGCTCATGTATTTCCAGGTAGCTATTGTTACTTATCTTGCTATGCTGCTTATGTTCAAGCCACTTCATGTATCTGGAGCAGGGCAAAACTGGAAAATGTATCTACAAGGACACTTTTTGGACTAGCAGCAGCAGGACCAAAGCTGTGGTAAGTCAGATGACACTAATGTTTTTCTGCTCTTGTGTGTGACTCCCCTCCCCAGCATGTACTTTGTACACTGCCAAAGCAATGCACGAGTTGTGCCTGCCCAGCCAGTGCAGGCAGACACAGCGGGAGCCCACCAGCACAGGAGGTGGGTGCAGAACAGACCCTGGCTCAGCCAACCTCTTACCTTGAGACTCTCATTCACATCACTCTGGCATTCACTTGGACTGGCAAAAGCTCTGATTTCCGTAAAACCTAAAAGACAAGCAGAAGCAGGTACTTACCTAAGTCATAGTCCCTCCTGACACATGAACAAACCCCAAATACCAGAGGAACTTCCTTGTCCAGAGGAACTGTCCTTCTATCCTGCTTCTATCCTATCCCACAGTCCTAGTACTAGCTTCTACACCTGAGGTGATCAGGGCTGAAATGTGAATAATCTGTACAAATACTGATTTATTGGAAACAGCAATGTGAGCACCTGTTCGGGACCACTCAGGGCTGGGTTCCCAAGCAGGCCCTTCACTTCTCTAAGACAGTCCTATTTAAATAGTTGTTACTCATATTCAAGACTATCTTACCTGCATGGAGCACTGCAAAGCTTAGAACAAACAGTATTTTCCGGGGGAGGCAGGAGCTGACCATTTCTCTCTGCAGGAGACCACAGGTCATTACTTGTTGCCTGTGGTGCCTAAGAGCAGAAGCACTGGAGTCAGGCACAGAGCTGTGTGCCTGTGTCGCTGGTTGTTCACCCTGTGCCTCCCTCCACGGCAGGGCTGTGATCAGGGATTAGGGGGAGGCACACGTTGCCCCAGTTGCTGGGAAGCCCAAGGAAAGCTTGCCAGAACAGTCTGGGGGAGGGCAAGGCCATGTTCTCGTTAGGGCACTGAGGCAGACTGGCTCTGTGCCTGCCAGCTCCACCAGGAAGCCTTCAGATGAACTGCTTTACTGTAAACACGTTTAGTGTATGCATATTCTTGCATGTTCTGGCTCTCTCACCACCTTGCCATCTGTCTGTGTTTGCCTCTCTCTCTCGCACACACACACACACACACACATACAAATATACTTTGGTAAAGAAGACAAAATAACACCTTAACTTGTATGTCATGCTCTAAGAGAAAGCTCAGAACATAAATAATGACTGATTTGAACCAAGGGGGTATGGTATGTATCCTGTAGCAACCAGAGTTTTGCTAAATTCTTTTTTGTTTGGTTTTTTATGGAGCCATGAACCTCATGTGCTTAAATCCATTTATGGGAAGAGCTGAATAGGTACTAAAATTGCCACAAAAGTTCAACCTTTTCTACCCTACACATTCACTAGCAGATTAATCCAATTGTCCAGTTAATCCAATTGTGCCTGACCCATGTGTGAAATGCAGGGTTCAGAGTCACAGCCTTTCACCTGGCAGCCTGTCACACATCTGCACACACTGCCAGGCCTGGGGCCAGCCTCACCTTCCTGCCAGCCAGCTGGGCACACCCTCCCATCCTCTCCAACAAACCTTTAATGGGTGTTATTGCCACCACCTGAGCAGAATTGTTCCTTTTGCCTGCAGGTGTTTCTTTTTGTTGAGACACAGACTTTCCACTTCCATGTTACGTTATGAAACACATTTATTTATTTCTTAATTAATTCTTAATTTGTTATTAATTTCTTTTCATTAATTTGTCATTCACTTGCTTCTGCTGTAGTGTAGTGTACTACATTATGACCTGGAGCTCCTGGAGAAGTTTAGCCAAAGGAAGGCACCCAGGGCGTTGACAAAGAAATGTCTTCTTGTGCTATCCCAGGGACATCCTGATAAACAGGTGTGTGTAGGACTGTAACAGTTCTGTGTCAGCACAAATGGTGACCTCATTATCAGCAAAATGCCTTTGTATACACTGCTGACAGGAAAAAGATCATTAGCAAATCAAGTCTTTAATAACAAAGATCAAGGTTTATGTTTCTATGTAGACCGATAGGACCTGGTTCCAAACAGCTTAAATTTCTGAGGCTGACACACACATATCCATATTCCTTGGTAGAAAATTCACATAACAGTATGCAGCTAGGAAAACAGTCCCTGGGAAATCTTTGCCAACTCATACTTTAAGATGCAGGTGGTCTTTAAGATATTTTCCTGCCAAGATGTGCCCAGGTGGGTACCCAACGAGGCCCACTGATTAATGTGGTAAGTCCTTGGGAGGTCAGAAGCTACACACAAACCTGTTTATCTCAACTTACACAGAACACATTAGCATAATTAATAAAAGTGGAGAGTCCTCTGGCTTGACTAGATACAAACTGTGTTTATGACATGCTTCAAAGGAATAAATGACAGATTTTTCTTTAATGTTCATCACAGGCACTTTCCACCACCACATCTATGCGGGAGGCACTGTATGAAGATATTTACTTAGGAGACAAACACGGGGTGGCAGCACTTCTCCAGCGCAGATTTATCAGAATGCTGGCTGGAAGCAGTAAGTCCTTCTTGGGGCCCAGATCCAGGCAACCCTTGCACTGGGAGATTAAGTCGTTGCCTACTGACAAACAACACTGATCACAGGAGATAAACGCGGTCTCACACCCTCCCAGTTTATACAAACCTGTGCCTAACTCACAGCATTTGCAAAGAGTAGTTTGCCACTGTCGAGGACAGTATAGCACATGGCACGGAGTCCTTGTCCTCAGTCTTGGCCGTGTCCCGCACACCTGCGGCAGCGACCCTCACCTGTGGGGAGGAGAGGCGGGCGCGGGCTCCAGCAGGAACAACGGGACACCGGGACAGGCCCTGGCAGCCACCGGGACACCCCTGGCAGCCTCCGGGACCACCCCTGGCAGCCTCCGGGACCACCCCTGGCAGCCGAGAGCCGGCACGGCCCCGCTCCCCAGCTGGGCACACGCCCTGAGCCGGGGTCAGCTCTCCGGAGGGGGCACTGGTCCAAATGTAACCTCACTCTGTGTGTGTTTGGTGAAGTTTTGAAGTTATTTCTCTCAGCTGTATTTTATTCCCAACTTATATCCAACATAGAAAGCCGCGTGATGAACCTGATGCTTGGGAGCAAAAGTGATGAAAAAATAGAGTATAGCACAAACCTAAGAGTTAGAAATACAAATCTAATACTTCATCACTGAATTTCCATTAATCACAAGGACTAAAGAGTGATCATACACATATTAACAGGAAAATTCACATAACAATTTCAAAATCTAACCAAAATCAATTATGTTGGTAAACTAAATTCCTACAAGAGCAGAACCAGCTGAGTTGAGATGGACCATTTTACAGCAGCATTAAAAAAAAAAAGTAGAAAAAGATACACCTTTACATACATGGTAGGAAAAAGCTTTTTATTCCATGATTGTTGTTTCATAGGAGAGCATTTATGTTTCAAAAACACAGGCAATTGAAACATGACAGTAACAGCACATATGCACTGAAGGTGATTTAAATATTACATATATGTTAACATCTTTTATAAAAGAGGCCAAGCTACTGTTAAGTGATATTCAGCCTTCTCCCATCAAAGCAGCCCCCAGCCGTATGCATTGCTAACTCCAGTAAGGAAATTGGACCCCAGAATTTCCCATTGTCTAATTAGAAGCAACAGATCTGCTGATCCTTAGTCAGAGTTGGGAAAGTTGTCTTCACCTTTGCCCATCAAAGGTTTGAGGTTCAGCTTTTGGTTTGAGTACCTGAGTCACAATTTGTCTTTATCCAAAGAACCAACAGAGCAGCAGTTAAAAGTAAACGGTATTTTGTTGTCTTATGCTGATTAAAAAAACAGACTCTGTCCATTATATCTTATGTAATGAAAGACACTGAATGTTTAAAAAAATCAATTTCCAAGAAAATAACCTTTCCTTTCTTTCCATTTAAAATCTAAAATTCCTTATGTTGACTATAAAGCTTTCAAATTTGATTTTCAGAAGCATCCTCATCATTACTGGTCTTCCTTTCTGTTTTTAAAAGGTAACATATCACTGATGTCAAAACACAAGCTTTTTAGGCACTTCCCATGAGAATTCCTGTCTTCCAAAGTGACCATAACACGCAGTCTTCTGGTAAATGGGCTTTTTTAGATCCAGATCCCTGTGTGTATAATAAAAGAGAGGAAAAAATTTTCATATTAAGGTACTTCATGGCAACTGCTATTAAAATCCTGATGCTGATATCCATCCCACCCCTTAGGCAAGCAGGCATATCCTGGGGATACAAGCATACCAATGAAAATGTTCAATGGTGACAATTAAAGTGGAGACTGCTTAAATGTCTTTGATGTACTTAGGGCTATAGGAAAAGCCCTTATTATTAAGAAGTATTAATTGTCATGGAAAAGACAAAATAACCTTAAATTCCTTTGGTAAACCAAAAGATACCTTTTTATCAGAGCAAAGTAACTTAAATTTCATTCTTGGAATGCAGAAGTTGTTTTATTTGACTTCCACATACTACAGAAGGCCAAACCTTCAGTAACAGCTGAAGATTTTGCAAGAAATCATTTCTTGGATGTGAGTACCAGGATATTTTCCTTTCTGTGTGTTTCTTTACCTGACAATGACCCCAGGCCGAAGATCAAAGTTTTTGTGCACAATGTCCAGGAGCTCTTTCTCTGTTTTTTGGGAAGTTCCATAAGTGAACAGTGAAATAGACAGTGGATGAGCGACCCCAATGGCGTAAGAAACCTGTGGGGAAAAAGGCACCTTAGTCAGCCAATAAACACAGCACCTCAGGGCAACAGTGGGCAGCAAAAGCAAGCATTAATTCATGAATTTTATTCATCTTACAAAAACTAAAGCCTCTCCTTCACTTCTTATATTTGCACAATCTGTATTTGTAGAAAAAAGAAGAGGAAACTTTGAAAATGCTGAGGCCTCTGGATTACTTCCCCCCCATTTTCCAGTCACCCCATGCTCATTTCAATGACAGTGAATGTCAGAGGGTGGAGGGCTCAACAAATATCCTTTCCAGTCACCCCATGCTCATTTCAATGACAGTGAATGTCAGAGAGTGGAGGGCTCAACAAATATCCAGAAAAATGCCAATAAAATAGCCAAAAAAGCTAATGAAAGTTCCAGTTTCGAGAAGCCAAAAGGCTATTAGTGACATCACAGTGGGCTCGAACCAAACACATCAAGTCTTCCTTTCTTCCAAAAACCATCACCAAGACCGCTTCTACTACAGTGGCTCGTACGAAGGGCATTCAAAGGAAATCTAAAAAGGGAAAATGGTTTTGAGAAAAGCGCCATCCTCAGCAAGCCGTACCTGGACCAGAACACGGCGGCAGAGCCCAGCCTTCACCAGAGACTTGGCCACCCATCGGGCTGCATAGGCAGCCGACCTGTCCACCTTGGTGTAGTCTTTGCCGGAGAAGGCGCCGCCGCCGTGCGCGCCCCAGCCGCCGTAGGTGTCCACGATGATCTTCCTCCCAGTGACACCAGCATCTCCCTGGACCACGGACACAAGTTGTCCATTACACATCCATTCAGTTTCAAACAAGGCTAAGCATTCCTTCAGAACACTGCAGCAATGCCCAAGTTCATCACGCAGGCATTGCCGTGGGGAGGCTGAAGGGATGATCTTGTCTCACCAGGGTACAACAGTGGCTGTAATTGTCCTTTCAAGCCAGATCCTCAAGACAGGCCATTCACAAATTTGTTTGGAACAGGTTTACACCCAGATAGCTACTGCATGCACTGCATGTTTTAATTATAAATATGGAAACTTTGGTTTAGAAATGACCTACTAAGTATCCAAATCTATTACGGAATATTGCTAAAATGCTAGGTGCCGTAAAGGCACTATTGAGAGATTTCACAACGTGTAAAATATAAAAAAAAAAAACAAAACAATCCAGGCTTTCATATCTTCTAGTCAAAGTCACAAATTGTGTGAATAATAAATAGATCTTTTTCTTATTTACAGTCAGAGGTATGTCAGTGGTGCCTTATAGATGGTTACATGGACACTGGCACCCAGCACTTCCAGTGCAGTATCAGAGACTGTCATAAATGCACTAAAAACACATTTCAACCCCAAAATATTCGTGGTCTAATTTGAACTATACACAACAGATACTTATAGATGAATATTCTAAAATATTAAATAAGGAAGTACAGATAAAGTACAGATAATATTCTAGTTGCCTACAGCTGTCCTGACTTCTCCTCACAAGTACTTCATATTTTCATTTGATCTGGATTAGCTGATCAGCACCACATTTATTGTCTGATCCCTGCAATTTACTAAATCCATAAGCTTTCTGGTGTGAAAGAAAACATGTTAAAATTCTAAATTCCACTGCCACCTGTGCAGGCAGATTTGAAATTCTTTGCCTCAGAACATCATGTCACTAAAATTCAACTGCTGGAATGTTTGCACGGCAAACACAAGTGGGGAGTCAAAGCTTTTCTTAGAAAGACTGTGCACATACACAGAAGTGAACCTTTGGCACTGTTGGTTCCATTCTGCTAAGAAAGCACATAAATCTGAGACATAAATCTGGATTTTAGATAGCTGAGCATGTATTAAAGGATCCTGTCCTTGGGTTTTTTGCTTGTGTCAAACCTTAGTTTTTGATGGTGCAGACAGTTGCAATGAGAACACCTTGTGTGCCACCATGACTTGGCTGCACAACTGAGCGAGAGGAAGAATAAATGGACATGTGAAAAACATGCAAAAAACCCCACCCCTTGTTTCAAAGGTGCTGAACAAGTACAAATGCACTTGTAAAGTGTGTGTTGTGATGAGCTGCAATGTCTGTCCTCATCATACCAGCAGCTATTGCTGGTAGGAAAATGATGACAGCAGCAAACCTACTCAGTTTGCCATAGCCTGAGTTCAAGGTCCCACCACACTCAAAAACATAAGATGAAAATCCCAGGTGAAATATATGTGTCTTCCTTAGATGAACTGAGCTGGAGGTAAGACAGCCACCTGTAGCTAGCTTTGTTAAAAACAAAACTGAGTAACACTCTTCTGAAAAATAAACAGAAATTTAAAGCTAAAGCTGTTGAAGTCAAGAGGAGAAATAGTTATTTTCTGGTTGCTGCAATGCCATTGTAAATTGCACAAGTGATGATAGCAGTTGTAAGGTCATGGACACCCAGGCAGATTGACCCATACTGAGCAAACTTAGTCCAGGTTTAAAAAGCTGTAAACAGACACTGTGACTTGCCTTGGTCTGTATGTGCAAACATATGCAACAGAGCTCCAGCACCAGAGTAGCAAGGGTATTCCTGGCTGGCTTATCACTTGTAACTATAGCTTTTAAATAGATGCAGTTCAGTACACATCTGAAAGATTTACATTTTTAATGGGTGCAGTTCACTGTACACATACAAATTTTCCTATGTGTAGCCTTCTTTTTGTATGTAGCTATGATTGCTGCCTTGGTTCATTCGTTCTAAGTTACAGCTCAAGTTTGGCTCTCCTTTTGTGCATAGTCTAGGATGTCAATGACACACAAAATTACAGTGATACAACTCATTCAACTGCATAAAAACACATTTTTTGTAGAATCAATAATTATAGTGATAAATCTCAACGTCATCCTACCTGTTACATGGCACTAATGTAAAAAAGAGTGCCTTAGAAATAATTCTAGAAAATTCCAGTAGGTGAATGAATTTCTAAAACAAAGGGAAAACACTGTCTACTTGGATTTGTTGTAGAATTGAACCTAATTTCAGGAAGGAGCTTTGAAATTTTGTTGTGATAGTTCTGAAGGAATCTGAAGACTAAAACATTCCATAGTGGTAAATTTGTTTTGAAGAACTAAATCTCAGAACTGCTGATCCTACAGAGAATGGAAGTTCTGCCTGAGCTCTGTTTAAATTATAAAGCCCAGCTCCTGCATTGCCTTAAAGTAAAAGGAACATTTGTTTTCTCACCAGAAGAAGCTTTATTTGGGCTGATTTTCAGGACAGATGAACAGCTTCAGCCCTTACTGGTGTCAGGCAGAACAGTGAGAGCTATGCAGATCTGAAAACCAGGTTCACTCTAAAAGAAGTAAAGGTTCTCCTGTCCATCTCTCTGTAAGAAATGCTTCCCATGAGAAAGGACTGCAGGTCTCACTCAGTGCTGGTCCTCAGAGGGTTTGAGGAAGCCCAGAACTGGGCTCTACACTCTTCATGCAATGGAAGATTGCATGCAGACTTGCCTGCCTGGTCACAACACATGTACAGTATCACCAGGCCCTCAAAGGTTACTTTGGCATAGGAACTGTGAAACCCTGGCCCTTCTCCCACATTCGCCTGCAGGAAAAAATCTGTCCACTGGGACAGAGATGCCAAAAACCGAGCACTGAAGACACACATACAGTGAAAGGCAAGCTCATGAGACCACCAAAATAATACAGCACAAACCTGAGGCCCTCCAATGACAAAACGCCCACTTGGCTGCAGGTGATAAACAGTTTTGTCATCCAAGTATTTTGCAGGGACGACAACTTGGATGACACGTTCCTTCAGGGTCCTGCGCATGTTCTCCAGGGAAATGGTCTCGTCGTGCTGCACAGAGATCACAATGGTGTGGACACGCACCGGGATCACCGCTCCGTTCTTCTGGATGTACTGCACCGTCACCTGAGGGACACAGCGGGGAAAAACAACAAAGTTGCTATCAATGTGTTAGTGTTGTTCATCGAATGTTACATGTGCTGTTCCAAAAGCAAAACTGTAGCAAAATGTCCGTGCCAGAC